>OX382328.1:13177345-14392345 GCA_947507615.1 Hemithea aestivaria
GAGTGTGGGAATAGACCTGCTACGCAATTTTTTCTGTGGATTCTAGTGTTTTACATGTGGGTGGGCGATAAGCCAATAGGCCATCGTAACGTGTGTGGCGTACCTACATAATGTGGGCTGAAGACCAGACGCCATTTCACCCCTTTTTACCCAGGAAAAATGTGTTACGCATCATCACCCCACGCCGGGGCGCGTGGGTCGGTATGTGGGACTCCCCCGTCGAAGATGGGCGCGGTGCGGTGGGAATACCTACTAAAAAACCTGGGAGTGTTCCTGCGGGACGCCATAATGCCTGGGCAGCGGGTACACCGAAACACTCATCCGCGGCTGGTCATTTCCCCCCTAAGCCTAGGTTGTGGCTACATACAATCTGCTATCTTATGTTACAGGGTCATGATACCACGACATCAGGTATTGTTTTCTGCCTCTTCTGCATTTCCAATAATAAAGACGTTGAGAACAAACTGTTTCAAGAACAGCGAACGATTTTCGGAGACGATCTTAAACGATCTGTTACTTACAAGTAAGAAAAAAAAAATGTTTATAATTTGTACTCGCACATCTCGAACATTAGTTACAGTTAATTAGTTAAAGTAATATCTACATGTTTACGTATGCCATGGGGGAGGCCTATGTCCAGCAGTGGGCGAACATAGGCTGATGATATCTACTTATCGTGCTAATATTATAAGGGCGAAAATTTGTGAGTGAGTGTGTATGTTTCTTACTTCTTCACGCCTAAACGGGTGGACCGATTGAGCTGAAATTTGATATAGAGATAGCTTAGACCCTGAAGTACAGCGGGTAAAACCGCTGGGCGCAGCTAGTAAATTACTTATAACTCCATGACAGCCAATATTATAAACTATTTGGTGTGCTCAGTGGCTTTACGTAGTAGGTAGTAGTACGAGTATCTAAGCTAACCTGAATACTGCATAATATTAAATTTTAGGCGAAATGTTCAGAAGTAGGTTATAGACCCTGAAATAATACCTTAGAACTTAAACCCTATATTAACGGTGCTTTGAGCACGCAGCTGGTTTCATTATAAAATAGGTAGGTATTCTAGATTGTACTGTAAGTACATAGATATAGTTCTTTTTATGGAGCTCAATTAATAGTTATCTCATCTAATCTATTCTATATCAATGGACAATCGACATAAAAAGCAGTTTTATGTTAATTAAGCTAACTTAACGCGCATTTTCAGCGACCTGCAGCACATGCAATACTTGGAACTGGTTATAAAGGAGTCGATGCGTCTCTACCCACCCGTGCCTTTCATCGAGAGATTGATCCTTAAAGACACAGGTATTTAATTACTCTCAACTCTAATTAGTTCTTGTTTGTTTTATTGTTCTTCTGTTCTGCAGCTATTTATTTTTATGGCTATTATACAGGCTGTTTCAATTACAAATTACAAATACGACACGGCAGCTGATTTAGGTATATACTCTCGAAATCATTTAGTCGAGAATTGTCACAATTTACGTATTAGGTATGTAATTAGTTTCCAAAATCGTAGGTTGTTTCAGTTTATTGTCAATTACACTGGAAGGGTTGAGGTCTGAGTTCCGAGGTACATCATAATATTTCTATTTTTTCTCGTATTTTGAAATTAACCCAACTTTTAAAAGGTTTCACTACACATATGCCCTCATGCAGGTCTAGGTATCTGCTTATTACTCATGTAGAATTATTAAATTTAAATTAGTAAGTAGGCACTTATACTTAATGAGGTACACGTTATTGTGAAACTGCATTTTTTTTAACAAACTTCTTTATTATTACAATATATTATGTCGTTTTAGTACTGCTACCGTTAGTAAGATACTTTCTGTAATAATTTGTTGTGGATGGTACTCGCTATTCTATTCACAACAATATTTCTAGATTCTAGATCATAAATTATTCTAACTAGATTTACGTAGGTAGGTCATAAATTGCAGTAAAATTAGTTGTTATTATTGAAATTACACAGAAGATTTAATAAATTGCTACAGAACCTAATTGTTTCCGTGGCGCAACAATGTGTTACGACTCACCCTCACACTACCACCGTAGAGCATTCAAAAAGAGAGTGGTCAAGTGGTATTTTTACAAGCTTTTATTTACTTTTACCTGTCTGTTGTCTCTCTGTCTGTGCTCTCGCAACACCATTAAGACAAAAATGGCGTAACATTGCTAAATCCATTGGGAAAATCCAAGCAGAAGACCGAGCATCAGAGCAACCATGACCACTCTGACTAGAGTATACGACTAAGATTCTTCTTAGTCGTTCAGAGTCTGTTGTCTATCTGTAATCAAATTTTGCAAGTTTAATTTGACCCACTTCCCGGTATCCGATTGAGCTGAAATTTTGCATGTATGTATAAATTGGATGACAATGTAATATTATGAAGCTGATCTGATGATGGAGCTGGAAGGTATCTATAGGAACTCCGTAATTAAACGACGCAAGCCCATCGAGTTTGGCTTGTTTGCTTCGTCTTAACGAGTACTTTGGTGCTGGATGGTAATAATAATAAAAGCTTGTTTTTAAAAAAGTTTTTTTTTTATTTCACTTGTTATTTATATACCTTCCA
Organism: Hemithea aestivaria; assembly: GCA_947507615.1. Lineage (NCBI taxonomy): Eukaryota > Metazoa > Arthropoda > Insecta > Lepidoptera > Geometridae > Hemithea > Hemithea aestivaria. The sequence goes on from OX382328.1 coordinate 13,179,931, forward strand.
TTTCCAATGAATTGGTTGACTAAAAGAAATATTTGACTACGTTAAAGCTTTGTCATTTAGGTAAGACAGCTTATACAGGTACCCTACCTAGTCATTATGTGTAACTAATGGCTTCACCTTTTTAAATTATAAGCTTTAAATAAACCTTTCGCATGAGATTAAACGTTTCTGATCACCAAAAGTAGCACTTTTGGGTATCCTTATGTGTTTCTTGCCCGTTCTTGACACTTTTCGGTAAGTAAAATGTCTATCGTAGACTAAGAATAGCTAAATACTTATAATGATGAGGTAAACATGACACAGGACACGAAAAATTCTATTAGGTGCATTTTATAAATTAAAATTACATAAGTATTATGCTCATCAAGAAGAGCATACGAACACAAAATATGAACAGATTATTTGTACTCAAGAAGGGCTTTTCACGTTTGACATCTCCTATTATCAGTTCTCTGTGTAATGGGCAAAAAGATTATATAGTTATTTAATAGGTATCTATTACCTAGGTAGGTAAGCTAGAATTGCAGGTGACACGCAAACGCATTATGAACTCGTAGCGTACAGCGTACCTAGGTAACCTTGCCATTGAAATGTTTTATCTACAACCTACCATGTAATAGGTTAGTTACTAATCACTTATGCATAAAATGGATACTTTTATCTAAGGCATAAAATTACAAAACAAGTGGAATTAAAAAAAAACTATTTAAAAACAAGCTTTATTATTACCATAAAGTACTCGTCAAGACGAATCAAATGAGCCCAAACTCGATGGAGTTACGTCGTTTAATTACGGAGTTCCTATAGCCACCTTCCCGCTCCATCATCAAATCAGCTCCATGTCACATGTCATAATAATATTGCATTGTCATCCGATTGATGCATACATGCAAAATTTCAGCTCAATCGGACACCGGGAAGTAGGTCAAATTTAATTTGCAAGATTTGATTACTGACAGACAGACAACAGACAAGTGAAAGTAAATAAAAGCATGTAAAAAACCTAGTTACTAAAAACTAGTACTTAAAAGTATTAATCTTCCGCCTAACAAAAAGTTTTCGATGGTAGGCTGGGTAGGCTCCGTAAAGCCTAGAAAGGTACCTTGAACGCAACGCAACGCAACTCTAGGAACGTTTAGTTTGCCGGGGGGTGTTATTTTTCTTTACAGTGTAAAAGTTGAGTAGTCAGCGGTTATGTTGTGGTGTGTAATATTGAGTTATTCTTTTCTATTCTATTTAGCTTTGTAGTAAGAGTTCAGGTTTAGTTACAAGGATCTCTAATCTTTAGCCTGTAATAAATTTGGGGGTCTGGAAGAGATCGCTATTAGACGCTAGAAGACCGACATTTTTTTTATGTGGAGAAGTGAGAAGACGAGCAAGTCGCTCTCCTGATGTTAAGAGATAACCATAATCAGTACAGTGCTACCCAGAATTTTACAATGACGTGCAATTCTAGGTGCACTGCACCAACGCTTCTTACTCAAATTGAATGAAACACTTTTTCCCAAATCTTTAAATTTAAGCTTATTTGTATTATGTACCTATTTATGGAGTTTAATGAAGAATTGAAGCGGATGGCCGATGGGGTCGAAAAGTCCACCCACAAGGTGGACAACCGGTACATATGGAAGTCCAAAGGGGAGGCCTATGTTCAGCAGTGGACGTCTTACGGCTGAGATGATGATGATGATGATGAATGAAGAATTACTTACCTATCTAATTTAAACTATGCCTTTCAGAGCTAGCTGACCTAAAAGTGCTGAAGAATACAAGGGTAGTTCTGAACGTGCTGCATATGCAACGTCACCCGGACATATATGACGACCCCTTGGAGTTCAGACCGGAGCGGCACCTGCAAGCTATGAAACCTTACAACTGGTTGGCATTTAGTGCCGGACCTAGGAACTGTATCGGTAAGTTACTACATCATCATCTCAGCCATAGGACGTCCACTGCTGAACATAAACCGCCCCTTTAGACTTCCATATTATATACCAGTTGGAAGCAGGTTGCTTCCATGCTTATTTGCATCCAGTGTCTTCCGACAACCTAGCTTAGATTCAAATAACAAGTTAATAAATGGTACGCCCTATCGTTGCTATAGCCAAACTTGGGCCTGCTGGGTCGGAAAGTGTAAAAAAAGAAACGAAGTAAAGTTGTGTGCCTAAACTAATAGAAGCGGTCCATATGCCGTATCTTCCCTTTTTATAATTTAATCTAAGCATAAGACATAGGTAGGTACATATATAATGCTAGGTATTATGAATTGATTTTTGAATGTGTATTTGTTTTTTACAGGACAAAAATTCGCCATGATGGAATTAAAGCAGACACTGTCATCCATTATAAGGAATTTTAAACTGATGCCATCTAATATAGAACCAAAATTGTGCGCTGATCTTATATTGCGCTCCAAAAATGGAGTTCATGTTGGATTTTTGCCTAGAAATTAAATTGTACTATGTATATTGAAAAGAGCTTTTCACGAATGGAGTTCCTTAGACGGGGTGCCAATATCGCGCATTTTAAAGTTAAAATATCTATAACATTTATTTGAATCATAATGTCTCTTTAATTTCTTAATTAAACATTTTTTATGCATTTACTTAATCTAACAATTAAGTATTATTTAGGGTGTGAAGAACAGTAATAATGGATTAAATTAAATTTAGTTCCGCTAAATTCCGCGGGACCTCTTTCGTAAAAAGCACTTTCATAGTAGGTAGGGTATTTCTGTAACTAGCGTGTTTGGGTGTTTTAATTGTATAATAAGTACCTTTTTAATTAACCTACGTAAAATTATTATGAAAATGAAATGAAATGCAAAATAATAATTATTATTTTATTATCTACAGAAGCCGTTGTTTTAATTAAAGTTCCTCTATCCAAATATTATACTATCAGTACATGGCAACAAATATATTAATTTAATTATAAAAAATATTAAAGAGAACGCATAAATTACCCTTAATAAAATAAAATAGTCCATTTTAAGAATAAATCGCAAAGGCAAATACGTCAACGTGTGACATTATAAACGCAATATGAGCTTGTAAAAACAAACAACTGTCATAATTGTCAACGTCAATTACAAATGTCTTGTCATTGTCAAATTTCCCAATTACTATATTTTGCAAAGAGATATTTTGTAAATAATAAAAATTTGAATTTTTAATGATTTTTAAATAAAAAGAATAAATATTTACTTCTAATATTATTTATTGAAGATTGGTCGCTACAAAATGAGTAGCGAAACTCTTAACATTGCTCGCCGTAAGTTAAACGAAGCTCTGGATGACAAATCATCAAAATATTTTGGCTACATGAAACAGTGGTTCCGCATGAAACTCACCAAAGAAGAATTCGATTCTGAGGCCCGGAAACTTCTTTCCCCCGACCAAATTCATTATCATAATGAATTTCTGTTAGCTTTGTTGAATAAAGTCGAAGGATTAGCTGAGACTTCCGTTAGTATAGCTCAGGAATCGAGTAGGAGACAAAAGAAAAGTTCACGTACATCTGAGAAGTCTAACTTTGATGCAGTGGATTTGGTTGACTATTTACCACCTAATTCACCGCCTGGAGCAGGCAGTGATGGAGTCAAATATGCTGCACAGGTAAAAAAATTACCTATTATATTATGACAAGATTGATTAGGTACCTACCTATTTTGCCGCTTTTAAATCAACATTCATTAATAAATTTACATTTTGGATAATATAGTCCATACTATCCCATATTACACTTAAGAGGACCTGTAATGGTATGGCAAAGAACATAGTCCACTTTTTGTGCCACTAAAAAGATGTCTTTCAAATCATCAAAATTGGTCTATCTGTTTCCACAGTTAAAAACAAAGTTGCATTAACTGATATTATTAAACTTTTTACACAAATATGACGTTTTGTAAGACACCTTTACCGTCCAGCCATTGACAATGAATATAAATGTAATAAAACATAATTTTCCAGGAAATATTCCTGCCCGACCATGCACTAGTAGTGGGTCGGTTCATGCTGGCAGCATGGGAACTTGGTCTCGAGGGAGTAGACGATGACGCCGCTGACATCATTGTAGTTGCCGTCCAACACTTCTTAAAAAATGTTCTAACATCAATAATAACACAGCGAAAAGGCTACAAGATGCGTAATAAGCACTTTATGTATGACATTGGAGGGGAAATGCCCAATATGTGGTTGAGGAATACGTCTAAGCTGTATGATCCTCAGAATGACGGGAGAGTAAATGTAGATGAAGGTGCAGATGGTTTAGGACCGAGGTGTCCTCCTACTATTGACGAGATGGAGCATTCGGTGGCTTTTGAGATTGCTTGCAGGTAAATTTACACTGTAATTATTCTAGATACCATCAGTGACAATTGAAGAAAGTGTGTTTGGATATTTTATGTATAAACACTTTGTACCCGCAGCTTAGTAATTTTAGAATTTATATCCTGTAGAAATTCTTAAAAATCTACATGTTGTTTCAATCAATCAATATTCTTTGATTCTTTGGTATTTTTTATTTTGACCTATCGCTGCCTATACAAAATATTACATAATATAATGAGTTACAACCATTTCATGGTATAAATGTCTAATATTTTGTCCACTTTTGATATGTCTGATTTGTGTATAACTAAACTTTTTTATTCCTATAGAAATCTGCAAAACCAGTGGATCAGTGGTGTTGCCATTGAAGATGTATTTCCTTTAAAAATACTTTTTACTTTCAGTGTACCTACAAAGGAGCCAAATGATGTGAAACTGACAATAGATGAAGTTTACAACACATTACAGACACACAGAAACGTTATAGCTAGCCATTCAGTATATGCAGTCAATATGGAACGATTGGCCAATATGCTCAACCATCCTAGCAATTAAACTAAGAGAGTGAAGTAAATGGCAAAAAAAGGTTAAGGCTATTCAAGAAGAAAAATTAAAGAACACATGGATAAATTAAGATCTCGGCCACCTCAAAAGAAGAGGTGAGGGTGTCATGAAAAGAGTACCTATTTGTGGGATGACTGAATGGTCATAGACCAGTTGGCCATCCCAGGTAAAGCAGTAAGTAGAAAAGTATGTGTACATCTTAGAGGTTAGGCAGGAGGTGGCATAGGATAGGACCAGCTCGGCCACTTATTGTCGGAGGTCAGAACTCACCGGGTTCTCACGCCAACCTAGTAAATCAATGAAGATCTGTGAAGTCTAAGGAGATAGTTGTGCCTCCTGAGATCCTTTGCTTAGGCACTTGCCATTGTAAAAAAGGTAACCACAAATTTTTAAGATCTATCAACACACTACCTGAGATAAAAGAACTGAATGCTCATTTAATTTGGGTGATTTTTATAGTGGTAAATTGATGAAAAAGAAATGACATCACAAAGATTTCACAAAGAGACCATGATATTGAAGTTCAGCAGTGTAAAGGTTAGAATTTTTAAATGATTAAGTAAAGTAAAAAGTATAACAATTCATATTATTTTATTAAAATATTTTACAATTCCTATTCACAAAATTATAATTACATAACTCACAATAATTCACTAATAATAATTAAAATTAAAACTCTAAAATGATGCTTTGGGTAACCTGTAAAATATCCAAATTTACATTTCAGACTCATATTATGTAAGTACAACTTTTTATATGAATTCTTGAAATTACATAAAATGCAAATATTTTAAATATAATATTTGAAGATAGGTACTAAAAAACAGATTCACTCAATCAATTCATTTTTTTTCTTCAATTTAGGTAACTACCGTGAGTGTTATCTATTACAAATATGACCGTGCTGTACTCACATACCTATTTATTTTGTTGAGAATTGTCTGAAATCCGAGATTCACTTGGCATTATGATTTTATAACAGCATAATATTATAAAAAAACTGAGTTCTACTCTCTACTAACATCAATTTAATATAACAATATACTAATATAAATGCAGATGTTAGTATGTATGAATGAATGTTTGTTACTCTTTCACACTTAAATGTCTGGACTGATAAAGCTGAATTTGAATATGTAGGTAGTAGGTAGTCTATACCCTAGAATAACATACAGGCTACGACACGATACGGCTGGGTCCAGCTAGTGTTATAAAAATATGTATGCTAGGAAAAATGTTTAGGAAAAAGTTCAAGATTTCTAATGGCCAATTTGTTTAGCAGCTACAATTTTATGTAACCAGAGGCGAATCTCCCGGCTGACTCGGTGATTGGACAACAACTAAAGGTATGCGTCGCTCTAAACTAGGGGAGCCCTGCGGTGTTGCTTGTCTCGACCTGGGCGGCGACTGCTGAGGCAGGTGTCTCATTTCTTGTTCTTCACCTATTTCCTCGTTTGGCAATATTCCTGGAACATGGATTTTCTATACTTTCTGACACAAAAAAGTATAAAGGTAGATTTATATTGGAATGGTACGTAATTTTATTAGAACTGCGATATATTTTGGTATTATGCCACTCCTTTGAGGTTTCCAAACAAAGATTCAAAATTTGACCATTCTACCATAGTAGAAATATTTTTACTATGATTCTACTGCAATCTAGAGGTAGATTAAGGTGTCCATACGTCTCGATTTAGATGGAACAGTCTCACATTAAGATTTTCCTGTCCCGCTGGGGGAAAAGTACCGTTTTGGGGCTGCGTGATGCGTGATACGCTTTTATGCTTTGTCTCGATTCGAAAATGTGAGGTTAACCCTCATCTCACCTAATCTTTTAAACATGGTAAAATAGTTAGCGGCGGTAACCACTTTACGTCAGTTAGGCTGTCAGAAGGTTGTCCACCTGTGGAATAAAAATACATTTAATACATATATTTACCTAGTAACCGTCGATTCTTCCACACCATAAACCCGAGCACGGCTAGGACCACAGCCGCGCCGATAGCTCCGAACGTGATGCCCGTGGCTGATGCTGTAGACATCGTATAAAACCCTAGTTGGAGAACATTGGTTAATAATGATGATGGTATTTACAGTGAATGGATTGTAATGGGTGTGAATATAATGTGTGGGTAGATGCTATAAAACTATTGTGCCATGCCTCATCATCTTTGTGGGAATGTATAAGACCAGACTGATTTTCAAATACCTTCTCTCTTATGAGATTCTTTTCTCCAATCTATCAGCCATCTTAAATTAAACCCCACGTTTTTCCTTCTCGAAGTGTCGAATTAGGGGTTTTACTTGTCCTTCAACTAATTGTTGTAATCAATGTCTCACAGATGGAAAAATGCGATATTTCTATTCTAAATACTCTATTAGTAACAAACGGTAAAGGGCCTGAAATTATCTACAAAATGAATAGAAGCTTATAAAATATGCTATTAAGTCATGTGACCTAAGTGTTACCTTCAACATCAACAGTGACAGTATCGATGTGTTCGTTCCCGTCATCGAGTCCGGCGCCGCAGGTCCAGGAGCCCACGTCTTCATACTTCACCTTCCTGATGGTGACGGCGCAGTCGCCGCGGTCTAAACTCATGTTGCTCGGGAAGTAATAACGATCGAGGATTGGACTGGAAATTAACATAACTCTACTGACTACTACTTAGTTACCTAATTATGGCCGAAAATAAATTGGATGGGACACCTAACTTTAACCGATATTGACCCGCTACGAAGTATAGCCCCCAGAGTTAGCCGGCTAAATCTAGTTAGGTATAGTCGTAGCCGTATTTCCTTACTATATATACTTTAGCCGTGACAGATATAGATACATATAGTCGGGCCGGCCTAAAAGGCCACATTTGACACATCATCAAAATTCCCTTACAGGGTGATCTAAAAATTTTACTTATTTTTTCTGTAAATAATATATGTCAACACTTAGCTGAACAATAAATAATATGACAACACTTAGCTGAACACTGAACACTATACTCGAATTTACAATTAACAATTTACGCATTACCATTAAAATTTCTACCATTTGGTAGATTTTTTGCCTACCATTTAACTTATTACCAAATTCTTTTATATCATAATTTCTGCCAAAACTACCATTAAATTTTTCTACCAAAAACTACCATTGAAATTTCTAGCAAAATCTACCATTCTTTTTTTATCATTTATTTGATTTTTTACCATAAAAAATCTATCAAAAACTACTATTAATTTTCTATCATTTGGTAGATTTTTCTATCATTAAAAATTCTACCAAAAACTACTAAGTAGATTTTTCTACTGTGCATTTTTGAAAACTAACGTGAGAGTTATCCATATTACTATGTAAACAAAACGACTAAAAACTCACGGAAATAATGGTCGGAGCTAGGCTCGATCCTGAGTTTCGGACAATTACGATGTCCTTCATCAGGAGCTCACGCATTTTTCTACCATAAAAAAGTCTACCAAAAACTACAATTGAAATTTCTACCAGAAGAAACGTAAAGAAGGAACAAACATACTCACACACACATACACACACACATACACACACACACACACACACACACACACACACATTATTAAAAAAGTTTAAAGTCCTCAACGGTGTCAATTTCGGATAAGCCGATGGTATAAATTTTATTTCTAATATAAAACAACGGTTTTTGTGGCATTATGTTTAACCAAAAAAAAACTAAAAATAAAAAATACTCAATTTTTGTTTCAAGTCATTGTTGTGTTTATTTTTAAACTATAAAGAATATGTTATACACATAGTCACATAGCTAAGAACATTGCCGAGTAATATTATTAATCTTATAAACGAAAAAATAAACAAACTTCATTAATCCGTTCGGCTACGATGGCACAGACAGATACACAAACAGACAGACAAACAAACACGTCAAACTTATAACACCCCACCTTTCTTGCGTTGGGGGTTAAAACATTAGATGAATAAATAGGACATCCTATACAAGGTCACGTCAATCAGTTTTTGTTTTTAAAACAATAATAAAATCGCGAAATCGAAATATGAAATGTAGAATCGAATGCAATTATAACTTGGATTGAATATTTGATCATAAATAAATAACTATATTGCGTATAAATAAAATATGTTGTTACTATTGTGATTATATTATAGTAAAATATAATGTAATTAAAATAAAATTGTGTAATGTATAGAGAATAAACATATTTTTTTATTACAGGTTTTTTTATAACTCGTGAGATGTTTCTGGCAAAACTAGCCCATGACGCCATTATATGTTTACAAAAAAACCTATTAGAATTAAAATTAATTAGACTTTATGATTTTTTTCATAATACTGTATTCGATTCCAACGTGTTTGAAGATCGTATCGATTCATATCCTGTAATCGAAATAAACAAACAATGTCCCAACACTTGTTTGCTATGACTGACATCTGTCAAATGTGGCCTTTTAGGCCGGCCCGACTATAGGTGGATAAGATACACAAGCACAGATCACACAAGCAACAGATCACTCAATAGTCTGTGGTTTCAAGGCAGAAATTACGTTCTGTCTAATGACTAGATTTGATCTTTTTTCTTAATCTTTCTAAGACTTGGATACTTCTTGGTAGTCAAATTACTTGTCATTTTATCTCAGACACTTTCCGAAACTAAGTTATACCTACCCTAGCAGCCAACTTAAGTATACCTGTCCTACCTGGTAGAGAAAAACCTTCTTTGACACCCTAATAAATTGAAGCAAATACTTAAAGCACTTACTTTTTCTCGTTAACGTTAACATTAATGTTAAACGGGTTTCCATTTGGCGGCTCAAATCTGCAGTATCTCAACGGAAGCATGCCTTTAGTTGTCGCACAGGCTAACGTCACTTGCTTTCCGTGTACTGTAGTTATGTTCTTCTTGACTGCAGCCAACTTGCCAACCACTCTCAAGTCCAGGGTTTGAATTACTTCGACTCCTATGGAATCTTTGCCTCCGATGTGACAGTGCCATAGGCCGCTGTCGTTGGTTGAAACTTTTATTTTCACTGTGCATTGTCCGTCCGCTAGCGATGTTCCTGAAAAACTGTTGAAAAGAGATGTGCCTAGTCATAAGTCAAATAAAAGTTTTGGAGGTTCAGCAACTGTGTCAAGGCCTTCTTGATGATGTTAAAATTCTAAAAATGTGGATCAAGCTGACAAAATTAAATCGTTCCATCTTTTTAATGGATTTCTCTCTACTGTAAGTTGGCGGTGCATTTTGTTTTACATAGGTATGTAGGGTAACAATTTACTTACGAAAATCTCCTCCCAGTGGGATGCCGGAAGCCACAATATGCCATCGGCATATCAGCTCTGCATTGAACCTTCACATCTTCACCTTCCTGCGCTAGCAATGTTTCTATCCCACTTACAAAGAAACTTCTGAAAGCTAAACACAGCACATTATATTAAGGTTATCTAATATTCATTTAACAGTAATTAACTGAAATAGAATACAGTAAGAAAACTATTAAGTAGGTATATTTATTTAAATAGATTTTTCTTCGCCCACGCGAATATAGGTACCCTGAAGGTATACTGCGGCTAATTAACATGTCAAATAACTAAAATTTTAAAACCAAAATAAATCTGAGCATTAGGTAGGTACCTACTTCTTTTTTTAACACCAGCAAGCCTAAGTGTGAAAGAATAATATTATATTTTTTTATTATTTAAATCTCTAATTAATTAAATAGGTAAAGGTAAAAAAACCTATACGTAATTTTGGAAATTAACGTGAGCTCCTTTCATAACAATATATTTGACGAAACTATTCCGGGAATTTTGTCGTTAAAATTAGCCAGTTTAAAAAACATAACAAACCATTTAGCCCACTAATATTCACAATTAAAATTAACAATAACAACTTTCCCCCGACCATTTCGAAACACGGCTAGCTGTCACTGTTCTAATAGAAAAATAACATAATCTCAACTACCCTCAAGAGCAGTGATAAAATGTCAAAAGGTTAACACTTACGACTTTGGTTATCTAGCCTATTTGTATTGATAACTTTTATAGGTGTCGGCACTTCCAAAATACCCTGTTTTGTAATTTGTTACATTTTATAATCTACTTTGTGGTCAAACAAATTAATGGCTTTGTTGATTAGAAACAAATGTTTCAATGATTAGATAATGAATGTTTTACAAACTTACATAATATCTGTTCCTATATTCATAAAGTGATTATGCAAAAGGTTTTTCTTAACTCTGTCATAAAATAGTTACACGATTTGAGTTATGCGACAAAGTTAAAAAAAAACTGTTACCATTGTCCATAACACACACTTATACACTCACATACTTATTTTTGTGTAATCTTAGTTCTAAGCTATATTATTGTATTTGTGTGAACAATAAAGAGTTTTCTATTCTATTCTATTATATTCATAACGCAACATTTTATTTTTGCTAGCTGCGCCCAGAGATTTTACCCGCTGTAGCCTGTATTTTCCAGGGTCTAAGCTATCTCTACACCAAATTTCAGCTCAATCAGTCCACCCGTTTAAGAGTGAAGTAATATTGTGATATTTTATAAAAATTGCCACAGTCAGTGACAGCCACTCTCGACGTCATCGCCGCGACGCCTCAGCGTTGTCGTGACCATCCAGCAGCTCTCTAGCGTCCGACGAGTGTCTTTGAGTGGTCGCCGCGACTCTTCGACGACTTTCGGCAACCGCTCAATGTCGCGGAATGTGGGGTGGGAATTATACACACAAACTGTGTACCCTCCTAAAACTGTGCGACCTGCTAAATTGCGAGTGCGAAAGGGCACTAATACTAACACGTATCTAAATTTTATGGTTCAATAACTGTTAAAATAAACTCATGTATCAATGTTTATACAGATAGATAAATTATTTTGCAACCAATTCTGATAACAGATATCTTAAAAATAATTAATTTTTGACCTGATTGTTTTCAACCCGAAAACAAGAAGATAATATGTATATGCCTATGTATGTTCCTACATAATTAGGTATCGCTAATTGATTTTGAATTAGCTTCGGAATCCATTAGAACTTGTTACTTAGGGCCATAAAATTTGTTTGGGACTGTTAAAAAAAAACTATTGGGGGTTTCTACTCCAGCAAACCTTGGTCTAGACTCAAATCACACAGATCAACAGATTGACCTGAAATATTGGTAGCTTAGACCTTAAATTAATACATGGTCTACTTTTTAGCAGGTAAAACAGCATTGCGAAGCTAGTTTCAAAATAAAACCACTGTTAAAGCTATTCACTGGAACATTTTATTAAAGTCAGATTCACTATATACAAAAACACTGAACACTATTTCCTTCTATTCCTGTTCTTTTTACTTCTGTCCGTTTTGTTGTCTGATGATAACTCTTGCTGCAGTTTCCTCAACATTTGTGGTGTTATTAATCCCTGGGAGCAAGCAAATATCAGATTTTAATTCCTAAAAAACCGCCTATTTATTTTGTAATTTTATGTTAACATATATTTTAAGCTATAGTCTTTCTAAATACTTTTTGTTCACAATAAATAATAATTTCTATTCTATAACATCTATTGCAGCAACTAGCACTGGCAACTAGTTTCATATTATAATATCTTAATGCGATAGCTAATAGCTACGAGTATGTATATCGAATATGAAACTGCTAAGCTAAAAAGTGGCGAAAAATTAGTCACAGTTGCTATACAAATTGCTCTATCTGCAAAGCGCCTAAAATCCCCATTCCTTCCAGGAGGCTTCCTTTGCAGGAGGTCGTCTAGGTGGGTACCCAAACAGTGCTTTTTATTCTACCGCCTGAGCAGTGATGTGCAAACATTACTGTGCTCCGGTAGGAGGGCACTGTAGCTAGTGAAATTACTGGGCTAAAGAGTCTTAACATCTTATGACTCTTGAGTAAGAAGCGTTGGTGCAGTGCTCCTAGAATTTCACATATTTGTGGAATCCTAGGTAACACTGTACTGATTATGGGCAGCCGTTATCTCTTAGGGGCTGCGCAGACGACAGACTATCCATGACGCACTTTTAGTCTGTGAAAATAGAACCTATGCAATTATATTATTTGTGCGCCGGACTTTTTGCGCGTCGTGTGCGTTACTGCATATAATTGCATAGGTTCTATTTTCACAGACTAAAAAGTGCGTCATGGATAGTCTGTCGTCTGCGCAGCCCCTTAACATCAGGAGAGCGTCTTGCTCGTCTTCTACTTCATCACATAAAAAAATAAAAAAAAACTATATAGAAGCAGTCGATCAGGTGATTAGGTGTCCCAAAGGAATACTTACTCTAGCTACAAGCATATCAGACAATTTCCCTTTGGCATCGTCTCTGGAGGCATGGCCCGGGACTCGCGTGTGTTTTCTACCTATGACGTCTTTCTTTAAGGACTCCATGTTCTCAGGGTCGTCGCGAAGCAATTGCTCTGAATTTCTTAATAACCTGCAACAAAATATATACATTTTTAATACATTTATGGTTAGCAGTGAGGCCGTACTAGTAGTAAATTATTTTTGTCTGTTTTTAAGGTTACAGTCGCGTATAGTCTGAAATGAAATGAAAAAAAAAATGTATTTTACACTCTCTTTAGGCGACAATGCCTGTATTGAGAGAGTCTGCAACATTGGTAACCGAATTAAAAAGAAACTACATATAACAAGTAAATTAAAAAAAAAACTATTTTAAAACAAGCTTTTATTATTATTACCATCCAGCACCATAAAGTACTCGTCAAGACGGATCAAATGAGCCCAAACTCGATGGGGTTGCGTCGTTTAATTACGGAGTTCCTATGGCCATCTTCCAGCTCCATCATCAGATCAGCTTGATGTCATAAAAATATTGCATTGTCATCCGATTTATACATGCATGCTAATTTTCAGCTTAATGGGACACCGGGAAGTGAGTCAAATTAAACTTGCAAGATTTGATTACAGACAGACAACAGACAGGTGAAAGTAAAAAAAAGCTTGTAAAAATAAATAGCTGAGAAGTTCGAGTATGTAACTGAGAATCGAGAGATTGCACTCGTATATTTATTATCTCGAAAATATTTCCGTATTTTTTTAACTACATTTTATTTAGTTTTTGCAGTTTGTAAGGGATACACGCTTTAAAACACGTTTGGTCCTTTTAAAAGTTACTTTTTGTTCTTATGACCATTCTATCCATTTTAAATCTATTTGTCCTTATGGATTGAATGAGTATTTTGTGAAACTAATGATAAGACCGCCAATAATATCAATGGTGCCTAGTGTTGTATGGTTTCACCAATTAAATTGAAAAAGTTAGTACAATTTAGAAGTGAATCAATTCAACTTAATTACATATAGCCCAGTCAATGAGTGCCCAAAAAGGGTATGTGGATCGAAAAGTCGAAAGCAGAAAAACTAACTTAGTAACTTTGTTTGGACTAGTTAGGAGATAAACATACTAAAAGTCCCCACCCCTCCGAGGTGAGCCCGAGGGGGGGGAGGCCGAAGAAGGTCCCATTTTTAGGTTTTTTGCTTATATGTCAAAAACTGTGCATTGTACCATATTTTGTAGTACTACATTATTAAACCTCATAAAATTTTCTACAACTTCGGCCTTGACACTTTTTATCTATCTCCAATCGTTGTCCAGCTATGAACTTCCAAACATGGTCTATTTTGAAAACGCTTAAATTAGTTTTCCATACAAAGTCAGTAAAAAAATCTTAAAAATAAAATTTGACCAACTTCTGGTTGTCGTATCATAATGAAACTTTGCAAATGTCTAGAAATCTGATGACAGTTTAATAATCTGGTACCACTGAGCTGATCTGATGATGGAGCCAGGAGGTGTCTAATGAAACTCTTCAATGACTATTAGTAAACCCGTCGAGTTTGGGCACATTACATTCGAATCGATGAGACTTTTTCATTACACTTGCTGTCGAGGGTCTGATAATGGACCAGGAGGTGCCTACGTCTCATCAATCCGAATGTAATGAGCCTAAACTCGCCGGTTTTACTAATAGCCATTGATGAGTTTCAGTAGACACCTCCTGGCTCCATCATCACATCAGCTCAGTAGTACCAGATTATTAAATTGTCATCAGATTTCTAGACATTTGCAAAGTTTCATTATGATACGACAACCAGAAGTTGGTCAAATTTTATTTGTAAGATTTTTTTACTGACTTTGTATGGAAAACTAATTTAAGCGTTTTCAAAATAGACCATGTTTGGAAGCTCATAGCTGGACAACGATTGGAGATAGATAAAAAATGTCAAGGCCGAAGTTGTAGAAAATTTTATGAGGTTTAATAATGTGCACAACAAAATATCGTACAACGCACAGTTTTTGACATATAAGCAAAAAACTTAAAAATAGGACCTTCTTCGGCCTCCCCCCCCTCGGGCTCACCTCGGAGGGGTGGGGACTTTTAGTATGTTTATCTCCTAACTAGTCCAAACAAAGTTACTAAGTTAGTTTTTCTGCTTTCGACTTTTCGATCCACATTTCTTCTTTTACTGGACTAATAATATTATGTAGGTATACTTCTATGAAATTCATGCCAAAACAGTTTGTACTAACGGTTTGGTCCATTTAGGTTTCCTATTCCTTTTCCTGGGCTTGGATTTCTTAAAATACCTGTGCCAAATATACTATTTAGGTCTTCAAAAGGACTTTTAGCTTAAAACTAATCCTTTTTCTATTTTTTTTATTTCCAGTCTGACGAAATTAGAAGAGATGATAAGACTATTAAACTTTTAGGTTTTCTCACTTAGAAAAGTTCCATAACATTTCAAACAAGAGAAAGCTTATTTTATTTTAATATTGTTTTGGAATATGGATAAATCGGTTTTTTATTCATTAAAGCTTAGCCTTTGACTTTTGACTACGAGCAACGATGCGACCGTAGATGGTTACAGACTTAACCTAGAAGGCGGGATAAATCCTCCCTGGCTCCACTGAATGAACATGAACACGCCATCACATCACTCTAATATTATAAATGCGAAAGTTTGTGAGTGTGTATGTTTGGTACTTCTTCACGTCAAAACGGGTGGACCGATTAAGCTGGTAATAAAAGCTAAATTTGGTATAGATATAACTTAAACCCTGGAATAACACATAGGCTACAGTACAACAGGTACAAGTCAATTAAATTAAAAAATTTAAAAAACCCCCAACGCAATATGTAATTCACCATTTTGTGATGGCGGCCATCTTGGATTTTAAATTTATTATATAGTGCGTTGTATTCTACTCGTTAAGCCCTTTCATTTGATACCCATATTGATGGGATCGTAGAGAAAAAAAGTAATCCGCCATTTTGTAGCGGCGGCCATCTTGGACCGATTTCCACCAAACATGGCTAAGAACACTCTCGACTAACTCTACTAAAATTCTTACCTAGTTATTTGGAATATGCCTTGCTGTATTATCGTGTCCAGTTCTGCTTCCATTTCTCTTACTAATTTAACGTCCGGGAACATATCGGAGAATCGGTAACTGGAAACAATACAAACTGTATAAGTGATGTTTATAAATCAGATGTATAAGTGACAATGTGTAATGTAAGCAAACTGTATTAGAAACAAAATAATGTATAAGTGAACTGTATGAGTTGGAAAATATTTTTAGAAAAGGTAAAATGAAATAAAATGGAAAAAAAAATCAAAGTGTTAAAGTAGCTGCTATGAAATGAGCGTTATAAAAGAAACGTTCATTTCTTTCCACACCAACATAACACCTTAACAAACAATATTTAAATCGTAGTCCTAAATAATACGTTAAGAATACCAATAAGAAAACTGTGCATGCGACAAATATACAAGTATGCTTGATTGTGTTCATTTACTTCACAAGTTGTTTTAGTAATGAAGTTGCTCATCGTAAGCTAAATGTATAAGTTCTAATATCAAATCTCTTAAAACAATATGTATAAGTGACAAATTAATCCCAATCACAAAAAAATATCTGCCAATGTAAAAGTGTCAAACGTGTCAATTATTTTAAGTCCAACACGTAAGAAATAGCAAATAGCCACCCAAAATACCTTACCTCAGCCACAAATAGAGCTCCAACACATCAAAGACAGACTCCAAATGTACTAAATCAACAATAGTCTTCGGCATCGGCAGCGGCCAATCGACTGCATTACACAACCAGTGCTTGGTTACCGGCTCGTTGCGACTGTATTGACGTACCATCTGTTAAGTATATTATAATACGATTTTATATAAGAGTACTTATACAGGTCGAACGCCCGCACTCTTAAGGTAGATCAGAAGAAAACGGGAAGATATCAAATAGTTTTTAATTAACTTTTCGCAGAATGGTGAAGGTACATGATTACAAAAAATCATTGAACATTTTTATAAAATAATAGTTTACTACCTTCTACGAAATTTCGGCAGATGTTTATGTCATAATATCTCTAAATTTCAACTCAATCTGTTTAGCGGTTTGCTCTGTGAGTTTGCAGATCAATCAATCTTTAATTTTACAAATACAAACTGAAATGCATCCATTTTTAAATTGCAAATGTCAAGCAAAGTAAATTGTTCTTGTGTTCCGTGAATCTTGAGAATTATAGATATCCAGTAGAGACTGGAGATGTTTGTAATAGTTTTTTCTTTAGTTTGGTAAATTCATAATAGTCAAGTTTATACATAATCATCATGACAAAGGATCATAAAATTATACCCAAAATGCATAAAAACTACATACCTTCAGGAACGTAGCACAAACAAAAGGCAGTTTATTGTTGATCGGAGCGCAACAGAACACGTATCTAGCTTTCAAAGGTAACGGTACGTGTTGTATCATCTCTGCGAGGAACTTGAAACCTTCCGTGTTGCACATGAAGTACAGAGAATCGTCCACTGTGCATAGATGCACGAATATGTCCTGAAATAACGTACTTTGTTAGTGAAGTTCGACATGAAAGAGACAATTTAGACTTTTAAGAGTTTTTTTTTGTAAATAACATTTCTGCTTAGAAAAATATATTGCAAAAGTTCTCTAAGTTCAGTTAAGATGATGTATGATGATTTTCAAGATAGGGAGGCATTTGTCCCGCCTTCTAGGTTTAGTCTGCTACCATCTACGGCCGCATCGTCGATTAACATCACGGGAGATCGTGGTCAAAGCCTAACTTAGAATAAAGAAAAACTTTTACATGGTCAATTGGGCAATGTAGCAGACCATTCATCTTTTGTACAGCACCGTACTCGCTCCCATATAAAATAACTTACCATTAAACTGCTAAGAGTGGCATGAGGTAGATGATAAGCGTAAAACTCCATTTGTTCAGCGGTGGGATGCAAGCCTGCTTGAGTGACAGGCTCAGATTGTTTGGACAGTAATGTCTTAATGTCACAATTGCACTGTCCAATATGTAGTATTTATGCCATACAATGTCACATAGCCTTGATGATATAATCTTATTTATAAACTTACCATTAAACTACTAAGAGTGGCATGAGGTAGATGATAAGCGTAAAACTCCATTTGTTCAGCGGTGGGATGCAAGCCTGCCTGAGTGACAGGCTCAGATTGTTTGGACAGTAATGTCTTAATGTCACAATTACACTGTCCAATATGTAGTATTTATGCCATACAATGTCACATAGTCTTGATGATATAATCTTATTTATAAACTTACCATTAAACTGCTAAGAGTGGCATGAGGTAGATGATAAGCGTACAACTCCATTTGTTCAGCGGTGGGATGCAAGCCTGCCTGAGTAACGGGCTCGGATTGTTTGGACAGTAATGTCTTCAGTGTAGCGAGGTCTTCAGGCTTGAATGTGGTTACGAAGCCTGTCTCCCAAGCACTGCCGTAACGACCTGCTCTACCTGATAAAAGATGAGATTTTTAATGTATAAGTCATAGTTTTTACCATAAGCTTATAATATTTAGCAAGAAATGTAATATTCAATGGAGGCTCCAATGTGAACACCAAACTGAAGCAAGAAAAATGACGTCACTCACCATCTCACTTACACATACTGAATACATAGGTTGACGATAGTAATATCATAAGTCATAAGCAACATGTATAAGTGACAAAAATCCTCTTGTATAAGTGACAAATCTGTCATTATCTCAATGTATAAGTGACAAATGTGCCATTATTATCAAAATTACACTATCAATCCAAATTATATATTTTGCTAAGAAATATTGCGAGATAAAATATAGTTTCTTGATGATCTTACCAGCAATTTGTAAAGCTTGTGATATACTGATAACATCCATTTCTTTTTCGCCATCTTGATTTACGACTGGTTTTATTAACGAGTAGAATATTATCCTTCGTATACTCCTGAAACACACATGCAAATTGATAATATAATAAATAACACTAATATTAAGAAATTAAAGAAATAATGAGATAATTAAAAGAAGCGTTGTAGCACTGTACAGATTATGGGCAGCGTTATCTCTTAACATCAGGAGAGTGTCTTGCTCGTCTTCTTACATCTTCGCATAATAAAAAAAAATTATAAATGCGAAAGTTTGTGAGTATGTATGTTTGTCACTTCTTCACGCCTAAACGGGTGGACCAATAGAGCTGAAATTTGGTAAAGAGATAGCTTAGACCCTGGAATAACACATAGGCAATAACACAGTACAGCGGGTAAAACTGCTGGCCGGAGCTAATTTAGAATGATTTAACAAAGTGATAAATGTACAGAAAGGCACTAAAGTTAGACGTTTTCTTTGACTAGTGTTAAATACTCGCGATAACTCAAAAGACATCACCCCTCTTTAGGTTTTCAGTAGTTTCATGCTCAAGTCTTAAATAATTGCTGGGTCCCGTCTTGGAGTCCGTCATAAAAGTTATGTAAATGAATGAATGTATGAATGAACTAGCAAACCCGGCGAACTCCGTTTCGCCACCAGATGGCTTCGTTTTATGTAACATTTCGTTTGGTGATTAAAAAATGAAGATTTTTTTTTGTTTTATATTTGAAAAGGAAAATTTTTATTTCATTTCACAACAGTAATAAAGTCATTTCGATTACAAAAATGAAGTGTTATTTAGTTGAACTTCTCTAAGTAAATGAAAGTGAATCCAAAGTAAATACTGAATCGAAGCGTTATACGTGTCCGCAAATTATCCGTTTCATTGAAGTGCTCTTTGGTAAACCACTGGCTACACAATCACTGTAGTTTGCAGTGGGATCATATTGGAATGCCAAGCGATTGTATGATGCCAATGATCTTCGTGTGCTCACGCGTTGTCTCAATCTGTCATTTTCTCTTATTATATTTTGTCTTTCTTCGCTTAAGTTTTGTAAATACACTTGTTGCTGGCTTGCATGTCTTGTGCGGCGGCCGATGTTCGCACGTCGTCCTCTAGGCATTTTGGACTATGGACAGAGTGATGAATAGGGATGTTGACTAATTTTTGGAATTGCTTTTATATGATAGATTTCATAAACGTATATCATATTTTTATGCAAAAATATATGAAATTTCAATATAAAAATACGTAAATAAAAATGATTTTTTAAATACTGCCTAAAACGTTTCGAACTGTCATCTGACAGCGCGTGACGTCATACCACTGGCTGGTCCTTACGCTTCCTATGAAATGTTCCTGATTTCGACAAATTTTAATTATTCATAACTTAAAAACCACTGAACCGATTTTGATGCAACTTATGCTGTGCCCTTAGTTGAATGAATCTTATATTTTCAGAGAAACATTTTAGTTATTGACTTTATTTTTGGTTTAAGTATGGACCAACTAAGGGCACAGTATAAGTGGCACAGTGGTTTTTATGTTATGAATAATTAAAACGTGTCGAAATCAGGAACATTTCATAGGAAGCGTAAGGTCCAGCCAATGGTGTCACGCGCTCTGATTGGCGTTCGCATTCGCGTAATAATAAGTATTTTTTTTTTTTAATTAAAATTGATTTTATTAAATTTTGGCTTGTAAATAGATCCTTAAAATGTGATTTTAGGTTTTTAAATACTGTCTTTTATGTGAAAAACATAACTTTATATCAATTCGTAACATGTGTCAACATCCCTATTTAACCTCAAATTCACGATCCACATAATTTACACAGTTCAACTTACCACCTTAAAGACAAATGCCTGCTGTTGAAATTTAATAAAAATTTGCCCAAGAACACGCTTTTTTTTTGTATTCATCCAAGGAGAGCCATTGGCTACTACGTTGCCAGTATTAATTCGAAATAAGGTTGCAATAAAACTTATCAATATCCTCCGCGCCGACACGGCCATTACCACCTTAAAGACAAATGCCTGCTGTTGACATTTGCCCAATACGCGCGTGGTTTCCAATTGAATAACTTATTTTTTTTACTTTTTTTTCATTTCTTTTGAAATTTTTCCTGAATTTTCTTTGCTATAAACCTCGCGGAGCCCGAGACCTTTCCAACGAATGCAAAACCGTGGAAATCGGTTCGTGCGTTCTGGAGTTATAGCGTCAGGGAGGAAAACCCGACTTATTTTTATATAGTAGATGATTTATTTCCAAAAAATAAGTTACATGCAAATATTCTTAAATACATTATTACGGCTAGGAATACTATATGAGAAGAAAGAGACAGCAGAATTGGAGGAGATCCTTGTCTAGCAATAGGAGCATTAGGGTATTATCGACTACAAAACATTGCGATAGAGGTGAAAGACTAACAAATTGATACCAAGTCCAATAGCGTCGGTTGCGACCATCACTTTACAGGAGCTGTCGGGGTCGTTGAACTTGTTGGCTTGGGCCAGCTTCGTGCCGGGCGGTAGGCTGCCGTATATCACCGCTACTTCGTGGCCTCTGGAAATAAAATAAACACTATTTAATCATGCGATAAAAATAAGCCTGTATTAAGTCCGAAACAGTGTTGACAAACTTGTTTTTCCTTTTCTCCTAGTATATGTATGCAAATTTCTTTCTTTCAGAAGACACTTTCATGCTATCCCCTCAGGACAGACAAGAAAAGTAGGCACAAAATCCTTTCTTCCTCCTGGAGGCCTGTGACTATGCTCAGCAATGGACAGAAAGACTTTCTGTAAATATATTTATTTGTATTATCGTTAATACAAAGAAATCATCTTCAAACCTTAATTCTTTTGGATTTCTTTAAAAATAAACTAGTCAACATAAATAAAATGATTTTAAACATGCTTTTATAATTACTTAGTTCTTATGGACACCTAGCTCCATCATCAGACCCTGGTTACCACCTAGCACCAAAGTATTCGTCAAGATGAATAGAAGCTCTAACTTGATGCTGATATTGTATAATTTCTCACAATAAACACCAGAAAACATCATCTAGTTTTCAAGTGTATGCCATTAAAATAACTATCAGAATCCTTACTTAGAAGTGTACTTTAAAGGCAGCATATTTCTACAATAAAAACTATCACAACAGATACCTGCCTCACACTGACCTCTGTTCAATAGCCCGGCTGACGCTGTATATATCGTTCTTGTTGAAGCACACTATACAGTCGCCCGGCTGCACATGGTCTAAGGAACCCACTGCACTGTTCTCTACCTTCAGCTCTGTTAGCCTTTTGTATGTTCTCACCTGAAATAATATGTAATAGTTTCCAGAAATAACACAAGTTACAACATTGGCCTAGTATTTATTACTACAATAAACGATTGTAGAGCCTGTGGCGAGGTCAAGGAGACAATGGACATTTTATGTGAATGCGACGTCTTAGCTACGAAACGCATGAGGCTCCTTGGGATTGCATTTCCCAAACCGGAGGAGTATAGGTTTCTTCCTCTAAGTAGGACCACCGCCTTAATAACCCACTTCTTCCGTGAGTAGGGAACGATAAGGTAGGGGAAAACACAATAGATCCCAATGGGTCGACGTGTTGCTGGATCATTTGCCAGTCCCCATTAAAGATAGATAGATAGTATACATATATAAGTAAAAATAATAATCATCATATTATTAACATTATAAATGCGCAAGTTTATGAGTGATTGTGTATGTTTGTTACTTCTTCACGCCTAAACGGGTGGACCGATTGAGCTGAAATTTTGTATAGAGATCGCTTAGACCCTGGAATAACACATAGGCATAGCGGGTAAAACTGCTTGGCGCAGCTAGTATTATTATAAATACGAAAGTATACTGTATAGATGTTTGTGTGTGTTTGTTATGCTTGAATAGTTAAGCTGATTCAATTTGGTATAAAGATAGCAATTAGACTCCAGAATAACACTAATTAGCAGGTAAAACTGTACAGCATTAGCTGTCTGTTGGATGTGCGAGTCTATTAAGACTAGTAAATAATTTATTTATAGATTTTATAATTTAAGATAATGTCCCAATTAGCGTTTATTTATAATGAGGTCAGCTAAAAAGCTGTGGGGGATGGGTTTGCCAGATATGTTTGATGTTATCAGCTATAGGCTTTGGTCATTTAGCATCCATTTCAATTCATACAGTTATCAAAATTTTAGTAAGTAGGTAGGTACATAAAAGTTTATTAAAAATAACAAAAGCTACTTTTCAAAATAATAATTAAAAAAAACAATATTTTCAGTGCAAAATAACCAATACATACCTCTAATTCTTCTCCAGTAGTATTACATATTTCCTCTATGAGATTTATTGCTCCAGCCTCACCACATAAATGTATTTCATCTGCCTGCAGACCTACAATAATGATTATGATAAATGTATTTCATAATTATTATACAAAATTTTAAATATTATTAGATATATTATACAAATAAATGCTTACCTAATATAGCTCTAGTCCAAGCCCAGCCTCTTCCTCGGTCACCAATCATTTGAATTTCATCTATTATAGCTACTTCATCTGAAAATTATTGTTGTAGAATAAAGATCACAAAATATGAGATACATGCTAGGTGTGAGATGTTATTTAGAGGATAATTATAATCATAGGTGAGGTAAGAAATTATGGATTTTTTTGGCAAGAAAGCCGTCGTGATCTTTGTGTTGTTTCTGATGACACCAGATCATGCTCGGTTTGTGTCAGGATGTTAAGAAATTCGAACTTTACAAAATTCCATCTCTGTCCCAGATTATGACTGTTGACTTAATGAATTCATTTTGACGTCTGACTAATGAATTTCAAAATATCATAACTATATTATGAAAATATATTTTTTTTAATTCATTATGTACAGTCAACTACAAAGAGATGTATCCATGTTAGGCTTACAAAATGAAGTCAATTTTCATTTGCCACAATGTACTACCCTTGGTTCGTGACATTTCTAGTAGCAATCAAACTTTATATTATCATCGACTCATTAAATATGCAACAATGATGTATCTCCGTACTTTTCCTTAGGTGATACATAATAATAACATTTAAAATGAATCGAATATAGTATAAGATTTGGTGGATACTGAAAATGTCACGAAGTAAGGGTAAATAATTTTTGCATACTAAAAGTTCCTTCATTTTGTAAGACTAACATGGATACATCTCTTTGTAGTTGACTGTACCTACTGTATATAATTTGTTGGACTACAACCATATTGGGTGGTAAGAACTATGTTAACCCATGTTGGATTGTAAGAACTTACAAGAATTATTTAACGACGTCATCTCAACAGTGCAAGCTATATGACTAGACGGGTTTAATTCTGGTTCTTCCTTTGGTATAGCGTCAGCATCGGCGTCTGACTCCTCGGGGCTTGTTATTGTTGCGTATAGTGACGCATGACGTCTTTCTTCACCTGTTATCAGGTCACAGGGGGTCCCCTGAAACATTATTTATTAACCCCTTGATCCAGGAAACACTTCCGGTTCAAATCAAAATTGACATATATTATTTCTAGCTTCTATAAAATAAGGTTGAAATTCGCATGCACATGTGCGGCTCGATCGAGCTGCTCAGGGACATATGGGTTAAGTATCTTAGCATTTTATTCATAATAAATGTAGACATTGGTATATGGTAAAATATGAAATAAACTATTTGCCTAAATTAGGTACTTAGGCAAACTAAGAGTTAAGCAAGTAAACAAAAAAAAAAGATTGGGAAAAAAATCCATTTAGTTGTATATTCACTAGGCGCACTAAGTGTGTTCTATAAAATTTACCACGGGGAATGCTCTGAGGAACTTTTTAATCTGATTCCCGCCTCCCGATTTTACCACCGCACCGCTCGTCATAGATTAAAGGTTCATCCCCACATTGTTAACGTGTGGGAGTCTCTCGCACAACCCGCTTTATGAGGTCGTTTCTCCCACACACTTGCAGGTTGTGGAATGGCCTTCCAAGCGACGTGTTTCCCTCTTCTTTCAACATGGGGCTTTTCAAGAGAAGGATAAAGAAGGTGTTAATGGACCGACAACGCGTCTTAAATACCACTGGTGTTGTAGACGTCCATAGGCGACGGTAACCGCTCACCATCAGGCGGGCCGTTTGCTTGTTTGTCTGTCTCCTACATAAAAAAAAAAAAAAAGACTAAGAAAAATTTTGCAAGCTTTTTTATATTACTTACATGTTTATTAGATTTATGATATATTTCCGTAGCCAACAACTTGAGTGGTCCACAATACACTCCAGATTTAGCTGACAGAAACCTTTCCATAGCATGATAGGTTTTGCCTGAATTAGTTGGACCTGCATGAAAAATAATTTTTCTCACTTTGCTTCGAGCTTCTGGATACCTGAAACATCAAGCGATACTGAGGTATAGAAACAAATAAAAGAAGTAAAAGCTAATTTTTAAATTAAAATGAATACAAACCAATTGGCAGGTGTTCTTAAATCTGATATTTTTTTAAGGTCATCAAGACAATCTAAATGTGGAAATGCCAACCTCGCGTGTCTCAAGAAATACGGGAATAAATCGTCTACATGGCCAGCACCTGCAACATTGTAAACAATGTGAATAAATATGTGTTGATCAACATACCACTTTATTTACTTGGCAAAATTTCAACCTTGTAGTATATCACTTATAGTGATGTGTAAATCCGGTGGCAAATCATGTTCCAAACAATGTCTTCGGAACGACAAGAACGCCTGATGCAATAGTTGGTCATCCAAGCCATTCTCTGAGGACAGCAGACGCACCTCGGGTTTCTGATAGAATCTATTGAGAATCTTGAGCAAATCCTGTTTCTTGAGCCGGCCCGTGAACTCCTCTCCAATGTTTATGTCATCAGGGTTCGGTTTCACAGGCACAGGCACAAATAAAGCCGCAGGATTTCCACGGTCATGTTTTTTAGTCCTTAGGAAAATATAACCTATATTTTCCGGTTTGGATTTGCGACTGCATAGAACACTACTCCGAAGAAATGGATATATAGACGGTTGTAGCTTGTCTGTATAATAAAGAGCCAATATTCTTGTAAATCCTTTGTACATTTTTGGTCAAACAAAAAATAAATTCACTAAAATTTTCCTACTACCGTCCTGCCGTCTGTCACATTTCTTTCTATTTTGACATTTCCAACTGATTTTGACAGTGACATTGTTGATAAATTTGACAATAATAGATATAGGGTGGACGCACATCTATCCGAGCCGAACGCGGCAAACGAATCGAAGTGACGATCACGTAGGCCACGCACATCTACCCGCATCGGAAGTATCGACCGCGCTGAAAGAATCGACCGTGTTATGTCATAGAAAGTGGTACGGGTACCACTTTCTATGACCCTATCTTCAAAAGTAACTTCATTAAGTTCGAAAAAGATTTAACAAGAAAAGTAACATATTAGTTAAGCCGATAAGTTTTTCTTTAGATATCAGTCATTATTTCCTCATTTTCAATTTATTATATGTAGGTACCTACCTAATAAAAAGTTTTTCAATAATACTAAATATTTTTAAAAAATCGTGTGTACCAAAGAAAAGTTATAGAAAATTGGCTTATGGAATAAACTTTAATATAACTGTGCAAAATCAATTTAATAAGACTAAGCTATTATTTACTATTACCGGGAATATTCACCCGTATTAAATATAATTTATTAAAAAATGACCATTGCTTCGAAAAGTAAAGTAACTTATCTAAACAAGTACGTACGTAAAGGGTCAAAAAGTGACATGAAATGTTACAAAAGAAACATACTGGCTAGACTACACGCAGCTAAAAGAATGCGAGCGCATCGGTCGAGTCTACCGCATGAATCTGATGATGTCATCCGAATTCGTCTAGGATTTCTAAGGTTTTGCCAGAATCAGACGATTCGACTCCGGCAAGTGTGCGAGGTTTCATGAGATTTCATATAAAGAATTCAAAATTCGATTTATTCGGCGCGGTTGATGTGGATCTATGTGCGCCCACCTTTATATTGCTCTTTTACTTTGTAGTATTCACACATTTTCTGCATTCATTGATCTTTTCTACTATTGCCAGTACCTATTAGTTTTTTTCTGACATTGTCTCACTACTCGAGTGTCAATCGATAACTGTCATCATGATTGCTGACATTTTCGAAATGTCATTTGTTCGATTTCAAGCAGAAGGACACGACGACGACTTGCCCGATTGTTCTCAAAAAATTGGCTGCAATCTAATTCCTGTTCGTCGATTTCGTTTCACATGATAGAATTCACAAAATACATCAAGGGAGAATACTGTACTAGTGGTATTGTGACGTATAACATCTTACTAACAAAATGGGGAAGGCTAAAAAAGGGAAGAAGAACCAGGCTGCGGACGACGGGTTAGTATCGCATATGTTTCAGTGGTCTGTTGCCAAAAACTGCACGTATTTAATGTTTTATTTCACTGTGCTTTTGCAGCGATAGTGACGTAGAGACCACTAACATCGACAATGTTAAACCGGCGCTAAAAGGAAAGAAGTAAGTGGCCCTTTTAGGTTATATCAATTTTATTATTATTATGGATTTCGCTATGTAATAGTAATTACTCTTTAAATATTTAATCATAATTTTACAACCTCGCAGTATTAAATTTATCAATGCTATCGGAAAAAATGATAAATATTGAAAGCTAATCATTGAATCGAGCCATCATATTGTTGTTTTTGAACTGGGCACATACTTTTTCAAAGTGTGAATAGTGGCTACTTGTACAATAAAGAATGTGGAATTACTACATAGTGGAAATGAATTATATACTATACTTTTTACCGGGGGTAGACTTCCTTTGCAGGAGGTCGTCTAGGTGGGTACCCCAACAGTGCCAGTTATTCTACCGCCTGAGCAGTGATGTGCAAATATCACTGTGCTCCGGTAGGAGGGCACTGTAGCTAGTGAAATTACTGGGCTAAAGAGTCTTAACATCTCATGACTCTTGAGTAAGAAGCGTTGGTGCAGTGCTCCTAGAATTTTACATAATTGTGAAATCCTAGGTAACACTGTACTGATTATGGGCAGCCGTTATCTCTTAACATCAGGAGAGTGTCTTGCTCATCTTCTACTTCATCACATAAAAAAAAATATATTATACTATAAGAGGTAAGACAAGTAGCCACACCAAGAACAATCAATTTAATATCTGTGTAAGGGAAATAGTCCTTTGAAACTTAATATTTAATCTAAATATATAGAAAGAGTGACTTAATAACTGATCTATGTACCCACAGCCTAAACCACTAAACAGATTACAAGGAAATTAGGAACAAACAACCATGTAGAGCAAAGAAATGATTGATATGCTTGTGCCTTTGCCCATGTAGGCAAGCCAGTGAATAATAATAAGTGATTTTATACATTTCCAGGGTGATTATTGACTCTGATGAGAGTGAAGATGAGAAACCAAAGGCAAAGTCAAAACACAAAAAATCAGTTGACGAAGACATCAAGGAAGTCACAAAGAATATAAAAAATGTATCCATTTCAAATAAGTCTCAAAAGAAAAAGGCTGATATTGAAGGTGGGTACGACATTATGACACAGCATTTTCATTTAAAAAAATAAATTAAGGGGTTAATAGTCGCTGAGTTGCTCTGTCTCACTCACACGATATAACTTAGTCAAATAACAATTGATAAATCCTTTTTTTGGAAATGTGTTAAATTGAAAATTTTGCTCATATTTTTATACAATTTTTAAAAGTATAACCAGTTTGAAACTTAATAAGATGGTTGAGGCATGTTTAAAGATAGATATTTTTCATATAATTGAGAATGCCATTGTTGTTATTTAAGGAAGTAAACTGGGAATACTTTAAAAATTGTATAAAAATATGAGCTAAATTTTCAATTTAACATAGTATTTCCAAAAAAAGGATTTATCAATTGTTATTTGACTAAGATATATTATCGTGCGAGCGAGACAGAGCAACTCAGCGACTATTAACCCCTTAACATAATTGTTTTGTTTCTAATTATTGTGAAATATTACAGATGACTCAGACAGTGAGCCTGAGGACAAACCCAAGAAGAAAACCAATAAAAAGAAAGAAGAGAACAGTGCTTTCTCTCTCCTTGAAATAGAAGATTCCGGAGAGGAAGGTCCTGTGGCACCACCATCATCTGACGATGAGAAACCAGCACCAAAGAAGCCTGAGAAGAAGGAAGCAGCTGGAAAAAAAAGCAAGAAGAAGAGGAAGAAGGATGACAGCGATGATGACCTGGAAAAGGTTCTGGCTGAATTGCAAATGGAATATGAAGGTAAACACTGTAGACTTCCTTTGCAGGAGGTCGTCTAGGTGGGTACCCCAACAGTGCCAGTTATTCTACCGCCTGAGCAGTGATGTGCAAACATTACTGTGCTCCGGTAGGAGGGCACTGTAGCTAGTAAAATTACTGGGCTAAAGAGTCTTAACATCTTATGACTCTTGAGTAAGAAGCGTTGGTGCAGTGCTCCTAGAATTTCACATAATTGTGAAATCCTAGGTAACGCTGTACTGATTATGGGCAGCCGTTATCTCTTAACATCAGGAGAGCGTCTTGCTCGTCTTCTCCTTCATCACATAAAAAAAAAACCATCAATATAAAATCGGTTTTCCTACCAATACAACAGCACTGTACAACAAAAATGTCTTAAGGGTCGTCCACATATGCCGCCCAATGATTCGGCCGAACGTTCGCCCGAGTGCACAGATTCTATATATGCACCAAGGGCACAGATTATATAAATCAAAAAATAAAGAAAATTTAACTAATTTGAAGTAATTATTCACACTAAATGGCTTCAAATGATCCATGATTGATTAATATTCAATATATTATTAAAGTCGTTAGCTATGGAGCCCAAAATGTATACCAGAAATTTACCGGAATAAAAACCGTAAATATCCGAACACATTCGTCTATATTATAAATACGACACGGCTGTACTCACGTTGTCTATTTGTTGAGATACGTCTCAAGTCTCAACCACGGTTTCGGACAATTACGATGTCCTTCATCAGGAGCTCACGCCTGCAGTAACCGACGCTGACTGGCCCGCGCCCGCGCCTCCGCGCGCGCCGCGCGCTGTGAGAGCGGGGGGGGGGGGACCAACACGCCTGAGTCACTGCCACCTTCACTATCACTGTTATTGTTACTACCGGTGTCCAGCGCTCCACTAGGCTGTAGACACACCGCGCTCATTGTGTCATTTTCCCGAATTGATGTCACCGCACGACATCGTAATTGTCCGAAACCGTGGTTGAGACGTATCTCAACAAATAGACAACGTGAGTACAGCCGTGTCGTATTTATAATATGGATAACACTCACGGTAGTTTCCAAAATCACATTCGTCTATATTCGT
This sequence comes from Hemithea aestivaria, assembly GCA_947507615.1. Taxonomy (NCBI): domain Eukaryota; kingdom Metazoa; phylum Arthropoda; class Insecta; order Lepidoptera; family Geometridae; genus Hemithea; species Hemithea aestivaria. The sequence continues at coordinate 13,210,480 of OX382328.1, forward strand.
CAATAGACAAAAATTGCTCGTCCATAGACAAAACACACACTCGCCGAATCATTCGCCGGTAAATGTGGACGACCCATTATGCATGGCTCCTAGGATCTATAACCACTAACCACTTACAAGTAGCGGCACGAAACTCTAGCGCTGACCGTTATTGCGCAGAAGCGAAAAATAAGGTATCTGAGGGGGGCTAGCGGAATGAAGGGCGGGCGTGCGTAGCGTTGATTGGCTCCCCAGTTGCATTCCGTTCCCCGCACCGATACCACGCTCCGCGCTCATCCCGTGTACAGACGCGTACAGATATGATTATGCCGAAAAAATTAGGGCCCAGATATTATTGTGCATAAAAATATTAGGGCTGGGTATCATTATGGCGAAATATATTAGGGCTAGATATAATTATGCCAATGAATTTTATGGAAAGAAATTTTATGCGCAAAAACATTATGCGTTACAATTTTAGGCTGCCTTATTGTTATGCTTTAAAATATTATGGGAGAAAAATTAGGCCAAAAAAACTTATGCCTAATAACGTTAGGCGATTTTATGTTTGGGCCGAAAAATATTATGCCACTTTAAATTAGGACTAAAAATTTTATGCGAGCCAATATGGACCCCATGCGCAGCTATCCTTCACATTTCGTTCAGCTCAATATTATCGTTATTTAGGTAATAATAACTCAAAGTGACATAATATAATGCATTGCGTGCGCGACAGTACCCATGCGCAGCAATCCCCTCCACGTATCGGTCAGCACTAGACTTACGTGCCGCTGCTTATACCTAGGTCTATTCTCGAGGTGAATACATTTCTCAATTTTAAAAAAACGTGTTAAGGCTTTATTGCTGTCAAAAGCCTATTACAGTGTTAATGATTTTTTATTGGATAATAATTAATAATGTATAGTAGGTATCTATTAATTTTAATTTCTATTGACATTTTATATCCAATCTCTTGTTTGACATGTTTATATAATTTATTCCTAATTTTGACATTGTTCTTATAATTGACATAATAATATTATCTAGTTAACATTATTAACAATAATTATTGCATGCCGAAAAGCAGATTATGGCGTTCTATATAATCTCAAATTATTTCCACCTTATTGTACCCATTTTCACAATCAATAAATGAATTATAGGTGTGAAACCGGCTGAAACTACAACGGCTCCTACTGAAGAGAAGAATGCTCCAGCGGAAGAAGAAAAAGCCAAAACTAAGAAGAAGGGTAAAAAAGAAGAGCCTAAGCCAGAAGCAGAGGAAGACAAAGAGGGAAGTGACAATGAAAATGATATCACAATCAAAAGTGCAGCACAAAAGAAAAAAGAGAAAAAAGAGCGAGAAAAACTAAAGAAACAAGAGGCCAAGAAAAAGGAACAGAAAGAACCAGCAAAGGAAAAAGTAGACGCAAAGGCTGATACTACAGTTGTAAGTCAAAATTTAATTGCTTTTCGTAATATGAATTTCCTTTACATAAATGATACTGAATAATGCTATTCCACTATTAAGTATTTAAGTCCTTAAGCCGCGTCTCCAGCTCCTTTTTTGGTCTACACTCAACAAAAACACGTCAACACACATCAAAATTCCCCTACACAAAAAAAATTATGTCTATGCTTCAAGCGTCAACAAATGTTTTTGCTTTCCATTGGCTATGCAAAGCAAAAACATTTGTTGAAGCTTACCGCCGGGCTCAGCTAATTACGATATGCAACCATATGGATTCCGCAAAGCTGTAAAATAACTTTGCACACGGCACCGACCACGCGGAGCCGAGTCAGCAGTTGCCGCGCATCCGACACCGCCATGCATTCACGGAAGCCCCGACATTCTTGGTCCTACTTCGACCACTTAGATACATAACTTTAGCTGTAATAATTAATGTAATTTTTATATTTTAATAAATTAGTATAATTAATTTTGGTTTTTTTTAAGTTCCTCGACTGCAGCTAACGTAATTGGCGCAGTCGGTAGGATACCTAGAGTCAGTGCGCGTCGCGATTATTGCCAAAAATTCGGTAAATCTCTGTCCGACGCCGAAAATCGCTGATTTGGCTATCGAGTCTTCACCGGGTATCCGAACCACGTGGCAGCAGTATCGAGGACGAGTATCCAGCAATCGATACGCAGAGGACCAAATGATTCTGTAAGTGCGCAAAACTTTCTTTTTTGTGTTGCTTTCCTTTATCCTATAAGTCTATCCTAAGTGTCCAAAATTTTCCACCCTAATCGTAAGGGGCCCAGCGAGGCTGCTTCACGTCAGTCTCGCCGAAACATAAGTATAGATAGTCTTAGGGCGATAGAAGAAGAATTAGATTTTGATTTAGATTATAATATATTAAGCCCAAAAATGACGCACCAACCAGATGCCATTTATAAAGCATTGCGTGCCGTGCCGGATTTCGACGGAAATCCTAACATACTAACACGGTTTATAAGAATATGTGACCAGCTGGTAGCAAGCTACATGAGCGCCGAGCCCGGAAGTGAATTAGGAAACCTTTGTCTTTTAAACGGCATCTTAAACAAGATAACAGGGCAGGCAGCTACCATAATCAATTCTAATGGCATCCCAGACAACTGGCTAGGTATTCGCGAATCTCTCATTAATAACTTCGCAGACCAGAGAGACGAAACGGCGCTATATAATGACCTCTCTTTAGCCACGCAAGGACAAAAAAGTCCTCAAGAGTTTTATGATCATTGCCAGACTCTTTTTAGCACTATAATGACGTATATTTCGCTTCACGAAACCGTCACTACCACTATAGAGTCAAAGCGAACACTGTATAAGAAATTAGCTATGCAAGCTTTTGTGCGTGGGCTACATGAGCCCTTAGGGTCTAGAATAAGATGCATGCGTCCACCTACAATAGAGCAGGCATTAAAATTCGTACAAGAGGAATTAAATACATTATATTTGCAACAGCGTAATAATGAAGTTAACCCCAGAGGTTCGCATCAGGCTCAAAGAGCACAAACGCAAATTTCAATGCCTCCTCCATTTAAACAATCTTTTAATTCACCACATATGACGTTAGCACCAGCTACTCAGAGACCAATGTTGATGCCACCCCAACCTCAGCCATTTAAATTTACACCACCTCAAAATCAATTTAAATTTAATGCTGGCTCTCAACATCAGTCTCAGTATCGAATGCCAACGCGCACCCAACAGATGTTCAGTGCACCTCCACCGAATTATAATGCGCGTAGCAATTTATTCCGTACACAGCCTCGGTTCCAACAGTCTCAGAACCAGAACACTACCCCTAAACCTATGAGTGGTGTACAACATTTCACCCCTAAAGTGTTACCCCCTACACCGCGATTTACAGGTCATGATTGGAGCAAACACGGTAATCCACCACCCACAAATTATTTTAAAAGCCGCGAAATGAATTTCAATGATACTTATGACGCTTACGATTACTATGAACCCGAGAGCTATTATTACGATTACTACGAATGTCCTTCTTACGAGTGCGATTATTACGGAGATAACGTAGAGAGCTACGACCCTGAAATCACTCCCGCGATCTGTTCGAGTGACGTCACCAATGTAGAAGTAGAGCCGCAGCCCTCTACTAGCGCACAGGAAAATTTTCAGAAGGGCCGTCCTTCAGACAAGCCAAGATAGAGGTCAACCTGCAAACGCAGCGTCAGTTACCGTATGTTCAAATCTTAGATCCCCCGCTTAAACTACTGATCGATACAGGCGCAAACCAATCGTTTTTAAGCCCAAACGCAGTTGAAAATTTTTACCCTCACTATCAACTCGATTATGATCCTTTCGAGGTCACTAACGTACATGCAGTCAGTCGTAATAACTATTCTGTTACGGTACCTTGTTTTTCAGAGATCAACGATAACGAACCGATAAAATTCTTCATCTATAAATTTCACAATCATTTTGATGGGCTTATTGGTCTAGATTTGCTAACTAAATGGGAAGCTAAGATAGATTTAAAATCATTGAACCTAACTACGAAATCGGCCGTGAACCCGATATTGCTATACAACTCGCGTAACGTGAACCTTTACGAGGATATTATCCCCGCGCGCAGTTCAAAGTTAGTTAGGATTCCGATTGATAGTATAGACGGAGATGTGCACATTCCAGAGCAAGTATTATGCAATTGTACCATCCACGAATGTGTTACTAAGGTATATAAGAATAGAGGTATAATCGAGGTCGAGAATTCGAGCGATAACGATATCGTGTTCTCCCTCGACCGACCGGCGCACGCAGAGCTCTTTAATATCGAGTGCATGCGCCCTGAATCAGTGACGGGCCGAGCTAAAGATGTTCTATCGCGCTTGCGCACCGATCACTTAAACGAGGAAGAAAAGGCTAACTTGATGACTCTTTGTGCGAAATATCATGACGTGTTTTACTTGGAAGGCGAAAATTTAACTTTCACAAATCAAATAAAACATCGTATCCGTACTACCGACGAAATCCCGGTATACACAAAGAGCTATCGTTACCCTTTTGTTCATCGACAAGAGGTACACGATCAAATTAATAAGATGTTAACCCAAGGCATTATACGTCCATCCGAGTCCGCATGGTCCTCACCAATTTGGATCGTTTCCAAAAAGGCGGACGCCTCAGGCAAACAGAAGTGGCGTCTAGTAGTAGATTTTCGTAAGATCAACGAAAAAACTATAGACGACAAGTACCCCATCCCTAACATCTCGGATGTTCTGGATAAGCTAGGGAAATGCCAATACTTTACTACTCTGGACCTCGCAAGCGGTTTCTATCAGGTAGAGATGGACCCCGCCGACGTTCCGAAGACAGCATTCAATGTGGAACATGGCCACTTTGAATTTCTTCGAATGCCGATGGGACTGAAGAACTCACCCTCGACATTCCAGAGAGTAATGGATAACATCCTCCGAGGTCTCCAAAACCAGATCTGTTTGGTATACCTCGACGACATTATTGTCTTCAGCACCTCGCTGCAGGAGCATATGACCAACCTTGAAAAGGTGTTCCAGAGATTAAGAGACTCTAATTTCAAAGTCCAGATGGACAAATCAGAGTTCCTTAAACTAGAAACAGCCTATTTAGGTCATGTCATTACCAGCGAAGGCGTGAAGCCTAACCCCGACAAGATAGCGGCGATCGAAAAATACCCCATTCCAAAAACTACTAAAGAGATCAAGCAGTTTTTAGGTTTGCTAGGGTACTACCGGAAATTTATCCCGGATTTTGCACGCTTAACAAAACCATTAACACAATGTTTAAAAAAGGGTAAAAAGATCACCTATGACCCTGAATATGTTAATAGTTTTGAAAAATGCAAAAAGGTATTAATGAACGACCCCATACTTATGTACCCCGACTTCAGTAAGGAATTCGTCCTTACCACTGACGCGTCGAATGTCGCTGTAGGTGCGGTTCTATCGCAAGGGCCGATAGGTTCTGATAAACCTGTCTCTTATGCGTCACGCACACTTAATGACAGTGAGCTAAACTACAGCACCATTGAGAAAGAGCTTCTTGCAATTGTATGGGCCACTAAGTATTTTAGACCCTACCTATTCGGCAGGAAATTTAAAATACTCACTGACCACAAGCCACTACAGTGGATCATGAACATAAAAGAGCCTAACTCTCGCTTAACTCGATGGCGCTTGAAGCTTAGTGAGTACGACTACACTGTAGTGTACAAGAAGGGGAAGTATAATACGAACGCCGACGCTCTTAGTCGCATTGAAATCCACAACGAAGAGGCAAGTTCTCTCGTAGCGAACCCGACGGAAAATCCAGAAGGTAGTCACGGCTCGACAACCGCCACCGTTCACACGAGCCATGAAAACCCCATTCTAGAGGTCCCAATAACTGACGATCCTTTAAATAAATTCCATCGTCAGCTCGTTTTCACCATCGTCACCGACGTTAAAAAACGACCCGCAGTATCTAAGCCTTTTGACACACATACTCGCGTTTCTGTACAAGTTACCGAATCGAACTTAGAGACCGACGTGATAAACGCTATAAAAGAATTCGTAAACCCAAAAGTGAAGACCGGAATTTTAATTGACCCTCCTTTAGGACTTTATTCAATTATCCCTATCATACAAAATAATTTCAAAAATTCCGCGATGAACCTTGTCCTTGCCAAAAGTGAACTCGAGAATGTGAAACCTTATCTCAGGCAACAAGAGATCATTAAGCACTATCACGACGGAAAAACGAATCACAGAGGCATTAACGAATGCTATCTGTCTCTCTCTAGGAAGTACTATTGGCCTAAGATGAAAGAGCAAATAATAAAGTTCATTAACGAATGCACTGTGTGCGGTCAAGGGAAATACGATCGTAATCCCGTGCAGCCTAGGTTCAATATCGTTCCGCCGCCGAGCAAGCCTTTAGAGACCGTTCATATAGATCTTTTTACGGTAGACAGCGAAAAATACGTAACATTCGTTGACGCATTCTCTAAATACGGACAAGCCTACCATCTACGAGACGGTACCGCCATCAGCGTCCTTCAGGCTTTACTGAGATATTGCACACACCACGGTATGCCATTAACTATAGTCACCGACAACGGCACTGAATTCACCAATCAGCTGTTCTCTGAATTTTTAAGAACACACAGTATTATACATCATAAGATCTTACCCCATTCCCCGAACTCTAACGGAAACGTAGAACGATTTCACTCGACTTTACTCGAACATCTTAGACTTTTGAAGCTTCAGCGTAAAGACGAACCAGCAGTAAACTTGGTACCCTATGCGATCATCGCGTACAACAGCTCGATCCACAGTTTTACGAAATGCAGACCTTTCGATATTATAACGGGTCACTTTGACCCTCGGGACCCAGTAGGAATTGATCTTACCCAGCAGTTACTCCAACAGTATACTATAGATCATAAAGACAGGATGAATTTAGTCTATGAAATAATAAACCAATCCACATTGCACGATAGGACAACATTAATAGAGAACAGGAACAAGGATAGGGAACCGGAACCCCAATTCGAGCCAGAACAGCAGGTTTTCATAAAAAACCCTCTAGCTAGTCGACAAAAATTGGCACCACGCTATACAAAGGACACCGTTTTGGCTAACCTTCCTATACACATTTATACGTCACGAAAGCGTGGCCCCGTGGCCAAAGCTCGCATCAAGCGAGTCCCTAACAGCGCTAATAAATTGTTTCAGAATTCTGCTGACGGTGATGGCGCATCTTGCTCAAACGCAGGAGATAAAACTTGAAAGCCTTAACGATGGACCCGGTATACTCCCTTATAAATTAGGTCGAACTCGCTTAGTGTCACATTACCATAGTTTCTTGCAGTATGTTCGCATTGACTATATTGAAGATAAGACTCTCGCGGTTAGACAACAGCTAACTGAATTCGAGTCGAAGTTAAATAATGACACGTTTGCACTTTATTCATTGCAAATTAACTACTTGTCGCATAAAATTGATAGAGTCCTTAATCATTTAAAAGGATTAGAGCCTAGCAGAGCGAAGAGAGGTTTAATCGATGGCCTTGGATCCGTTATTAAAAGTCTTACAGGAAATTTAGATTATCAAGATGCTATTAGATTTGATGACGCAATAAAAAATATTGAAAATAACCAGGTTAAAATTATATCTGAATTTAATTCGCACATTAGTCTCAGCAAAGAATGGATGTCGCAACATAACGAGGTCATAGATCAGTTAGTTAGAAATCAGCAATCTATTAATGCAACGTTAACACTAATTTTGAATAGCACGGCTTTCAGAGAAACAAGCCTAGTTAAATATGCTCACTTTGCTCAGCTATTGACTATTATTGCAGAAAATGTGGATGACCTACTAGGAGAATTAGTTAGAATAGAAAATATTCTTGCCCTTGTGCGAGCCTTAAGCACGCACCATTCTATGGTAGATATAGATACTTTAAGATTAATGATAGAAAAACTTAGATTAATATATGGGGACGATAGAGTGTTAAGTTTAGATTTACGCGATTACTATAGTATAATAAAGCCCGGCTCATATTACGCAGGGAAACAGATAGTTATAGTGTTTAAAATTCCAATAGTTAGCGCAGAAATATTTGATCTATATAGACTTACAATAGCCCCGAATAGGTACAATCAGATCCTTATTCCACCCTTCCCATTCCTGGCAACCAATAGGGAAGCGTATGCGTACATGGAGGCTGAATGCCCGAAGGTAGACAAGCAGTACCTCTGCGTTGACGACACCATCAACCGAGTCAAGACACATCACGACTGTACCCGGGAACTCGTCACCAACCATGCCCTGGGAGACACCTGCAACCTGACCGCGCTGACACTGGATAGAGAAGCCATGGAGCAGCTGGACGCCGCGAACTACGTTGTCACATTCCCCCGCATCACCAAAATCCATCTACAATGCGGAAGAGAGGAGTACAAGCAACTTCAAGGCAGCTATCTTGTTACAATACCTATAAATTGTACCATTATGACGTCAGAATTTAAGATAGCGAACGAGAACAACGAAGTATCCGGACAACCACTAATAATCACCGATATCTCATACAACTTTAAAGATGAAGATGTGACTCAGCACAAACTCTCACTTCAACCCATTGACCTTAGAAAAATACACGAAGCCTACAATCAAGTCATGAAAGAGCCAACGATAGTACGAGACACCATAGCAACCAGTAGTCTGTACCACACAACTATACCTATCTACATTATTATAATAGGCACACTTATAACAGCTGCCATTGTAATACTATGCCGACGTTACAATCTATGGAGATGCAGTAACCCACAGCAGCAAGGAAAACAACCCCCAGCACCTGGAAAGCATACATATGAAGATCCTGAGGTCCCGAAGACCTATCCAGCAACATTTTCACTAAAAGTTGGAAAATAGTCGCTGTTCTAAGGGGGGAGGAATTACGATATGCAACCATATGGATTCCGCAAAGCTGTAAAATAACTTTGCACACGGCACCGACCACGCGGAGCCGAGTCAGCAGTTGCCGCGCATCCGACACCGCCATGCATTCACGGAAGCCCCGACATTCTTGGTCCTACTTCGACCACTTAGATACATAACTTTAGCTGTAATAATTAATGTAATTTTTATATTTTAATAAATTAGTATAATTAATTTTGGTTTTTTTTAAGTTCCTCGACTGCAGCTAACGTAATTAGCTAGTAAATAAATAAATGAATAAACAAAGCAAAAACATTTGTTGAAGCTTACCGCCGGGCTCAGCTAGTAAATAAATAAATGAATAAACAAAGCAAAAACATTTGTTGAATCTTGAAGCATAGACATTTTTTTTTTGTGTAGGGGAATTTTGCTGTGTGTTGACGTGTTTTTGTTGAGAGTGTAGACCAAAAAAGTAGCTGGAGACGCGGCTTTAGCTGCTTGTTAATGTTTCAAAAAATCTGATAATGATTGACAGACCAATGTGCAATATTCCATTATAGTAATGGAGAATGGGGATTTGTGGATGTATGTGTTTTACTTGTAATAAATCAACGTGAAGGTCTATGTACGGCGGGTTAATTGACTCCCACTCCAACCGAATACTGTATCATCCCCTTGCCTGAGGACCTATTGCCTAATTCTCACCCACTACGATTGATGACAACTTCAATGTACATTGCTGCGTTTATTATTTTACTCATATTAATGAGGAGGTTTAAGCAAGTAATGTACCCAATTTTGTCTATGGATTCTAGAGTTTTACATGTCGTTTGGCGATAGCCAATAGGCTCTTTGTTAATAAGATTTTGAGATAGAAGACATGGTTTTTGAACATTAACAAGTAGACCTTCGTTATTTTTTGTTAAACTCTAGCAAAAATAAATAACAAATAATATATTTTATTAATTTAAGGTTGAAGAACCCAAAGACGCAACTAAAGCGCCATCCGAAGAGAAAGACGATGAAAAAGCAGACGCCCCAGAAAAAGAAGGTAAAAAGAAGAAGAAAGGTGCCAAAGACAAGGAAGACAAAGAAGACAAAGGAAAGAAAGGTCCCGCAAAGAAGACAATCGCTGCCATGCAGGAAGCTTTGAAAAAACTGAAAGAAGAAGAGGAAAGATTAGCGCGGGAAGAAGAAGAGAGGATAAAGCAGGAAGAGGAACGTGAGCAGCAGAGATTAGAGGCTATAAGACTGGAAAAAGAAAAGAAAGAAAGGAAAAAACAGAAGGAAAAGGAAAGAAAGGAACGACTGAAAGCAGAGGGTAAATTGTTGACTCCGAAGCAAAAGGCTGAGAAGGCTCGAGCCCAAGCTTTGCTGGAGTCATTGAAGGCACAGGGTGTGGAGATTGGTTCAGAGAAAAAGCCACCAAGGCCCGGTACAAGGGTGAAGCCTGGCAGATTGAAGTCACAGCTGTCGCAGGATGCTCCTCCAACACCTTCTGAAGAAAAGAAGTTGGAAATTGAAGCTGTGGAAAAGAAGGTAAGATATTGTACTGCTTTTAAGTGATAAATGATAATGATAAATGATTTTATAAATGATTTATTTCCCATAAAGACTTACATGCTAATATTACAAAGTACACTGCATTACAGGTGAGTTTCTGCATTCCATACAAGTATTTCTAGGAGTCTCAAACTAGGCGGAAACCTGTGTCTTGAGACTCGTGAGATGCGATCTCGGTCCCTTGTTCATGCATTAGACAAAGAAGAGACGTGGAATCAAAGCTATGATAAGTCTATAATAACTGTGTAGTTTGATTGATATCTGTCGCAAGAGCCGGCGTTATACTCGTATCAAGAGGATTATGGAAGTTAAGGGTAGCCTTTTGCCCAGCAGTAGTTAATTTAAAGCTCTAACTAGCTAATTAAACATATCGGAACACAATCACAAATCTTATCGGTTTGGTCTGCTACCATTTTCAGCCACATCACGCTTAAGATGAGACAAAATTGTGGTCAAAGGATTACTTATAATGAATACAAAAAAACTTGAGAGGTGTCAAGGGACACCCGGATGGAACAAAGTTCCTTTTGATTAATGAAAATATCTGGCTTGCTTTCTATAAGAGAGAGAGAGACAGACGGAGAAACATGCGCACGCCGCACAGCTTACAATAGCAAAAAGTGTCGTGAACTTCGTTCCAATAAAAACATACATACATGATATGTAATCTCGCCTGATTTCTGCTGCGGTAGGCAGAGACTATTACCCTCTACTGGATACGATCCTGACACACCGTTCTCTGTCTCGAATTTCAACACATTCTTCATACATACTCGCCGGTTCTTTACCTTACTTACCTTACTATAATTAATGTTCCCAGGAGGAACCAAAAGTAGAACAGAAAAAGGAATCTGAGGAGGACTCAGTCAAGGACGCGTGGGACGCCGAGTCCTCGGAGGAAGAAGAGGAACCGCCCAAACCTGAACCCACACCGGCCAAGGAAGATAAACCTCAGGCTGACGACAAAAAAGAGGTTGGTTTCATTTTGATTTCTTAATTACTGATATGTGCATTACATTTTAGCATAAGGATCTGAACTTCTTGGTAGAAAGGAGGTATATTGCTTTATTCATGTTCTAACCCTAAAAACGTATCATATTGAGGGTTAGGTTAGGAATGAAAATAAAATTGATTACTATCATTTTTTAACTTTATGAAGCACTTTATCATATAGGTCATAAATACTTAATGTACAATGTCCAAACGAATTTAAGAGCTTACGTACCTAATTCTAATGTAATTCTAACTAATAATATAAAAATTACTACCTATGTATATTTGTGAAAAGATTTAAATTTAAAAAATAAACTGAATACAACAATATAAATAAAATCCCATTATAATGCAGGAAGAAGAAGAAGAAAGCTCAGAAGAGGATGACGATAGTTCAGAAGAAGACTCCAGCTCGGAAGAGGATTCTGACGATGATCAGATGACTGACGCTCAGAAGAAACGAGAGGTTGTTCTGAAGAGATTAGAGGTAACATAGAAGAATATCATATTACTTACAAACTTCTACGTACATTGATTGCTGAGTGTTTTGGCCAAAAAGTCCATGAAAATCAAGAATGCGGAAAGGCAGCGTCTTAAAACGGTTTGAATGAACTGTGTAAAAGAGAATATGCATGATAGGGGAGTAAATAAAGACATTACGAATGATAGATAAAAAATGGAAGAGGAAATGTGTTCTTGTTAATCCTACCCATTTTTTTAAAGGCAGAAAGGGGTTAATATAATGATTTCCCTGATTTGATACAGTATGTAGGGTAGAGTTTGATAGTAAGAAACAAAACACACAACAAACCTAAGTACATATTATAAAAACCAATCCCTTATGCCGAGCCAGCTTGTGCTCGCGGATTTTTTCAAATTCTTAGTGGATGTTTTCTTCTCAATATATCTGTGTCAAATATCGACTCAATCTGTTCAGTGATTTGAACTGTGCATTAACAGACCAATTAATACGCCGACCAATTAATAACTAGCTGTTCCCAGCGATTTTACCCACTCAAAAGTCAAAAGTCACCTGTGTGTTATTCGTTTAGTAATGCGTCTGTGCGTGCATTATGCGTGAAATAAAACTTCATATTTATATGAAACTTTGTTTCATTCAGAAACGTCGCATAGACAACGAGGCGAACAAAAGCAACAACCCTCTGCGCGCCGCAGTCGTATGTGTCCTTGGGCACGTCGACACCGGCAAGACCAAGATCCTGGACAAGCTTCGTCGGACTAATGTACAGGACGGAGAGGCTGGCGGTATCACGCAGCAAATCGGAGCTACTAATGTGCCCATTGAGAACATTAAGGAGCAGACTAAGCATGTTAAGGCGGTAAGTTATACTGAGTTGTGCCGGACTAAGGCTGACCCTACGCAAAACTACTACTGTGACGACTTTGTAGCGTAGTCGTCCCAAAAACGCGTCGTAATCGTCACTATTCTTCAGCGTGCGGCGTATATCGCCGAATGGTCTGGAGGGGTAACGTGACGTTACTGACTAGCGACTATCTTATTTCTGTGATAGTCGTGCTTGTTCAATTTGGGGTAAACCTATATCCTAAAATGTAGAATAGTGTGATGAATGATCCGATGATCATCACACAGCAGAATCGACCTCCTATAATGCCATCGAGAATATTCAGGAGCAAAGTATGTATTTTAAAGTGTTAAGATGAGGGATATTATATGTCAAGTTTTATCAAACTAACGTTTGGTCTGGTGGTCTGGTAACTGACGGATCGTCTGGTCTGGTCTGGTAACGTAACGAATCTGGTGGTAACTGAGAATTTCGTGTAATACCAGTTAGTCCCATTAGAAATGGGGGAACTGGGAATATTTCAAAATTCTGGCTAGTATCACTCCAACCCCAAAGTTACAAAGAGGTATCAATGTCCAAAGGGACAAACAAAGATATGTTTAGAATACAACTCCAATGTTTCAGGTGAATGAGATAGCGTTTAAACTGCCCGGCTTGCTAATCATTGACACACCTGGCCACGAGTCCTTCAGCAATTTGAGGAACAGGGGATCATCTCTGTGTGACATTGCTATCTTGGTAAGTACCGTCAACATGAGGATGGCTGAGGCTAAAATTGCCAATTTGGCATTTTGTTATTACTCAATAAAAAAACTATATCATCATCATCATCCACAGCCTTCTATATCCCACTGCTGGGCATAGCCCTCCTTCATGTTATGCCATTTAACCCTGTCTTGTGTCAATCTCGTCCATGTGCGACCCGCTACTTTGACTATATCGTCCACCCATCTAGCTGCTGGACGACCGACATTCCGTTTGCCTATCCTTGGCCACCATTCAGTCAGCGTCTTGCTCCATCTGTCGTCATGATTAATATTAATTAAAACAAATTAAGTATTAGCAAATGAAAAGAGTAACAACGCCTTATTACTAAATCTATGAGTGTGGAACACAACAAAACTTAATATTTCTTATAAATCTTTTATCATCTGCGAAATTGTGAACTATAAAAGACATTCTAATTTTCATCACATCCTATACTATTTGTCCAAACATAAACCTTAAATCTGACGTGGTCGAAGCGGCAAAAACCTTTTGAACTAAATTCCAATAATAATAATAAATTTGACTAAATAAAACTTATTTTCAGGTGGTAGATATAATGCACGGTCTGGAACCACAGACAATCGAGTCAATAAACATGCTCAAGCAGAAGAAAACACCGTTCATAGTCGCTCTGAACAAAATAGACAGACTCTACGACTGGCAGAGCGCTCAGAGGAAGGACGTCAGGGATATACTGAAGTTGCAACAACATAATACTCAGATGGAGTTCGAGAAACGCAGCAAGGATGTTATCGTGCAGTTTTCTGAACAGGTATGTTAGTCACAGATCAAACCAGACTCTGCTTATGTGATTTTCTATCAATAAAATCACCAAAGCAATGCGGGGTGCGGTTGGCTAGTTTTGATTGGCTCGTTCAAAGTAAGTCTTTGGTTCAAAGACATTTACAAAGATCGCTAGTTTTTATTGGCGTGCAAACTCTTTGGTAAAATCATTTGACGTGTATTACGCAGCGTCAATGCCTATCGTCGGCGACAGCATACCTCCGAAAATGCGCACACTTATTGACTTGAGTCCTCTATGGTTATATTACAGAATCTATATATAGCAAACTTCTACTCAATTTCCTAACATTCGAGGTATAAACACAGCACACTATTCAAATACTACTCATATTTATTGTGTTTTCTTGGTACTAACATATTCTGTAACGAAGCTCGTTAATGAATTTCGTCACATATTCTAATAATATTATTTTGGCTATATATAGTCAATAAAAAATTATCCTTATGCCTTTAATTTTAGGGTCTAAACGCAGCGTTATTCTACGACAACCCAGACCCTCGTACTTATGTGTCCCTGGTACCGACTAGTGCAGTGACAGGGGAAGGTATGGGCAATCTGCTCGCTATGATAGTGCAAGCTTGTGAGGGACCGCTGCACAAACGACTGGTCTTCTCTGAACAACTGCTGGCCACTGTGCTTGAGGTATGTAACTTGAAGATGTATAATTACTTCATTTATTCTTTGTTCATATATTTAATTTATGTTTATACTCTTAACGTGCTTCCACATTAGGCTATACGCTCGACGATATCGTCGCGATTCCTCAGCGTTGTCGTTACCATTTCAACGACTTTCATCACCTGCTCGGGAGTTACTGTGGGTGGGCTTAACAGAAAATATACTTTTATGTCTATGATATTTGTGTATGGAAAGAAAACAAAATTTAATCTATCAATTATAATGATCTATCTTATTTTTAAAAATTGACTTTTCTGCCTACATAGCACATCGTGACATTGACATAAGAGTAGCATATCCCGTCCCACTGTCAAGAGTAAATTGTAAATAACACAAGTCGACAAGAATTTTGAGTCTGGGTTCTGTATGTGTGATTTTGGTTAATTATACTTAACTAATTAAATATTGATCATTTATATTTTAAAAAGTTTGCTTTTATAGTTATTAGAACGAAAATTAAAAATGCACTTCTAACTAAAATTCAATTTAAGCTTCAGAATTTTTTATAGGAATAAGATATTTTCTCGCGGTAAAATGTAGTCTATATTTTTTGGTGATAATGTAGCTTTATATTGACGAAAGAATTTTTAAAATCGGTCCACTAATTTTTGAGTAAATTCACTACAACGATTCCTATATATAAATTTTACTCACTTTATAGCATAAGTGTAGAAGTATTGACAAAAAAAAGTATTGGTAATTTCTACGTTGCTATTTGCAATGAAATCATGAATTACGGCTATAAGACTAAGCCACGCTACTTTTTTGTGGGTATTAAATATCTTTAATTTTTTTTTTACTTGTATTATTTCACAATTATCTTTTTGGTTTGTGAACCCTCTAAAATTTGTGCTTTAATTTAACATTCTGACCATTTAGGGTAAAATATCTTCATAGATATTCAAAAACCTGATAGCCTGGAACAGGAGCTTTAACAAACTGTTTCATGAGACCCATTTTTATATGCAATAGAGGCATAACACCCGATCAGAACACATAAATTCGTCAACATTTGTCAATTTTGTTTTTTCGTTGTGTAATGTACAAAAACAAACTTTAATTGATAAAAACAGCAATTCACATTACTTTTCAATATAGCCAACCAGAATCTATGACATATCAAGACGCTACTCTTGCTACTCACACTGTCATTGCATACAATTTGCAGCTACTCCCAATGTCAATGTGCTCTTACAATTACTCTTGACAGTGGGACGAGAGTTGCTAATCTTACGTCAATGTGATATGCTTCTTGCTACGGCCACTGTGGCCGTAGCATACCACACGGAATCCCGACAAAACTTCAAGAGTAGAACTGTCATCCCATACATTCACAAAAGTACAATGTATAGGATGACAGTTCTACTCTTGACATTTCAGCGGGATCCCGTGTGGCATGCTACGGCCACTGGAACGGCTAGTCGAACTATATCGACAAATAAAAATATGTTCGTCATCATAAATGTCAAAGTTAACCCAACTCCACTCAAACTAACCTCAATTTCAGGTGAAAGCAATCCCAGGTCTGGGCACAACAATAGACACGATCCTCATAAACGGCACGCTCCGTGAAGGAGACACGATGGTGTTGGCCGGCACAGACGGACCCATCGTCACTCAGATACGGTCCTTACTCATGCCGCAACCTATGAAGGAACTTAGGGTTAAGGTACGATATTCACTACTTACTTAATTATTCAGCACAACTACATTAAATTATTTAAAATTAAAGCAGGTTTACATTTCTAGCAGTTATTATGTAGCCAGAAAAAGTATACTGGAAAATGGGAGAAGTGCAATGTTAGGTAATAGGTAAAATTAAACCCCCTCACACAATTATATTCTTTCGCATGTACAATATTAGTAGGGAGGAGGATCAATCTAATGTTTGTCTCTGTCACCAACTGACAGACCTATAATACGCACATGAAAAGCAGTATAGTTTTTTTTAATATAAAGAAGACGAGAAAGACGCGCTGCTGATTGTAAGAGATAAAACTGCCCATAACCAGAAGAGTGCCACCCGAGATTTTACAATGATGTAAAATTCTAGGTGTACGGCGCCAACGCTTCTTACTTAAGAGTCATGAGATGTTACGACTCTTCAGCGCTGTAATTTCACTAGCTATAGTATGCTCCTACCGAAGCGCAGTAATGTTTGCACATCACTGCTCAGGCGTTAGAATAACTGTCACTGTTGGGGTACCCACCTAGTCGACCTACTGGAAGGGAACTCTACCCAATATGCTTATAAATAGTATGTAGTATGCTTATATTATTTTTTTCTATCAGAATGCATACATCGAGCACAAAGAAGTGATAGGCGCTCAGGGAGTTAAGATAGCAGCAAAAGAACTGGAGAAGGCCATTGCTGGACTCAACCTGCTGGTCGCTCAGAAACCTGATGAAGTTGATGTTTTGAAGTAAGTTTTCATAAAATATTAATTTAGATTTGTGTCCCACATCGATTAGGTCATTAGTTTATTTATAAAAAGGGTAGGTAGGTAACAAGGGTCGGTGTTGGGACCTGTGCTATACAACATCTTCACGTCAGACCTCCCTGAAATACCTGGGGTTACAACGGCCACATTTGCAGATGACACTGGCATATTCGCTAGCCACAAAAATCCAGAAGAAGCGTCGAGATTTCTGCAAACTGAGCTAGACAAAGTGGAGCGATGGTTAACCAAATGGAGGATTAAAGCCAGCGCGCACGCAACCTTCGCTCTCCGAAAGTGTGTCCTCAGGTTAGCCTGGGGGAACACAACACCAGGAGACAGTTAAGTACCTCGGAATGCACCTCGACTGCAGGTTAACCTGGAGGAATTTTTACTATCACCTTCGGAAGAAAAGAGACGAAGTCAATCTTCGATACCGAAGCCTGCGATGGCTACTAGGCAGAAATTTAGCGCTAAGCCTAGACAACAAGCTTCTGATCTACAAAGTAGTTCTGAAGCCTATATGGACTTATGGGATAAAATTCATGATCTCAAGGTCTTCTTCACCAAGTCTTCTTTCAACCAGTTCTCAAAGAAATTACTGTATACGATAAGCCTGCTGAGTTTTTACTTCTATTTTTAAGTTTGTTCTTGTAACTTTGTATCCAATAATGAGTTATTATATTCCATTGTATTGTAACAATTCCAGAGAGGAGGTAGCCCGCGAGTTGAAGAGTGCCCTGTCGTCTATAAAGCTATCGGAGCGCGGCGTGTACGTGCAAGCTTCCACGCTCGGCTCGCTCGAGGCTTTGTTGGAGTTCTTGAGGACTAGCAAGATACCTGTGAGTTTAAACATACCTTTTTTTTTATCCCAGGAAAAATGCGTTCATCATCACCCCACGCCGGGGGGCGCAGGGCGGTATGTGGGACTCCCCCGCCAATAATGGGAGCGGCGGGGATACCCACTAAAAAACCTGGGGGTGTTCCTGCGGGACGTCATAGTGCCGGGGCAAAGGGTACGCCGAAGCACTCATCCGCTGCAGCACTCATCCGCTGCAGTTTAAACATACCTACACTAACAAATTGGAAGTGTTGGCTTAGGGGTAATATTATGATGCAAATATGGGGTCACCAAGTTCGAATCCCGGCCTTTTTTTACTTGTGTTTTTTCCACTCTCTATACTAATGATATTTTACCACTGATCAGTATATAAAATACTTAGCAGTTGGTCTATTCTTATATCGTAAAGCCAGGTCTCCAGCTCGTCTTTTGGTCTACACATTCAATAAAATCTAAGGATTTAGTCGATTGTGTACACCCAAACCTGACCTGGAGCCTCGTATTATTATTATCAACGTCAAATTGAGTTCATAAAGACTGAAGACCAAAACCTTTTTAAAACACTACCTTAAATTTGATTCTGATAGATTCTAAACTTATGCGCCTATGCATGACTTTCGAATTCACACTTGTCTACTTAATGTAAAAGTTAGAAGTTATTAATGTATTAAAACCTTTGTTTCCAGTACTCAGCGATCAGAATAGGCCCAGTAGTGAAGCGTGACGTGATGAAAGCGTCCGCCATGTTGGAACACGACTCGCAGTGGGCCACCATCTTAGCTTTTGATGTCAAGGTAAGAAAACTTTCCATTTATACTTACTCCGCCTAAAGGTTTACATGAAGATTTGTGGCATACTTTCTGGCATTTTAATTTTTTTTCCTCTATTTTAATTATTTCTAAATCCAGCTTTGAAACCTATATAAAACGATAGCTTACATCAATACTAATTTCTGGTCGCGCAGTAGGAAGAATTTTGTGCATTGACCTCTTACTACCTGTCTGTCGCACAGATGCAATGATCTCGCATTGTGCGAGCGCGACGGCATTATTTTAGCGCGGGAGTGACAGAGACAGGTAGTATGCACAAAATTCTTCCTACTGCGCGACCGGACTTTAGCAATAAATATTCTGACACCCCCACCCCGTAGTGTCAAGTTTCGGAGTTATTTATCATCAAAGTTGATGTGACTGTAATTTTGTTATGCGTGCGCGTGTGTGATACATGAGTGCTTCACATCTTTACGTCTACACGGTTGAACTAATTGAGTTGTAATTTGGTTTAAAGCAATCGCACACACATTACCTCTGAGCAAATCTAGCATGAGAAGAATAGAATAGAAAACTCTTTATTGAAACACTACGAACATACAGAAAACTTAACACGACAAAGTGTAACAATTGGCGGTCTTATCGCATATAAACGATCTCTTCCAGACACGCTTGCAGGGAGAGAAATATTGATATATACATGGGTAGGTGGTGAGAAGAAGACGTATATGAGAAGAACGAGCAAGAAACTCATGAGGATTGCTTTTTTTTACAAGCTTACTTACTTTCACCTGTATGTTGTCTGTCTGTCTGTAATCAAATCTTGCAAGTTTAATTTGACCCACTTCCCGGTGTCCCATTAAGCTGAAATTTTGCTTGCCTATGCGGATGACAATTAGGGCATGCTCCCGGGAAATCCCGGTATCGAAAATCCCGGGAATTCCCGATTTTTTTTTTGAAATTTCGGTACCGATACTTTTTTTTAAAATCCCGGGAATCGATACTTTCGATACTTTTGATTCCTTATTTATTATTGATTATTTTATCGAATGTTTTAATAAAATACAGCTTAATTTTGTTAATTTAAATCTAACAAGTGTTTTAAAATACTAAAAACATGAGATTAAGCTCTTTTTTCCCGAAAATGTACCAGATTTTACTAACCATAATCTTCTTCTTCTACTGAGCATTATCTCGACTACTGCCAGGGTCTGCTTTCCGGCTATACCTCTTCCACTTCGCACAATCTTGAGCATCCTCCTTAGTTAAGTTATTGGTTCTTAAGTCCTTGAGCACGTCAAGCCAGCGTCTTTGCGGCCTGTTCATCACCAATTTTGATGGAGTTGGGATCCGTATCATCACAGACTAAGTACTCAGTCTTCTCTACACTAAGTTTAAGACCGCCGTTCTCCAGCGCTTCCTTCCACCTGTTCACTGTTTGCTCCAGGCTCATTTGGTCTTCGTCTATTAGTGCTATGTGACGACATCATTACCCACGGGGCTGGCATTTGAACGTGCGCAGTAACAACATCAAGCACAACACTAAATAGAAAGGGACTCAATACGGAACCTTGGTGTACACCAACAGTGACCAGAAATAGATCTGTATCACCTACTGCAATCCTAACCGTTGACACGGAATCAGCGTACATATCCTTAATTATGTCAATGTAAGCTTCCGGTATGTCTTTGTGTCTCAAAGCCCACATATGACGCGTCTTGGAACATAATCAAACGCTTTCTGCAAATCTAATAACGCTATATGACTATATGCAGAGAGTTCTCTATATGTTTCGATTAATGTTCTAAGAGCAAATATGGGTCCACAGTCCCAAGACCGGGCCGGAAACCAAATTGACACTCGGAGATATTGATTTTACTAACCATAATAATATGAACAAAGTCATAAATTAAAGAGAAATATGGAAAAACCCTGAAAACGAAACGAAATGCTCAATAGAAGTGATTAATTATTTATTAGTTTTCAGCATTAATAATTTACTGTCTTGTATGGGGAATAAATTATGAGGAGAGCTTTAGAGAAGTGGAAGAAATACAAGCAACTTGCAATTTACAGTATTTTGCGAAGTCTAAAGGAGAACTCGGTTCTCTGCTTTCAAGAGTAAACAAGGCGATTGGTCTCATTATAATAAACAACACCAAAATTAAAATTCTCACAGTGACAATGAAGCACTCGTCGCGATAAACAAATCGATTTACTACTTCAAAAGTCAATGGTGGTTGGTATGGAAAAGCAAAAATCCTTATGTGCATCCCAGTTGCTAAGATCATAAGATCGGTAAAGAACAGAACAAACCTGTCACATCGAAGAGTAAGAATGCCAAACCATGTTACACCAGCCATGAAGATTTCGATGTTTTTCTATTTTACATGACTTTAATATTACCTACCGGGGACCGGGGGTAGATTTCCTTTGCAGGAGGTCGACTAGGTGGGCACTCCTACATTCAACAATGCAATGTTTTTATGACATCAAGCTGATCTGACGATAGAGCTTGAAGGTGGACATAGGAACTCCGTTAATAAACGACGCAACCTTATCGAGTTTCGGCTCATTTGATTCGTCTTGACGAGTACTTTATAGTGTTAGATGATAATAATAATAAAAGCTTGTTATTAAAAGTTTTTATAAAATGTCACTTGTTTTGACTATACTACAGCTGAGAAAAGATCTCCCCCAAATCCCAGCTCAAACTCCATTTATTCACATGGAGCACTTTTGCAAGACAATTTTACTTTTTTTAAATATTTTAATACTCTACCGCTCGTTCGCCAAGCACTTCTATGAGAAGAACGAGCAAGAAAGTCCTAAGGATTGTTTATTTTTTTAATTTAAACCTTACATCCTCATAATAATGTCCACAATCCGTCAGATCGAGCGTGACGCCCAGGAGATGGCGGATACGGTCGGAGTGAAGATATTCGCGGCCGACATCATCTACCACTTGTTCGACAAGTTCATGGCGTACAGGGAAGAACTGAAGCAGAAAAAACGCGAGGAGTTCAAGCATATCGCTGTATTCCCCTGCAAACTAAAGGTAAAATAATAAATGGTTGATGTTATTGATTACATGGAATTTGACCTGAAATGAACGTGCATTAAAATTAAGTAAGAAACTAAATTGAAGTACTTAATGTACAACACACGTAAGTACACATTCAAATGAAGTATGTACTATTTCAAATTTAGATAAGGTGTCTGTTACATAATTATTATTCAATAAAAGTATTTTTTTATATGTGTTGTGTGTGTCTTAATCGACAAATAATTTATAACAATATAAATCACACTATATTAATAAAATTGTTGAAGAAAGAAAGAATGAAAATGAACTTATTTGCGACAAAAAACTGGACTTCAAAAAATACTACCAACAAAAGAGCAAAAAAAGATTATGTTGAAATGTTTTAATTGAGAATTTTAATTTATGATTTTTTTTTTTTTTTTTTTTTTTATACTAAATAGGCCTACGTTTGACCACATCCCACCTGATGGAAAGTGGAAATGCGGGTCGACGATGGATCACGTATGACGCCTAGAAAGGTACCTATTCACTCGTGCCTTGAAGATACCCAAGTTGTACCTCTCGGGAAACACAGAAGACGGCAAAGTGTTCCAAATGCGACCAGTTCTCATTAGAAACGACGAAGCAAAACGCTTGGTGCGGGCTGTTGGTAGCGCCACTAAGTAGGGATGCCGCATTGCCGTCTGCCGTGACGTCCGTCGATAGAATGGGCATGGGAATTTATGATTTGTTACATGGATAAAGTCATGCAGCCATAGACAAGAAGAAGTCGTTCAGTTCTAAAAATTATTGTAAATTCGCAGATTTTGCCGCAGTTCGTGTTCAACTCCCGAGACCCCATAGTGGCAGGAGTGATGGTGGAAGCAGGTGTCGTCAAGGAAGGGACGCCCATCTGCGTGCCTAGCAAAGAGGTAACTCACTTGTTCAAAAGATCAATTGAAGAGATAAGCTACTCCTACTTCAATTCTAATCTTTATAGCATTCTAATAGAATTCTCATCTTTGGAATCATAATATTATAAACATGAAATTTTGTATGAATGTATGGATGTTAGGATGAATGGTAATGTATGTTTGTTACTCTATCACGCCTAAACGGGTGGACCGATTGAAGTGAAATTTGGTATAGAGGTAGCTTCGACCCTGGAATAACACATAGGCTACTGAACAGCAGGTAAAACAAATAACTACTACTTATTTAATGTACCTCTGTCTTATACACTATGTCATAATGTGATACGGCCGGTTTGGCGGACCTATTAAAAAAAAAATAAACCACTGGGCGCCGCTAGTATTATAATAGTTGGGGTTTATACTCCAACAGGTTACCCTTATTACACTGTCAGAGTCAAATCACATGCCTCAGGGGTTTTCGATGGTTACGATGTGATCGATATTATGCCTAAAACTTGTATTTTTTATTGTGTTATCTAATCTAATCTATTTTTCCACAGTTCGTCGAGCTCGGCATAGTGACATCTATAGAAGTGAACCACAAACAAGTCGAGACGGCCCGCAAAGGACAAGAGGTTTGCATCAAGATCGAACCCATACCCGGAGAGTCGCCCAAAATGTTCGGCCGGCACTTTGACGAAACTGACTTCCTTGTTAGCAAGGTATGTATTGTACAAGCTTTTATAACAAAAAAAAACTAAAAAAAAACGCTAAAATCTCACAACTCTTATCAAATAGCAAGGATCTCACAACTTGTATCAAATAGCAAGGAAGCCAACAAAATTTACTGCTCAAACTAAAATACAACATATCACTTAAGCCGCGTCTCCAGCTACTTTTTTGGTCTACACTCTCAACAAAAACACGTCAACAAGCAGCAAAATTCCCCTACACAAAAAAAAATAATGTCTATGCTTCAAGCGTCAACATAAAGAACAGACTTTGTTACAAAATTTATTAAAAAAAAAAAAGCTTTTTTACATGATTTTATTTACTTTCACCTGTCTGTTGTATGTCTGTCTGTCTGTAATCAAATCTTGCAAGTTTAATTTGGTCCACTTCCCGATTTATCTGGTGGAAATGCAGCCTATTGCGGGTAAAAGCTAGGCGCAGCTGGTTATTTATATTAGTCATTGTCGTCCTATTGCAGGGCAAATGTCTTACTTCCCTATAAAATAAATAATAAAATACTTCAGGACGTTTCACACAGCGCCACCTGACCCCAAACTAAGCAACTTAATGCTTGTAATATGGTGGTTAGGATAACGGATATAATACTTATATCCTCTTCTTTTGTAAATACATATACTTATAATAAATATTGAAAAACCACCCAGACCAGAAACAAATACCTGTGGATCACACAAACATTTGTCCCATGCGGGAATCGAACCCGCAACCTTCTGCGTTGCAAGCGGGTATTAGCCCACCGCGCCAAAGAGGTCGTCAAACCTTCTTTAAAATAAAAAAATAAAAATTCCATGGGGATGTTGACATAGTCAAAGTATTTAAAATATAATTAGTCCGTAATTTAAATAATAAAAAAATATTAGATACGTATGTTTTGGTTTGTTAATAAGAGATTGAGATGCGATGCGTCTGCGTTTGGGTTGCGATGCGTTACGTCACTAACCGGTACAAAATGTTCCCGAGTTCGGCCAGTGACGTCACGACCAAGTAACTTTAGTGCGTTGTATCTGACTTGTTTTTTTAATCAAATTTAGGAAGTAAAAATACGTGTCTAATTAATTATTATTGATAATTCTACTTTATGGACAAAATAAATATGGTTGTTACTCAACATCCCAATTTAGACAGAACTCCATTTCGCTCCGCCACCTCCACCTGAGTCTAAGTGCTTGTTCACGCTATAACACGCGGGCGCGGCAGACTTTGCTTACACCGCACGTGCGTTGTACGTGAACACTTTCATAGCGCGTCGTATGTTTGATATTTCGCGCCCGCGCCCACGCCCGCGCCCGCGGGTACACGTGAACAAGCCCTAACGCGACATTTAACTATGCTAGGCATCCACTAGTAACAAAAAATATTTAAATTGTTCGCAAATTATTGCGTCTGTCTATCAAACGAAAATCCTCGCTTCAAAAGCCACAATGTTATGTAAATTCTTAATGTATCTTTTCTCTTAAGATCCATCCTTTTTCAATGCACAGCTTGAACCGCTGAACGGATTGTATTGAAATTGAAATATATATCACACAGATAGTTTTTAGGGCATAAGTCATTCAATCAATAACGTTATTACAAGCTTTTATTTTACTTTCACTTGTCTGGTGTCTGTCTGTCTGTAATCATATCTTGAAAGTTTAATTTGACCCACTTCCCGGTGTCCGACTAAGCTGAAATTTTGCATGCCTGTATAAATCGGATGACAATGCAATATTTTTCAAGCTAATATGATGATGGAACTGGACGGTTGCCATAGGAACTCCGTAATTAAACGAAGTAACCCCATCGAGTTTGAGCTCATTTGATTCGTCTTGACGAGTACTTTATGGTGCTAGATGGTAATAATAATAAAAGCTGGTTTTTAATAAGTTCTTTAAAATTTCACTTATTAAATAGTGAAGATGTTCGTTTCAACATAGATCTTTCTGTACTACAAACCTATAAAGGAAAGTTCTGCAACTATGTATATATCAGTTCTCATGCAATAAATCAGCAGATAAGCCCAACAGGCACGAGTTATGAAAGAAATTATGTCACGCCATTAGAATCACAAATTGATGTCGACGAACGATAAATCCTTTGTTGGAACTGTTGCAAATAGTTCATACACTGAGTGATACATACGAGCGGGGAAAAAACGCAAAGCAAAATCTAGCTAAAATACCAAAAAGTTGTTACGTTAGTCTGGATGGAGTCAGTACTTAAATTTTCGAACAAAACATGAACGAACGCGTGCGTATGATTTTGGCCTTTATTCTTATCTCATACGCACATGCTTATAAAATAATAA
Source organism: Hemithea aestivaria (assembly GCA_947507615.1). Classification (NCBI taxonomy): domain Eukaryota; kingdom Metazoa; phylum Arthropoda; class Insecta; order Lepidoptera; family Geometridae; genus Hemithea; species Hemithea aestivaria. The sequence continues at coordinate 13,236,541 of OX382328.1, forward strand.
TTTTGATGTATGGAAGCTAAAATCATTATTTTTAGCTGTCGTAATTCGTAGCACTTCCCTGAATTACAAAAGCTCTTGTAAGTCTCTCTTATAACGTGTTAATGTTACGTAAAACGTACGTGGATGTACCACGTACGTTCATAAGTGCATAATACTCTAACGCAATATAGATAGGTACAATTACATATTTATTAGCTATCAACTACATATTATATTATACTTCATGTGGATTCTATACCTAAGTTGTTGTGGGTTTTTTTTTATTTCTGTGAAATTATATTGCGAGCGAATCGACATGGTTTAACATAAATTCAATTATGGATAATAAAAATCCCCTGTAAGAAGATCCGTTACTAAACACTTTTAAAATGAAATAAAAACTTGTTATTTCAAAATTAACACGTTTTTGCACCACATTATCATCGAGTTATATTTATTGCCTTTTTTGTTGTACTTATGCAATAAATTGTGATACTAGAAAACTGACAAAAAGTTTCAAATGAAGTTTTTGTACTGAAACTGCGATATAGTCCGGCTCCTTAGCTCCATGTATGACCCCAAGCGGCAGAAAGCATGAAACTTGGCATGCGTATAGCTTTGCCGTTCATAAGAAAAAAAATGTAGAAACACCCCCCACGACAATGTTTCCACCTCTCCCCTCACTTTTATGTCCGTATTTTTAGTTTTTTGAGTTTTTCTTGAAAACTATAAGAGCTAGAATAAAAATGTCAAGAAGTTTTTTTTCTCCATAAAATTCTCTACAATAATGTCCTTTATAGTATACTAGCTGCGCCCAGCGGTTTTACCCGCAGTACTTATGTAGCCTATGTGTTATTCCAGGGTCTAAGCTATCCCTATACAAAATTTCAGCTCAATCGGTGCACCCGTTTAGGCGTGAAAGAGTAACAAACACACATCCAGACATCCATTCTTATAAACTTTCACGTTTATTATATTTGTAAGATTGCCAGGACTCAGGACTTATGGTATCAAAAATATGATTTATTTCTTTTTTGAATATTTTCCAAAATGCCATATAAGAAGTTCTCTGGGCGCAAAACATGTCGTTTTCATGCAGAGGTTTGAAACTTGGCACAATTATTCCTTATCTCCAAATAAGCTGATTAAGATCGAAAACCCCCGGGTGTTTCTACTAAAAATTCTTCTTATGAACAGCAAAGCTATACGTATGCCAAGTTTCATGCTTTCTGCCGCTTGGGGTCATACCTCCATACAAAATCGAGCTCCTTAAGCCGCACTAATAATAAAATAAGCGCCTTATTTACGTGACCTTGCTCGTTGTTACACATTTGATAACGCGAAGGATACTTTTTGTGCGTGTCCATGAAAAACAGTACCTAAACTTTATATTTTTGGGATATTTTTGACAATGACACCAAAATTTCACATGTAAATATGGATGAGGATAGCGAGACAGGGAAGAATGACGAATCAGCCTAGCAGTGAACAAATGATTAAATGATGCCAAAAAGAAAAAGATATTTCCTAGATCGGTTCATACTTAACTTTATTTGGGCATATCAACATCATGTTGTGGAAGACGAAAAAAATAACCCCAGTTGTCCCAGTACGTTTATCAGCGTGAACCACAAGCGTTTGACGCTTGGCTAGAGAAGCTGATACGACAAAACATGGCTTTTGGTTTTTTTTCCTTAGCAACTTTTTGCGACAACATGTTGCTTCTGTTGAGCCACTTAAATCCGCAAAAAGCTGTTTTTTTTTTATTTGTACCTGATCAACCTTATTCGAACATTACGTACAAATCATGTATTGGCATTTTGTATTTATGACATGTTGCCTCAAGAGAAATAAAAATTTGCATCATGAGGCCAGCTACAAGCAATTGTCACCTAGATTAATATGTACACACGTGCTTGTCAACAAACTTGAACTCTATTCATTTGATAGTGTTACCTGTAACACATCGTAACTGTAGAGATGATTTATTTATTTTTTATTCCTGATGTCACATATTTATGTGACATCAGGAAATTTAGCTTAAACTCTGTAATAAAAAATATGGTACGTATATTTTCGTATACGGGTTAAAAATTGCGGAAGTAATGTCAAACTGACCAAAAAATTATCTGCAACGGATAAGTTTTTATATTCATACGCAGTATTTTTTGCGGTTGGGTGATTAAGTGCCACAAAAACTATTTTATTTAAAAAAAATAAAGCACATTATTTGTGTTACGTGAAATCACCTGTTCATAATTTTAGGTTTGTTTAGACGTCCATGTACGGGACATCAAACATCGATGAATTCTACCCTAATTGACGCGGCGCGACATTAAGTTCCTTTAAGTAAAACACTTTATTAGAAGTACGATGTCAACTATTTAAACTGTTCATTAAGACTTTACAACGATACAAGATCGTAGAAGAATTTAATCCATTTAATCCTATAAGAATGATGCGGGCACTTGCATTTTTACTTTTTTATAAATTATAACCGTGCTGAGAAACTTTAATACGACCTGAGAAGTACAGAAAGACTACACAACATCCATTTGCTATGCAAATGCAAAAACAAACAGCGGTATACTCACTAAATAATATTATCCTATCGGAGTCTCCATAATGTTTTGCACAGAAGTTGGGCCATCAACTTATCAAAATTAGTTCCTATTACGAACTTTCGAAGTCAAACCGGCGTTGTTACTTAACATCAGGGAGCGTCGAGCCCGACTCGTTTATATATTTCTTTTTAAATGACTACGATTCAAAAAATTGAACTTTCAACGCAAAACTACGTTAAAGGCTATTGCTGCACACAGCGCTGAAGATCGGTCGCCAATCTTCTACGATAATGCCAATACAATCATTACAAAGCGACCGGTTTTGTGTGCCCGTTAAAAATAATTAATTTCGAATTACATGTATTCGGCGTTTCGACGCGGAAAATCGACGACCGATCTCCCGTAAAGTCTGCCAATAGACCAAAAGTTTCTGAAGCGCTCGTCTGCAAGCGTCTTGTATGTCACACGTGACGATTTAATGAATGAGCAGCGCATTACACAAGATATCGGGACCATTTTAGCACGCCAGACAAATGGCATCGATTGACTATTGACACGGGCTATTTTTAGTGCTATGTATTACCTATAATATGTGAAGCTTCATCTATAACGTGTAGCTCTGAGCGGGTGATATCGCGTTGATTTCTTAGTTCAAGTGATCATATCAGTTGCGAGTTGCGGGATAAAATTCTATGAAAATCCGAAAATACACGCTAGTCGTGTAGTCTCATTGGTTTTATTAAACTGGCGTTACAATAAACACAGTGTGTTTCTTATATCAAAATGTGCATTGCCCTATGTGCGCGCACTGGTAAAAGACAGGACTCTTCCTTTTTATTAATTTTTTGTTGTCTTACCAATGAAAATATGAAAGCAAGCATACCGCCTGAAATTTTGCGCACTAGAATTGAGTGTTTTTCACGCCTGGAGTGTTTTCCTGCATATCCCGAATCCCGTCACTGTATCGTTTCATAAACACAAAATGTATCGCAGACAAAACCTTGACTTACGCCACCCAATAAGTTGTAACATTATATCATGTAACTGGGGAACCGAAATTCATATATTCCGTAGTCAAAGCTGCTCAATATTCTTCTTATCGCATAGGTTTCGATTGCCGTGCGTGTTTAGACCAATCTAAAGTGCAAATGTTTGCGTCCCAGAATAGATCGAAAATCGCTTGTCGCTAGTTGTTGACGTTTGCTGCTCGTTTACGCAGGACGCGCACCTACTTGGATTTGTTGAATGTTACAAATACATATTGAACACATACGCACGAACGTATTTATACTTGTAAATAGTCCTGTCGTATTTTATATCATATAGTGATTTGAGGGGAACATCCCGTTTTACACACCCATTCGGCCACACTATTGACGACTTATGCATCCAGTTTATGTATAAGAGAGTTGAGATGCAAAAAATGTATTTGAAAGATGACATGAATTAATTTCAAACATTTTAAACGATTGACAACCATTTTAAACTTTAAAAGAAAATACATATTATCAGCATCATACCTAATGCAGGTATGCTGATGCTCCGTCCCAATAGTTTTAAAATATTCTCACTTCTCAGGTTTAATATTATTTATTCAACTAGCTAAAAACTTAAAGTAATTTTTATTAAATACCTTTCCAATTTTCTTATTACACATAAGCAGCAATTCAAAAAGTATATTTATTAGTGGTCACATTTTTCATGTTACAAAAACTATATTTTCGTATTTATCCAAAAAAAAAACGCGATTATATTATGTAGCTGTGTTGCATTCAGTTAAAAATACACTAAGGCCGTATTCATTCACCGTTGGCAAGCAAAGTATCAATGCAAGCCGGGTGGTTGGCATCAATGGCCATGGCGCCCCCTTCCTCGTTTTCATTGATCGATGCGATGCTAGGGTGGGGTGCAGGTCACTAGGTCGCAACACTTACGTAGCTGCAGCTATATCTCTGTTACTAGGGAGCTGCCACTGACGTCATACGTTTCAACTATGTTTCATGTTTACAAATTCTTTTTATCCGCCTAATTTTCATAAATAAATGAAGCTGAAATGCTCATGTTTCTTTGTTACTACCGTCGCTCTAAATCTTGTCTTTCGTTTACCTGCTTGATTGTCTAGAATCGCTATTAGCGATAAAACTGCCAATTATGATACTTTTCTTTCAAATGTGCTTAATTTTTAAATTTCTCGCTAAAGTAATGATTGTGTTCAATAAAGAGTTGTCTAATCTAATTACTTTGTTTAAGAACCATCATAACGTATGATTTCATGGTTAAAATTGGAGATTTAGTACGAATTCCTAGAGTACTGTACATAATATTTCAGGCATATTGGATCGAAAATATCTAGACAAGGACAATATTTGTCCTCTTTGTAAACAATTTTGTTATTGTTCATGATAACACGCCCCTATTGTCTAGTCTAAAAGTGACAGGTACAAAAACAAGAATAGCTTCTATAGTGTGAAGGACGCCCACGATCCTCATACTCATGTAACATTATGAACCTGAAAGTTTTTCTTTGTTCGTATGAACCAATCTTACTAATATTATAAACGTGAAAAGTTGTAAGAATGTATGGATATCTGAATGTATATTTGTTACTCTTTCACAAACGGGTGGACAGATTGAGCTGAAATTTAGTATAAAGATAGCTTAGACCCTGGAATAACACATAGACTGAGAGAGCGGAACAGCGGGTAGTAAAACCGCTGGGCGCAGCTCGTATAATATAATTAGATGAAAATTAGCTACTCTATAAATGAAAAACACTTAAGCGAATTAGTTTGCGCTTTACGGGATCGGGAGATAGGCGGGTGAAACCACTGCCTTTGGCTAGGATAAAATAATTAGGGCTAAATGTTACCTTGATTTTACATTATGTCTGACGTGTTATTCTTTTGACGAGGTGAGGCAAAATAATTATGGACTTATTAGGTAATAATATCTATGTTATCATATAATATCAGATTTCACAAGCAACGTAGGTATATTTTGCGAGAAAGCAAGACCTAAAACACTATTTATGTGTTTTCTCGTTACCCTTCACCTTAACGTATCGCATCGTTAGAAACAAATATTTTGGCGCATTTCCAAAGTTGTAGAACATTTTCAGAATATATGAGTTTTTTTTTTCAATGAGATTTATCCTCATTCATACATAAAAGAAATGAATGTAAACGATAATTCAGGTTGCATGATGCTTCGTCGAGGTCATTGTTATACTGGGTTTTCCTTTTCACATTTATTAAAGTAGGCAGATACAAACGCGTCATCATGTACACATATTTTTAGCTCTACATTCATTAATCATTAGTATAGATCAGATAAAAATCTCGGCTTCAAACAGATCCGTGAAGTTATCGCGAATATGTATGATCAGCATTATTTATATAAAACCTGTCAGTTTCTAATCTCTATGTAAAACTTAATAATAATTCCTTATTTTGTACATATTTATGCAGTGAACCAGATTTCCATCACTCGTGCGAAGGCCGAGCTATTTTAGGCCGAAAGCCGAAGACACGAACTTCTCGACTATTCCTAAAGAAAAAATATATAAGTATAGAAATATTATTAAGACATTTTATTTTAATCATGTTCATGGGTAAAAAATCAGTCGGAGCTTATTTTTTTAATTAGAGGAAGCCAGTCAAAAATTTCGTTATTTTTTAGTTTTTGAGAAATAAGAACATAGGTACTCGTACTATTATATTATTATGTATCGAGGTATTTACTAGTGTACGCTACTTTTTTTTAAACTGCTCCAGTACATAAGTAGGTACTTAACAGGAGCGTCCTTCATGCTTTTTAATTAGGTAAAAGTTTAAACACTTAATACTCACATGTAGGTACTCCTAGGTATCTTACCTTCATAAACTTAATCGCTATTTTTAGTAACAAAAGCGTAGGTAATATAATAATATCTGCCGATTTTATTCCAGTCTATTTTAGGGTTTTTCATCTAAATTGATCTGAGTCAGACAATGTCGCGCCGTCGGCGTGTCTAAAACAATGTACTATTTGCTACGATTACAAAGACTCGCTTTTATCACTGATGCGATGTGCCTCTATAGTTAAATATGTCGTGTTCGACGTCCTTCCTTATAACGGCATTTGGGCCATCGCATGGCAGCACTTACGGTGGTGTATGTAAAGGCTATATTATAATCTCCACAGTTAATGTTAACACGCACACACTGACGAGCTCATGGCAACTGTACTCGCACATGCACATTGACCGGGTCAGACCCCCATTCTAGAATCTCCATTGATATTTCGCAGTACGGATTCATTGATGGAAACTACTGTGCTCATGTATGAAGTCACGCCACTGCGCTTTTGAAATCTGCGCATTTATGGGACGTGATGCGAATAGTTATAACGCCTTGCAGAATTGTCTTGCTATTTTTATTTAAATTTTGTTTTAGATTTAATCAATATAATATGAATCTATTATTTTACCTACGACGTGAAACAGGTTCCAAACAGGATTCAGGTTTTTTTTATTATGCAACGCTGATCGTTTGAAGCGGAATGTAGATCTATTAAAGGAAATTAATCTGAATACTTACCTATATCTGAAGCACTTCAATATGAATCGATTTCGGGATATTACTCGGAGCAAACTTCGGCCAGCCTTCAAAGTTACCTTGTGCTTCCAATATCCTATCAGCCTTCATGCTAAAAATACACAACTCAATTTAGCATGGTTTCCCGTTGGAGTAAGTTGATTTCCGAGCTTGGGGCTGCGCCCGGGCTGAGCTCGGGGCCGCGGCGAGGTCGGCAGCGGGGGCGCGGAGTGCGGGGTGCGGGCTTGCTGCTGACCCAGATCCTTGCTTGCACAACCTGCCCTATTTTCTCAATGACGTCAAACCTTCATTCACCCCGTAGTGTGGTGAATCGATGCGCCTAAAACTGGGTCGACCTGAATGAACCCCCTGCACATTCAAGCACCTCGTCTATATTTAGCCTTGGAGTCTCTCTGTACATACCACGGATCCTTTCTCAGGCTTTGGAACCAGTTTTTTCGCTCTTCTTGGTAGGCCGCAATTAAATACGACGACTTTTGCATTAATTATGACAATTTGATCGGGTTTGTAATTTGTTTTCGACTTACCTGTTTAGGTGGGTCTTGTATTGCGAGAATGTTAATATCGATGTTTTAATCGTTACATATCAGCTAATCAAATAAACGAGATCATTTCATACTTCGAACCAAGGTCACATCCTTCGAAAATTAGGAACTATATCACCAGTTTGCTTACCCGTGTATCCGCGTTTATAAACTATTTTAACAGTAGGTTGTGTACAGGTTTCAATAACTGAAAACTCATTTCTCATTGTGCGTCATTATGATTCAAGATGCGTCATGCGGGCACCCTCAGTCGTTTATAAATCCAACGAATTGGAAAACGAAACCTCAAAAGTATTGACATATAGCCCAGTCAATGAGTGCCCAAAAAGGGTATGTGGATCGAAAAGTCGAAAGCAGAAAAACTAACTTAGTAACTTTGTTTGGACTAGTTAGGAGATAAACATACTAAAAGTCCCCACCCCTCCGAGGTGAGCCCGAGGGGGGGAGGCCGAAGAAGGTCCCATTTTTAGGTTTTTTGCTTATATGTCAAAAACTGTGCGTTATACGATATTTTGTTGTACTACATTATTAAACCTCATAAAATTTTCTACAACTTTGGCTTTGACACTTTTTATCTATCTCCAATCGTTGTCCAGCTATGAGCTTCCAAACATGGTCTATTTTGAAGACGCTTAAATTAGTTTTCCATACAAAGTCGGTATAAAAATCTTACAAATAAAATTTGACCAACTTCTGGTTGTCGTATCATAATGAAACTTTGCAAATGTCTAGAAATCTGATGACAGTTTAATAATCTGGTACAACTGAGCTGATCTGATGATAGAGCCAGGAGGTGTCTAATGAAACTCTTCAATGGCTATTAGTAAACCCGTCGAGTTTGGGCACATTACATTCGAATCGATGAGACTTTTTCATAATACTTGCTGTCGAGGGTCTGATAAGGGACCAGGAGGTGCCTACGTCTCATCAATCCGAATGTAATGAGCCTAAAGTCGCCGGTTTTACTAATAGCCATTGAAGAGTTTCAGTAGACACCTCCTGGCTCCATCATCAGATCAGCTCAGTGGTACCAGATTATTAAACTGTCATCAGATTTCTAGACATTTGCAAAGTTTCATTATGATACCAAAAGTTGGTCAAATTTTATTTGTAAGATTTTTTTACCGACTTTGTATGGAAAACTAATTTAAGCGTCTTCAAAATAGACCATGTTTGGAAGCTCATAGCTGGACAACGATTGGAGATAGATAAAAAGTTTCAAGGCCGAAGTTGTAGAAAATTTTATGAGGTTTTATAATGTTGTACAACAAAATATCGTATAACGCACAGTTTTTGACATTTAAGCAAAAAACCTAAAAATGGGACCTTCATCGGCCTCCCCCCCCTCGGGCTCACCTCGGAGGGGTGGGGACTTTTAGTATGTTTATCTCCTAACTAGTCCAAACAAAGTTACTAAGTTAGTTTTTCTGCTTTCGACTTTTCGATCCACATTTCTTCTTTTACTGGACTAATAATTTGTATCTTGTTACAGATATCTCGTGCTAGCATTGACGCGTGCAAGGATTACTTTCGCGACGACCTCATCAAGACGGATTGGCAGCTCATGGTAGAACTCAAGAAACTCTTCCAGATCCTCTAAAACAACACACAAGCTCTCGAACAATAACGGATATCTATCGTCCGTACTTTTGTCTGTTCCATCTAACCGTAGTCCCCATTGTATCATAGAATCTCATGATAACAGTTTCGTAGCCACCCTGTAACAGTAAACCTTAGCCGTTAGTCTTAGCTCGTCGCGTTGGTGGGAAAATGCCAATATTAGCGTGGAGTCATTATAGTCCCCATCACCACCTTACTGCCATCTTCATTTAACTTTTAACACGTAATGATGTATGCGTCGTATATTCGAAATGCCATTGTAAATAGAACATTATAGAACTATTTATTTATTTTAAAATGATTATATTATTGTTTTTTTAAATTGTGTTGGGATATTTTGTTTAGTCAACAATCGAATTGTAATTTTAATGTTACCGAAAAGCGTGTTAATTTATAAAAGGAGTTTGATCACATGTTCCATTGTAAATACAATGTTCATTAAGAATTTATTTACAATAGAATTTTGTAAATATGATTTTCGCCGTTTGGGTATGGTACAGTATGCGATCTGGTATTTGGAACGTTGTGAATTTTGTGAAGCAATAAATGCTATTAATGGTTCTTTTGAACTGGGCTTGAGAGGGAGGAGCAATAACTTAGTTTGTGAGGAGATCGGCTATTGTATGAAAATTGTATATTTACGTTTGAAATTATACGCATTATGGAAATGTCCTCGTGGTACTCGTAGGCTGAAGAGATTGCATGGAAAGCGGGACTGTCGAGTCCATGAAGTGAAAGCGAGGTTGTATTTTATATGTAGGTATTTTCCCTTTTTGAAACGCTTTGTATTATATAGATGGAATCGGACATATTCTTATATTGAAAAAGTTTTATTAAATTACAAACTTATTTTTTGTGTTTCATTTATAACTTGCTCAATTCTACAACATATATTTTAGATTAGATTTTTAAATATCCCACTTCTACTATAACGACCGGCTGATTGGACTAAAAATGTTGTATGTAGGTAGTAGGTAGCTTAGACCCTAGAATAACATAACGAATAGCTAGTGAATAAAGAAACGGCCAGACACTTATTCAACACGAAAGATGCGTTTTTCATAACATTTATTTCCTGTGACAGAAATTTATCGTCATAGAAGGCTACAGATACTTATTAACAAAAGTGCTACTTGTAAAGCAATGGAATGAAAGGTATACAATATATTAGAAATACATGGATATATTAAATCTGAGGCTGACTGGGTTGGCAAGGAAATCCAAAGTTTTGGCCTCGAAAAGAAGAAGTAGAAATCTGAAGCTGGCATTTTTCCTTTAAACGCCTCTATGAGCTATCAAAGTAATAGAAACTCGATAAATGATTTGGAATATAATGCACATATTATGTTGGTTTAACTCATAATGGAGTAGAAAAAGCCAAATACATGTGCTACAAAGCTATGCGGCAATCTCATATGTTGGGTTCTTGTTATGAGCCGAAAACTACTCTGCTAAACTTGACAGTGGCGTATCGCAGAATAGAATTCTTATTAGGGCTTTTGACACTTGCTTTAAAAGACACTTTGTTTTAAAAGTTGACACAGCGACAATGTGAACGGATTTAGTTCCACTGCAATTATATCTTTCAAATATTTTTGATCACACTTTCCAGATCGATTTTGCAGATGTGCAAGTAGATTTCACCATCATCACAAACTATGATTTTCTTTTTTCCATTTTATCATCAACTCAAAGAGTTTTCCCAAATAACATTGTTGAGCTATGTTGCCAATATGTTGAAAGTTTTTACACAGCCACTATTATAATCATTATAACAATAAAAAATAAATAATATGTTAACATAACATAAACGAAGTTACCTACTTACTTAATGACCCATAAGGTATTATTCTCTTTTCCACCCACAGGTAAAACGAGCCGGCTAGTATAAATTAATACTAGGTACCAACTGTAACATTGAACACTAGGTTGGTCTTGTTTGTCGTCAATAAAGGCTCGTCCGCGGTTCCTTCCTTTCTCATTCCATTCTAGATACACCAATGCCGAAGCGACTGAGCAACTTATAGGGTGGAGCTAACATTTTAGTAGGTACTGCTCCACTTTCGTGCTGCGTTTCCGTATGACGTAGCTCTTGCAGTCATTTCATCTTCCGTTACATTTTTATCTATGTTAGAGAATATACTTTGAGTTATATCAATTTCGATGGCATAGTCAACACAAATGGGTAATCCGAGACGTAATTCTGTCGTTTTTTCATTATTTTGGAGTGCATTTCGTGTCGGTAACCATGGAAACTGGGTGAGCGTGGGCGAGGGGGTGTTGTTTTCAGGGTCTAGGTCACGCCCCGGCGTGTTGGTACGCATGCGCGGCCCGGGTTGCCTCCAGGAACCGAGCCAAGCACCAGTCGACCACTTCCTCATCGCAGGAACCTCCGATGTTCCCACTAGTCTGAAATTTAAGCAACCTGCAACTTTTGTTAAATTAGTGCAAGTGATAAATTTACAACTGTCGATATTTATAACATTACGTCCAGTGAAATTTTTGATAATAAATTTGTGATGTTCACATCTGTGCTAAATAAATATAAGTGACTAGTGAGCAAGTTTTTTGAAATAGTTGTTTGAGTAAGTAATTTTTACCTAAATTATAATAACTTTCATTAATTGCAAAAACCTGGGCTGTTAGAATTTGCCTAGCCTAGCTATAATAGTATAATAGCAAACATCCTACAGTTGTTGGTTAGGATAGGCCCATCCGATAACTTCTGAAGCCGTCGCAAAGTTTTATAAAATTAATAAACGTTATCAAAGACATCCAATATGGGGTAAAAGTGTTTCATAGAAATGCTGTCCATAATTATTAACATTAAAAAAACAAGCTCCAACGCAATATGGTACCTACCTACCCGGACAAAACTATCACCGTTGAACAAAAATAGATCGAAATAAAATAATAAGTATCTACCATTAGTTCATTTTTTATGATAAGAATTAGCATAATATGTAAATTGTGATCCATTTTTATGCTATATATTGCTGTCCGACCGGCCAACTGCCATGTTTAAAACCAGGACATTATAAATTATAATAGGTATAATACCCACCTATCCAGTCCTGGTTCCAATTAATTAGACCATTCCAGTCCAGATAGGCGAGTTGTTGTCGCTAACTCACAACTGAAAAACTGATTAGCTTGCCTTATTATTATCAGAACATATTAAAACTGGTTATTAATATATGTAATCTGAACACTGAATTCGTTAAAATATTATTTTTAATCAGACTTTATAGTGATAAAATTGATAATTTACTCATGCCGCATGCGACAAAGTATAGTAATGATAAATACGGACCCCTACAAAAAGGGGTTTACACTTTATATATCAAAAGCGTTACCTACCCTAATTTACACACTCAATATGTCAGCCTATTTATGTTGAAATCATATCGTCAAGATTCCAACATGGTCCCCAACAACACTTAACACGACTAACGACAAAAAATTTAAAAAATCTTTTAGTTCTAGTCTAACTAGGCTGGCATACCTATCTACTGTGGACATAAAAATGAATCTAATTGTCCTTTAAAACTGGATGAAAAGAAATGAAATTTTCAATATAATGAAATTAACCTATTTTAACCCAGGGAAAAGGATAGCTTTTGGCTAGAGCCTAGAGAAAACCTTATTAAGCCTTAATTACTCGCGTCAAAAAAGTACACTACGCTCGCGTGGGAAGTATGCAACCCCAAACTTAAAATGATATAAAAAACACTCTTAACTTTTTTTATATAGGTATAACATTTTTATCAAAGTTTAGAGTTCAGTTTTGAGTGTCGTTTAGTTTAACAGTAAGTGTTATTATCATTTTCCTTATAGAAATTTAAATCAAGAATAATGAAAGTAGGCACTATATTAAAGGTACCTACCTACATTTATCACATGTTGTGATCATGGCAAATGTGCTGATGGCATTTTCTACATAGAAATTTACTTCTTTCGTCCTTTGATATTGGACACACAACACATGGCATATTTTATAATTTGTTGATACTCCAACTCCGGACGTAGAGCCAGGGTCTTGAAACTTGAAGATCAGCATTTCTCTTTTGACAATTTGTATAACATGGAGTAGTTGTGGAATTTAAGATCGACTTTGTTGGTTGGCCTTAGTCAGATCAACTGCCAGATGTTTAAGAAATTTCTTTTTGTCATGATGTAGTCAATTTTGCATTTGTAAATATCATGGGCATTGATACCCAGCAACATTAAAAATTTGGTAAAATACAACCTTTAGCCACCTTTTTTGTACTTCTTCCGGCACTATCGTCCTTATTTATTAAAAATTGAACCAATTTGGAGGTCTAAAAGTCATCTGATATTTTGCGAGTCAAAAGAAGTCGCACCAACACTCGCGTGGGGCAATATTTGCCCCAGATGCGATCTCTGGACCCAACCACTCGATACAGAGCTGTGCACCCAACTAATCCAGATTGGGGAAAGGTACCTATTTAGGCAGGTACACAAGGCGGCGTTTCGTTAAATTTAAAAAAATGGTGGAGTTATAACACTTTAAAACCTCACTGGGGAACATTCCCCATGAAAGTAATTAAGGGTTAAAAAGTATAATGACATAATTAATTAAGAAGCACTGTATGGGAGAAGACACTGGCACCCCAAAACACAGTTTTAACTAGTTTGGGGACCTATGGATTCATATATTTGTTTTGATGTAATTTTAAATTTTATGTTTTTATCTGGCATGCGACAGACATGTCCTGCCCAGTCCCATTTAAGAAATGCCGTTTTTTGGGTGACGTCAGCTATTTTGGTATTGGAGCGCAGCGTGGTGTACCAACCGAAAAAACAACCGAAACAAACAACCGAAACAAACAACCGAACCGAAAACCGAACCGAACCGTAAATAACAACCGAATGGGCCCCTACTGCCAAACGGCCACGCGGCAGACCTAGGAAGAGATGGCGGGATGACATCGACTCGCATGCGGAAGGATGGAAATCTATAGCTCTTGACCGAGACAGTTGGAGGGAGGGTAGGGAGGCCTTTGCCCTGCAGTGGGATCCAGTAGGCTCATAATAATAATAATAATGACCGCAGGGCAGCTTATGACGAGCTGTTGGGGAGTAGCGACCCCACGGACCCGAGCACCGCAGGGCAGCTTATGGCCAGCTGTTGGGGAGTAGCGACCCCACGGACCCGAGTACTCCCGGGGGAGGGTTCTGTTCCTCATCTCCGGCTTGCCTTCACCGGCCGGCTGGAGTGAATACTGACGAGGAACAGTCCCCCACCTCTGTGCTTGCCTTCATTGGCCGGCCAGAGTGGAGTCGCGAGAGCATTTCGCTCGGAGGGAGGATGTGAAGCATAAGTGGCGAGTTGGCCTACGTGTTTAAAGTCCAGGGACACCTCTCCCCCTCCAGCCACTTGCACCAACGTTGCCCTTCTCGTCGGCTATGTAATGCCGGCCTTTATGGGGGCCCGTTTAGTGAGTGGCGAGTCATCACCTGCTTATATATTTCCTAAAGGGACGGAAGTGGCAGGTGCCGTAGTCCTAGCAATAGCCTCATTAACCATCCATTTAGAATACACATCCATAGCCTAGTTCAAGTAGTTTCCATTAATTAGCAATAGTCCTGTCACTTGGCGAAGACTGTCTTTGAGCCCATTCTCTATGGATGGACTCACAGACAGACTCCAATAAGTGTCACCCATTACATTTATATTAAAAGCTCAAAAGGGCCTCTGCGCGTTGGACTTTTTGTCTCCGTGTACGCCTATAAAAAGGCCCGGGCTTAGCCCGTGTTAAAGAGCGACATAATAATAATAATTTTATGTGAATAAATATGTATATGTACTTTTACTTAAAGGTTAAAGTATGGCTATATATTATGACTTGAATCAACTTTAAAACATACCATAAAACATCACAATTTTTGGGAGATTCTCCAGGTTGGCAAGTGTCTCTTAATATAAAAAGATATCTAAAGTTAAGTAGCTTGGTCATTAATATGAAAATTTAAAAAGTATCTACCTAGGAAAAAATACACTAATTAACTAAATTGGCCAAATATACTTATTAGGCTAAGGCTGCTTTTTATTAAAAATTTTGATGTGATCTGTATGAATAATGAATAATATATTATTTGCCAAAGCTGTGTTCTTAGCCAGGCCGACCACATCCAGTATTTAAATCCATGTCGAAATGTCTTGTAACATAATAATATTATCTAATAGGTAGGTATTATTATATGGGTCTTGGCGTAGTATACACTTAGCTATGTATGTTGTATGTACTTGTACCTACATTATAATAATATACCTAGGTTTACAAATCAAGCGATGTGTGTATTTGGCACTTTTCCTAGACAGATACCTCCGATTCTGAACTATTTATAATATTAATTTAAATAACTACCATAATATATATGTTCTACTTACTATCTATCGGCTTTAGGTATAATATCGTCTATCAAGACTTTTTTACATCTTCCTAATTCATCTTAAAACGGTCGAAAACACTAAGTATTTGAAGAATGGGGGCACTATTGTCCTTAAAATACACTGTAGCTTTCTGCCTAATATGGGTGTGTAGTCCAAATCAAGAATATTATAGGTACCTACATTACTATAATATAATGTTTTCATGAAACTAATAGGTACCTCTACATTAATTACCAATATCAATTTATACCTGCTATAATTATTATTATTAGTAGGTATACCTATCTTTAGTGTCATATTCGAAAATTCGAACAGAAATTATGTGACTGGAAATATCAAGTCAAATTATATAAAGAGCAAAATCACGGCGCCACAATATCGATTTGTAAAAATCACCTTGTCATTATGATATAAGTATCCTAGACGTGAGTTTCAGTATTTTTCGGCCACGTGCTATTCGTTCATTCATGCGTGCGAATGAATGGGGAGCACCGCGGCCGCAGAAACAGTCGGCCGCCGCTCGCCCGCGCGTACGCGCAGCGCAGGCGAAATGCGCATACGCAAGTGAAGTGACTTTGCTGTGCACCTACAGTTTACTGTACCTACTTCTTGTCTCAACAGTGCCACGACTCCACCAGATCGGATCCTCTCTCGGTGCGTCATCTATTTATATACCACTTAAAAACACACGATCTTCGGAACGTCAACCTTGAACATTTGCTTCGGTTTCATTCATTCATTAAAATTACCGATCTCTAACGCACATCACTCTCGGTTAGTACACGATGACGATTCACTCATTGAAGATAATTTATCAGTTCTATACCGTCGCTAAGATGATTTTAATAGGATGACTGGCACCCAGTTTGACCACTTAACTGTTGAATTCATTTTGCATTAGATGTTTCCACAACAAAATTCAAAGGTTAACAAAGTTATTAAGAGTTCCGCACATGGAACAGCTGGTCGTACAAAAAATGGCAGTGACCTTTGCTAGTTCTAAAGATTGATGTAAAAAACTTGGTGGATTTTAGTGGAACTAATCGGTAGCTAAAATGCTTGTAACTTTTAAAATAGCCTGTGGCGTTTTATGTTAAAATTCCATCGTCTTACAAAACGTATTTTTTATATAAGCAGGTCAATATAACTATGTAGGAACGTATAAAGAAAATATCGACAGGAAATTACAAGTCTTCAGCAATGCGGCTAGCAATAGCGGTGTCCCGTTGCAAATAGACACCAGTGTATCCGCAATCACCGCTACATCGACACACAACACCCACCACTCGACCGTTGACAGACAGGAAGCCCTACTCCTCTTACAATCTTTATCACCAACCGACATGTCAC
This sequence comes from Hemithea aestivaria, assembly GCA_947507615.1. Lineage (NCBI taxonomy): Eukaryota > Metazoa > Arthropoda > Insecta > Lepidoptera > Geometridae > Hemithea > Hemithea aestivaria. The sequence continues at coordinate 13,253,612 of OX382328.1, forward strand.
CCGTATCCCCGTCACCGTATCCATCCGACGAAATAAAACAAAACGCGTGCCAAATGAAACCAAAAAATCAGCCATCCGGATACCCTTGGAGATAAGAATCGCTTTAAGGGCTTCCATTGAGATACCGTCGGTCTAAAAGAATTAAGCCTGTTATCTTTTTAGGAGTCAATAAGGCGGGCTTTTAAAAACTTTAAGACTGTTATCAATGTGGCGCCAGCGTTGTTTTTTGCCGAGATAAATGTTGGGTTAGCTTTCAAACTAGAGCAGACAGAGGCTCGATTGTAACCAGTCGACAAGGAAACTATTTAGAGTGCACGGATTTGTTCTGTTAAATTATCAAACAGTTGCGATTGTGACATATTAGTCTTGAGCGTCTGCAGTCTGCTGACCAAATGCGACGTTAATATTCGCAGAAGCCGATTTCGTGGAACGGCAACAATGTTCCGTTTGTGTCTCCAGTCTCAACCTCAGCTTCTATAAAGGATTCCTGCAATTATGACTTGTGAATTGCAATATTTAAGTTGACTTTCACTGGAAATCAGATTAACGGGAATGACAATTTTGAATAATGATCTATATTTCTTTAGAGGTTTCCTTTTGCAAAAAAATAAACGCTCAGTTCGCCGGCCACAGTAGATAGCAGTCAGCTCTGAACGGACAACGCGACCTCGTCCAGACTCCAGATAAATCTATCAATGAACGAGATAAGGGGAGCGCGTGTCACTAACGCAGGAAATGCCCCAGGCCGTGCACTCTGAACCGAAACTCACGGTATCAGTCCTGCCTACTCGCAATCCGGCGGAATGTGTGTCATGCTTCAACTATTCGCTGCACAAATATCTACGCCCACTGACGATAGGCTCGAATAATAATAAAAAATATGATAGTAACTACTCAGCAAAGTCGGATGAGCGAAATTTCCACTCGCAACCGATATAAATTGTATTAGGGAAAAACCCAAGTAAAGTACCTAAGTAGTAATAAGACCTGATAATTTCGAAGAGGACATTATGAACTGTAGTAACGCACTTTTGAAAGATTTGGCACCTACAAATAAAAGGAGATACCGATCGTATACCTATATCTCTACATTTTTATTAAATAACCAGTTAATATAACTTATTATTGTAGGTAAATTATATCCACTCGTCTAAATATCATTATCAGCTAGTCTATTTTATAATAATAAGTTTAGATGTGTTTACATTTAACATTGTAGATAATGGCCGGACGTCGCTAATCTGTTATCAAAATAGGAATAACGTGACACGTGATTTAGGCTACAAACCGCTTATGGATCATATATTTCATATATTATATTTATTACAGTTGATACTTTTAGAACGATTGCATACCAATAATAGTTAGTTATACATACAAAACAAAACTTAAAACGTTTACCTCTGGGTAGACTCAAATAAATCGGCGGTCTTAGCGCATAAATCAATATCTTACAGACAACGGTACAGGGAAATTTCAGTAAATGTTTAGCGGCGGGGTGTAACAAAACTTTGGACGGTCAAAACTATTGTATTTAAAATTCAATGGTAATATAGATTTAAATGGGTAATATGAATTCATCATGCTTTTCGAAGTTGCTTAACCCTTTTAAAGGTTTATTTCTCTGGTAACACATAATTATAAGATAGTTATGAAATTTATTGAAATTTCTTGTAAAAAAATCATGAGCAGGTAAAGGTTGTAGCTTATTTAAACAACACCGCTTTGACAAGCTAGACATTCACTATCGAGTGGTACAAATGCGATAAACAAATTTATTACGGCGAGCTTTCTAAAAAATAGACCATTTTGAGGGGAAGCCTGAAAGTTGCACCAGTGACAGAGAAATTAAAGAGTGGAAGATTGTCCTGGTATGGACATATTATGCGGAGGGATGAAAATCATGTTACCAAAAAGTCCATGAATATGGTGATAGGTGGTAATCCGGGAAGGGGGCGCCCGAAAAAGGTTTGGATGAACTGTGTGAAAGAGGATATGCGGGCTAGGGGAGTGGATGCAGATATGACGGATGATAGATCAGAATGGAGGAGAAAAACGTGTTGTGCCGACCCTACCTAGTGTGGGATAAGGGCAGGAAGAAGAAGAAGAAGAATTACAGCTCAGCATCGGTTCAGCCGTTTTTGCGTGAATTAACAACAAACACAAACTACCTATGACCTTTATACTATTGGTAGGATTTCATTAACATTAATATGTAATTGTTGTGTATGTGTATCTATTTTATATTATGTATGTGTACCTATATATACGTGTGTTATGTTGTGTTCTAAAGAACTTGTTAGCACTCAGTGCAAATGTTTTATAAACAAGTACTCGTTGATAACAGATACAATCATGGCGCCTGCAGTACTTTACTAATTAGGCACAATAAACAATGGTGCAACATGATACCCATCGTAATACCTAGTACTTAGTACCTTCTCAATGAATAGGTTGGTAACGACTTTATCAGACCTAGTTGGTAGGTATGCATGAACTTATATTAATAGTTTGTTATCTGATTACATCTACTTGCACACACTATTAATGTGTGGATTATTATTCTTCAATTTAATCGGAATTTTATTTTAGTGCAGGTACTTATTTTGCAAGTTTTATTTTTATTCGAATAACCGATTAATAATTTTAAAGCACCTGTAAACCAGACACTAAAATACCAAATCTAATAAATTTGTGGTGAAGGGACAAGTAGCCAGAAAGCTGCACAATTAACCCGGCGTATACAGATGTTAATTCTTCGAGTAAAATACAAGCCAGCATTCTGGTGACCCGACATGCATCTACCAAGCGTTTGCCCATATTTTGTACATTTACTCTAACCACTATTAACATTAATCTACTGCTGGACAAAGTTCTCTCTTAGTAATGAAACACATAATATTATTACAGTAGATAAACATAAATTTAAAGTTTTATTAAAATGAATGTTAAAGTTAAAATAACGTTTTGAATGATTGAACAAATCGTATTCGATTGTTAAGTCCTATGTTCCAAATCATTTCCGTTATACCGTTGGAAATTTGGAAATATTTATATAACACTACATGCAGACAAAATGTCTGGTAGAGTCTTACAACAGCGGCCTTATTAAATCTTTACACAACACTCGTTGCAGTCGAAGGGCGAATTATCAACTTTCCTGTCAAATAAGGTGCATACCATATTATTAGGTTGCATAACGGCTAGGTATTGGCCGCTTTCCACCTGCCCACGGGCAGCTGCAAGCCTGTGGGCTCAGTATTTGGTGTTGGAAGCCGCTTGCGAAATGATTCGACGAAAGAGGCAGTACCACGTAGGCGATCGAATAGCTCTGCCCACGGCCCATAATCAGTGTCTCCATATAATTATTGTCGTATTAGTTGGTCAATGTGTTGAAAATGTTAATGTAGGCACTACGTTACTTTATAGTCTCCTAAAGTCGACGTTTATCTTACATCTGTATGTGGACATTGCTATTTATTGTTCAATTTGTTTCCAAAAGCATCAATTAGTCGTTGAACGGAACGGCCCTTCTACGCAAGGCAAGAGGAAAACGCTAGTATGTAACGTTACAATTTACTGAAGATGACAGTTGTCTTTTGTGAGTATATTTTTTAGTGTCAGCCACAAGCGTTTTGAACTTGTTTAGGAGAGATGATAGGTCACAGTAACATTGTTTTCACACACGCAACTTTTGGAAGGTTGGGTTCGTAAGAAATGGTTGCCTTTCTTAAAACTTATGTGTATTTAACAATTTTACTACAGCAATTATTTGATTTATAAATGAGCCTCCTACAGTGTAACACAAACGGTTTTTTATATGCGACGTTTGTCATAACGATTTACCTGTGAATTGAATATCAATGTTGCAACTTGGCAGTAGGTGGAGCCACATTCTCTGAACAGGGGATACACTGGCTGTTACCAGTTACCAGTATACTGTGTGTATGTGTGGGTAGGGACAAGGTAGTGTAGGTGCGCCCCCACAACATCACTTATAATTCCATTTATCCATTATATCCACACATTAACACGCAATGTCGCCTTTATCCCACTGTTTTAGGTCTAAAGGTAACAATAAATAATGTCGAATTACAGACATTAATTGGTGCATCGACTTTTACGATGACTATGAATTAGTACGTTGATGCAGAAATTATTTAAATGGAGTTGCTTCATTTGAACATGAAAGGTAACCAGTAAACCACCTTGCATTTGCATATCATATTTCGATAGGCTTGCATTTAGGTACGTATAAAAGATAAAAAAATTGGAGTTTTAAACATATATTTTTTTATTACTTAAACATTCACTGTAGGGTACTTAGGGTACAAGTACACAAAAGTGTGAGCTACCTATATTATTTTATATTTTTTTGTGCTCAAAATTATATTATCTTATGTAAGTATAAGTAATTAGTTATAAATTGGTTAACTAATTGTGCAGTGTGCATGTGATGTGTGTTTTTCCTAATTTGGCTGATTTTCAAAATAAATGTATTGTGGAAATCAGCCAAATTAGGAAAAATACATCTTAATAATTAGAACTGAAAATGTAATGTAGAGCTAAATATGCAAGGATACAAAATGACGGGTTAAATAAACAATCGTGCTAAACGAATAGAATGACTGACTGAACTGACTTTGAGACGGACGCGAGACGTATAAAGATCCAAATATATTACAGTCAATAAGTGCAAGCAAATATATTACGAGTAGTATGTATTTTTTGCGGTAAAATTGTAGCAAGCTTTTGCTTCGCTTTTCACGAAAGGAGTCCTTTTTGCGGGGCGCCACTATCGCAAATTTTAAAAGTTTAAATATTAATAATTTTTTAACGCCTCATAATTTATCATATTTAATTTCTTAATTAAATATGTATTTATTTTATCTAACAAATAAAATTATTTAGGATATGAAGTGCAGTAATTATCGAAAAAAAAAAAATTTGTTCCGCAAAATTCCGCGGGACCTCTTTCGTGAAAAGGACTAGGATATTATGGCGATGCTATAATATAATGTAGGTATTAGTGTTCATATTTAAACTGAGACGAACATTTATTTCGGAAGGTGAAAAGTATTAGGTATACCTCCTCCTTGCGTCGTATTCCTCAATTCTTAGGGTCGTGACCTCCTCTCACTATCGTCTTCTTAATGATGGATTCTTCCTGGATGATGAGGTAGGTAGTAGGTAGGTATAAAATATAAAAGTTTTAGGAAAAATCAGTAAAATACTGACGAAGAAGAACATAACTGTGAACTGTAAGAAATTACAGATAAAATGATGATTTGGATAGAATCATACGGTCCAACTTCCTTTTCGTATAAAACGTGATAACGATGTATTTTTTTAATTGAAGATGATGTAAGTAGGATAACGGTTAAAACTAAATTATTGGCTAGCAGCTAGACAAATTGATAATTCCTATACCAAATTTAGGTCAAGGATATATTTGATAATAAATTACAGAGACACACAAAAATAGCAAAGATTTAAACTTGTGTACTAATGTATGATTTGTAGATTTTACGGTTAGGAATTTTCTTTGTATTTTTGAAGCTACGCTAGAATTAAATTTACACATTATGTTGTAGAATCTAATACGGTAATTTAAATTATCATAAAAATAGGCATGTACATTAAAATGTACAATTAAATTTACAACTCATTTAAGTGTAATCTTCCTCAAATTTCGAACAGATGGCGCTACTTGGTTGTATTCGACATTCATCAAACATCCTGTTGTTCCAAAACGGGACATTATATTTCATAATAACCTTATTAAGATCTTAATTAGGTCGTTACACTGATAGAGTGTGCATAAAATTCTATTCTTGGAGTTGTAAAATTAACAGTTTCGGATGTTAAGCCTAATTTATGTAGGTGCTGTAGGTAGTTGACGTAAAAAAGTGTCGAGTAGGGGGGAAGCAATAGTGACCTGTATCATAATCGGGGAGAGGATCGAGTCAGTGGAGTTCCAATATTTCGGTGCGGCAGGGCACAGGGTCGTCGACCGCACTCGTCGACGTTGGTGCCGTGCTATTTCGAGGCAGCGAGCGGCGCGGCGCGCCCGACTGTGGCCGAGCGCGCGATGTGCCGCGCACGCGTAAACAAACAACATGGCCGAACTGTCATTCACTAACTCATTCATAAACGTACATTGCATTTATTGACCAACAGGATTTAATTCATTGTAATAATATCTCACGCCACTACATTATTATACGCAAAAGGTACCTACAGAAAAACATTTCATTCTTACTTGAATTCTGTTCAAGGCCCGTTTTTCAATCGGAAAAATACAAAGTCATTCGAGCACATCATATCTTGCTGTTGCTGTGTTGAACACAGAAGATCCTATCAGATCAACTAACTAATTATAATATTTAATCTCGCAGGTTTTTAAAGTCTAACTTTTAACATTTAGTATACCTTGGCTTATACCTAACATCTATAATAATTTATATTAGGTCAAAACAAATAACCAAAAGATACACATAATATTATCTCGTAATATTATGTAGGTAACATAATATCTATTAATACTTGATATTGTACGTGCCTATTTTAATTGTAACCTACGCGCAGAGAAGTGGAAATTATTAGTAGATATTTATTACAGTCAAATAAATTTTACTTTTGTAAGTAGACCCAGGTGTTGGCGGGACAATAGACGCCAACTCTACTGAGGAGATGGACAGTGTATGGGTCCTGAATCGCTAAGAATGGTTAGAGGATAGTGAGGCCTTCGCAAATCAGTGAGGAACGTATGGCTCATAATTATAATGTAAGAGATTAAATTAAAGCATTAAACTTATAGCAAAAAAGATAAGGTAATTTAATATTACACAATAATTCCTGCTATCGACTTACCAACACAAGAAAATAATTTATAAAAAATAATCAATGGCCAATTAGGCTCGTAGCTTTCAAGTATTTTTACTGAGTTAATTACATCTTAGTATTTAATCAGCAGCCAATATGATTAGCGTTATAAAAACTAATTATCTCATAAGTAAAGTTGCGGGGGAAGAAGGCGAGCATTGTTCTAGAGACATGTGGACCGCGCAGCACATCTGTAGCGCATATTCAGCGGTTTTTGTTCATCCTGACCATGTGGCTTGCGGACCGCGGACGAAACGGAACGCACTACTTTTTGTACACAATTTTTTCGTGACATACAAAAAATTCTTAACTATACGAGATTATAAACGTGGCTACGAAACGCCCGGACGGAACTAACTAGAAAACAATGACGTCATTTTTTTCGACGCCGCTATTTCTTTTACGTATCTTAACTACCGAATGCTAGATTCTTCGCTTATAGAAATCCTTTCTTAGCGGAAGTGTTCTTCGTAATAACCGTCACTGACATACATTTAAACCCAATTCTTTTAGCGGTTTGAGCTGTGCGTTGTTAGATCAGTCAGTCACACTTTCCTTCCTTATATGATACATCTACTAAGAATATAGATTCTTTTTCTCTATATATATAGGATATAGATAAATTTCAAGTCGCGAATTTCATTCATCATTTTTTTAATCAACGTTGCCTAAGCACTGTTTTGGCTGGGAAGCGATAGTTGAGCACGTGGTACTTGGTACTCTACAGTTGAAGAGTTGCCAACATCTCCCAACTCTACCCGACACCGTTTCCTGTTTACACCGTCTGTTTTACACTGCGCACTCGCTGCGAAGACTCGCGGAGTTCCTGACAGCCATTTTACGTCATTTTATGAATATGCTATAAGTATCTATAAATTATAAAAGACTGATATTATAGTAGTCTAGTCTAGCTGTGATGTATTACCGCGTAATGTTTTAAGCGTAAGAATTTATGACGCAATAGATTTAAAATGTAGTGAAATACCTATAGAAGGGAAAAGGAGCTCCTAAAGGGATATAGTCTTTAAATTACATACCTCTTGAAAATGGAAAGAATCGCCTCGAAGGCGTAAGAAACCTAATCGCAGCAGGTAACAGCACGAAGCGTATTTATGTCGTGACTGACTTCGATAATCAACTCTTTGAAATTCCTTTTTTCCTCAAGTTCGAACTATTTCAATTCGGAATTTGGATTGAGAGCTTTTAGAGGCTTGGGTCTCTGGATTCGTACATAGTACATATATTATGCATATCTATTACCAACATAATAATATGTATAGTGTTGTGTTCATGTGAGATGTTGTATACGTGGTTGTGTGATATGAAATATGAAAAGTGTGACGGGTATAATAATATATTTCACGAAATTATCCATTTAGATCAATACGGAATTTCTACTTATAAAGTTTCGGCTTGTTCTTGTTATCGTTTGATTAAGATTTTTTATTTGCTTTTCATGTATATTTCTAAAAAGTCCTCATGAATACCATCATTTATCAAGCTTTAAAACTCTTCGTCAAAATTCTTTGTAGATTTTACATGTATAATAATCCACTCAAAACCAAATTGAGCATAAATATTTAACATTGTCACTTTCTGACTCATAAACCACACATTTAGATGTTCCTTAAACATCATAAAAGTAAAATCCTCTAGACATCCTTCATAAGTTATTTGACATTGGCATGCTCTAGAAGCACCAACATACGAACTTTAATGTATTGTTGTATCGAGAGTTCCGCGTAAGTGTTGGCCTTGATAGCTTTTAGCCAAATATGTTTTCTTGTCGTGTAACACAGATAACGCATTGTGTCACCTTATCAAACCGACCAATGACGAGTAGCTATGATTTTCGCTCGAATTCGCTTAACTTTGAATAATACTTGAATGCGTAATTTAAGCTTCGGCAATAGGGATGTTGACACATGTTACGAATTCATTTAAACTTATGTTTTTCACATAAAAGACAGTATTTAAAAACCTATAATCACATTTTTAGGTTCTATTTACAAGCCAAAATTGAATAAAATCAATTTTAATTTCAAAAATTTTTACTTATTGTTACGCGAATGCGAACGCCAATCAGAGCGCGTGACGTCACACCACTGGCACGCACCGCACCGCTAACTTACGCTTCCTATGAAATGTTCCTGATTTCGACACATTTTAATTATTCATAACTTAAAAACCACTGAACCGATTTTGATGCAACTTATGCTGTGCCCTAAGTTGGTCCGAATTTAAGCAAAAAATAGTCAATAACCAAAATGGATTGTATATTTTCAGAGAGACATTTTAGTTATTGACTTTATTTTTGGTTTAAGTATGGACCAACTAAGGGCACAGTATAAGTTGCATCAAAATCGGTTCAGTGGCTTTTAAGTTATGAATAATTAAAATGTGTCGAAATCAGGAACATTGCTTAGGAAACGTAAGTCCAGCCAGTGGTGTGACGTCACGCGCTGTCAGATGACAGTTCGGAACGTTTTAGCCGGAATTCAAAAAATCATTTTTATTTACGTATATATTAGGAGCAATCAAAATTTTCTATATTCAAAATATCTCTATTATATAATTGTCTTTTGGTCATCTGTTCTATAAACTAAGTAAATGTGTGTAGTAAACCCGCTATGACAAACCTCTCGACGTGCCATCTTAGTTCGAGCAAAGGGGCAGCCTGAAAACCAGCAACTACGCTAACCACGGGTTGACGTAGTTACACGCTGAGGCTGCCCCTATTGCCAAATAATGTATTTTTTTTTATTTAAACCATTTTGTTAACTGTGTAAAATTTGGTAATAAATTTATTTTCTTTCTTTCTTTCTTTCTTTACGTATTTTTAAATTGAAATTTCATATATTTTTGCATAAAAATATGATATTCGTGTATGAAATGGGTCTATCTATCATATAAAAGCAATTCCAAAAATTAGTCAACATCCCTATTCAAGATGTTTGTTGATTATATAGGTAACAAGGTATTAATTAAAGGTGTTCAATATGACAGACGATACAAAGAATAGAATACCTAGATATTATATTTTAGCTTCAGGTTCCAATGCAAGGATAAGGGAAGTTAGGCCATAAAAGACAGCAATACTCATATCTCTATAGCAAGAATTAAACCATTTAATGGACAACGTGAAGACGGTATTTTAAAATAATAACTATGAAGTCTCTAGATTTATAATCTTACTAATACTAAAATGTGGTCAAACGTAGGCCTATCTCGTATTAAAAAAAAAAAAAAAATAGTTTCAATGTTTGTCACTCTTTCAAGCAAAAACACTGCACCCTCCCAAGAAACTTGGTTCCTGTACCTAGAGTTAGCTTGAAACCTGAAAGAACGTACAGATTAATTTTTATCTTGATTTTTCCACCGAATCGAGACATACACAGGTGAAACTGCGGAGCGCAGCTATTAAAAAAATAAAAATTTAATAAAATACAAATACTCATTAACATTAATTTCATTGACGCAGCTTCAGTGATACGGATAATAAAAAATCTATGGTCAATTCGAAGACACACATTTGCTTCACCGCACTCTTATAGGAGATAGGCTTAACGGAGGACGCAATTATGATGATTAAATGAAACTGGTTCTCAGTCGACCGCTTCGCTGCCGGGATGTAGAGAAGATATTTTTACCTAACAACAAAGTAAAATGGTGTTTGACTCTTGTAGTCATAAATATAGAGTTCAAATCGGCTTGGATAATGATTTGTTGACGGCAAATAAGAGTAGTATCAGATAGAACGTTGTACTGCAACTACACCCAGATGTAGTGTGCAGTCAACTGTTTAAATGGGAAGTACCGAGAGGATTATGGTTCATTATTAATTTTGTAAAACTGCTTTATAATAAAGGAGGCAAGTTATTACTTCTTACACATTGCATTAAAGAATTAGCTGACTCGCGTAACTTCGTTTACATCTGCAGAAAAGTAGACCTATAGTAGATGACCTGTTCTGAGATTTACCAAATATACACAAAAAAACTGGTCAAAAATCTTCGGAGGAGTTCGTTGACAAACACTGACACAAGATATTTATATAGGTAGCAGAGGATTAGCTGAACACGTAAGAGTAAGAAGTATTAGAGCAGACAAATGCTAACGATAGCGCAATTAAACAACACGGTGCGGTGGTTGCAACACCACCATGTAGCCATCGAAAACGAACAAAAGGTTAAAAACAGTTATTTTGCTCTAAAATAACAGAAAAGTCACTTATCACAGATTAATATTACTAGCTGCACCTTGGTGTTTCACACGCGTAAGTCCCGAGTCCCAAACCTGTAGCATAATTGGGACAAAAATTAGCCTATGTGTCCTTCAGAGTTACCAGATATCTGCAAACTACCAGATTTTCAACACAATCCATTTAGTGGTAGGTATTTTAAATGAAATAACAACAATCATTCGGATACTTTAACACGAAAAGAAGAACAAGAACCACTTACATATTATTATTATACGTTTCTACGTACGAAGTAGGTACATATAAATTTTCACCTTGATAATATTATCAATTATATCATAAGTAGAATAAAAGCATCAGATGCATTTGAAAGGTGTAAAAATGATACGAATGAAATAATTAGGTACCTACATTTATTTTAACAAACATCAATATAGTTACACTAATAGTTTCACAGGATAGTCTAAACATTGAACAGTGGCTCAGTGTAAAGAAGCGGCACTTCACAAACAGTAGATATAAATAGCAAGTGGCGCCAGATTGTGTCAGCCTTTGCTTACGGAACCCTTCATTTAAGACACTTTTAAAACCAACATAAAATTTGGAATAAACATCATTTTATAAAGATTTGTAGAGTATGTACATTTTGAGATTATGATCTGCTACTATTGAATCGAATTACATAATGTCATACATTGAATTGAATTGCTTCTAATTTAATTTTGGCGACTGGCGTCACTTTCTCATATCTTTATCCAAATTAGGTATTTGCAGTTTCTTTCTATTTTGTATCTCTTCGTCACATCTCCTATAGGTACTATGTTATCCAAACCCAAATGTGCTTTAGGACCCCCCTCCTACTGATTACAATACCGCTTGCTAACATCCGCTGGAGAAACTACAGACATCGATCTAGTTTCTAATTGATTTCATAATTTACGACATGGAACTCATTCTCATTTTGCCTGTGGTGCATTTGTTCAATTGCTTTACATTTTTACAGTAGTATTTTGATACAGCATGTCTCATTAACGTAAACAACATAATGTGGTAATTTTGAGAGTGAACACATAATATCCTGCGTTTATCGCGATTATCTGATATTTGTACGTAGCTCACTCGTAGCAAGTCAAGGTAACTTCAACAGCAACGTGTAAACATCGCACAATGTTTTCATTGTGTCTGATACCAACATCCATACTTTGATTTCATATATTTGAATATCCTTGAATTTTTTGAAATCGAGTCAGCTGTTCACACAAGTCATAATACACACGTCTTCAAAACTGTAGTACCTTGTGACATATTTCAAGGGACTGGTATTTTGTTGGTTTTATTTTGGACTGGAAACTAATAAGTTTGTTGAGATTATCTTTATTAATAAGTACCTACTCGTAATTTGTACTACACATATTTCAATTTTACTACATCACCAACAAGTGACGGACAATTATTCTGACAGACTAAAATTAAATTTTAAGACAGCGTTATTTTTAAAGCTGTAAACTTTACATAACTATTGACTTGTTCGTTGTATCTTTTGTTGGTTTGGATAAGAAAATTATTTATCAGTATTATAATATTCTCGATGGTGCTGGTGGGCGTTGAAAACGTGGATATTTCGGTCCATTATCACGCGCCCACGCCGCGCTATTGGTAGAAAAATGTTTCAAAAATATATCGTCGCAATTCACAGTCTGTCTTATACGGGGTCAGCAACTGACATTGATACAGCTTCGATTGTCGAATAGTTCCATCGGCGTGAAAGCCACGAACACTATCCACACTCCGCATCGAGCCGACAACGCGACGCCTCTAGCCACGGGCCACGCGGCGCTGTCCCACACCGCACATAGTCTCGCATTTAAACATCACAGTGAACAATTTTAAAACCAGTTGTTCAACGAGAATTAAGTGCGAATGCATTTCCAAACGAAATCTTAATGAGCAGGAGCCCGTAGCTGGCATCAGAAGCATAATAATATATTTGAATACTTTAAAGTTCTCATATTTATTGTAATGTATATAGATGAGTCCAAAACAGTGTTGTCGATCTTCTTTAACATTCGGCGTTATCTGTATCCCTTATCATTATTACTGAGAACCGAGAGACAGACGTAATGGAAGATATGTGTTCCAGCGCAGTATGTTTTCTCGCCCGTTTCCGGTGGTTGTTTACAAAAAAATATAATATAAGCTCGTTGTCCGAAGCGGCCACACGAACCGGCCGGTCGAGATACTTGCTGCGATTAAAAACGTTACAACTTCCGTTCGGGTCCGAGTCTTGGAGCGAAGGCCCAGATAAAAAAGATAAATAAGAAAAATAACATAAAGATCGATACGGCGGAACGGCGCTACCTGTTTTTTCACCGTGCTTAGCTCGCGGCTCCGCGGCTAACTTGAACGGTTCGCTGTACCTCGGCTCCGCTCGACTCGACGTTACTTCAGCTCTGGCAGATTAATCTGTTATAACTTATAACATCCACCATATTTAGTCACATTATTAAGACTTCAAACACAAAATAATGTTTGAACATCACTTATGCTTATCTATGTTACTTCACAATTCTCAGTTTATATGCTGTCACTCAACATCGCCGGGGAGTAGGTATAATAAGATTCGAAATTTCTTCAAATTCAATATAATTTATAATTCAATATTATGTTAAAATCGATTAGTATACTTAATTCCAAATTTTAGTGCCAGTAACTGGTACTAGTGTAACATAAGCATAAACCTCAATGAGATCCGCGTTTTAAAAAGTAATAAATCGATGATCGTAATGATCGCCTTCGCCTTCACGACTCTACAGTAGATTCATTATGTGAATGATCCAACCGCGCGCTTAGTATATTAGCATCTTATGATGTCATTTATATCCGACTGCATCCAAGACAGGGCCTGTATAAATCGAACGGGTCAAACGTTTTACTTCATTGCAACCGGTAATAGACGATATTATCATATTAATAAAAGATAAAAGATTTGGAGATGCACAGTACTTTCATGAGTGTTGTGAGCTGTGCGATGATAATTAAGTGTTCGAACGTTCGTGGTGTGCGTGGGCCAGCGCGCTGCGGCCGGAGCGGCAGAGCAGGCATATCAAGTCTGGTAACTATGCGGCGCGGCGCGGCGTAACTCCGGTAGCAGCGCAACAGGTCTACGGCGCGGTGGGACAGGGCGCGGGCGCAGGCGCGGGGCGGTAGGAAATCCTTTGCGCACAAACGCACACATCGACAACACCACTAGTGTGCGCCGTCCGGTTTGGCTCAGTGGTGTGCGTTGTGTACAGATTACCACTCGCCCGTGTGCGTGTCTATCGAGCCGATCGATCAATGAGCTCGACATCGAGTCGGACTCTTGCCTGCATGCGACTCATTGATTAACGCTATGAACGTGGAATTGTTTATTCATTCATGATAAATATTTTTAATATGAAATATGCATCTAAGTCATAAGTCACTTAAGAATAATAATATATAAATGCTGCAAAAATGCTAAGAAAATCTGTCCACCTTGTGAATATTTACATCGAAAATAAGCAAATAATCAACACCTGTTTTATTCTATGAATCCAATTTTTGTGGACCATGTTAACATACGTTATGAGCTAAAAAAGGATTGACAACAAGAATAAAGGTTAAAAAGTAGGTACCTACTTACATCCTTTTTGGTAAAGGTATATGTATATATTATGATAAGCGATTAAACTCCAATAAACAGGCACTCCTATATTATAAATGCATTATGAATACACTTGGTACTTGGTAGGTATTAGGTATACATATTCTATGTAGATACCTACTAATACTAATACATTCTTCTCTATATTATGAACACTAATAATATTATTCATCTTCAAGGTATTTAATCAAATATAATATTATCGGTTAGCTTACATAGGTATCGGTATATAACCTCCTTCTATATCTATTCATTGAAGTGTTCCAGGTCAGCCAATTTGCCGATTTCTAACCCCACATGACATGTAGGTGAGTGTATAGAGAAAGAAATTAATACATAAAATAAAATTAAAGTGACGAAGCATAAAATACTACTTTTACTTATCAATAAGTAAATTGAAAGATAGCATAAATTACCGGAAAGTTCACAGAAAAATGGCTACCAATGATGTTGAAATCAGGAGAACAAGCTTGTAGTTAATCCCTCATACAACCTAGCCTTTTACTTTTGTACCAGACACATCTATAATTCATTTTTGATCACAAGACTCCTGTTTTGTCCTTACACTCAATTCATCTTGAGCAGATGAAATTCATGCAAAACTCAAACCCACTTCGTACATAACCTAACCGCTAACCTTACGTTACTATCAAGTGCTGGCCAAGTAAGAAACGCTTTAGACGCAATGAAGGTAAAAAATACTGAGTAGAGAATGATCAATTTGGTGAAATTTGACAAAATTCTCGATTCGTGTCCGCGGTTTTACCGGTTTAGGCGACCGAAAGTGGGCAGTGGCTTTATTGCCGAGACAGATGGTGTAAATTCGAGTGGCGACGAATGTTAACATGTGCTATGTGCGTAGTATTGTGGTGGGTGAGTGGTAGAGAGCGCAAGTGTGGGTTGTATCTAGGGTTGTCTCCTTCATGTGAACTAAACTGTCAGATGTGTGTTGTAGAGCAAATAGCAGAAAATGTCTTAGTAGTGAAATCTTAACAAAATAGCCAATGATACAGGATACAGGAGCCTTACAAAATCGAGTTCAATCGGCGCTATAATAAAAATCATATTCCTTATTAGAAGCAAATGTAGACTAGAGTTAGGAAACAACTGGCAACCCTGAATTGCGTAATATATTAAGATGCTAGTTGAACTTTGACATAGAAACAAGATATTGCTAAAAACTATGGATTATAAGTACATATTTATTAATGCTTAGTTATATATTGTAATGCTTCTTCGACCACGGTTAAATCACAGGTAATACAGTGTAAACTGTTGATTTGTATCACTTGTTGACCATTAAAATTAACTACTTATTATTAGGAAGCATTAAATAGAAATTACGAGTAGCCACTTGAATAGCCAGAATTATCAAGTTCATAAACTGTTGCGTCATAATTTGTAGTCGTGGTGTACAGCGGTTCAACCCTGCAGCTGATATTACCGCCGTGTTCGGAATTCGCCAAGTGAGACGGTACTCAGTACCAACATCCAAGGCACAGGCGTTGCGTGGGCCGCGGCTGGCCCGTTCGCCCACGGCGCCGCACCTAGCCGCGCCGCCGCCAAAGGTGTTAAGGTCTGACTAACGAGAATTTGAAACAACTGCGGAATGATCGAACATCGCGATAACGTGAAGCGTTCACTCGTTTTTATTAGAGCCATAAAGTCTGAACTGCAACCTATTCTTTTTATTAGGTAGGTACATTTGATGACGCTTCATCGCCACTACCATTCTGAATTTTAAGCCCGACCATTAACTACTTATAATAATAGCGACTACAAATAATATCCACCCACATTTGGATAATAAGCCTCATTCTGGTCCTGTGTGTCTCCTCGAAATAACATATTATTGTATATTGGATACATAATATTAATATTATCTAATTCACCATTGAAGCATATTTTTCCGTTTACCGTTGAGTATTCTTGTAATGAGCCCATTCAATAATAAAAATACTGTGGTATAATGATTACTTATTTTTTTATCAAATACATAATATAATAGGACTAAAGTAATGGTACGGTCGTTTATGGCAGAAATGGTGGAATAAATTGCTGAGTTTTGAGGATTTTATGGTTTATGGTGTTCGGATTTAAAGTGGATGTTTAAATGGCGGTGAGGGATAGTTGTGCCGTGTTGGAGGTGGGAAGTGATGTCATTGGCCCGGCTGCGGCTACGGACGCTCCACTCGCTCTCTGTCACAGCTACTTTTGCTTTTTGAGCGAACACTGTACATCCTGGACGGGGACGGACGACGGGCACGTCATTAGTTTGGTATTTTCTAATCACGACCAACTGTAATGGAATTTAGAAATGTGACGGTAAGACAGAGACGCGCAACCTTTTTTTTACTAAGATTTGTTTATTTATTCCAAAAACTAAGGAAGATAAAAGAGCTTGTAGTCTGAAATGGAATAATGTATGTATATTTAGAATACTAAATCACTAAACCGTCTAATCGAAAAATAACCAAACAAATAAACTTATAAACCCATCTATTCTAACTTTCAAGAATAAAACAGAATGACATGATCAAAAGTGTGTACTAATAATGCAAAAAAATAAGCCTAAAGAGGCCTTTGGTAATATAGCATTTATCAATGAAAAGACCCCTTTACTAAAAAAATGACTTTTTAATTAAATTTTGGTAAACTTTGTCTATAGCTCTACATTTCTCAGAAGAGCTGATTAGGACAGCAGAGTGATGCAATGAATGCGGCTTCTTTCCAGTTTTTAAGCTTTTGTCGTTTCGCGTTCTTTTACTTTTTACAAAGTAACCAAAGCACGGGTACGGGCGACGGTCGGCGGGCACCAAGCGGCACGGCCAGTGGCCACATCGCAGCGGAGACGGCCTCACGGAAGGTCGACCGCCTCGAGCCGCCATGCCACTCCACTCCGCCCGCTCTCCTCACACCACGTACCGCTACGTGGAATTTATTTAATTGAACACAATTAAAACAAGTATATCATCTTTGATAGTTCCATACATTGTTGCTATTGCGCTGGAATAGCGTTGTGACTATGTGTGTTCTACTTTATAATCTGTTTGCCTTGTGAAATGTGCATCAAGTTTCCATTTATGGACATTGATGCTATGCGTGGAGAAGATATTGAATTTTGAGAAAACTTTATAATAAAATAGAAACATACTGCCAACTGCCTACACGTTAATAATGTAAAGTAAGCTGTGGGTAGAGCTCGGCCACTCTTAAATTACAGATCGTTCCCATAGACATCAAAAACATCATGTTGGACTGTTACGTGAAATTTAAAATTAAATAACTCTACATCCACATATTTCGAAAAACGCATGTTTGTTAAACATTTTCAACTTCCAAACGATATAGGAACGACTGTTAATTTAATATAACCATGCTATGTATAACAACACAAGTAGGTAGGTACGTACAACAACGTACAATAGTAGAGCGTTCCACAGATGTGACACAATCATCAAAAGTCACCGACAATACAAAACATCTGCCGACGCGACTGACTACTCATTTGAGCAAAAACAACGCGTAGTTTGGTCAAATATTCGCTACTACACACTACACATTACACATCCATCCGGTGGATGTGCTGAATAACCACATGGGTAATGGCTACCAGCTAGGGTGTGGGTAAGGTCACTGACGAGTTACGCGGCGCTGTAAATTGCCCATTCAAAGACATCCTTTATCTATTGTCCTTTATCTTGATGCCTACCACGACTTTAACTTGAATTTTGACAAACACAATCCATTACACAACGTTATCACATTAACATTTACGACATTTAACTTATCGATACCTAATACCTACCTTCAACTAATTTGATGTCCCATTTGAACTTTGAATTAATACAAAAATAACTAGATACATACTCAAATGAGTATAAATGGAAGAGCATAAATGGTATGAATGGAATGAGTATAAATGGAAGAGAAAGCCAGCAGAGTGGTAGCAGGGCTACAATAGTCAGCCTTAACCCTAAAAGTAGTTCAATTTCAGAAAAGGGTAAATTTAAATTAAAACCATTACGTATCATAATAATATGTGTGATAGGTACAAATTACCTACTAGGATGACATTATAACAGTCAGAAGAAAACGGAAAACGCTACAAAATGGCGTTAGACTTAACTATAGAATATTCTTGATTTCTTTTAAAAAAATAAAGCAATTCACAGTAAAGAACAGAAAATATTGCACCAGTGACAGAGAAATTACAGAGTGGAAGATTGTCCTGGTATGGACATATTATGCGGAGGGATGAAAATCATGTTACCAAAAAGTCCATGACTGGTGATAGGTGGTAATCCGGGAAGGGGGCGCCCGAAAAAGGTTTGGATGAACTGTATATAAGAGGGAGAGGATATGCGTGCTAGGGGGTGGATACAGATAATGACGGATGATAGAGCAGAATGGAGGAGAATAACGTGTTGTGCCGACCCTACCTAGTGTGGGATAAGGGCAGGAAGAAGAAGAAGAAGAAAGAACAGAAAAGATACACACGAAAAAAGTATACAATATGAACAATTCTATTGTCAAATGGGATAGGCTCAGCTTTGTGCGCCACAGGGAGAAACCACTGCGCAGCGCTGGTTTTCAGTCTATTCCGTACTCGAGCGCCGGTGTTAGTCGAGTAGTTAAAAAAGTAGTTTCAGCGGGACGGGATATTTCTTCTCTAATCATTGGTTTTATAGTCTATGCTACTCAACGTCTACTAAGCGGATGTAAATACATGCGCGGATCATACGGCGAACAAACGTAATGCTCTCATTCACGTTTCTTTTATCTGTGGCAAACATCCGGTATTATTTTTTGAGTCCGCACCGTTACTGCTCCTTCTATATTATCAAACGATTCAAGCATATATTGCGATAGTGTATTTAGACAAACAACTCTTAAATGAACCATTTGATAAACGGCCTAAGCCCGCAAATGATAAAGTTAATGTTATTACTTAACAACATGTATAATAAACCATAAACCTACCTATTGTTATTTATTGTTTCAAAAATTTTTGATTGCCTTGATTTATAAATTCTCTTAAGGGGTTAATAGTCGCTGAGCCTCTGTCTCGCTCGCACGATATAACTGATTGTCAAAAAACAATTGATAAAATTTACTTTTTGGAAATGTGTTAAATTGAAAATTTAGGTTATATTTTTATACAATTTTTATAAGTATTCCCAGTTTGCTACCTTAAATAATAACAATGGCATTCTCAAATATACCTATGAAAAATGTCTATCTTTAAACATGACTCAATCATTTTATATCGAACTGGTTATAATTTAACAAAGGGCATAAAAATATGAGCTAAATTTTCAATTTAAAACAATTACAAAAACTTAATTTTATCAATTGTAATATGACAATTTGGTATATCGTGCGAGCGAGACAGAGGCTCAGCGACCATTAGCCGCTTAAGCGGCTAATAAGGAATTTAATGTCTAGGAAAGTTTAAAATAAGAACATCTATATAATACGCGTATATAAAAGGAAAGCGTGACTAGACTGATTGATCAACTATCAACGCACTACTCAAACTGATGCGCTGAACTGTTTGTGTAAAAATGTATCACAGAGATAAATATTTCTTATTCTTAATACGGGCGAAACCGCAGGCATCAGCTAGTATTTACTATTTTTTCATATATATCTTAATTCCTAATGTTTTGCACTTAAATAAATCTATAGAAAACTGCTTTAAGGGTGTATTTGATTTAAGATTATGAAAACTCTGCCTCGTGTCACTTCGTTCATTGTTCGTGTAGGCATAAGACTTAAGTGCAATTTAAGGACAATATTATTTTCCTTTTGCACCGATATAAAACCTTCTTAAAATTGGTATATAACCTAGCATACCAATCCTTTCAACATTTAAACTGCGGATCACCACGAGAACCAACAGTACCGGAAGTTCAAAGTAATAACAAAATAAATCCGAAACAATCGAGAATAGGTACTTAACACAACTCAATAGCGGATATGAAACTCAATCATGATGGAAGTCACTTGTAACATTATGAAACGAGAACGATGCTTCTGTAAAGGATGATATATTAAATCGATCAAAAGGAAATCGGTAGATATTTCTTGTATGAAATAATATGAATGTAATAAAACAGATGGGAGCAATTTAACTGCATAGGTGCAAGCGACGGGCGGATGGAAAGTGCGGGCGGAGGTGGCTTCCGCTTCGACTCGCCGTGCGCCGCCTCCAGAATAACAAACGAAACCTGATTTCTATCGAGTGGGCCAGCGATTATAAACGCCTACTTCAACGTGAGAACGGCTATATCTCTTATTAGGCATTAGATTCAGGATGTAATACAAATTGGACAACATTTTAGCGCCTTAGAGTCAATTTCTCTTAACATTAAGAGATAAAATAAGACTATACAACAAATAAACAGAAATTATTCATATAATAGAGCATTGAAAACAAATTCCTGGTATGGAACTAAATTGATTAATGATCGACCAATAAGCCAATTGCCGACCTATAGGTTTGTAAAAATGAGGTCTTGGTTCATTCTAAATATTTGAGACAAACCGGATATACTCGTCTCGTAGTACTTACTACCTACATTGCTAAAATTGGACTAGGTAAGCAGAATTAAACCTAATAACTAATAACGCTTTTTTCGGTAACACTCCAATAATCCTATAATAGGCCCTTTCAAAATGTATTGAAATATCAGTACTTGCAGAGTTCCGTGAATTGGTGCCATGCAATTCAATGCAATCGTTTACCAAAGCGACGGTGCAAAGACGGTGTCGTTTTCACTACCAACACCCATTTAGGCCACCCATTGTCACTTCCATTGTTCTTCCATGATGGGCATCACATTTCGTAATCAATGAATCGCTTGCTACTTTATAATAAGGGGAAATCGCGAATCAGAAATTAATGTTTTCAATTTTAATCCAACTTTGGGACCTTAAGTTCTGGAGTCAAAAAATTTCACATAAGTACCTAATACCATAAATATTGGAATGTAAAATGGAAAGTTTTCATGGAATTCGTTGCTACAGAGTTAATATGTCCCCTAGACAAGTGGAAAATGCTCGTGGCTCTCAAAATGTACTGGGATTTTGGATAGAGGACTATGAAGTTAAACGAAAGATAATAATAAGTAATAATAACTCTACATTACCGGGGGTAGACTTCCTTTGCAGGAGGTCGTCTAGGTGGGTACCCCAACAGTGCCAGTTATTCTACCGCCTGAGCAGTGATGTGCAAACATTACTGTGCTCCGGTAGGAGGGCACTGTAGCTAGTAAAATTACTGGGCTAAAGAGTCTTAACATCTTATGACTCTTGAGTAAGAAGCGTTGGTGCAGTGCTCCTAAAATTTCACATCATTGTGAAATCCTAGGTAACACTGTACTGATTATGGGCAGCCGTTATCTCTTAACATCAGGAGAGCGTCTTGCTCGTCTTCTACTTAATCACATAAAAAAAAAAAACATTTGATTAGCCAAAAAGTGTGCTAGCAGGGCTGTTTAAAAACTATGGTGATTTTATTCTCATCATTTTTGTCCTAGGAAATAATGTCAATTGAATCGGCTCCAAGAAATGGAAACACCATTAGAATAGAAATTGACGCCATGTGCATTGTGAACGAAATGGAACTTTGAAATTAACAATCAATGTAGAAGCCAAACTTCAAACTCAGGTAGACGTTTTTTTTTTCATGTAAATCCATTCTTCTTGTTCTTTGGGTTCAAATCCCAACTGTCCAGTATGTTATTGTTTAAGACTTGAATAACAGATGGTAAATCGAATGAATAAGAGTAAATGATGCTACAGTGTTATCCTAATTAGCGGAAGTCCATATTTACTCATAGCTGTGTAATGTCTTCATTCATTAGTAATCTATCTTCTAAGTACGCGATTGGTTAATATAATGTTTATTGGCGATAAGCGAATTGAATATGCTTGTACACTCTATTTGCTTGCCCATATAATATCATATATTTATGTACTATGTACCTACTGCATAAACCAATTATTCTTTAGTTTGTCTATAGATCATTATTTGTGTAATGCAATGTGAAATAGCTTTTTTATAACAATTCGAATATTATTTCATATTTACGCTTCGTTCACCTAAGAATTTATTACTCAATATACATTGAGAGGATTGAAATTAAACTGCCTTAAAATTAAAACCCGTAGCGAAATACAAACTGACATTTCTTTCTATACGGATATCTACCTACATTTGCAAATATAACTTTTCCTTTTCGTACTCGCATAAAAGCCAAATTATTTAGTTCTATTATATGTCTTCTGTTGAATGAAAATAAGAGTAGTATAGTAGTGTTATTTGACATCCGTCGTCGTATGGCGTAGTGGCGTTACGCTATCAGGCGTCCTTGACACAGACACGGCGTGTGCACAACGAGCTTATTGTCGCTGCAACCTTGCGAAAATTAACGCTCGCGATAACAGACGCAGTCGTCGCCGCCGCGGTGCCGCGCCTCTGCAACTCGCCCAATATAATGCGTAGTGTAAACTGTAGGTATTGTGGTCTACGCTACTCTATTGTAGAACAGTCAATGGAAGCGTTGTCTATGAATGCGAATCATTCGTCATACAAGCAGGATGTTCGGACACAGTCGTCTGATATCTTTGTAGGTAGTTAACTACATATTATAGAGACAAAGTAGGTACCAAATATCAACGCAATATAACGAGAGGCCAAAACTATTGAATGACGAGCACATTTTTCGATGATGTGTCATTATTTACTACGAGCACATAATAATTTCCATGGAACAGGAGGCGGGCCGTGGTTGTTACGGGATGAAAGTGGGTGGTATCCTGGTGGCGCGACTCTCGCCGACCGGAAACCCAAATCCCGGATGCGGCTGTGCGGGGGGATCTCGCCGGAAGTTGGTAAACGAGAACATCCGCTGCCGCCGCCCGCGCCGCAAAATTTGGCACCGCGAGCGCTCGCAGCCCGCTTCCGGCCTCCGCCCCCCGGACCCCTAACGTCGCTCTCGCCCGCGAAAATAGCGGCCAACCGCTCAGTGTACGCGGTTCATTCAGTATGGCCGCCTTCCATTCATAAAAAGGCGAGGCGCGGGCGGTGTGGTGCGCGGCGGAGGGAGCGCGGCTCTCCCGCCAACCCGCGCCCGCTGCCGACGCCAGTGCGGAATGTGCTTGCGAACGGAACGGTCGTTTCGTCGGAGCGTAGCGCTAGCGCTCCCAGTTTTCCATTAAAATGTGTATAAGAATAAGTGCAGTGAATCCGCACGAGTTCGGAACGGTAAAGAAAATCGCCGTCGTCGAGATCAGGAGTAGAAATCAACGAAGAACTTCAGCGAGGAAGTGAGTAGCGGCCATATTGCAGTGATAACCGCGCGGCGGGCGGACGAGAATC
The DNA here is from genome assembly GCA_947507615.1 of Hemithea aestivaria. Taxonomy (NCBI): domain Eukaryota; kingdom Metazoa; phylum Arthropoda; class Insecta; order Lepidoptera; family Geometridae; genus Hemithea; species Hemithea aestivaria. The sequence goes on from OX382328.1 coordinate 13,277,771, forward strand.
GAGGCCGGTGCGTGGGCTGCCCCCCGCCCGCGCCAGGTGCCGCTCCGGACCGCGCCGGTCTCATGAACCTTCCCGTGGATTTGCGCGATCAAAATTCGGTGGTTCTACCTTAATTTTGAGTGTCAGTGAACGTCCAGGCGCGGTCTCGGTGCGGTATGATCGGCCGCCCGATCGCTAAGCGGTTAAACGTCAGTGTTGTGTGTGGGGCCTATTGGCCTGAGTGCCCTTGTTCTGAGATGTGTGTAGGAGACGTGTGACCGTGGAACGTCTGTTTTGTAAGTATGTATCAACATATGGCATCCCGGCGTGGGATATGTCGCCCACCGGTCATAGCCGTCCATCTGTTCTAAGAGTTAAATAAAAGCGGATAAAGCTGGCCAGCTTTTACATGCAGATCATGTAATCGAGCGTAGGTAGCAATTACATGGACCGCGAAGAAATCGAGTTAACGTGAATGACGAGAAATGACGCCTCGCCTCTCGCTTCGCTGGTTGCCCGCGGCCGGTACACACGTGCAGCGCGCACAGCGACACGGAACATTCTCAACTAACGACAACATAATAATGCTTTCATTTACTTCTCTATATGGATTCAATCTATTTAGGCATGCTTGGTTAACGTGGACTACATTTGAATGACACTATTTATACTATTCGATTTTAACTATGAATGAACAGTGCCTGTATTTTTAATTAATTGGCACACGTTATTTCGCTTTCTTAAAAAGTTATTTTTCTTGTGTATCACAATAATTATATTTAAATAAAAGCACAATTCATACACGAGATTATTATATAGCAACAGAAACAGAATTTTGACATAACTTGATAACTGGGAACGTTGATAAAGAATAAACTGTAAACAATAGCAGTATAAAGTTTTAATTTTTAATATCTTGTAACGAACTTTGCAGATAAGTAGCTATTTAGACAAAACAAAATAATAATAAGTTATTTGTACGGTATAACGGTATTTGCTTCCAATTTGCTAAAAATTATTTACTGGTCATTTATAAATAGTGATAAAGCTATATAGTGATAAGAGGTAGATGAGAAAAACTTCACTATGATCGTCAATTCCCATGTCCTATTAGTAGGTATTGAATTGCACCTCCAACCATATTTCAACTAAAATTTATGAATGAGTTAAAATAGGTATTTTTATCAATAACATTATTACTAGCTACAAGATACTCATTAACATTATCGTTATTAAAAACAACAGATCTCTTATCAAAATCATAACAAAACAGTGATAAGACTTGTAATCTAAAAAGTTAACTTGAGATAATAAATACAAAAAATATACGAGCAGTTGATAGTAACACATCGTAGTCGCGGCGCAAGGATTGTAATAAAGGGAAAACTAAGCAATTTTATAAAAACTAAGATGAGATTAAAACATAACACCTACAAGACAACTAAATCATCAAGCTGATCTGAACAGTGGTTGTAAATAAAAAAACAGTTTCATAATCTCATACAAATAGATAACTATGTGTCACATTTTTACATTTTCAAAGCCACACATACAAATATTTGCAGTTTTTGATAAGATCTAATAAAATTTAATTTCAGCTTTGGTCAATAGTTATTATTAGGAATAGCACTCGGCAAAACAGCCTTCGAAACCTGCTCAATAAATGACATGAGAACTTTGCATAAAGCACCAACCAAGTCGTGTTTCTCTTGCCGACAAACTACTTTTCAAACTGCTTCAAAAGTTCTCAAATCAACTATACTTATATTTATCTCACAAATCCTTAGTTTATGAAACAATTTTATAAATTCTTTTCTTTTTGCCCGGAAATACTTTCGTCCCTGTTTTTTTTATCCAAAAAGTTTGTCGTTCTTTTTAGCAAAGTTAAAATAACCTATATCGATATTATTAGATTGAAGGATATTTATTGAATAGTCATTTATTCGAGCAAAGAAATCTTCTGACACGTACGAAATGAGCGTCAATTAGTTTAATATTATGCCTATAATAGTTATATATAGCAATATACATGTAGGTCTCTTGGGATCAGAATCTCATTAGGTATCTTACAAGGATTCAATTTTAGATTGAACTATCTTTATATTGGTATTATATTAGGCTATCCCGCATTTGCACTTAATTGAATACTTTCCCATTTTATACTAGCATTTAGCAATGGCACAGTCCACTTGAAAAATAGTTTTGGGGCATATTGTAAACCTTTTCAACTATCATCACCATTTACACTAAAGCTCAGTAATTGTTTTTAAATATTTAAATTTTCCCCGGTAATTGGCGAAAATTGTATGAAAACCCTAGCAATGCGCCCCTAGTGATTATTATGGCACATGTAGACAAACAAACGTGTGTGACGGTCTTTAGTACTCGTATAAATAATACATTTAAAATAAAATGACTTACATTTAATTTTGCAACTAAATATATTTAAAATATTAAGATCGTATAATAATGAATAATTATAATTATTATGTCAACAAATATAAAGGATCCGGGTAGGACTTGAATTATAATATGAATGAATACTAATATGTAGTTACCTCTACCTACTAAAAATAAAACCACGTGGACGAATTATAAGGAAAATGGATACCTATTATATGTATATAATTAGGTTTTAGTGAGGAATCATAATACGAGAATTATAAAAATATCTAGGCAATATCATCATATGTCTAATATGTACCTACTTTTTGACATGATGTACCTATACTATGTACCTATACCTATAATCTTATAAGTTAAGAGCGTATATATATCGAGTGACGCTCTCTCGCTCGTACTATTTGACAAATTTTGAAATATAAATTCATAGAATTAATTTATTAAAAATTCCTTAAGAACAGCCCTCCATAATATTATTGCACACATTTTAAAAGTGTTTCCAGTTTGATATGTTTAAAAATGGGATGAAAAGAATTTTTGAAAGAATTTTTTTTTTCTAAAATTAATTCTATGAATTTATATTTCAAAATTTGTTAAATAGTGCGAGCAAGAGAGCGTCACTCGATACTCGATATACACGCTCTTAACCGATAATATATTTTTAAGAAATCAGTGTGATTTACACTAAGGGCAAAACTAGAATGATGAATCTGAGACTAGCATCTATGACGACAGAGATGAATTTTTATACCGCCTAGGTCTAGGTAGATGGATATTATTAATTAGAAAGGCATATCGGTTTTTTTCTTTACTACAAGTAAAGAAAAAAAAGAAGGCTGGCTGGGCTGGCTGAAATAAGGGATGAAATTTTGTTGTTGGTGCAACGATACATAATAGCATAGCAGCAACCTTGTACTAGGAATAACTTTTTTGAATTGTCTTTAGTCGATTAAAATTGCAAATTATGTGATAAGATGAAGATTGTTTTGTATTTCTTATGAGATGCAAAATTCCATGGGAAAGAGTATACTTGTAGATAGATTCCAGAATCATTGATAGGCATTGATTGACTTATATTTACTAAAATTTACGTAAGATTACAATAATTACCTATATTAAAAGTAAAGATGTCAAAATTCCGGCATTTATGGCCGGTATACCTACATCCAAAATAAATCGCCGTTAAAACCGACCGAACCGTTTTAAAGCTAGTTTTTCATTTTCCAATTTTCGCCGAAAATTCTTTCCTTCCAAAATTTAGATAATTTTATTTTAGTATCATAAATGCATTAACTAATCATCTTGATGTATGACCACTGGTCTGGAGCAGTTGCCACGAAGACAAAGAATCAGTGCAGGATGCCCGTCATAGTTAAAGAGCATAGGGCAACTTGATTTTTAAACAAGACAAACTGTCCCGGTTGTCGCAACATATTCCAATTCCAAACCAAGATCAATCGTAAAGAATACGTAACTGGCAAGAGAATACTTGAATTGAAAAATTCAACCACCTGTTGGGTGTTTCTCTGCATTGAAAACATAAAATTCTAATATCCAATAGATTATAGCAATTGGTAGAACAGAAAGGTCACTCCAGATAATCATTTGAAGCGCTAAATACCCATCATCCAGTCACTCCGCGTGTAAAAAATTAGTTGTTAAGCAACTTATTCAGTCCGATACAGAAAAGAAAGACACATAATTAACTAAATGGGCATCATTTTGAATATATTAAAAAGTGAAGCAGGTTAAACCAGTAGTGCTTTCTTAAATAAGAGATAAAATACATATATTTAAATTCGTAATGACTATTGACCTATGACTGAAATTGATAGAAGTGTGATAAAAAATGGGATCAATAGTACTCTTAAACTTCAGCCATTTGTTTTCTGCCCTCTTTCGCTTTAAGCCTTAAGATTGCCGCATGTACTAGCCTAAAATTGACTGTAATCACATCTGATTTCACGTTATCTAAAAAATATCGTAAAGACATCATAGATATCATTTTAAAAGATGTGCATATAATTATTGTTTTCTTATAATTTAATTCTCTCTAGGCATTGCAATTAAATTAATTTATTAATAACAATAAATTATTATGCAGTATTAATAACATTGTTATTGTAGTAAACAACCGGCAAATTATTATGCAATAGAAAAAATAAATTATTCATATAAGATATTTTAATAATTTCCAAATGGTACCAATTCTTTTTACCTTTGCAGTTACATTTACTTTACAGCATACATACAATTTTATATTAACTTCGATATTATTATTCCCTGCTTTCAAGGGACAAATATGTAGAAAATGGTAGTTTAATGGGTATTAGGTAAACTTTAGTAGGTAATGTAGCAATGGTTAGATTTTATGTACTTCTAGGACTTTTTCAGAAAAGCATCCCAGCGTTGCTGTAAATTTTACGAGTAAGAATTTAAAACTTAATTTATTGAAAACAATTGAAACAGAATAAATTAAACTGTTTTACCATTTAATTAGTCATTCTTTATATTATTTGTATTTTAAATAATTTAAATAAGTGTATATAAATACCTATATACATATGAGCTTTTTTAATAATGACATAGATCCAATTTATATAAAACCATCCAACGACCATACCATCGTTTATTAGTTTAATAATGATTTTATTACAGACCTGTCAATAATGCACAATCATTCATGTTTCTATCATCAGTCCACGTGCTTTTCATTAATTCAAAAGTTATCTAAAGTAATAAAGTTCACAAGGCATTCTGGACGAGCCATTTTAGTTTTTTATAAATACGAAAAATTTCTCTATATTCGTTAAGTATGAAAATATGTCTAAACAAACATTTGTGATTATATGAGTTATTAATATGATTAAACATAACTCTATGATTATTATTGATTGATTTAATTTTATTGGTATTATAATAATGACAATAAAAGCTTTTAATTAGATCGATAAAATCAACATTATTAATTTATGTATTTGTGTTATTTTGCGCTTTTGTGTTTGTTTGTATTTTGTGTTATTTTGTGTTTGTTTGTATTTTGTGTAATTTGTCGTAATAAATATTACATTTTAAGTAAATTTAAAAATACAAATATTATAGAAAAGATATTGGTCCCGGTTGTTAACATACATATTAGGTATGTAGAGTTGTCAGTGTTGTCTTTACATCATAATAATGGTTTACTGGTGGTAGGCTTCGGCTGTGTATTGTTACCAGTTACCACCCACTGGACAAAAACGTGTCGCCAAGCGGTCGTCACGACTGTGTTTCGGTACGATGTTCTGTGAAGCCAAGGAAGAATCTATCCCGCTTTTTCTGAGCTTAATATGGTGCAATCTTCAACTACATCATGGCTTACGATTTGGCGCGATGGTGGTCAAACGCCAACCTATAATGAATAATGAAAATTTGATCTTCAGGCAAATTAAAGATTTAACGTCATTGTAGTAGACGTACATACACCGTCATACACGATAAGCAAAAAACCTTCCAACCGAAAATTTAAACGGAGCCGACGACTAGTAATAATATTCTCAGTTCCATTTCCATCAGAGAACAAAAACCAATAAAACATTCGCTCAAAGATCGTGTGGTGTAGCCACAAGCCACGGATGCCTTACGAAACGTACCTATCTACGAGTACCTACTGCTGAGAGAAAGTGTTATTATCGTTCACCTGTCCGTACCGTGTAATCTGGAGAGCCACTCCACATGTATAACTCTACTTCATAAAATACGTTGCGGGAACAAAAAGCATCATTTTTAACATATCATAATGAAATTAGGCGTAACTTGCGGAAGCCCATGATATTTGTTAACTGAATATTAATATAGAGTGTTAATTGCGCTCTAATTTATGACTCCAACTAAGCTTAAGAAGTGACATATCATATTATTGTTCTTGCTTTCTTGCAACATTGTCTTCTATTGCTTGTCGCCTGGAGCATCTGTAAAAGCAGAGGTTTCCGATGAAATTCTCAATCTTTTTCTTCTCATTAGGACACCACATTAATTATTGTGAGAAATATTTCCATTCTTTCTTCGTTTGATATAATAGTAGATATACCTCGCGCTAGTCACATGTTTTGATTCACATCAATGTAATCAATAACAGCTAGATCGATTTCAATTATTGGAATATCTCTGTAATAAAACTCTGATACTGCAACAGTTTTCGCAAGTTTTAATTTGGGTTTATAATCTGAATGAATATCTTCACTTTTTCTCAAAACAACTCTTGTGCTCTCGTGTTATTTCTTTTCTTCGTTACTGACTTGTGGTCGACCATCAAACTTTTTACTTGAATTCCACATGATTAGTGTGTCCTTAATTATTCTAATGGTATTCCTGTGTCGAATCTTTCGATTTAATAAATTTCATAATTAAGGCATTAGGCATATTATGCTAATATTTACCCCTTACCCCACTAAGCCGAAATTGAATAGACCTTAAGTTGCACTATAGCAACACGTGTAATATAATCAAATTATTAAACAAGGTTGATACCTACATATATTATTATCTTTTGCATTCACATGAAGGATCATTGATCATAGTTGATATATTATTTATAAACAACGACGAGACGAGATTACTCCAAGCGAGGAAGACGTGTGTCTGTGAGATGTGTACCTATTGAGATAATGATCATTGAATTAAGTCTGAAGTCTGCATTTAAATATGTCGAACAGTGTGAGAATGAGATGAGGATTACTGATGATTGTGTGCTTTTTTATACTCAAAAATTGAACACGAGTGAATCAACGTCACTAATATGAGGTGTTGTCTATCCGCAGGTGGGGACGATGAGGGAACAGGAAGGCGACGGCCCGGAGAGCCGTTAGCCGGACTCAATGGAGGAGTATGGCGGGCCGGCGGCGCCGCCCCGGCCGCCCAAGCCAGCGGCGCGCGTGCACCGGCCGACGGGCGCGCGCCAGCCCGCCGTGTCGCTGTTGCGGCCGCGGCCCGAGGCGGAGCGCGAGCGCAACGCGTACGTGGAGGCTCCGCGGCGCGCGCACTCCGCCGCGCCCGCGCACTCGGCCGCGCACCGCCCGCTCAAGCCGGTGACGACGCAGCCGGCCGCCGCGGCGGACAAGCGGCGCGCCGGCGCGCTGGCCGCCGACTCGATCGTGTGCGAGGCGTGCGGGCGCTGCCGGTGCGAGCAGTGCGCGCGGCCGCGGCCGCTGCCGCAGCGCTGGCTGTGCGGCTCGTGCCTGTGCAGCGCCGAGGCGTGCGTGGACTACGCGTCGTGCATGTGCTGCGTGAAGGCGCTGTTCTACCACTGCGGGAGCGGCGAGGAGGAGGCGGGCGAGCCGTGCGCGCGCGCGCCGCGGCTGGCGTGCGTGGCGGCGCTGGCGGTGCCGCTGCCGTGCCTGTGCCTGTACTGGCCGCTGCGAGGCGTGGCGGCGGCCGGCGCGGCGCTGTACGCGCGCCTGCGCCGCTCCGGCTGCCGCTGCCCGGACCGCCCGCGCCCGCCGCGCCGACCCAGTATTATCTAGTCCCGCCGGGAGCCGCCCGCGCCTCCGAAGCGCCCGGTCGAGCGGCGCGACTCGCGACCGCCTTGTACAAATATTTATTGGCGAGCGGAAGTTCGGACCGCGCGGGTGAGGACTCAGTGATCGCAGTGCCTGCTCGAGTGTGTAGATGCGGGCCGCGGGGCCGCCGGACGAAGCCCCGCGAGCCCGCGAGTGAATCGTCTACGAGTACCTTGTAAATATAGTTGTATAGTGTGAATGTACGTGAACGTGTCGCCCGAACGTCGAAAGTCTCAAATTTTCTTGAGATTGTAACGTGTCATGAGAAACGTTAACGTTAGTATTTTGGATTCTGAGAAATCCAGAGAAGATTAAGAAATGAGATATAAAACATACTTATTAAGATGTAGATAATTTACCAATTATTTATTTAACTGAATTTGTATTTATTTGTAAATAAAACGACGATATTATATTATAAATACGAATGTTTACTACATTATGCTGTTTTTCTGTTTCCTTCTGGTGTTGCATAAGTCAGAGTTGTGCGGTGTTGTGTATCGTGAATGAAGTTGCTCTTAACTTCAGATAGTGAGGGTCAAATTCACTTCCAGCAACAATGTTGAAGCAAAAGCAATCATAGCTTATAATATATAATTACTGTATTTAATTAATAATTTCATTAGAGAAACAGTGAACAAAAAACTATTTTGCAGAAGTGTACAAGTACAGAGATAATAGATAATATGAAACAAGCAGTAGGTATAATTATAAAACAATACAGCAACATTATGTAGGTAATATCAGCTAGCACATGTGTGAAAGCAAGGAACAAAGTTTAATTCAATTACCAATATGAACATGAAGCACGATACTGACACTGTAATATTTTTTTATTGCACTTCTCTGCTATTTTTTTGCATAAATCACAAAATTACACAAATCTTCACTGGTTATTATAAATTTTATAGTAGAGCAGTACTTATAGGTTCCAATTTTTTTTAAAGTTATTTGAAAAATAGGTAGGAAGCTGGGTACTTTTTATTTATCATCATATGTATCCCAGTTCATAGAAACATCATGAATACATCCAGAATTTATGGTTTAATAATGTAGGTATTTTTTTATTATCTGGGATAAAATGTATGGTGGTTGATTTGTCCTATACTGTAATACCTACCTACATAAATACAACAATGTATAGGTACCTACTGCAAGTGTTCTCGACTAATCTGAATTTTACTGAGTGCATATGCAGCAGTAACCCAATGATGAAGGAATAGTATGGATGGGCCTCTTTTTGTTTTGTGTACATACCTATATAAAATGATATCTCTCAAGTGTGGCAATTTTTCATTTGTTTTCTTGTGGTTCATTGGTGCATTGGCTGTAAATCTTGACTTTTTCATACATTTGACGGACAGCATTGACCCGAGTTGACCGGAAAACATACACGCCAAAGTAGCACTTAGGGCCGCACTGTGCAGTAACCAAATAAATATGGACGTAATGCTCCTGCGCAGCGTATCTATCACCTAACTTCTGATCGGTCTATAAGCTTTATGCTACTTAGACCTATATAATATTATATTAATAGGGCCTCGGTAGGTAAATAAGATCGAACATGAATGGTGGTGAAAGTTATTTAAGCTGTAAGCTAATAGTTAATTACGTAACTTATGTGTTCATAAAATATTAGAACCGTAAACATAAAAGTACATTGATGAACTTACCTGCATTTTGGTAAAATCCAATAAATTACGTGTTTATTACAAAAGCACATTTTTATAGGGTCTTGGTCTATATAATTTATTTCTTTCTTAAATTTATCATCACAATCACAAAAAAAATAACTCCGGACCCTTAAGTAACTTTCTAAATTATTTTAAAAATTCAAAATTGTCCACTGGGAGCCGCGTCTTCCTTTTTAATTTTTTGATTATCTGTCAAGCATTATGTCGTGTCACGTGTCAGCTGTCAAATGTCATTTTTTTTATATACGCGGGAAATAATAAAATATTTTACGAAAAATATTCAAGCAATATTTATAACAATAATTTGGCTATGTAGTAAAATTGAGTATGTAAATAAAAACTATTTAAATAACAGACTCTCTGAAATAATCGAAAATCTTTTTTTATAATGTTTAACTTTATACAAAAAGTGTTCTATTAAGTGTAGGTCTGTTATTTGTTTAGCAAATGATTGAACAGTTTGGCGGTGGGGGCTATATTTCTAATTTAAAAAAAGTATTGTTTTTTTATTTTGCAAAACGCAATCTCACAGAATGCACTCTACATTCTACATAAGCCAATGAAATATTTCATACTGCCATTTTAAAAAATAGCCATTGCTTATTACACTCACACTATTTGTAGGTATACAGTACTTAAACAGGATTACATTACAATGCATACCGAGTGAATGACAGCAGTGGAAGGAAATGGGTAGCGATGCGACAACGGGCACGCACTCAACACGCTCGTTTCCTTTTGTCGACGCCATCCGGGATGTACGGTGCACGGTTTGATGTTTGTCTTCCCCTTCTTTCAAGTGTGTACTACAAAAGGCTATAGTAAGTTCTAAGTAGGTAGAGTTCAACCATTTTTAAATTGCACATGGTTTATAGAGATGTTAGAAACACTGAACTATATGATCTACCTCTATGGTTAGAAACAGTTTATTTCACTGACAGGTGAAATTTAAAAATTGTTGTTCTCTACCTACCTTCCTTCGTTTTATTCAGGGTAAGTATGAACTTGACTTGCTTAAAAAATCACTTATGTACACGTACTGTTAACTGTAGATCATTAGGGCTTTAGCAGAAATTACAAGAAAGAGGTTTGCAGTTGACAATCCGTCGGAATCTTATAGTCGAAATAATATTATTATTTCGACTTCTTTCATCGATTCATACTAAGACGCAGATGGACTAAATCAATTTGGTTTTTTTTGTTTGGTTCATAAAGCCTCCAAAGCTCCATTTTAATTGAAGACCTGAAAGCTGTAGGTACTACTATAAAAAAAATCCAAATCGGTTCAGGCGTCTTTGTCTCATTAATACATAGTATTATTATAATATATATACATAATAAGGTACTATTAGGTCTAAATATAATTTATTTTAAAAAAACATGAAGATCAATCACTTTAACAGCTGAACCATTCAAATGCACAGTAAAAGTTAGTTTAAAGTCATTTCTTGTGACGCGTGACCTATGCCCCTAGAAGATAGATCATATTTGAAGCATTGTCGGACTGATTTGTGACCAGCAGCGCGGCATTGGGATTATTTCCACTGTAGGAGACGATACGACAAAATGAGGCGTAGCAATGTAGGTATAATGAAGGTAGTAATACATTACTGGCCAGGCCATATAAACCGCGTCCTCATATCAAGCTTGTTTATAAAAGGGAGGTAGAGCACGTTTTAATTCATTAGGTACTTGAAAACGCTCCACCTGAGGAGTACCTATGACCCTTCGAAACAAAAAAAGCGGTTCTTCGAGTAAATGACGAGCATACTTATAGAGAAGCTTACAAAAAAATTGAGAACCATCCTTTTTAAAGTCGGTTAAAAGCGTAGATATGATAAGCGGGGATGTAATCACTTATCAAATTGTAGATTTTCTATTTATATTAATAAAAAATCGACAAGGGCTGATATTATTTAAAAATAAAATGTTATATCTCCTAAACGTCCATAAATATTTTTTAGCTGACTAATAGAATAGGCTATGGCACGTTTGATAATGAAGTCATTGCCGTGTCATCCCGCACGCCGTGCTATCTAGTGGAATGGAAACCCACCACTCGTAGTCGTTCCAGTAGTAAGTACGCGAGGTATTTCACTGTCAAATCTGGCAAGAGCTATCGTCCACATTCCCTGACCTGTGCAATGAGATGCATCATGATGCTGTTTGATGTTCTTCGGTGTGCGTGAATAATGTTTCCTTCGAGATACTATTGTTGTAAGGACTAGAAAATTGTTGTGAACTAGTTGACTCACATATAGAGCGCAAATTCGCCTACACCTCATTTAAAAAGCTTTATGATTTTTACATATTTATCTAAAATATTAACATATTGATAAAAATAAATCATAAAAATCGGTCAAGTCAAGACGTTTATGAAAGCAATTTTGTAATTAATTAGGTTGTATTTTTTATAATCATTGCATCGACAGTACTTACCTACCCACATTTTAGACATAATATTAGGTCCTATTCAGAATCCAGCTCAATAACATTTCTTAAGGTTGATATAATATACACTACTACACACTCTGTGTTATGTGTAACATTCAACAAACATTCAACATGGGCATGCAACATCCAAAAAAAAATCTCGGCGATTTTGATGAATATTGATATTATGTTTTGTTGACGTGCTTTCCATCGGATATGGATAGCAAAAAAATTGTCAAAGCAAACACGAAGTCTAAATCGCCGAGATTTTTTTTGGATGTTGTCATGCCCATGTTGAATGTTTTAACCAAAACAGAAGCTGGAGACGCGGCTTAAGTTTGTAGTGTAAAAACACGGTAAAGAGATATAATACAGTAGTTTGACTCCATAGAAACGGGCGGAAAATGGAAGTGAATAGATGTCGGTAGATGTGGGTAGAAGTGGGTGTATAATCCAGAAGCGGGTGCCACGCAGCGACGGGCGGACGTCGCGATAGTTTTTTGCAAGTTTTTAGTGTTATTTACGTTATTTACTTTTGACGTATGAATACATAATATAATAAATTATATAAAATTATATAAAAATGGCAAAAAAATAGCATACTATATTATGCTGTTTTTGGTAGCTTGAACTTATCATTGAACTTATCAGGAAATCCAGAAATAACATTATTAACCCCCAACGCAAAATCAACGGGGTGTTATAAGTTTGACGTGTCTGTCTGTCTGTCTCTGTCTGTCTCTGTGTGTGTGTGTCTGTCTGTGGCACCGTAGCTTCCGAACGGATGAACGGATTTTGATTTAGTTTTTTTTGTTTGAAAGTAAGGTTAGTCGAGAGTGTTCTCAGACATGTTTGGTGGAAATCGGTCCAAGATGGCCGCCGCTACAAAATGGCGTATTAATTTTTTCTTCCGCGACCCCCTCAATATGGGTATCAAATGAAAGGGCTTAACTAGTAGAATACAACCCATTATATAAAATTAAAAATCCAAGATGGCCGCCACCACAAAATGAAGAATTGCGTATTGCGATGGGGGTTTTATAAATTTTTAATTTAATTCACTTGTTTATCAAGCAACATGGAAAGGTAATAAAATTAAAAAGGTCAGTTAGTTAAAAAGGGGAGGAGGGGGAACGGGAGGAGGGGAAGGGGGGAGGAGGGGAGGTGGATGGGGAGGAGGGGGAAGGGGAGGAGGGGAAGGGGAGGAGGGGGAAGGGGAGGGGGGAAGGAGGGGAGGGGGAAGGGGAGGAGGGGAGGAGGAAGGGGAGTAGGGGGAAGGGGAGGAGGGGGAAGGTTAGGGGGGGAGGAGGGGGAGGGTGGGAGGGGGAGGGGAAGGGGAGGGGGAGGGGAGGAGGGGGTGGGTCTTGTCTTGTCTCTTGTCTTGTCTCTTGTCTTGTCTCTTGTCTTGTCTCTTGTCTTGTCTCTTGTCTTGTCTCTTGTCTTGTCTCTTGTCTTGTCTCTTGTCTTGTCTCTTGTCTTGTCTCTTGTCTTGTCTTTTGTCTTGGGTTTTAATATACGCCGCCACGACATGATAGGTAAGTAGGTAGTAGGTAGGTAGCTCAAGTAAGTAGATGATATAAAACAGGTAGGTACCTACTGTATGCGGGCAGCGGCTGCCCGGCAGCCCTATGACTTGCGCATGTACCGCGAGACTGTAGGTATTTATGTTCAAAAATCACGCTCAGTCAAACTACTGTATATCTCTTTACTTTACCGTGGTAAAAATTACACTTCACTCTACACACTTACACTCTGTTAAAACTTTGACTGTGTATGCGAAGTGTGTTATAATTTATAAGCTTTAAGTAGGTGTATCTACTACGTATTTACATAGAATAGAATAGAATGATACTTTATTGCATACCAAAATACAAGAAATAGTTATGAACATAATATGACTAACATAAAACTAGAGGTAAACAATCGGCCGTCTTATCGCATAAAGCAATCTCTAACAGACAACCTGGTTGGAAGGGAATTTATGGTAAAATATAGCGGCGGCGTGCAACAACTTACATATCTACCCTCTTTTATATATTTAACTGCAGCTGTTTTTATACCACATCTCGGTACCTATAATAAAAAATAATAATGGTCTGAACTTGACAGTAAGCATTCGATGAGTGGCCATACATTCCGATCCAGTGACACACGCCATTGTATTTCTAACGATAAAATATTCCATATAAAGGACAGGTTTAGAAATTAACAATAATTGAAATACTTGATGGCCATTTGTGTGATTATCAAACAATGACGAATAGTTAGAACAAAGATAAATAACTACTTACAATATGAAAATTCTCTTACTGGTCCTGTGCGCCCATTGGCTATCGCGTCTTATGTATATCACTATTAATCGACAAAAAAAATATTCTTGGAGCAATGAGGTGGTAAAGTTAAAAAGGCAGTCTTTACTTTGTCGCGTAATCCACTATAGCACGCTAAACGACAAATCTAAGAAGTTTTTTTTTTACTTTTGCGCTTCATGACTCTAAGAACATCTTATTTTTGTCGGTTAATAGTGATTTTAGGCCCTTTGAGACCCTTGAGGCCTTCCCTGCGTCGAATCGTCCAATTCAGAAGTGTCGAGGTTTGATGAGATTTCATATACAGAACTCTGAAATTCGTTTACATTTTCTAGTAAAATTACTGTGCTGGAGACTCTTAACATCTTATGTCTCTTGACTTTTGAGTAAGAAGCGTTGCCGCAGTTCAGTCTTTGTAAAATCCTGGGTAGCAATGGGCAGCGTTATCACTCACCAACAGGAGAGTGTCTTGTGGGTCTTGCTTCTTTGTATAAAAAAGTGGATATCAAACTTAGAAGCTATAGGAATTAGTCAATAGCCTTGTTCGCGTATTCCAAGCCAGTCGGGCCAGTAAGTATGTCCGTAGCTGCATAATAGCCGTACCCGATAACAGGCGGGTCATCGCGCAGGAAGTGCGGCGCTTCAAACATGAGCAGATAACATCATTGGGTAATCGACAGCCTCTGGGTGCTGGTAGCTGCTCGGTTAGGTATCATTGTGTTGTTTCATTTACCGACGGTGATAAATTCATGGCACACAAACAAGTGAAATAAAAAAAGGGATTAAATCTTTTATATCCAAATAGGCCTGCTACGTTTGACCACATCCCTGATGGAAAGTACAGATCGGTCGGTTTACGTGAGGTGCCTAGAAAATTCTTGGTACGGGCATTTGGTAGTGCCGCATTGCCGTCTGCCGTATGGTGACGTTAAAAGATGGAACGGATTTAGAGGAATTAGCTCAGGTAATTCCTGAGTACTCAAGGAGGAACGACACAGTCTTTCTTAGGCAAGTGCAAAATGCTTTAGCTAACGTTAAATATTACAGAGTAGACGGTTATCGTTCTTGGTTTAAACTTTTTAAATCGTTTGTGTCATCTCACAAGCACTTGTCTTGGGGCTGCTCCTTCTTAAGGATTCAAACGTATTCTCTCCTCATTTGTAACTGTTGACGTCAAGCAAGCACATAAAGTGTCCGCCGTATACACCATAAATCGATTCATTCATATAGGCACGACGTTTCGCTCCATCCATCAAAAGGCTATAAATAAAAGATGGAGATCAGTCAAGGAAACGGCTCCTACTCGGAGACTGACGTCAGAATACTGATATAACGTGCCTATAGTTTTTTCGTTTTATTTTCGTAAGGTTGAGGCAACAGTCAACAGTTAGAAAAGACTTTAATCTTTTATGAAGGAAAGGAGATAAAAATCTTGAACGATTTTTAAATATTACACACATACAAAATGTCTCTAAGCGAGAAGGCCTCCCACTGTGGACCTTAATTAGGAACTTAGTGCAATTTTAGCTTTAAGTCCATTCTGTTATCTTTTGGTCTCAATAAAGGGTAAGTATTGTAGTGTATTTTACAAATTCTTTAAAATTCAGGCGGTTTTCACAGTATTCATGTTATAGCCCTCAATAGCTAAAACGGTTGAGTGTATGAAAATATTTTCAAACAAAAATTGTAGCAAATTGCTAGCTCTACAATTTTATAAACTTAGTAAAATCACGGTAAAGATATATCTCTTTACCGTGGTAAAATCATAGGGCCAATAGAAACTACGATAATCGTGAATAACTGTTATTTTAAATTTTAAATATCTTACGACTTACGACGCGACGCAGACACTATACTTTTGTGACTTTAAGACATCTTATAGAACACCAGTAGGTACCACTTATATACAAGAAAACGTCAGCTTACTTAAAGAGTAGTTAGAATATAATATACGAATGGACGTTCACTGAACACCCTTTCATTTATCGTCTATATACCTACCTTACAACAATAAAAAACACATATCTACTACTACTATCAGTTCAAACGTTTGACCTTTTAAAATACATTTCTACAGAATCTGTGAAGCCGGCCATATTCAGGGGGCTGATAATGACCACGGCTGGCCATTAGTCATTATCACAATATGTAGGAATAGTAACCGCTAGTATATTATAATATAGCATATTGTACCTATAGGAGTCAGGGGGCTAACATGACGTGTGGGAGTGTCAGGACTACCATTGGTTGTTACCAGTTGGTAGCACCTGTCAAGACTAATCAACCCTTATCTTGCGTCAAGAGTAGTCTGACATATAGGGAAGAGGCTATTCTTGTTACTCCCGCTGTCATTGCAAAGAGAATGGTATGTGGGATCCCGTAGAAACGTCAAGAGTAAAACTGGTATCCCATACATTGTAGGTACTTTTGTGAATACATTAGGACATTTAGGGATGACAGTTTGACTTGAAATCAAGACAAGACTACGCAATGTCCATACTAGGTTCACAGCTTTTTCCAATGTCATTGTGCTCTTACAGTTGTCAAAAACAACCATGACAATAGAAAGAAGACTTAAGAATCCAGTCTTGCCGAAAGTACTTGCCACGTAAAGCTCACATCCCATAATATATGTAGTGTCCCAGTCCCCGATCATCCGGAAAGTGACATACATATTCTGAACCCCTGGAAATGTTGTTATTGGAACAATCTCACGTCGCACATACCTAACTCTTAGTAGTCAGCACAGGTGGACCAATTTTTCCACAACATCTGGCGTTTGAAAAATATATTGACAAGTATGACTATCAGAAATCAAAACAGATTGTTGTTTTCCATGTTGAATTTTCCATCCACGTTCAAATAAAAAATGGACAAGTGCCCTTTTCAAACAGTGCAGTTGGGTAGAAACAACTTTGAGAGGGAGGCTAATCGGAGGATTCAGTTGGGATGGGCTGCATTTGGTAAACTTCGTCAAATCTTTTCGTCAGCCATACCGCAGTGTTTGAAGACTAAAGTTTTCAACCAATGCGTCCTACCTGTCATGACTTACGGCGCAGAAACGTGGACACTTACGGTGAGACTAGTCCATAAGTTCAAAGTTGCTCAGCGAGCTATGGAGCGGGCTATGCTCGGTGTCTCTCTGAATGATCGCATTAGAAATGAGGTGATCCGACAGAGAACCAGAGTTACCAACATAGCAGAAAGGATTAGCAAGCTGAAGTGGCAATGGGCTGGTCACATTTGCCGTAGAACCGATAACCATTGGGGTAGACGAGTTCTAGAGTGGAGACCACGTCTCGGCAAACATAGTTTTTTTTTTTTCGATATAATATCGTAAACTGCCGCTCTGGCTTATGTGGCACCATTATATCGCCACATTAAAATAATAATTGCTCCATAACATTATTAAACGGCAAACGTAGTGTAGGGCGCCCATGGGCGAGATGGGGCGATGATATCCGGAGGGTCGCTGGGGGTGGGTGGAGAAGAAAGACGGAGGACCGAGTTGAGCGGCGTGCCATGGGGGAGGCCTATGTCCAGCAGTGGACGAGCATAGGCTGATGATCATGATGATGATGATGAAGTGCCCTTGTAAAAACCCCGAGGCAAGGTATCAACTATTGACGAGTTGGTAAATCTCGTAAACCATTTATTGTATCATTGATTTTGCTACATTACGTCAATGTCCTAATCATAATAATCTGTCAATGAACAGAATTACACACCATCTACTCGAGATTCAACTACGTCTATACAGAAAACACTGAAAAACAAGTTCGTGACATCATCCATTTTATTGGTCCACGCGTTACGATCAAGGTCTAACGCGAGCACGCTACTGGAATCAGGAATCCGCTGTTACGATTATCACAAATTTAATTTATCATTTTATCACTGTGGCCGAATTTTCAAAGCTAACATTGGCTACGTAAGCCACGTATGAGCAAAACATTGAAAAGCTCTATCGGCACGGTAACCTGTAAGAGAAGAGTCGCCATAGCCAAAAACGGCAAGGATGAAATTAAAATTTATACGTACCTATAAGTTCCACGGGTATAGAACAAATGCAGACACACAATTTAATGTTACAGAAAATACTCGTGATTGTAGAAATCGATTTACGATTTTAGACCTTGTGGCTTGTACGTAGTACGTAGCACTTAGTTAAGGGAGCCAGTGGGCCTAGCATGGACAATACGTAGACTTGTCTTACTGCTGTCAAGTCTAACTGTCATCCCATACTTTCACAAAATTACAATGTATGGTTATGGGATGACAGTTCCACTCTTGACATTTCTGTGGGATCCCAGACACCATGCTACGGCCACAAAAAAAACATACCAAAAAAGACAAGCGAAAACATCTGTAATTTTCTAGCATTAGCTAGAAAATTACAGATGTTTTCGCTCATGTGTTCCACACATTATTATGTTAATAAATACATAATGTCACACCTTTCTCTATGGTCACAACAGGTGTATTCATCTAGCATTTTTTTAAATTAAATTTATTATTTTTCTATAAAGAATGTCTGCTGTTGTGTGGTTCTTCTTAACCAGACTGTTCAATTTTTTATCACACAAATAAGTTCTAGCAGCGCCCTCGTTTTAGACCCCCAGCTTCGAAGAGATAAGCCGTTTTTAAGATAATGTGTATTTTTTCGCGTTGAGTCGCTTGCCACAATAATGAAAGATGGAGAACGCCTAGCTGGAGTTTTGCAATTTATCACTAAAGGAGGAAAATCGGTTTCCAGAAATTTATCATTGCGAACGTTTTAAAAACTAAATAATAGATCACAGTCAGATTCTCGTATCTTCCTCATATATGTAGAAACAAATATTGGCTGCTTATGCTTATGCTCTGAGATTATTATTTGTTTTTGATGTGCTTTAAAAACATTGGTTTCTTCCAAAACTACTTAGCAGCTCAGCGCATAAGTATGATACTGACTCTGACGTCCTTAGTCCTGTCCTTATCACAGTTAGCTTAGGACATAGGTTTAATAGATATCTAAGTACCTAGTACGTACCTCTATGTATATGTAGCGTCCTTCCCTCGGCAATTATTGCTCGAACCTGGAAAAGCTAAGCTTCCAATTGAATTCTTAAACTGAAAATTAGAATGAAAGAGAACTAGCAACACCCGATCAGTCGGCAGTCGTTAGCTTATCTCTCTGTGGCCCAGCGGGGCCGATTTATCTCGTACCTACAAATTGGCGACGTTGCAAACCGCGGTCATCGGGTCGCGCGACGTAGCCCCGCCAGATAAAAAAGCGCCCTCGATGTCGCGAAGTACTCGTACGTAACTGCCTACATCGTCTGGATGTCGGTACTCGGTACTCTGAGCCACCGGTTTGCAGACTGTGCGACGTTTGTGTTTCACACTGTAGGCTTTTTATAATATTACTAGTAAATAAACAGTTTGAAGATAAAAATATAAATTTACCTACTCCTACCTACATAATTTAAAACTAAGGAAAGTATAATACAACTTATTACCACAACCTCTCCATATTACTTTTTGCAACCAGACCCTAAAATCAGAAAAGGTTGCAGATCTGAACTAAACTAGCGACAATGGTAGCTTATATAGTACCTATTTAAGGTTCCATAAGTATTGAAACATCAGGAAGGAGAGGCTATGAATCTCGGCAATTAACCCTTTGAGGTCAGACTTTTTGATTTGGCTTGATCTGCAATCATTTCTAATCTTAGGTCTGATCGGAAAAAGTAAGTAGGTAGAAAATATGGTACGGTCATGTTACCTACCCCGCAAGCGAAAATTTGTTAGGCCTATAAATACGATTTTGAAAACTAACGCGAGCATTATCCATATTACATAGTTAATATAGGCCTATAAATGTCAAAATATCCACACGTTAAATTGATGTGGAAACAATTTTCCTTATATACCTATATATAATATTATGTTTTAAATGTCCAATGTAATTTTTTTTAGATGGCCCCATGGTATTTTTTTAGATTGTAGGTATATATATTTAATATGTATTTTGGAATATTTTGTTTTGTCAAAAGATGATGATCAACCTGCTAAGTAGATCTTTAAAACCTAGGACAAAATGGAAACCAGTCCAATGGAAGCTGAGCTAGCTCTGAGAACGCAATGTGGCTTTGAATCGAGTTGGCGCGATCCAGTTTTTGTGTAGGCAGGTCGGCAGCACACTTCTATCCTATTGATTTTTGCTTCACCTACCTTAGCTAGCTACAACCTACGATTACCTGGGAGAAGTCACCTCGTCATAATATTTAAACGTCTAGAGCAATAGGTTGCTTTTGGTAGAGCAAATAATATTTTGTAAATTTAGGACTTTGCAGAATAAGGTTTCATAAAAAACAACTGCATAACCCCTTTTCTGTTAAGAGCGTATATATCGAGTGACGCTCTCTCGCTCGCACTATTTGACAAAAGATGAGTCTGATGCCAAAAATGACGCATATCTGCATCGAGATATATAAATAGAGGTCACACGCCAAACTGAAGTATTGTCCCATTTGACATCTAAAGTTATCATAGATGAGAAAAAACAAACAGAACGTACTTATGCCATTTTTTTGCCTACTAAATAAAGGGGGAGGCAGCAGTGTTATTCACTTATCCGTGAAAGAACCAAACCGAAAACCAATTTGTCAAATATGTATGAAACGACGTATTATGTTGATACACCTTGACATGTCATGTCACGTCATTTCATTCATTTTTGACAATCTAATCGGTTAAATATTTTTTAATTGTTAGATAAAATAAATAACCTATTTAATTTTGTAACTTATTATAAGAAATTATGAATGGTAAAAATGTTAAAGATAGTTTAACTTTAAAAATTCGCGATAGTAGCGCCCCGAAAAAAGGTCTCCTTTTTGAAAATAACTCTAACGAACCTAATATGATATATGGGTACTAAAACAGGTTTATTATGTTTAAACAAGGTGGTAATCAATTACAGTTTTAATGTAAATGTCTGATCTGTGGAAGTTTAATTTGAAAAAAAATGTTTTTTCCATACATTTCAACGAAAACACCGAAATAAATTTAAAAAATACGATAAAATAAAATAATGTGTGTGAATGAAAAAATAATCAAATTATATTCAAATCGATTCAATGAAAATAATAATATTAAAATAAATGATATTTTTTACATAAGGTTTTACTAACGATTTCATCAATAGATAAACTTAAACTAGGCAAGTAAACACACAATGTCACATCTTTATATTTATTCTTTGACAAAACGATAAAATGTCACAAAATATTAGCCGCTTTGTTTGAATAAAATTGTAAAATGTTTATCTAGTTACTTACCGATGAAAACTTATTACTTTGCACTCGGCGTGTTGCGTGAACAGTTGGTGCAATACCTCAACACATACCCCGGCATATTATTTGTGTTTTTATGGGGTTTTTTTTGTATCAAATGTGAGCAGAGCTAGCTACTGACGCGCTCAAAAGCAGGTTAGCGACTAATTGCAAGCGGTACATTTTGCGGCAAGTATACCTATGTTTAAAGAGCGCAGTAGGGATGGGTGATGAGTAGGGCTTGCATATCTGTTGATCGTTCTCCATAAGTTTGATAGGTATAACGTGTGGACAGTGGACATTTGGTACCACCATCTTGTACCCCCTTTATTAATTTTGTGTGTGCTAACACCACATCGCATAATATGCATAATATGTTGCAAAATTACTAGAACTATGTATATATAATAGAAATTATAAATATTGTTATTTTTTGGTAGTCAAGAAGTTGTCTCTCACGCTCTCACCAATATACTCCAAATAGTTACCACATTATGCTGGTAATCTTCATGACTTTTTTATTTGTTTTGTTTAATTATGTTAAATTATCATATTATATAATTTAATGGGTCTAAAATCTTCCATGTACTCGTATATTTATCTTTTATCTTAGCTTTACCTAACCTAATTAGGACTTTTAATATAAAATTCAAATAAATAATCTATCAAGGTAAACTTTATGGTGCAGTCAGATCTATTAAAATCGATGTTCACTTTTACCAGCCTTCCGGTTCGACTCCTGCGCAATGGTGTGGCAACCGACACCAACGCACTTCAACGACCTGGATAGGAAACACCTAAGCTGGTTTAACATAATACACACATTGCATAGATGCCTGTTCAAGACCAAAAGGTGCTATTATTCCAAGATGAGATTTATTTTCTTCTGAATCTATTCTGAGAGTGCACCTTTCACTTTGTTTTTAATGTAAGTAGATTGACCACAAAACTCACCCGATTCGAAGCGAGAACGGTGACTCTGACATAATATTATATACTCTTCAATCTGTCTGAAACACTCATTAGCCCAGTAACTCCACTGGCCACCTTGGTTACCAGAGTGAATCGTGACAAAACAGAATAAGAGGGGTAACGGGTAAGGTTTTCTCGAGTCGTAAGCGTCCATTGCTCTGTGATAGGCTCTGATTGAGAAACCCTCTCATCGTGACAACTGAACCTACAGGCATACGAATACAAATTAATAATTTCGTGCACACGAAGATACCTCCCGGTCGTTAATCCATAATTGAGTTACCATGCTTCAAATGAACAGGAAGCAAATTCCTAGAACAGGAATGATACAGCATATCCCGAATCATTCCTGTTTTACGACCTTACCAATTGTCGCAGCAATCGACAGAGCACGAATGTGAATTCCATAGTAATCGGATGTGGCCGCAGGAACGGACGCACGTCCGCCGGACACCGGGCTCTGTACGTACCTACTGCTGATTATTCTGTGACAGCGTCCGGTAGCCCGCATCACTAGGGGTGACAGAAAAAAACGGAGATTGTGGTCACAGATTACAGGCAACAATGTTCTACTTATTAGTAGAAAATAATAATATAAAATATTAACAAACGTGAAAGACTCACTACACTAACTGACACACTACTGACTTATAATATTTTATAAACGTGAAAGTTTGTAAAAATGTGTAGATGTATGTAGTATGATGTATGTTCGTTACTCTTTCACGCCTAAACGGGTGGACCGATTGATCTGAAATTTGGTTTAGAGATCGTTTGAATAACACATAGACTAGTACAGCGGGCAAAACCGCTGGGCGTTCTTAATTGCCATATACAAGAGAGATAGCTATAGCTCTCTAGCTTTATGATCTGTGTTAATTGCATATCGTTCCCATCATAGACGTCTGTAACATTCGTTTACCAGGCAGGTGCAATTTAAAAAAAAATGGTTGAAATCCACAAGTAAAATAACTGTGCGCTGGCGCTAGCGTCTTTGTATGAGTAGGGCGGTTTTTTTAGTTTTATTATTTATTATTAAGTACCTAAATGGTGTGTAAATCTCGGTCGGAATCTGAGACAGAAACCTTAAAACTTTAAGCTTTATAATATACTTACCTACACCTACAACCTCAGCGTATTCAGTGGTTTATAATAATTGAAGCCTTGTCATTACACACACGTGCGTTATATGTAATTATAATAAGTAGGTAGGTATTTACCTAATTATTATGAGAGAGACAGGCCTGCTATAAGATAAAGTGCTATAAGATTCCTATTCCCTAATAAGAAGAGATACTACTGATTCAAAATATTAGATGTACCTTCTGCAAATCAATAATTGACTCGAAATTAAAACAAATGAAATTAAAAAAAAAACTTTTTATAACAAGTTTTTATTATTATTACCATCTAGCACCAAAGTACTCGTCACGACGAATCAAAAGACAGACAACGGACATGTGGAAGTATATAGAAGCTTGTAATGAGAAGCTGACAACCCTGGTAACAATGGGAGCTACAAGCTGTTAGTGGTGGGTCGTTAACGATTTTTGGGTTAACGCAACGAAGCCGTTAAATTCATTATGTTAACCTGTTAAAAAAGCCGTTAACATTATTAACAGGTTTTCATTAATGTAACAGATTTGTACCAACGGCAACGTAGCAGTTAATAGTAGCAAGCGAACTTAGAAACATAGATATCTCTCACTCTCGCTCGTACAATTTTAAGCTAGCGGCGTCTCGCTCGCTCACATAGGCGCCCTCGCGTCCACTCGGCATATTCCGTTTCTATTCGTTCTTTCAACGCAGAAGAAATAGATAATTTTAACTGGTTTTGCGTTAACAGCTTCAGATTACGTTAGCGACTTTTGAATACCTTTTCGTTGAGATAATAAAAAAACGCATTGCCAAAATCGTTGAATGTAACAGTTGATAGATTTAACGGGTTTTGCAGTAAACAAAAAACTGTTAATTCGTTAACATTAGATTAACAGTTAAAAAAAGCCGTTCGTTGAATTAACGCCCACTCCTACAGCTGTACGCAATCAGTTCAGACAAGGTAATGAGGTCGCGATAACAAACGAGAACCAAACACTTTGATTATCGGGATGAGGATTTATGAACATTTATTTTTGGATATCATACTTTGACTTCGAATTTACACGATCTTTTTAAATATCAGTTTTAAATTAATTACAAAATAATAGAGGAATTCACATCAAAAAGAAAATTACTCAAAGTGCATTTTTTTCATACATTTCGCCTGCTACTTATAAAGGTTTTTATAATCTGCCTCCACAGTCGTTGAACGTTATCAGATGAGGAATCCAAAAGCTGCCTAAGGCTGTTTTTAAAGTAAAACAGAAATAAACTCCTCCATCCTTTTAAAAGCTTATTTTAGATTCGATCTTTTCATAAATAAAAAAAATTACAATAGCTTTTACTAACTTTAATTTCGCAAGCAAACACACCGTGTTAGAAGCAGTTATCCTGACGTAGACGACTCCATTCATAGTTGTGGGTGGCTTACGCACGCGACCCTACCCTTCAATGGCCCCCTTCCCCCATTAGGTCGTTACTTTTCAATGGAGTTGCAGCGGCAAGGAAAGTTTGCCACCCCACCCCACATTCATGATTGCGGTGTTTGGACGGACGGATTTATCTGCACTTTGGAAGACGATAAAATTTTACGATTTTATTTATGCAGTGCCAGTTAACTGTGCATAGGGAAGAGACTTTTTTCATGAGAATACTAAATTCACAAAAAATCCAATGCATTTATAAATCAAATTACTATGAAAGATGAAAACATAAAATTCCTATAATACCTTTATATGTTGTAGTACAGGAAAAGTGAAAACTTACACTTACATTCATTATGAAAATAAGCTATAAAATAGGGTTAGGAAAATTAAGAATGCGGACGATGTATTGTAGAGCAAAACAGGAATAACATTTTAAAAATTTACGTAATAGCTCAAACTTTGAAATATGTTTACTCAGGCTACGACGATAATATTATATGTACAGTATATACCATAGGTTCAAGAAGAAAGTTTCCATTACAGATTTCGTCCTTCAAAACTACGAGTAAATCGAGGATTATGAATATTTTCTAGCCACGTCACTAAACGCTGGTGAATGGCAGGGGGAGGCGTCTCCACTTTCTCACTCTTAGTTGCTGATTTCGTAATCGAATCCTCAACAAACCTAAACCTCGTAAAACTGTGACGAATATTTAAAAATATATAAAGGGTGGTTTTACAAAGCAATAGTGTAGGTCTTTGTGTAAAATCGTCTACCCTGTGGAGACTACAGGGTTATAGAGTTATGTTATGGCAGAGTTTCAAAAACCAATCGTGTAACTTTGAGACATAGGTAAATGATGAAATATATGTGCGTTATTATAATTAAGTTTCATAATAATTAAAATTATATTAAATTATTAATTGCGTAAAGGCGGCTAGGCCTTTACGCAGTTTTACCGACGTACCTACCTAGCTTTAATGTAAAATTGGGACGAAAAGCCTATGTTCTTCAGGTATCCAGGTACATGCGGTGTTTCATCGCAATTGCAGTTGTTTTAACACAATCATACTTTTTTTTTATTTGCTTGTTGTGGCTTTTCATATCACTGCGGCCAGAAATGACCTATTGTGATCTAAAAACAATCATACTTACATAGATTATGTAAATTTGCACCGTGATAATTATATTACGAGTAGGATTTATTCATTCATGAACATTTTGGGTACCTACATAGCTTTTTCAGATGAGATGGAGAAGGGAGGAGGAAGTCATCCATGTAGGAGGTATTATCGTTGGATGCGTTCCAAAAAGTTTCGAAGTACATACATTTATTATATCTTTAGGACTCCTATAGATCTCCTATAATACGAGTAGGAGATGAAAGAAAAAATAATGAAATATGTTTTCATATTAGAGCATTACATAGGATAGGAAGTGATGTTATGCAATGAGATTGGTTCGCCGCAGTAGCAATTAGATGGCTTGCAATCAAATTAATTCTCCGTGTGTCTTGCTTGGTTCTTGGTTTGGAACAAGACTTGTTGGCGCAATTGAATCGACTGACGGTCGCCCTTCGGCGAAAACAGTAGGATCATGACGTGACTCATTACAAAGATCATGGATACAGAGGAGACACTGATCGATGGTTACAGATTTTTTCCTACGTACTTAGTACCTAGGTGGGATAAACTCCCTGACTTCATTGAACATCATGCGGCATGATTCATGCCGGAACACTGTCATAATAAACGATAAGCGACTCGGTTTTATTCAGTGGGTGGTAACTAGCCTCGGCCGAAGCCTGCCACTGGTAGATACCCATAGCCTATAGCGTGTAGAAAAACTGCACATAACTAATTTTATAGTCATTGGTGTGAGGCCGGGATTTGAACTGGTGATCCAGGTGATCCAGAATTACATCTGCACCACTTGCCCACCATCGCTTTTCATGTTCTTATTCGTTGTTAGAGGTAAAAGGTATGTTCTTTATAGGTACTTTAGGTATAGGTACCTATGTAATGAAATAGACAAACCATGAGGTGGCACTCGGAATTGGGACATTAAAAAAAATACCCGAAGGATTGTCAGTTCTGTATCAACTAATCTCGAGAGCAGTGAGCCTACGCTACTAAGTAGCGGCGGCCGGAGGATGAGGCGACACCGCGCGACGCAAGGCGACGCGACGCGACGGTTTGGTGGGCGACAAGACGCGTGGGTCGTGCGCGTGGGCGATTGCTACGCTGCCAGCCGAGGCCCGTCCACTACATCTAAAAGAAACTTAGCAAGAGCGCTAGCGTCTGTGCTAGCGACAGTACGGCAATATTAGTTCCATTTTTGACCGCGTGCATTGTGATCGTAGACAGAGCACAATCGCATCGATTATCCTAACCAAAGAATCCGAGAGTATTATGTGACGTCAGCAATCGGCATATAAAACTCAGGATAGTTAAATCCATCAGAATAAGTTTCCGGGCTGCTAAAGTCAGGTCAATGCTTAGGTAATACGTGTTATGTGGTAGGTAGTCTACTTGGTGGGTGGTAATAGTGTGGTATATTTTTTAGAATTTTTCATTATGGACTCCGACATTTTTTACGAGTACGACAACGACGTCGACGGTCTACGTTATTATTTCCAAACCCCGTAGTTTTAAACTGATCCCATAGTTTTAAACTTCATTGGGATTACAAAATATCACCTTCACAGGAAATATTTCCGTATAAGTATAATAATAAATATGCCTTGTAAAAGCTGCTGTTGAGTTCCACATGGTGGACCACTTACTCTTGATTTTTGATGATATTAAATACAGTGTGACTATAAAGACTGCAAAATAATTCACATTGATAATTAGCGGCACATCATAGGGCATTTAGAGCTCAGACAGACTGGGACCGAATACAACTGTCATGCATGGATGATAGATGAGACAACTTGTGCGAATCAATGTAATCATGAATTGGATAAAAATAGCACCATTGAGAATTCGATTCGTGGCTTCGTTAGGAAGGAGTAAGAGGGTAAAGAGTGGTATCGAAAATAAGAATTGAAATCATAGAAATAGATATGGGTACTTACTTATTTCTAACTCTATGAATGAAATTGGTTTTATGGAAAAAAGTAACAAGACGAGCAAGCTCGCATTCATTCCTGATGATCAGAGATAACGATGCCCATAATCAGTACACTGCCACCTAGGATTTTACAATGATGTATAAACCTAAGTCCCTCTACTTAGGTTCTTGCATAGCTCAGACTTAGAACAGAGACTTTATTATTCACCACATAAATGTTCGTTTCCGCGCATATAGTATTGTGCCCAAAAATGTTGAATTGTTGAATGTTATCTGGTCATCGTACTTGACCTTTGTCGTAAAATCGCAGTCTTTTTCTCCTACATTCATACTCTTGCGATCATTTGTCCTCATGTCATGTCAACCAAATTATGGCGACAGAAAATTATTCAGAGAACTAGAGATTGGGTGACGTAGAAAAGTTTTACGATTATGGTGATGCGAGCTCGTACGAAGTCCTATGGCAACGGCTTTCATATTTTTCATAGCATAAAAATGTTTATTTTATAGTAGATGAATCGGCTCGGTTCGGCTGTATCGGGCAGCGTCGGGCACGGTCGGGCGCGCTCGGCTGCGCGTGCGACGCACTCGGCCCTGCAGGAAACAGGAAGTGGACTAACCGCGGGCTTCCGCTCCCATTCGAGCGGCTCGCGCTCGCTGCCTGCCGGACGCGCACTGTTTCATTCACTCTAGTATTTTGTGCCGTTCAAGTAATATTATCTAGTCGAGTGTATATGTCTTCGTGAGCTTTAAATTACACACCGGTACTTGCCAGGAAACGTAACACGACACGTTTACGAAACGTTGCCGCTTTGCTCGGCTCCAAATGATCTTGTAACTTTGTAATCGAAACTCCCACTCGCTGCGAATGTCTTAATCAATCAGATGTGAAACAAATGCGATAGGTACGACGAGTACAAGTACTTTTGGCACTGGGCAATTATTTGTTACCCAATGCTACGTCGGTTTGCCCATTCATTAATTTAATTGAGCTACGGAGGCCTTCATCGTGTTTCTCGTAACTCGTGAGCAATCACATTAGAGGAATCACGAGTCAAATTTTATTTGGTGTGACAAATTGCCTCTGACGTCACAGAATAGGGAGCAGAGGGCGCAGTGGGGTGGCAGTTAGTAATTAAATCTATTATTGGGAATTGGGAGTGAGGAGGTTGGTTCGGTTGGTCTACGTCACGAATGCACGAATGGTTGGTCGAGTCACGGCTAACCGCTAGGCAGGTTACAGAGTTACAGGCAACCACTATTTCATATTTCAAATCGATTTTACTTTAGACGTCACAAAATATCAGACGTATGACGTCATTGCTGCTGAAAGATGTAACTTTACTTAAGTAAGGTTCTTTAGCCTTTCTGCAAGCGTACATTGAAAATGACCGATCACAGCTACCAGTCATCATTGTACTGTATCTCTTTACTTTATAAACTATCCTCACATAATAATTACTCAACTAAAATCTTCATTAAGCGCCATCTATTCCCCATGGTGGAAACTATAGTCTATTATTGTACTTGAAATTCCCTCATTCACAATGAGTATAATGTTTTCATTCATTCATTAATGATTATAGAGCATGTGGTTTGATCAATTAAGTACTTCAACTTCATTATATTTCTACTTCCGCTGTGTGTGGGTCTCGCTCAATTAATTTTATTTCTCTAGAATATCTGAATTAAAATTATTTTTCATATTTTATGATGAATAATAATTCATCATAAAATATGAAAAAAAGTTTAATAATTATTATATTATGTTAATAGATTAATTAGGCATCATAATGTGTTATGTTTTTACAGGAAGTGGTTTACAAACTTTAGCTAACTACTCGAATTTTGTTAATATGAATTTCAATAGGTTGGTACTTATTTGATTATATTATCATCATGTTTTTTGCAGCGTCAGCAATTTTAATATAAATACCTATATTATCTTCAATTATAATAACTAGGAGATATCTGAATTCTAGTAAGTATACTAGAATTCAGATATCTAAATTTTTGTTTTAAATTTAATAAAAGGAATCTCATGAGATCACACAATTAACTAACGCTCATCTAACGTCGAGACCGAGACCACAATCTACATAATATATATGTATATGTAATGATATTTAATTCATAGGTATCTATAGGCATAATCTTGATGTGACATTTTGTTTGTGGCATACGTGAAATACATAGAAGGAAATACCACAAATCAACGGCATATATGTTTTTATGTCTGTTCCTGTTATGAATTTTAAAAAAATAACTGCCATTTTGTAAAGGAAACATTAAGAAGGAAACAATAATTGATTCGAACAGGGAACATGCGTATCCGGTGACATGCGCTTGCAGCGGCGGAAGTGATGCCATACGCCTCACGCTGCACCAGCGCCGGAAGTGACGCGCCCCTTTCTTTCCCTCGCCTCTTCAATGCATGCTTGCACTCATTGAGACTAGTGACTAGACCGTGGGAGAATCAGGACGGAACCGTGACGCTCAATGAAGATAAACCATCCACTAGCGATGTACACGCCATTTTAAACAAAATAAACACAGCTAATGACTTCACATTTGGTCGACTAATACCGAGTGAATGACTTGACGCCGTGAATGAAATTGGGGGTTATTTTTACGTGACCAATGCCACATCCATTGATGTCAGCTGTTCTTCAATTAACAAGCTGGCCATCAACGGCGGCTTCTGTTCTCTATTATCTCTAAACATGTGATCTAATTCTGATTCTTTGAAAAACTAGGTTGTCAAGCTATTTGCGAAATTCGATGACTATAAAAGTGACTAGGCGTAGGCAGACTTCAAGTAGCAGCTGCTTCATTCAGTTCTTTATTGGATCGTACAAAAGCGACGTAGGAAAAACAATAAATAACGGCAATTTGAACTTTAAACGTGATAAGTTATAGGGTTCACGTTTCTATAGCACTGGGCTTGATATAAGAGCCGCGCAATATTGTGAATGGGGTTTACCAATAATTATGTAAGTTCCGTTAAAGGTTTTGAGCTCCCACCTTTAACCATTTTCATTAATAAAGCAACAACACGTTTTATGCCTTTAATAAAATGCAGATGCTTGATTCATGCGTTAGGCCTTGGAAATACTTATAGATTACCTAGTAGTGACTCTTTAATCTTTGCATCTTTGAGGAAACCAGAGCTATTCTCTGAAAAAAATGGGCACAAGTTATCAGAAATGCTGAATCATCTTTTTGGAACAGCCCATAATTTCTGCGAATTTGCCTGGAGTCTCGAAGTCCCTTTTTCCCTAAAGCTATTCGGCGCAGTATCTGGTTATTTTTTCGTTTTGCTATTGTTTTTATAGCATGAGATAATTTAATATAGGTGCAAAATTTTAAAACTACAATTTGTAAGTTTATTGCCACAGTTAAAGTTCTTTCATGACATTAACATGTAAAAGAAGATGTTCTCAAGTCTCAAGTCAGTTGTGTATTGTTAACTTAAAATTGTAACTGATTCAAATATGTAGTTGGTACGCATAAATATAACCAATTTTTTTATAACGACTAGGACTAAGAGGGAAAATAGGTGTACTTCCTTACAAGGAAATACTTATTTTCCATCTTAGTCCTACATTTCAAAATATGAAGTTCTTTGTTTTTATTAGCTTAAAAATTTCAATAATAATCGAGTTTCCGTTCAGTAAATTGTAATCTAGAATGGAACATGGTAAATGTTAGCCGTTAAATGAACCGTGGGAGTCAGTCAAGGCCCGATTAGCCGAGATCGAGATACGGCCCGACAGAATGGATCATTTACTAACTATATTAATACAATATTACAAAATAATGAATGAACAACTCTCGGACGGTCACAAACAGACTCCGATAAGCAGATAAGCTGTTATGAATGGAAGTTTTGAATAGAATTCGACGATAACGCCGCCAGTTCAAATTGTTTTCGTGAGTTTCGACGATGCCAATCTCTTGGGGATACTGGTACGCGCACTACTGGTACTGGTAGGCTTCAATAACTAATTCAAAAAGTTATTAGATTCGTGTCATACAAATATGTAAAAGGATTCCAGTAATAAGGCACTATAGTTTTATAAGTTCCGCTCTCTTTGTAACAAAGAGCGTTTCACAAAATTTCTTATTTTTGCAGCTCAGTGCTTGCTTCATAGCTTTTGTGTGAACTAAGTATGCTCAAGAAAAATTTACAATTACCTATTGGTACGATTATGTCGATACTCCTTTTATGGACTAAAGGCTGCCTTATCATTTAAACGTGTGAGATAGTTCATCCAGGCCCCAGGCAACAATTCTAATCAACGAAGTATAATAAGTCCTTCGTTGATTCTAATGCATATTATTAATCCGTTGTCTTCTTCTCTGGTAAAAGAATGCGGGAAGCTAGACAAACTATAACGCTCAAGTTTCTACTTCCGCCAAGATTGCAAGTAGTACATAAGACACACCTTTACATGTTATAATATTAAATTCGTCTCAATATAGACTTGCACATGTTGCTCGAAACAAAAAAGGCGCCGTGAATGGGGCCCTAGAGTTGAGTGTCCACGATTGATAAAATTTTGCCTGAATGAAACCATCTGGCGCGCCAGGTGTTCTGCCTTGCCATGATCGAACAAAGGGTGAACTCCTGCGAATAAAAAATCATAAAGTAGGTAGGTAGGTACTCTTACTTTCAGACTTGGGGTTCTGATGCAGGTAGATTGAAATGTGCCATGATTTTCTGCTCTACCATTATTCTTACTTATGAAGAGGTGCTTTTGGTCTTTGGTATGGTTTTGAGCTACCTCATTAATCAATTGCGTCTTAGATTGATTATATAAAATCAAGAAAGGTGATGATGTTTTTAAGTAGGTATTTAATATCATGCTCATCTACATAGATTAAAAAAATGCAAATAGGATTCTTCTTTGTTCTTTTGGCGAGCATTCATTAAAGACTAATAGTTTATTCCATCATTCGATATCAATCTTTTAACATTCAGGACACAATTTCAACACCCCTATTATAATAATAATAATCAATCTTATCAATCCAGTTAAACTGGAGTCGAGAGTTGAACACGTAGCAAGCGTTAACATAAGCCATGTAATCATAACTAGGGGTTCTACGTACTCATCGAGCACGGATCTCTATTTTTACATGCCGCGAACTTAAATTAATTAGTGGCCGTCATTTAATCTGAGGAGCTCTCGTAGGTGGGTGCGCCCGTTCCCACGCTGCGCCCGCGCAGCCGGAAACCGTCCCCCCTCGCGCCTCTCTCAGACCCTCCTGACGCCCGCGCTACGATGCTAAGCCCCAAATCGATCCATCGCTCACGCATTCGCCTCCCTTCCAGCCTAAAACCAGCCTGACACACTCGTTCAGCTGCAAAACTTCATCCGAGACACGCGTAGCGAAACTTCTATTCATAGAACACCCGGCGATCCCTTTTACAGCTCAATTGCGCTTCCTTCCGTTTTTGTGTGCCGTCGAGACTGCAATTCAGCCAGTTACGACTTCTTTTAAAATAGCATATGCTGATGTCCTGACTATAAAGAGCGAGAAACACGGCTTAAAATGGATCGTGCCGCTGTCGCATACGGCTCTCATTATGCCGACTGATCCTTTTAGCGGGTCCGCTTTTAGAGTCACGTTTCCAAATAAGCACAGTTTTTTACACAATACGTTTGTTTGGCGAAGGACCGGAAGGAAGTAGGTAGCTGTTTCTATTCGTATTAGTGGGCTTTGTAACAGTTGTCCTTGGCAGCGACAAAAAGTACTTCCGCTGTAACGTGGCAGGGTCTCATTGTCTCTCACATAACGGCATGGATATTGTATCCGATGGAATACAATAATAATTTTGTAAAAGGACAAAAAGTGCTAAATGTTGGATGTTGGTTTAGCCAACAATGGGTGGAAATGGTTGTTTACAAGGCCGGTCATTAGGCGTCCGTCAGAGATCTCAGATAAGTTTTTAAGTTGATAATACCTTCTAAGATCTCGGCATTGCGATTATGGGCATAATAATATCTGGCAAACTACGATTCTGATCCCCGACTTAAAACTTTGTCGGATAATGAGTTTTAAATGGAATATATAATATGACAGACGAAAAA
The DNA here is from genome assembly GCA_947507615.1 of Hemithea aestivaria. Classification (NCBI taxonomy): domain Eukaryota; kingdom Metazoa; phylum Arthropoda; class Insecta; order Lepidoptera; family Geometridae; genus Hemithea; species Hemithea aestivaria. The sequence goes on from OX382328.1 coordinate 13,312,116, forward strand.
ACTATTAGCATTTATCTACATACTTAATTAGAGCTGAGCTAACATTTTGTACACTCTTTTATAGACTTAAATAATATCCACCTTTATATTATGCTTGTAATCGATACTCGATCCTGATAGATATATAGAGATAGTCCGTAGGTAGTAGGTAGTCAAAATTCGTGTTGTTCATTATGTGGATTTACAAAACCTGTAACCGCAAAAACCATTGACCAGCTTCTGCCAGGATCTCAGGAATATAATTCCTCTTCCGAATAATACCCAGAGCTATTCAAAACATTTCTCGTCGCAGGATCGTAACAAGTCTGGGTGTGTAGAGCAGGCTGAGGCCGCCGGGTCGACCTTAAAGGTTGCATCGGCCGTCGAACCTTTTGTTATATAACATGAAACGCAAACTTATGCGTTCTGGCTGCGAGCTTAGCCTGAGGACTGGGCTACTCAAACTTTTACCCTCCCGACTCCCAGGACATAAAGTTAAGCTATTACAAATTTAATAATAAAATTAATGAAAAACGAAGATAGAAAAACTATAAATACGTCTCTTAATTTATTATGCGTCATTTCAATCTCCAATTCCATCTTCTTCTAACCTGACGACTGGTTCATAAAAAGCACGTAAAATAAAAAAATACCTTTTTCCTATAAAATATTCACACAACTTCCGATTGTAGTACATAGGATCAAATTCAAAGTAACGATTTTGTGGGCATTTTTCCGATTGACATTTTGAAAGTAAACTTTAGTGGTCGTCAGGAGTCTAAATCACTATTCTAGAGTCTAGGCAGATTCTAGATGACTCGCAATGAATTGTTTTTATAGTCTCAAAAAGGGAGCTTTGTCATTATATCGGTTTTTTATTGCATAAGTATATTATGTAGATTAAAAACGAAAATCCCATGTAATCTAGAGTACGTCGTTACTCGTTATCGAAAACGAAGTGTGGAAACTGTCCATCTTTTTAACATAAAACTGAACTATCTTATTAAAAACTCATCTTATTTTATAAACCTGATAACTGATAAAATTATGTATATTGCGTTTTAATCTTTACATCCATTGAATTTTATTGACGTAGCTAAAGTTTAAAATAAACTTTTAAGGTAATATTTAAAACGGTTCAATTTACCTCTAGTTTCGTAATATCCAGGTTTATAATATGTAGTTAGATTATAAGGCTTAGTTCAGTCAAGGAACGAAGCTTGCGCTTTATCGAATTTATATAAAATACACGAGATCGATACTCGAGACGTTTAGATTTACATTTGGACTACTAGATGTTGGATTAGATGAAACTTGTACTGAGCCTTTACTTGTTAATGTAATCCAATACAAGATTGGTAAAAATCTGATCAATAGTTTTGGAGCTGTGCGAGGATAAAACATAAATTCGCGTAATATAGGTAAGTTTCTGAAATTTGGTCTTTGAGTTGGAAGCCTCAAAGTACCTATATGCATAGACGGATTTAGGGGGGGGGGGCAGGGGGCCAAGCCCCCCCCAGAAGCATTGTAGAGTTACGAATTTTGCACATATTTCATGGTAAAGATTATAATTTTTCTCTCGGCGCTCGCAGCAAGCTGCTCGCACACTTATTGTAATGGATGTTTAAACTTTCTAACTGCTCAGAGTGAGCACACACTTTTCGTAGTAAAAATTATAATATTTTTGCTCGTCTGCACCTTGCCCCCCCCCCCAGTACCAAATCCTATGCCTATATGTACAGTCAACTACAAAGATATGTATCCATGTTAGTCTTACAAAATGAAGGAACTTTTAGTATGCAAAAATTATCTTTGTAGTTGACTGTACGTAAACAATCATAATGGCATTTATAACACTTTTTTGAAGAGTCTGTTCGAAATGAAAGATCGCATGCATAGGTGATAGGTACCTATAGTTAACACAGTAAAGATTGAGTACCAGTCAGTCTCCTCAGTGTTTATGGTCTCGGATCACCTTGAAGGCAGCGCGCGTGCCCGCAAACAAAGCCTTCCCTCCCCCTCCCTCCCGTCGCCTCACTCCCTCTCGCCCGGTACAAGACAGGGACGTATGAAACCATTGCATTTGATTGGGGATCGTAATGGACTGGATCATATAACTGGTGGGTAAATAATAACCTCTATACTTCTTGATTAGCGAGTTTTTATTTGAATTTTTAATTAGGTAGGAATAACTTAATATCTAGTGCACTTTCTGGTCTAGAACTTTCTATCTATCTATCTAGATTTTGTATAATATATAGGTAGTAGAAAATATGTATGTAACTTATATTTCTAGATCAATGACTAAAAAGTATACTACTTATGACATATGACTTATGAGATAAAGAAACTGAAAATAAAACCGGTCAAGTACGAGTAGGACTCGAGCACCGAGGGTTCCGTACAAACCTACAGGTTTCTACGGAACCCTAAGGAAAAGTGGGTATAATATTATATACTGTAGGTTTTGATTCCCTTGCGAGTACTTGCGAGTTTGAAAATATGCAGCTAAAATTGCTGTTTCTTTTGATTGCGTTGACATAGATGTTTGATTTTTTTACAGCTTAAAGTTATTATAAAGCTGAGTATTTGGCAAGAATTTCAATTTAATACCTGTACGCGTTCTTGAGGAAAGGGGTAGTAAATACAAAATTATTAAAAATATTTTTTTATATGATGTAACTAAAAATTTACAGTTTTCGCAATTTTTCCTGTGCCTATAATTTAAGACGTTGATGCGTACCAAATTTCAAGATTCTGAGTTAACGGCAAGTACCCTGTAGGTTTTGATTCCCTTGAGAGTAGTCGCGAGTTAAAAAATACGGCTAAAATTGCTGTTTCTTTTGAATGCGTTGAGATAGAGGTTTAATTTTATTACAGTTTAAAGGTATTATAGACTTTAGTATTTGATATGAATTTCAGTTTAATACCTGCACGCGTTCATGAGAAATAAGGTAGTAAGTATGAAATTATAAGAAATATTTTTTACATGATGTAACTAAAAATTTACAGTTTTCGCAATTTTTCCTTTATCTGTGCTCTAAGGAATTGCTTTTTACCAAATTTCAAGATTCTAGGTTCACGGCAAGTACCCTGTAGGTTTTGGTTTTTTTAAAGTAGTTGCGAGTTTAAAATTGCGGCTAAAATTGCTGTTTCTTTTGAATGCGTTAACATAGAGGTTTGATTTTATTACAGTTTAAAGGTAGGTATTATAGATTTGAGTATTTGATATGAATTTCAATTTAATACGTCTACGCGTTCATGAGAAAAGGGGTCTTGACAGACAGACGGACGGACGGACGGACAACAAAGTGATCCTATAAGGGTTCAGTTTTTTCCTTTTGAGGTACGGAACCCTAAAAAATACTGATACTTAATTGGAATAAGATGTTACATTTGAATAGAGATTAAAAATAATTGTGGAATTATTTTTTAATTTACCGTCCCAGTTACAATTGCTGTAATATTTCTAGATTTTAATCTGTAATTATTATCTCCCATCTATGCCTAGTAGTTTGAATCTCTTTTATCTGTAGAAGCTGTAAAGCATTTCGAATTCTAGCAACGCCGCACACGTTTCAGACCCCCCGTTGTTAAATTCATACATTGAGAAGAACTTAATGAATTAAAACACTATCTATAAGGCAATGTATGGCCAGTCCCGATGGGGTAGTTACTACCAGATAATCTGTGTCGGGAGGCTACTTTTGGATAATAATACTGCTAGCCAATCTGTGGCCAGACCGAAGCCCTGCGGCTCTGAGGTCGGAATGCAACGGCAGGTGTGCCCTATTCAAGGGTTTATCTGCTGAGGATACACCCATCAATCACACTTAAAACAGACCAAAAAATAAATCATTTCATTTTGAACATCAATAAGGAAGAAACATTTTTATGGAAGTCAAAAAACTAGTTTCGTCGAAATAAAAATAAGATCGAACAAGTGTTACGATGATCGATCAAACTTTTTTAATGTTTAACAATGTGGAATGTCTCTACGTTTCTTTCGGAGGTGGATTTCGGGGAGCACATGTCATTTCCTTTGCGGTCCCCGGTCCCATGCGGGATGGCGCAGATTCGGCCAGACACACATTAAAAACCAACTCTACATTGGACAAAGGGTTGGCTCTGAGGTTGGTTCGCAGTTAAATCTCCATGATTTAAAAAACTAGGAGGGTTTTAAAGATTTTATAACACTGGAAGAAGGGTAGGTGTATAGTAAGATCTATCTGTGGGTAATATAATTACATACTTTGTTATCTGTAGTACCTACATACATACATTTATCTAACATGCCGAAATGCTTTACTTTTTTATATGAAACACAGGCATACATTTTATTTTTTTAATTATATGAAATGCAGCATTTACGAATGGGAAGGCAACTAATAAAAACTAGAGCCACTTTGACTTTTATAAATGTAGAGTATAGGTGCCTACCTGTGTACAACACACTGTAGATAGTAGATACAGACTTAGGTATATTGTGTTTCTAGTCATACTAAAACTTTCTTTTTGAAGACCAAACCTTTGGGCACAGACTCGGCCATATCGAAATGGAGGCACATTATAATATTATATAGGTACATACAGATACAGTACGTAGGTAACACGATAAAGGCATGAATCGTGTTTAATGTAAACAAGATACGTACAATTGAATTGAACAAATATTACGTTTGTTTATGTTGTGAAAGTAATGCCGTTGCCACTAGGCATTCAATGAGAAATACCTAGATACCTATATTAGTAGGTACATATTATCTCCAATGAGTTATGAGTTTAAATACGCCAGCCGTCGGAGCAGCCGGCTTGTCTCAGTACTTAGGTACCTACTACCTACCGGGCATAAAACTCGTGCTCAGAATTACCTAACAAAACTGTTTTCTGTAAACTACACAATAGGTATTGTACGCACCTGTTTCTAATATTAAAATGCTGGCCACATACAAAAATTTACGACAGCAGTTCCGCGATTTAAAAATAATAATGGGATTGAAAATTGAAAGCCAGACTCGAAAATTTGTAACATTTGTTTGTTGAATTTTAAAACTAAGTAGGTAATTTAAAGATCCTTTATAGATTGAAAACAGCTATCACTAAATATAGTAAGGTACAATTTATAACGAAAGGCTTATTGAGGGTAGATCTCAAGCGTCTACCTGCAAAATCCACAAAATACTTATAGAGTTAACGTTTAGGATAAAGAGCAGTGGTTTTTTTAGGATAGCGTGAATAGAGATTTGATGTTTATGGATTAAGTATCAAAGTGAAGATCCAAAGTGGAACGCATATGCGTGGAACAGGACACGGGGCGCAGACATTAGCATGCTAGAACACGCGCGCGCCGGAAGCCAAGCGCGGGAACATGGCCGCTCACTTACATCCAAGATGGCGGCGTACTTACGATGAATCGATAATTATCAACGATAACCGATTTCATATTTCGAATCCATCACCATATACAGCCCAGATCTGATGTAACCTGAACTCATAGAGGACTCAATAGAGTGCGCATTACCGGAGGTGTGCCGTCCCCGATGATAGGCATTGGCGCTGCATACTGCATATACTACATATGTGTAACACACGTCGAATGTCTGAGACTTTGAACCAAAGCGTTGCTACTTTGAACGAGCCAATAAAAACTAGCCATCTTTGTATATGTTTGATAAAAGGATTTCTTCTTTGATTGTTCTAAGAAAAAACTAACCAACCGCATCCTGCACTCCGCCATGTATTGTCGATTTTGTTTTCATACAGAAAATCACGACAGCGGGGTCTATTTTGGTTATCTTGCCTATGCCTGGACCTTACAGGGAAGAAGAGACCATCAGAATGCTAACCGCGGAGCATCCTTGACGATCCAAATCCATCTCGAAATTGATCACTTGAATTGTTAAACGTGTCTTGTTTATGAGAGGTTGTATCAAATACAAAGTGTTTTATCGCTTGACTATTTCGATTCTTATGGCGCTAATTGTAATTTAGTCTCGTGGACATTTGAAGAAATTGAAAGGAACATAAAATAAAATTATTTGCGAGGGTAGGAAGCAAAGAATGATTGTGTACCTACAGTGTACATCGTAATTCATGAATGAATTACGTATTTTAAATTTATCACATTTCAGAGACACTTATTAGGTTCACACTTCACACCGAGTGAGTGTGAAGTGTGAACCTAATAAGTGTGATGGCGGGGGCACTGCCGTGCCCCCAGATTTATAAGAACGTAGGTTTTTATTGTTGTGTTTAGGTACACTACAGAGTAGGTCCCTTATGATAAGTTTTCTGACTTGGTACTTTGGTACAGCTATCATATACATAAACATGTATAATGTTCCAGACTTAAAGGTTATTGACGAGATTCGTACTAGAGAAGTGAACTCGCATAGATGACGGTACAAGCACGAATAGAGAATATAGTGACGTCTTCACTCCCTTCCCCCTGCAGTCGTATAAAATTGTGACGTGGCACGTGACGTAGAGCAATAATTCTGAATCCTGTAAGTCTCGCAGACATTTTCAGACATCTCTCAAGTGAGCGTTAACTACAACTTTTTAGGCTTTCGTAGACATCAAGGAAGCCTTATAGTTTCGCTTTATCCATCTGTGCATCCGCGGCTTTACGGAGAAACTATATACCTATGGCTTGGCCTATTTATTTATGCAGACCTATTTGATTGTTTGATGTTGCCTGATTTAAGTAGGTATAACTATGTATATCGTTATAGATAGAGAATAAATGATGTAGATTAGTCGGTTAAAGGAAAAGTGAGAGGTAATAAATTAACGCAAGGCTTGGTAGGTACAATGGTTTGTGGCAGTGACGTCCAACACCTCTCCTCTGCAATCGTATATATTGTGACGTCACGTGACGTAGCGGGAGCGAGGCGAGGCGCGGTCGGTGACCGCACCCGCACCCGCGCTGCGCTGTCCTGACGAACTTGCTGGCAGATCACTGATAATATGCTAGGTGACTCTAATAAATAAATGATCTCTACGTACTTTGCTAGAAGACAGCTGCTGATTTTGCCATTATATAGGTAGGTAGGTAATAGGATATATAATATATATACTTTATACAATGAAGTGACTTTTAAGTTACCTTAAGGTGAGATATCATGGACATTTTAATGAAAGTACGTTTGTTTATAGGTAGGTACTTACATAGGCGGATTTAGGGGGGGGGGGGGCAGGGGGCCAAGGCCCCCCCCAGAAGCATTGTAGAGGTACGAATTTTGCACATATTTCATGGTCAAGATTATAATTTTATTCTCGGCGCTCGCAGCAAGCTGTTCGCGCACTTATTATTAAGGATATTTGAACTTTCTAACTGTTCAGAGCGAGCTAAACACAAACGTTTCGTAGTGAAAATTATAATTATTTTGCCCGTCTGCACCTTGGCCCCCCCCCAGAACCAAATCCTGGATCCGCCAGTGGGTACTTACATAATTAAGAAGCTCAATTTATAGGAAGACATGAGGAGGACAAGACTTGCACAGTGCACATAGAAAAATGCTTTCGTCTGTGGGGTTATATTATGTAGCACGTACCATTTACTGTTTTATATAGGAAAACTTTGGTAAAGAGGGCTGATCATAAGAGTAAAAATGCTTACACTCAAACATTACACAAACATTTTTTTACACAAAATAGGTAGGCCTACGTTTGACCCCATCCCATCTAATGGAAAGTGTGCAGTTGACAATGAATCACGTAAGATGCCTAGAAAAGAACTTATTCAAGAAATCATCCAAATATGTTGCCAAGTGCGAGGAGGGCGTGAGGCGGGAAGTGACCAGGCACCAGGAGTACGAGTGGTGGGAAGTTGTTCAATTTCCTTATCCGCTAGGAGATGATGTCACCGCATCGGCACTCTCCGAGTTGGAGGGACTACGTCGTGCGTAGACTTCCTGCCATTGCTGCCACTCAAATCGTTGAATGACTGAAATTAGGTAGGTAGGTAGGTTGTAAGAAATTCTAATCATTTGTAATTTGCGACGTTTCCTATAAAAAAATTCAATATTACTGAAATTTTGCTCTACATAGTGATGGTGACACTTCAAGGAAATTGTTAAAAGTTTCGAAATTACGGGTATCTTATTAATTTAAGCCATAATATAATAATGATTAAACTCTACTTTCGCAAACTCTAGGACTTACTTGTCATGGCTTGTCGAGCCTTATTTTTGAAAATGTAAACTAAACTGCTCAAAATAGGTACTCAGCTTCACCAGTTTTGGTATTTTCACATTAAAGATGAATCCGTATAGGCAACCGTAGTAACTCTATGTATAGGTAGTAGGTAGTAAGATATGGGAAGAAGCGACCTGGCCTCTTCAAATCTAAATTAAACCTGATCCACGATTTCCCGTGTTCCCGTAAGCACTAAAATCAAATTGTATCAAGCGATTTGCGCGTCAACAAGTGAGCTATTAATTATTCACCACTAATTAGCTGTGTTGTGAACGGGCGGCAGATCAAGCGTTGTGCCCATGCCGGAAACAGGAAGACGGCAATCAACATTCCTAAAAATATCACACATTTGGTGTTCATCCGGCGATGGGCGAGTAAGCGGCGTGCTCGGCTCCTACTCTCCCACTTGTCTATTACTGATTTACTTTCAGAGGAAATTACTTTGTATTCTTATAAAATTAGCACTTCTTATTTAATTAGCACGTATACCCCTCACTTATTAACTGCAATATTATAATGATAGTTCATATTATATTATTTAACTGTATTATTCATACGTGTGCAAAGACATTCAGCTAATTGTTCAGCCTTAGGTATAGGTACATTAAGTATATCAGACTTTACAATTGGGTAGGTACCTACTTATTCTACTACTTGCATGGTTCCTAGATTGACTCATTTTCCCGAGGTCGGTAGTCGGTACCTCAGAATAAACATATTATTCAGAGATATCGACTAATAACACACAAAAGTACACGAGGATTACCGATACCCCAAGGTTTTTGAAAACACATCGCAGTACGTGGACAAAAATCCTCATTCATATGGCAAGCGTTCATTAAAACATGTGTCAGTCATGCAAACAACTCAAATAAAAAATATCAAATTGTGTTAAGCATATATTTAGACATGCATTGCCAAATCGCGGGTTCAACGCCTGTCATGCGTACCGAGCCTAAATCAAATACCTATGTACACACTTAGGTAGCTTATCATGCCATTACAAATGTGTAGGTAATAGCTGTAACCGATAACATCGACCTTCCTATCGAAAAAAACGTTTATAATGTTTATCAAAATGTCACACTCATAGAACCGGACAAATATTCTAAAGTAATAAGTAGGTATACGTTTCTTTTACGGAGCGGAGCAGGGTAGAATTAAAGTAATGAACTATACCTACTGTACCTATATATTCCAATTCGCCCCCACGTCTATTTGTCCCCAAGTACCACGGAATAGTGACAGGAAAATAGGTATCTAATTGTTCCCATTTCAAATCGCTTTAAACTAGAGTGTACAAAGTACAACCTTCTCACCAGGTGGCAACTAGGGCAATCTATGTGGGGACGAATGGGAATGAAATAAAAAGTCAAATTGACCAATTACAATGATGAAAAAAATGAAATGAAAAAAAAAAATGAAATGATGATGATGAATGATGGAGATGTCAACATTTTTCAAGAACTGTGATAAGTGATAAAATAGTCTATTTTAATCCACTCTGCCTCGGAACTAAGCCTTTTTAAATATGAAGGTACATATAAAGGTACCTGCCTACTTTGTCAATTTTAACTATTTTAAGACTGTCCAGTGGAGTTATTATTTTATTGGCGGTCGGTATTACGATTCAGACGAGCCGTACACGCCGGAACATAATTAGATAATTTCTATTATGTATATGCGCAGAGGTGCGTGTGAGTGGCATCGAAACGACTCGCTTCCTTCGCCGGCGTTACTCGGAACCGCCCGTGGGTTCTGGGTAAAGAGGATGTCCACTGTCGATTCCACAGATCACTTCATATTCTTAGAACGGCCAACACGGTCTGTGTTGGCCGTTATAAGGTTTTATAATCATCATTAGCTTTGCCCCGCGGTTTCAAACACGTAGCAAGTTCCAATCGGGATGGGTAGTACCCTATATGTTCTTCCTCATTTCATTTCCAGCTATTTACATCCGATTCAGCTATTATCATCACCGAGTTTCGTCACAATTGGTTTACTGGTTCTTGCGTGAAAGAGCAACATAGATAGGTGGCGCTGACGTATGTAGTTAATTTCCCGTATTTCAATCAGAAGCTATTTAGAGCGTTTGAAAGCTTATCAAGTTATCATATCCGTTCCTATTGTTATTTATTCTATGATCAATTCACAAAAAGCCCGCATCGTGATCGAAGCTTTCCTTCACGCCACGTAATCCGATTTTCATTTCCTATACGTGTTAGCGTATTAATGAGATTCTGGAGTCACGATCATTCGCTTAAAACACATACATAGTAGTTTACAACCACTCCACTTACATTGAAAGTCTTTTACATTGGTTTCAGAATGTTTTGTTTGGCGGATAGGTGCAATTACTAGCTGCGCGCAGCGATTTTACCTGCTGTACTGCAGCATATGTGTTATTCCAGGGTCTAAGCTATCTCTATATCAAATTTCAGCTTAATCGGTCCACTCGTTTAGGCGTGAAAGAGTAACAAACATACATCCAGACATCTCGACATCCGTACATTCTTACAAACTTTCACGTTTGTAATAACTTTTTTTTTTGTTTTCGCCGGGAAAAAATGCATTACGCATACCTTCCCATCGAGGGAATGTGAGGGTTATGTGGGACTCCCGTGCAGGACAGCTGCACGGTTTACCCACTAAAACGACCCGGCGGCACTCCCGCATCGTCTTAGTGACGGAGGACTGGGAATCGGCAGAGCCTTGGCATCCAGTCCCCCGTCACCCGTCGACGAATTGTAATACCTATTAGTAAAATGTATATAGGTGAAGACAAAGTCAAAAGCAACAGCTAGTTCATTAAATATAATATGAATCTGCAGAATTCTATTAAGTTTATTATATAATGCAAATATTTACTCAGGCATTCATTCATTAATTGCCGAGACTAATATATTAATAAGCCACGTATAATACATACATATCTACGTAGGTAGGTATTAAATTTTTTAAGTGTTTTCGTAATTCAATATTGTTTGAACAATCAAACTTATGAGTCATGATTTTAATAGATTCTGCCATTGAATTTTCTCCTATTATAAAATGTAGGTGCAAAGTTAAATTACATATGTAGGTATTTACATAATTTAGATAGCTCGGCTAATTTTATTTTAGTTTATGGCATTATATTACTCGATTATAATCTTTTAAGTCTTATATCTAGCATCTAGGGGGTTATAATACAAGGTACACAAGCACTCATGTGGCTAACGCTAAATTGATGAAAGTCGTTATCGTTTGTTCTTCTCACAGCGACAGCATCCCCAGTACCGACCTACCTACGTTTCCTTGCGCTCGCAGCAAGGTGCTCGCGCACTTATTATTAAGGATATTTGGACTTTGTAACTGTTCAGAACGAGCTAAACACACTCACTTTTCGTAGTAAAAATTATAAGGGTCATTCTCATTTTAGCTCAAATTTGATGGTCACACGGTTATATTTCCTAAACGGTTAAAGACAGAGATATGAATTGTTGATAGGTGGATAAAACATATATTAAGCTACAAAATAAATGAAGATTGTCATAATAGACGCAAAAAATAACACTAAAATTTAACATGAAAGGTCAAAATCGGGGCCATTTTTCGTATTCTCATGGTGTCACACTTTGCGTTTCAGTTAAACATTTGGGCACTACTTTAACAAATTTTCATGTATCTGTTTGTAAAATATACCAAAATTATCGCAAATAAATATACTTTAAGGTCTACAGGCTAAAAAAAAGTTTTCACTATTATTTTGAATTTAAAATAATATAATGCGGCGGTCACACGATTTTAGGTGCTTTAGATTTGCGTAGTATAACGGCTGCTGTGAAACATAAGATCAACAATCCAATGCAGAGTTCGATTCATTTCAATGATGGCCATGTTCTGCAATCGTAGAAGTAGGATCTACGACTTATCGAGCCGTGGAAAAAAATATAATTGCTAAGTTTCAATTTATTCATGGGTGTACCAATCACTTGCATGGACAACATTTTTATGCATTGTATTTTAGTTATTTAAATCAAAGCTAGCTTTTCGAAACGCCAAAATGTGCGAAATAAAGATGTAGTATTGAATTTTATACATTATACCTAAACTTTCCAGAATTTCACCAAAAAGGGATATTTTCGTCACCAGCGTGGCATCACCTTCATAGCGTTTTTTACCATGAAGGTGATTTTTGAGCCACTAAAGTGATTTTTATGTATTGTTTTCTTTTGAAAGGGCCTATTAACCTACTTAAAAGTACTATATCTGTTATGTTAGGGTTTTAATACATACAAACCAAATTTCTGACTAATAAAAAAGTGAAGTGAATGGTAAAGTAATTTCTCAAATTACGCATATTTTCTTTTGTAGAGAGGTTTGTTTTTACGTTAAATGTCGTTTTATTGTACATATTTGGTAGATTTATTCTTTAAAAAAGGTTTTACTTGAAAAAGTTGTAAAAAAATAATGACTGAATCACTTTCGTGGCGTCGAAAATTTCAAAACAGTTTTTCTTCGAAATGAAACGTACGATTTAAATCATTTATATAAAAGTTTACTCATGTTATCCAGCTCTATACAATATTATACATAAACATTACAAATAAGCAATAAATAAGAATTGCCATGAAGGTGACGATGAGAATCGATTCCATGAGAATGAGCCATAATATTCTTGCCTGTCTGCACCTTGGCCCCCCCAGGACCAAATCCTGGATCCGCCCTTGGGCATGGACAAGATAGCCGTGACATTGAGCTTTATTCTGTTTTTTTTTTTGTGTTATAAATATTATATGCTTAATTAGATGTTTTATTATGATACAGTTTTTACTACATTTTTTGCGATCCATCGTAATAATTAGTCTAATCATACTTATTTTTTTGTGGTAATATTGTAAACAGGAAGTTATTAGTAGCCCAGTCAATGAGTGCCCAAAAGGGGCATGTGGACCGAAAAGTCGAAAGCAGAAAATCTAACTTAAGCACTTTGTTTGGACTAGTTAGGAGATAAACATACTTAAAAGTCCCCATTCCTCCGAGGTGAGCCCGAGGGGGAGGCCGAAGAAGGTCCCATTTTTAGGTTTTTTACTTATATGTCAAAAACTGTGCGTTGTACGATATTTTGTCGTACTACATTATGAAACCTCATAAAATGTTCTACAACTTTGGCCTTTACACTTTTTGTCTATCTCCAATCGTTGTCCAGCTATGAGCTTCGAAACATGGTCTGTTTTAAGACGTTTTATAATAGTTTTCCTTACAAAGTCGGTAAAAAAATCTTGAAAATAAAATTTGACCAACTTCTGGTTGTCGTACCATGACAAAATTTTGCAAATGTGTAGAAAATTGATGACAGTTCAATAATCTGGTACCACTGAACTGATCTGATGATGGAGCCGGATGGACAAAGTAGAAGTAGGTATAGAGAATAGAGACTCTATCTAGTGGAATAAGAGGAGGATGATGATGTTAGTATTAATGTGATAGTTTTTTTTATTACAATGTAATCGAGTAGATAAATTGTGTATTTACTACGTGGCGAAAGCGTGAGCGGATGTTATATAGTGTAATATAAAATTAAAATGTGTTTATATAGCAGTTCGATACCAGTAGCGCCATCTAACGTTCGTTCGACAAACTTCTTAAAGGAGCCACTATTTTTGTAATGAATAATGTTTAATTATCAACGTTACCCCTTAACGTCTCTTCCAGGTTTTCGGACGTATAATTCAGATATCACATTAGGAAAATACATGTTATAATAAAATGATTTGGTAAGTCGTAAGCGCAATATTTTTGTTTTGTTAACGGACCATTCAGCATTATGTAGAGTTAGTAAATTCACTGCCGCAGATTTATAGCTTTTTTCTATTGAGAATAGATAAGTGTGAGCCATTTAGGAATGTAGTATGGATGGAACATAGACAACTTTGTCTACGATTTATATAAAGATGAAATAAAAATACATTTACATATCACAATTACATTATATTAATACCTTTAATTTGCTTGACTTACATTTAACACTCAGTGGAAACAATAAAACATTTACAATTTACAATAGATTCAGTGTATGAGAAAATGAGAATCTCTTGATTTTTGGAAATTTACTTACTAAAAAAGTTACAACATTACTTATTATTTCCTTCATCAAAAACTCGTTTAACTCGATATTGTTGTCTATGTAAGAGATAGCTTTATGCGATAAGACCCCCAATTGTTTATCTCTAGTTTTAAGTATGTATTGTAGTTATAACTAATTCTTGTAACTTGTATACACAATGAACGGTCAGATGAAATAAGAAACTATTGATAACACATTAAAGTAAATTTTAAAACCACTATAATAAAAGCTAATGGTGTGCCAATTGGCAGTCTTATCGCTCAAAACGATGTCTTCAAGACAACTGTGAGTTATTCTATTCTCGATAGATTATTTACTTATGTCTGCTCTCTTTATAAATACATTGGGTCTTTGTGCATATAACTAAGTTTAACATTTAGTTAAAATTGGGGCAGTTTTTATGATAAAAAAGAGAATCAATACCAAAATAAATATTTCATTATATTGTGCACTTTAAAAGAAAATTATCACATTATAATAAACAGTGCGAAAGTAATTATTATTTTCTAATAATCTAATTCTACATAGGTAGTAAAAAGTTTGAAATTCTTATTCCTAAGTAAAATGGATGGATTACATTGACATTTAATTTTCAGTAGGGAAGTAATTTCTACAATAATTTTGAGACTTCAATATAAGTACATACATAGTCCAATAATATTTAAGAAAGCCCATCTACTTGTCAAAGAAAAATAAAATTAAGAAAACTATAGATTCTATTTTTTACTTTTCCATCTTATTAAAAAAGAACTTGAAGTTGTTATATATTTTTTTAACATGTTCAATTAATTAGTTAAGTTCGATAAGCACCTCCTTAAGTATAACTAAATATTTCATAGATTTGTATAATAATAAACATGGATTCTTCAAAAACTACAACTTCTTATATTTTAGGATCAATTGATGGTAGTAAAATGCACAAATCACTGTTGACTAGTAAATGCTTCAAACAGGCAAGTATACATAGAGTGCTTTTCACGAAAGGAGTCCTTTCTGCGGGGCGCCACTATCGCAAATTTTAAAAGTTTACATATTAATAACTTTTTAACGTCTCATAATTTCTCATATTTAATTTCTTAAATAAATAGTATTAATTTTATCTAACAAATAAAAATTATTTAGGATATAAAGTCCAGTAATTATCGAAAAAAATAAATTTAGTTCCGCTAAATTCCGCGGGACCTCTTTCGTGAAAAGGACGTGTCTAGGTCGCAAATCTTTCTAACCGGTTCGAAGTTAGCTGAGCGACTATGCAGTAGCCAATAATAATATATTGACAAAAAGAAATGTCCAAGTAGATTATAAAAAATACACATATTTTTTCTTAAACTTAATTAAAAAAAAAAGAGTGAGTTATAACTTCACCAGTAGGAACATTTTATACCGCAGTGTGGCGTTACCCGTTCCTACCAAAAATCTTGTAAATATCTCAGACATTTTTAATTAAATTGAAACCAAAAGATGTATCTCATTATGTACTAAGTACGCAACCATAATACTGGTATAGAATAGAATAGAATATAATAAACTTTATTTGCATCAAACATGGTAATAACAATTATGATCATAAATTAAAACTAAGCACGCATGTTTGACCAGCTCCGCGGGCATACAAAATTTGGTAAAATTACAATAATATAAGATTCAAAATACAATGCCAAAAATTCAATTGTGATTAATAATTCTAATGTTAACCTTTTGACCGCCAAAGTCACCTATACTTGACAAGTACTTGCGGGTCCTGTACGCCAATGACGTCTATAGACGACAAAAAACCCAGTCTTAATAAAGTGAAATAAAAATATTTATCGACTCTTGGCAACACTAGTTTTTTCGTAGGTATTTTTTTTTAAATTGTGCCTTGGCGCACATGGCACGAAAATGCGTTTGTGCCGTGGCGTTCAAAAGGTTAATAAATAAATGTATTCAATTTTATCGATTTGATTTCATATTTAAATATTCATTAATGTCATAAAAAATGGTAGTGGACTGAGTATGACTAATCTATACTCTACTATGGCAGAAAGACTAAATATAATATTTCTATTTTTTTAACCTTGTCAACTTCCCTATCAAATGTAGGCCTAGAGCTAATAGGCAACCACTTAGCTTACACTTCACATCGGTCAAAAAGATTTGAAAATAAACCCCTTGTATCTACAATCAAAATAAATTGAAAAAATAATCATTAACAGCCCCTTTAGCATAGTAAGCCATTGACTTAGAGTAGAAACCCCCATCCCACTGTCAATACCAAACTGACATATATATCAAGACGCTACTCTTGCTACTTGCACTGTCATTGTATACAATTTGCAGCAACTCCCAATGTCATTGTGCTTTTACAAACGTCAATTACTCTTAACAGTAGGATAGGAGCCGCTACTCCCACATTAATGTCAAGGTGTCCTCGGGCTGCAGCTGGATCACTGTTAAAATAACATGTACAACCCGGTCACAATATCTGTGCACCTTGCTGGAATGCGGCACCTCTCCCGCTAATCTAATAATATATTGTAATCCCGAATAATAAATTGATTTGAAAAGGTTAGTAATTTTTTTTACCTCCACATTTCTCGAAAAAACTTTTTTTCACACCGTACCCAGACCGCCGATATGACGTCACGAGGTCAGGTGCACAGATATTGTGACCGGGTTGTACACAGATACTAGCATCCCCTCCATTTCTGATTGTAGATAATATATAATCTATGGTGGTGATTGTTGTTTAGATGTAGAACAGTCTCACTCGAGATGTTGTGATGAGTAGATCTCCATCGAAGAATTTAGTTTCAATTACAACATTGCCACTGAAAAGAATAGTAGGAACTTTAATTAATATACAGGTTAATTGTTTTTTTTTTTTTTATACTAAATAGGCCTACGTTTGACCACATCCCACCTGATGGAAAGTGAAAATGCGGTCGACGATGGATCACGTATGACGCCTAGAAAGGTACCTATTCACTTGTGCCTTGAAGATACCCAAGTTGTACCGCTCGGGAAACACAGATGACGGCAAAGTGTTCCAAATGCGACCAGTTCTCATTAGATGCATAAGGCCTTATTGGGTAGGTCAGCTATGATTTGAGCGCAATAACATACTAATATTATAAACGTGAAAGTTTGTAAGCATGATGATGTCTGGATGTTTGTTACTCTTTCACGCCTAAACGGGTAGACCGATTGAGCTGAAATTTTGTATAGAGATAGCTTAGACCTTGGAATAACACATAGGCCACATAAGTACTGCGGGTAAAACCGCTGGGCGCAGCTAGTCTAAATATATAAAAGGAAAGAGTGACTGATTGACTGATCTATCAACGCACAGCCCAAACCGCTGAACGGATTGGGTTGAAATTTGGAACACAGATAGGTTTTATGACGTAGACCTCCGCTAAGAAAGGATTTTGCCACGCGGGCAAAGCCGTGAGCGTAAGCTAGTATAATATATGTTCCATTAATATTTTTGTTTACCTGTTGAGAGTACATTTTGTGCAATGTATGTTGCTTAGTCCTATTTAAATAAAAGGCAAGGAAATTAACTTTTTTTTGAACCATGGATCTGACCTAATCTTAATCAACAATGCAGTAGAAGATAGCCTATTAAAGCACTATGTTATAATATTATGTTATATTCGTCCCTAGAAACACTAAAAAACATTTTGGAACATGCTGATAGTCATGAAA
This sequence comes from Hemithea aestivaria, assembly GCA_947507615.1. Classification (NCBI taxonomy): domain Eukaryota; kingdom Metazoa; phylum Arthropoda; class Insecta; order Lepidoptera; family Geometridae; genus Hemithea; species Hemithea aestivaria. Next base: position 13,330,093 of record OX382328.1, read on the forward strand.
TGATAAAGCCCCTATTGCTCTCCATTAATTATGTTGTTTGCAGTTTAAGCTATAACTTTAAAATAAAACTCAAAATGTGTTTAAATCTAAATAGACTAGAATAATTTAGACCACTTTTCATCAATTACACATATCTTTTTCTGTTGCAATAAAATTGTTCCATTCATTTTAAGGAAAATGTATAAATAACTTACTTGAGGACATTAGCTGGCATCATTTGTGATTCAGGCGCAGATTCAATAACAGATTGCCACGTATTGGTTGAGTTGGCTATCACATAACCAAACTCAAAGAACCACTCCTCTAAGCACCGACCTTTAAATAGAACTTTCTGAAATGCAATTATTAAACTTATTAAAATTTATTATTAATTATAAAATTTATTATTTTTATTATTAAAATTATTAAACTTTGTAAGATTCATACAATCAGAAATGAATGTCATCAAATGAAAGCTGAAAGGTAGTAAATGGGAAGTATAATTACTTAAAAATTAATCTAAAAACTAAAAAGGCCTTTAATAGAGAGGAGGAGGGTGAAAAGGGAGGCCTTTGCTCTGCAGTGGGGTGAAATTGGATGAATAATAATATTAAAAGGAAAAATGATTATGCATATCAATTATGCAAAGATGTTAGTAGAATTTCACTTTATTGTGAAATCCTAGGTGGCATTGTACTGATTATGGGCAATGTTATCTCTTAACATCAGGAGAGTGTCTTGCTCGTCTTCTTACTTCTTCGCATAAAAGAACAAGTGAATTAAATGAAAAATTTAAAAAACCCCCAACATAACGCTTTCAAAATATGTAATTCGCCATTTTGTGGTGGCGGCCATCTTGGATTTTAATTTTTTTATAGTGCGTTGTATTCTACGCGTGAAGCCCTTTCATTTGATACCCATATTGACAGGGTCGTGGAGAAAAATAATATTCCGCCATTTTGTAGCGTCGGCCATCCTGGACTGATTTCCACCAAACATGGCTAAGAACACTCTCGACTTACTCTACTTTCAAACAAAAAACTAAATCAAAATCCGTTCATCCGTTCGGGAGCTACGATGCCACAGACAGACACACACACAGACAGACAGACACGTCAAACTTATAACACCCTGTCCATAAACCCTGTCGATTTTGCGTCGGGGGTTAAAAATAAACACAGCTTGTATTATTTATAATATTACCTGTTCTAATCGAAACCTCTCCATGGTTTCCATGGAGCTAAAGTTCATTTCTCGTGATACAACTCTACATTTGAGGATCCTCTTTGGGACCCTTGCTTCATGTTCCATTTCAGGGTTTGATAGGTCCTCATTGTGTTGCCAAAGGATTTTACCTGGAATTACAATTTTTAACAGCCTTTATAATAAAAATATAATACACTTTATTGAACCCAAAAGTAAACAACTTACAACTTTAATATTTAACTTTATTAAAAGTTTAGAACATGGCCTTATTGTGGCTTAGAGTGATCTCTTCCAGGCAATTAGCATGGTGTTTGAAATCAAAGCTAACCTATTGATACATTTCTATAAATGAGTGGATACCATATGGATTTATTAATACATTTTATAAAATGTATTTATTCATTGCACAATAATGAGAAATTAAGAGCCAGACAATTACCTGAGTCTGCATCCCGTAAGTTCATCCAGTTACTGAGAGTAATAGATCAAGAAAACTAGTTTTTGGATGTTAGAAGTGATGTTTTCACTTATTTTTATTCAAAAAGCTTTTAAAGCTACTGAATTTTCTAAGCACTCTGTACCTTGTTAAAGCAATAATAGGAATGTTTCATTCTTAATGTGTGATATAAAAAGCATAGCAAAGTTACAAGCATAGTTAAGTAACAAGCTCTGTGTATACTATAGTCGAGAGGAATAAGCGGTTTTGAAAAGGATACACTTGAAAACCATTCAAAATAGTCTCCACACGATCTTGTTTCGCTTCTTCAGCTGGTAGTACCTCAGTCATTTTTACTATTGTTTATTGATGATTTGAAACACTCTCTTGAACAGTTACTGTTGGCAATTTATAAAAGTTTTTAAGACGTCGATGATTAATTTCCAAAGTAAAATCAAAAACGCAAGACCACAACAAAGCAAAATCAATTGGAAAATGACAATGGCGTTGACAGTGACAACACAAAGTAGGGATAAGAGGTAGTTAAAATCGGCTAAAATAATCGACTCCAAAACATATTGCTAGTGGATGTCACATCTCTAATAACATTCCGTAATACGTAAAATAATGCACAGATAATACTTTTTTGTTTTTCCTACTTCTAAATTCTACGTGATAGGAAATTAGTATAAAGATAAAAAAAAAAAAAACAAAATGGATGACTGACTGATTTTGACAGAACAATTTGATGGTATTTTTGTACAATTTCAGTTTTTCAGTGAATTGCTAAACCTGTGAATAAGAAACAAAGGTCCCGATGTGTGCGCTTACTCCGTATTTATATTTTATATATATTCCAGCGTTAGAATAGTAGCATAGAATTGCAGAGCAATTTCTATGAACCCTACCAGCGAGTCTGACGAAGCTTCAAGGTAATTTTATTTTACGTCGTACCCATTTAAACGGGTTTTCTCTGCATTGCAGCTAATGCTCTTTATAAATATGGTTAAATAATATATTTAAGTATAAAACACAGGGTCAAAACAAAAGTAAGGTTATGCATTACTTGCTATTTTTGTTCTTTGTTTTGGTCGAAATTGAGTGCGTAACAGGGTTTGATGTCACAATGCTTTTGTTTTAGGGGGAGCGAAGCGTCATCGTCTAATAACACAACCCCTACCGCGCCTATTGAGGAGGCTTCGTCGAGTTTAAGTGAAGTTGTTCCTAAACACTGTGAAGACACGATGAAACGCGCCGCCGCTAAACAGTTGTTGGAGAGATACTTCTACCAGCTCGTTGATGGATGTGGGAACCCTAACTGCGATAATCAGTACTGTGCTTCCAATAAGGAGGTAAACTACTGCCGCTGATCATCCTCTTCCTGCCTTAATCCCACTGAGTAGGGTCGGCATAACACCTCTTTGTGCTCAATTCCACTCTATCACCTGTCATATCCTCGTTTACTTCCCTATATCTTCATTCACACAGTTCATCCAAACTTTTATACTTGCCCTAAACCCAGAAAATTACTCTTCTGTGAATGTGTATTATGTGTATATTTATTAAACTTAGCTTGTTATAAATAGGCTGCATTTTACTGTGTGGGGAAAAAATAATTTTGTGTTTAAAGTTAATTCATTTGAAATAGCAGCCTTATTCATTCAATACAATATTTATGGCTGAAGAGATTACAAATATCTACTACTTCACTTTTAATTCTAGCGGGAATAAACAGAAACCTACCTTAATCAATCAGCATCTTAATATATTGTTTCACAGTCAAGGAAATTGTCACCAAATGAAGCTGCAGCAGAGGCCATAATACTGTTTTCAAAGGAAGCTCGCTTGTGTGAAACCTTACCCAATAAGGTACCGAGAACAGACAACCCGTGTGATTCTGGCGCTAGGTTGGTTGACAATTTAATTATACCAGTTATATAGTTTATTCATGTCTATAATTACCTTTTCTTGTAGTTCGAATGTTTAACATTTAAAACCACTCACAATTATTAATAAGAGAAAAAGTCTTATCCAGAAAAAGTTAAAAGATGCGCCACTGTAGTTTGTCCAATCAAAAATGAAAAAAAGACTAGCCTATGAGTTATTCCTTCCAACCAGGCTGTCTGTAAGAGATTGCTCTATGCGATAAGACTGCCGATTGTATACCTTTAGCTCTATGTGTATTGTCTACTTATGAAACAATTTCTTGTAACCAGGTTTGCAATAAAGTATTATTGTATTGTATTTTATTTACTAACCTAAATCTATGCAATCTACATACTTAATTCCAGCTCTGTCAGTAGTCATTTAGGTGTGAAGATTTAAGACATTGAACGAGGAAAACAACAGCTGTATTTTGAGATTGGAACCTGAGTGCTGAAAAACACATTATGTTGTGCTTTGTCTAAGGATTTTTCCATACAAAATTAACCTGGGATAGTTCTATAAAACACCGTCACAGCCAATTTGTTAACATGCATCTAAACTTTCACATTATAATACATAGTAGAATTTTCCTCCTCTCTTTTAGTCTATGCTCTGATAAGTTTGGGCCTGGAGTCTTTGATTTGGTATAGATTTACCTCCTCAATCTTGGTCAGTGAAAGACATGTCTTCCATAGAAGACATTTGGGCACTAAATTTTTCTATGACACCAATTAACCCCTTGATTCAGGAAACACTTCTGGTTCAAATCAAAATTGACATCTATTATTTCTAGCTTCTTTAAAATAAGGTTCATATTCGCATTCGCGGGTGCGGCCCGATCGAGCCACTCGGGGGCTTACAGGTTAATAATCTCAATATTTCCAGCACAACATGTACCACATCGCAAACAAAAGACAAGTCAGAAACAAGTAGTGAAGAGTCACCGGCGTGCAGCACCTCTCTGGAGGGCACGTCTGAACCACAAACTAGTCAGGATGCTTCTCGTAAGGAGGACTCCAAAAATACTCATAGCAGTGAGTTTTTTTTTATATGTAATAGGTGACAAACAAGCAGACGGCCCACCTGATGGTAAGTGGCTACCATCACCTATGGATACCTGCAATACCAGGGAGTTCTCTTTTTCAACACTAATGTTAATTTACACTAGGGTTAAAAGTAGAGTTTGTGAATTCCTAGGGGTTGTGTCACTTACGACGGAGAAGAATGCGAGAGCGTACCTCCGCCGTCCCCGTCGAAAAGTGGCTGGAAGGACCCCGGGGTTTTAGTGGGTATATCCGACGGATTTTCTGGCGGGGAGTCCCACATAACCACCCTGAGACTAGCGTCCACTTCTCAGGGTGGTATGCGTAATGCATTTCCCCGGGAAAAAAAAAAAAAAAAGGGGTTGTGTCACTTGACAGTAGGCATAACAATAACAATTACATAATGGTGTCTGGGCAAGGGGACTGGCCTTCATACTTAAACAGGATTAAGGCTGAAATTGTCCGAACTAATAAAATATAAAAAAAAATTGATAGATGTTTGAGAGTAGTGGATTAGAGGTTTGCTATCTTCTAGACTCTAGACATTTAAGAGGGTTGTACGTCATAATATGAGTGAAGATTGAGAAACCCTGCTTCATAAAAAAACTGCAAAGCACTGAATATGGGTTTAAACACCCAGCCTGTGCCTGTATTTTCCTACTGAAGTATTATAATATAATTGACATTGTGATATTTCAGCTAGTTCACACAAACATCAATAAAAATATCATTGTTTTACCAGATGGTGTGCCCTTAACGGAGCAGCGTATATATGAACTATGTGACGAGTGCCTGGAGACACAATTGAGGAGGCCTCTTATAAGAGCGCTAGGGGAGGCTTTCACACAGCCCTCTGTGTTGGCGCGGTGCTTCGCTAGACAACTTGGCGATGATGGAGGGAAAAATACTGGTAAGTCTTAGTGCAAAGAAAATTATTGGGCATAAAAATAAAGTGACGAAATAATGATCAAAATGAGTTATGAGTGGTAGCACCAAATTAAAGCAAAAAAAAGCTTTAAAGAAAAAATTCTTTAAAAAAAGAAAACTTGATAATATGTTATTATGATATCAATTCCTTCTATATCATACTTTTATAAATGCGAAACTTTATATGGATGGAATTTTCTAACCTTTTTATTAAACCTTTGTTTGTTACTCCTTTGTATATGGGTATGCCTTAAAGTCTTAAACTCTTGGAGTAACAACAACCACACTATTTTTAATGGGTAAAAATGCTGCAGAGGGTAAATTATTTTTTTTCAAAAATTGGTCCTAATGTCCATTTCAGGCTGCTCATACTAAGAGTTTAATTACAGACACATTTGAAGGATTGTTTGAAGAATAATCAAGAGAGTCTCGGTAATAATTTTGTTTCAGATAAAGAGTCAAAAGAAAAAAGTGAAGTAAACGATCCAGACAAAGATGTAGACAGTATCACAGGCCCAGAGTTAGACGTGGATGCATGCAAGAGAGCATTTCAATACCTTACTAAGGTATTTATTGTTTGATGATGACGATGATGATGCAATCCTGGCCGATTTCGGCCTCGGCGACTGCTATGACTGGATAGGCATATTTAACTGAGACGAATCTTCAGTGTACAGGGTGCAGGTGGTCTGCCCTTAGATGCGCTCTTTGGTGGGTTGCGTACCCAACCTTATTGGTGAAGGTTCGCGCACATCTGGGACATGTCAATATCCCATTGGCATATTCATAACCACTCAAGCGTCCACGGTGACTACAGTCCCCAGACGACATCGTTCAGTTTAAATGTGTACAGCGCCTAAATCTGGTGATATTCGTTCATTTGAATGTTATTATATGGTGCTTTAATTAATTTGTTATCTGTGGAAGTTGATTTTATTTGTAAAACGAGTTCATTTAAATTAGAAAAAAAAAGAAAATGACGACACAACGCACAAAATGGCAAACTTTTACAGTGTGTGTGGATGGTTTGTGGTGGATCATGTTTTCTATCCATTATTTCTATTGTTATTGTACATCAAATTAATCGTGAAGATATATCCTTTACGAAATATGCAATAGTACAATAATTTCAAAATGTTTACACATATTATTTTAGCTGCAAAAGTTACATGATCAGTACGCGATTATTGGTGGATGATTGTAATGAAACATTATTTTCATCATTTATAATTAATTAGTTTCATTTACTTGTAATTAAATTAAATTCTGGATTCTTTGAGCTTTACGTTAGTATTTTTTATTCTAATGTAGGTTTAGCAGTTTTTCAGTAGTAATCTTTTTTGATGAGCGGGTCTCGCGCCGGCGGAAAAAAAAGTGATTTTTTTATGTGGGACGCTTGAGTGGATAAGTGATGACCACTGGTGGGCGGGCCTTGAGCTCGTCACGTACTGATTGTTTATAGAGACTGTAAAATAAATATTGCAGAATAAATTTGATATTATCTTGTATCTATCTTGTAAAATATTCCCAAATTCATTGTAAACATTTGTTGCGCCAAAGATTCTGATCATTTAAGTTTCTGGCAACAATGTTACAGCCATACCTCTTTCACCTCGCACATTTATCTTACGTTTTCCCTCACCAAGGAACTTTTAAATGTAACGGCATCATGCTTATAGCAACTTGGCAACATGTTGATTATATCAAACACATTTAAAAAACAATGTTTAATGAATATGGAGCTTCAAACCCTATTAATTTTTAAAAAGTCACATAGTTATCAATACATATACCAAATACCAACCCTGTTTGACCAATGCACCCACAGTGTTTAATAAAGAGTAACCTAATCTAATTTGTTGAGAATTTATATTCTAAATGTTTTTCTATTTTGTATTACAGTTGCCATCCGAATACTACAGCGCAGTTCTAGTGTCATCTCTGAAAACGTTAGCAGACACATTACTCATAGACTTGAGGATAAGCAAGAAGATGGGCGTGGAAGAAGTAGTCAATTGTTTTGTTATTGCATTTGAAGTACCCGATCTGGGGTACAATGATTACTTCAAGATTGCTCTGCCTGCTTTGTGTCAGGCTGCGCAGCATTTATCGTTGAAAGGTATGGATATTATTACTTAATTAAAACATTTACCCTTCCTACTTGACTAACAATGAGTCCGGAATGTCCGCACAATGTCCGCAAAAAATATTATACTTTGTAATATAACTTAACAATTTAACTAGTTTGATTCCACGTCTCATATACTTTATCTAATGCATGAACAAGGGACCGAGATCGCATCTAACGGGTCTCAAGACACAGGCTGACGCCTAGTTTGAGACTCACAGACACACCTGTATGGAATGCTGAAATTTATCCGAATAGGGATGTTGACACATGTTACGAATTCATATAAACTTATGTCTTTCTCATAAAAGACAGTATTTAAAAACCTATAATCACATTTTAAGGATCTATTCACAAGCCAAAATTAAATAAAATCAATTTTAATTTCAATAATTTTTACTTATTCTTACGCGAATGCGAACGCCAATCAGAGCGCGTGACGTCACACCACTGGCACGCACCGCACCGCATGCAGTCAGCGGGACTTACGCTTCCTATGAAATGTTCCTGATTTCAACACATTCTAATTATTCATAACTTAAAAACCACTGAACCGATTTTGATGCAACTTATACGGTGCCCTAAGTTGGTCCGAATTTAAGCAAAAAAAAATTCAATAACCAAAATGGATCTTATATTTTCAGAGAGACATTTTAGTTATTGACTTTATGGTTTAAGTATGGACCAACTAAGGGCACAGTATATAGTCCGGTCATTTTAGACATAAAAATAGTGATCAAATAAAGAAAATTCCGACAGAGCCAAATCTTCGTAGAGACCTTAGGTTTACCACAAGGAATAAAGTGTCAAAAGTCCCCATCAGTCCCATGTGAGCTTAGGGACTTATTCGGGGCCCAAGGTAAAAATTTTAGGTTTTTTGGATTTTTCTCGAAAACGGTAAGTTTTATCGAAAAAGTACCTCAGAGCAAAGTTGTAGATCTTAAAATTCTCTATAAAAATGGTCCCTATGATTTTTTCTCTAAGACCCACTATTTCCCAGATATTACGCTTGTAAGAATCACGTTCTACATAATATGCACACATTTCCACACCACCTGTGAGGTAGTGTACTCGGCGCGTTTTTTTTTAACGTGGTATCCCCGGTAGGCCTATTCCACGAACCTTTATGACGTTATTTTCAGGAACAATAATTATTTAATAGTATGAAGATTATTGATTTAGACACGCGGCAGCGAGTCAAGCCAAGTTCAAGCAAAGGAACTGGCGACCGCGCCGTGTGTTATATTACACGAACCGTCCAAAGCGCGTTTTGACGACTTTTTACACCCTCGTTATACAAAAACTATTGCACATAGAAAAGTCAAATTTGGCACATATACTACAATATACGAACTATATCTCTGTTCCAAATTCCAATAACACAGCTCAAACGGTTATTTAGATATAAACATCCAGTAATCGGTGAAGTTAATACATACTGAGGGATAGATCAAAAGTAATATCCCAGTTCCAGATGACCTAGACAGCTGAAATTTGGCATCCCGATAGGTAATGTCGTAGTAACAAAGGGAAAAATCAGAAACTAGTATTTTTATATCATTTTAAATTATTATTAATTTTTTAAAAATGTATGATATTAAAGTTTGGAACGCCTAGGAACGCATAAAGCAATACATGGTGCATTTTGCTATAATTTTTGTGTAGGCGGCTATTTTCCGTTAGATACTACGAAGTGCGCGCGAGTCCACTATTCCTACTAATATAATTATAAATATAAATAAAAACTTAATACCTTTATACCTACTGTACGTATGGATACATGTTTTTTTTTACTTTTTCACGCCTAAACTGGTGGGCCGATTGACTTTAAATTTGGTATAATAAAAAATATAGCTTAGACCCCTGGAATAACATAATATACACTACTGTACCAAACTGTATAGCGGGTAAAACAGCTAGGCACAGCTAGTCACTAATAAAAATAGGTTCCTGGTACCTACGCTACGTAACAATTGTATATCCTATGTAAATACCTATCAATATATCGACTCACCAGCACAAGGCGGCTCAGTAACATAGAGGTAATAATATTAACATTGTTTACAATAAAAATAATGTAGGTATGTATATCGCCTTAGGTGCTAGTTGGTGTAAACATTTTAGATACCTACGTACCTGTAACTGTATTATAACTATACAGTCATAATATTATAGGTATGTGGCGGTATCTGGGGGCACGGCAGTGCCCCCGCCATGTCGTCGTCATTACAAGTCTTGTCGGCTTAGGTTAGGTTAGTCTTTTGTTCGAAATTCTAATCCAGTTCCAGATGATCTCAAAAAGTTAAATTGCCATCCAGGTAGGCGGTTGGTATAAGATAACTGGGTGAATATAGATAAATTTATCAGTAACTAGTATTGTTTAAAAATCAATTGATAAGGTACAATATTCAAATCAATAGTGCACATGAATGCTACATATAAATAAGTACTAAATTAATTATAGGTATAGGTATATCGAAGCACGGCGAGGCTCACGGTGCGCGGTGCGACGGCCGTGCCGTGGAGAAGTGGGGTGGGGGGAGGTACAATAAATAATCATTTGGTATTATAATCTTATAATGACTGAGTGTTTTAACCTATTACATACTAAAAAGTACTGTACAAAAAGCAATGATATCCCATCAAAAACATAAATGTGAAAAGAGAGCCAAGTTCAATATTACGATGTATGTACCTACTCATAGTTACCTATGATTTGGTAGTTGACTTCAACGACAAAAGAAATGAGATCTAAATGGGTGCCAAGTTCAATGGTCAGTCCTGAAAAATATTTACAACATAAAATATTTTATTACAACTTAAAAGATTATTTCTTCTTATCACTTAGAATTAATATTATTTTGAAGCCCAAAGTTTGACTTGGCTAGTTCTCATGGGTACCATACGACGAAGTATCATTGGGATAAGACAATAGATACTTTATTGTATACCACATAATGTTAGAAAACACATAAGTACATAATTAAAATTAAAAATTACAATGTACAAGTGGCGGTCTTCTCGTTAAAGAGCGATTTCTTCCAGACAACCAATGGATGGAGGGGACTAATTTACACGATAAAAGACGGTGGCGCACTAATTAGTATTAAGTGCGTTTAATAGTGATCAAGCTAAAGTTAAGAGAGAACCTACCTAGTATATTATGAGAACTGGCCAAGTCAGTCTTTAAGCTTCAAAAAATATTAATTCTAAGTGATAAGAAGAAATAATCTTTTAAGTTGTAATAAAATATTTTATGTTGTAAATATTTTTCAGGACTGACCATTGAACTTGGCACCCATTTAGATCTCATTTCTTTTGTCGTTGAAGTCAACTACCAAATCATAGGTAACTATGAGTAGGTACATACATCGTAATATTGAACTTGGCTCTCTTTTCACATTTATGTTTTTGATGGGATATGGGTTACTGAGTTTAACTGTCGTTCAAACTTTTTTTTATTACTTTAATCTGACTCATACTCTTCATATTCAACTTCAACAATCATGTTTTCTTCAATTTCTTCTTGTTCTTCTTCTTCTCCTTCCTGTTGATGAACGCTTAGAAATTGTTCAAATGAAGATGAATCAGTTGTCTCTTCATCAAAATCACATGAATTTTCCTCTCTTGTATTTAATTGAACATTTGAGCAAGAGACACCTTGGCAATTGGTACACGCTGGAGAACACTGCAACCCTACTTTTTTACAGCCACATTTGGCACTACAACCTTTCTTGCAATTGCAAAAAATAGTGTTAAGAAGTTTTTCTGGAGCAGGGGGCAGTAAAGTTCGAATCGGTTCCAAAGTATTATTTATAGATTTCCAACCCCAGTCTTCAGGGTTCAGTTCATTGCCTTGCCATGTCTGAACTTGATAGTATACTCGAAACAAATGTTGAGTAGCAGATGCCGATGTTGGAGGAAGACAAGATAGCTGTACTTGCTTTTTATTTCGTGTATTTTTTACAAATGTTAAATATCTGTACGTATCTATGCAATCAATTTTTTTTGGAGCTCCATAAACCGCAAGAAGAAACCGAATTCCTTTAGTAATTAGTATTTGAGGTGAAGAATTAATTTCTGTAAATACTTTTGCGCAGTCAATCAAATCATTTTTTTCAAATAATTTTAATACTGAATTTTTGCCCCTTCTAAACATTGCTGACGTAGTATCGCACCCGGTTATCGCATGTAAAAATAAAATAAAGTTTTGGCATTTTGGATAAGCTGATAAACTTTTAGAAGAATATATTTCTGTCCGTTGCTGCGCCTTCCCAGGTTTTAAAAAGTAAATAATTTTATCAGATGGAGTCCTTGCAGTGAGTAGTACTAATAAATCAACATCTTCACCTACTACAATAGTTGTATTTCTTGCATTAAATTGTTCTATTGCTGTTTCAATTATGATGACATCGGCGTCATTCGGAGCTTGTTTCACGGCAATATTTTCAGCTGTTAATTTGTTACTCAACATAGAAATAAAACGAGATTTATTATTAATGTTTGCAAAAAAATATTGTTGATTAACTGGAACTGTCATAAATTCGTCAATCATTATGTCGGTACCTGAGGATGTTTTTGTAGCACGACGACGTTGTTCTGCAGCTTTTATGTTCTTTGTTGTGTCACTATAGCCATCAAATACTACCGTAACTATATGACCATAATGTCTACGTAAATACTGAACATATTTTTCAAAAATTACGTTAAAGGTTTCTTCTCGATCCCACACAACGTGATGTAGTAGATATCCTCCATCAATAACGTAAGCAGCGTTTGTACAATCAACCTCAGCATTGACTGATTTAAAGCAATCGTAAAGAGCCGACTTCGTTGTTTTACGCATTCCAGCTGCATCGAAGAGTGTCAACGGGTAAGGAGCTAAATCATATGCGAAAAATGTTTCAATTTCATCCTCAAAAGTCTTAGTGACACTCATACGTTGAAATAATAATACTGGGTCTATTGGTACTTCTTCGTCGTGAACTTTCACAGTGCCACTCACAGCTAAAAGAGGAAGTACTTTATCTGTGCGTTTCAATTTTATATGATTGAAAGTTTGACCAGTCATTTTAGACATCGAGGCAATCCCAACTTCACGAGCTTTATGACAATTAATCTTATCGTCACCAACGACTCCTGAAGCAATAGATAAGATTTTGTTAATTTCGGGAAAAGGATCATGTGATGAAAACCAGTCAAGAAGTATTATAATATCTTTAGCATCTTTCTTAACTCTCGAATCACTCGCATCTACATGTTGATCTGTCGTGTCCATTCGAACATTAGCAAGAACTTCCAACTCGTCACACACTGTGTTCATTGCATGCATTCCGTAAACCCATTTGCTTATTACACTTTCTTTTGTACTTCGTCCTCGAGAAATACCACCATCTGTTTTCATGGATTTCATCATTGATTGTTCGATAATCATATCTGTTGAAGTTCCACAACTGAGTTTATCAGAACGTCGAACAGTGAAAAATCCTTCAGTAAACCTTCGATAAACACTAGGATCAATTACCTCCTCTAATTGAAGCATATCCTGCAAGTATAAGTGCGCAGACTTAGCGTAAGGTAAATGCCCCGATGCATGGAAATAAGGAAGCATTTCTTTAACGCAGTTCAAATGAGCTTGCCAATCTCCCATACGTTCAGCTCTTATAAATTCTTTTGCAATGGACACCATCCGAAAATACTGTACCCATAATTGTGCAGTTGGTCCTCGTTTCTGATATTCCATTAACTTTTTATTAAATAAATCAAGTAAAAGTTCAGATATTTCCTTATCATTTTCAATGTCATAATATAAAAGAGTTTTATCGAGGATATTTTCCACTGTAATTATAAGATCTGCATCCATACCATCATCAATAGCTAGTTCTTTTAATATTGTTAATGCTAAAGTGAGCTGAAGTAACGTGTGAGCTCGAACTGCCCTCGCGTAAGCATGGCCATTAAGCATTTTCTCTAAAGACTTAGGAGCATAAATCTCAGAAAGCACTTCTTTTAAACCACTTCCTTGCATGATATAACCTATTGCGCCGAAAAATGACATTAACAAATGAAATCCTCCTAGTCTCACTATAATCTTTGATAATTCCGATCCTTCAGGTGCAGCAGATACAATTTCGCGAGCTTTCGCAAATAGAGGTTGATCAAAAGTAATTATGCAAACTGTATGGTTGTGACGTTTAGCATCTTCTAAAGCACAAAGTAAAGTTGTGTATATCGTATTGTAATTACTTGCAGGCTGTTGAACAAATGGCAGAAATGTAATTTTTGATTTTGAAAAGTCTACAATATTGCTAGTCACGTGTTCAATATAACCATTCCAACCAGGTAAAGGAAAAGCTTTGCATTTTCCATAGAACCATATCACATCAACTTTTTTTAGAAAAGATACTTTTGTTTCATTTTCGTATTCAAAATCTCGCACATTTATTTTGCTATATCCTACTACGCCAGTATTTTGATAAACCTGTATAGGTACATGAGCCTTGACTGCAAAATCTTTAGCTGAAAGGACTTCAGTTACTCGCGGCATCGGCTGTTCTAGTAATACTGAATCTTTGGGAGTTACAATTTGTATAATACCCATGATATGAAGCGTATTATTACCGTCCAAAGTATTTACATTAATGTCAGCATTATCTGCAACATATTGAACAAATGTGCCAGTTTCTGGTGATAAAATGTGAGGTGGGCGACTGAAAACTGCTGCTGCTTCATACTTCATTGTTTCACTGTAAGATGCGCATAAACCAAACGATGAGAAAATTTGTATAAGCCGTTTTGAACCAAACCGCCGATGAAAAAAAACTGAAAGACCCAGCTGTAATTTAGACTTGAAGGATTTAGGCCGAACAGCAGTCATTATGCTATGACTAATATTTGTGCAAACTAACTTTAAATGATCCAAATTATGACGCTTATTTTTAAGAATGATTTGTCCCAAAAAAAAAGATAATGATTCGGGAATATCGTTATTTATATCTTCAAACATTCTACCCGGTGGCGGGTACATAGTATTATCAAACACACAAGATTGAATATCTTCTCGAATAATTTCTGCCGCAGCTTTTAAAGTTTTCCACCGTTTTTCCTTTTCATTCAAGTTTTTGTTATCAGACCAGGCTTGACTTAAAATGTCTTGGTAATTGTCTACAAAACAAATAAATGTTAATTTTCCAGGCTTCTCTGTAATAATAATTCTACTACCATACTTTAATTTCAATCGTATTTTTATAATCCCGTTTTCTAAAGCTACATTTTGGCAAACATTCCTCAGTTCATCTAACGAAAACTGGCAGTCATCGCTACTTTCAATGAAATTGAAAATTTCCTCCATTGCAGAGTTTATAGCCTCACTTTGAGGACGGCCAATTTTACCGCCAGTATTAGGTCTCAGGAAGGATTTGTAACAACTGTCATGGTATTTAGCGTCAGCAGCAACTAAATCATACTGAAAATTAATACGCGCAAAGACAGCTTTTGACACATCATCAGAACGATCTTTAGCTAATTTTAAAATGGAATCTTTGAATGTAAGTGTAGAAACTTTATGAATTTTTCGGCGATAAATCTTCACTTTCTTCTTTTCTGCTTCTTCATCCACTTCATCGCCACAAAATAAGCAGTGGTTTTTAAAACAAAAGCTGGATTCACTTATTCGCGCTCTAGTATGAGGTGGACTTACTTTTGAAGTACTGGCCTGTTCTTCCTCACGTTGTCTTTTTGATGCAGAGATTGAAGTTTTCCGGGTGTATGATTTTCTGCAATCCACGTGAATTGTAACGGACTTTTGGCTTCTTAAATAATCAGCAAACTCATCACTCCTCGCGACACTTGCATCGATTAAAGTTGGCATTCCACGACTGACCACAATAGTTTCATCTTCAGTCAAAAGTTTATTACAAATAAAGCAAAATTGTGACATTTTTTTTTAAATATTAATCAGCACTAACTTCAATAGTAGACGCTTGTAATAAATACGTATAGTCACTCGAACTGGTCGTTCAACACTAAAAGCAAAGAGCATATAAGAGAAGAGACGGCACTTAGAACAAAAAAAATGGTTCAATGTAAATGTATGAAACGGGCAAGAAGATCCAATACCAACATTACGGGCATGATTATCGATTATGACAGTGACAATTAACAACGCCAATGCTGCCAACATTGCTTACGTGGTAGGGTTGTTCCTGCACCGGCTACATATTTTATCGATAATTTGTTCGTATTATAATTTCTCACATTTAGGTTATTACATATTACAGAGTTAAATAATTTAGTCTAAGTTTATTAAGTGGGTAAAGTCTATTATATATTAATACTAGACATATATTAATAGTATTATATATTAATAGTAGGCATTTTTGCTTGCTTGAGTACCTAAATATGTATATACGTGGCATATGTGTGCATACTATGTAGAACGTGATTCTTACAAGCGTAATATCTGGGAAATAGTGGGTCTTAGAGAAAAAATCATAGGGACCATTTTTATAGAGAATTTTAAGATCTACAACTTTGCTCTGAGGTACTTTTTCGATAAAACTTACCGTTTTCGAGAAAAATCCAAAAAACCTAAAATTTTTACCTTGGGCCCCGAATAAGTCCCTAAGCTCACATGGGACTGATGGGGACTTTTCACACTTTATTCCTTGTGGTAAACCTAAGGTCTCTACGAAGATTTGGCTTTGTCGGAATTTTCTTTATTTCAATTGTCTAAAATGACCAGACTAATAAGTTGCATCAAAATCGGTTCAGTGGTTTTTAAGTTATGAATAATTAAAATGTGTCGAAATCAGGAATATTGCGTAGGAAACGTAAGTACAGGCCAGTGGTGTGACGTCACGCGCTGTCAGATGACAGTTCGGAACGTTTTAGGCGGCATTCAAAAAATCATTTTTATTTACGTTTTTTAAATTGAAATTTCGTATATTTTTGCATAAAAATATGATATTCGTGTATGAAATGGGTCTATCTATCATATAAAAGCAATTCCAAAAATTAGTCAACATCCCTATTGTAGTGCACTATACAAAATGCAAAATATAGCATGTAAGTCTTTTTGGTAAATAAATAAATCATCCAAATCATAATAATCGACAACGCGTTGCGACGGTAACTGCTCACAATCAGGCGGGTGATCCAAATAAAACCTAAGAAAGAATCCAGATAATATTATGTATTTACCACATTTATCTTGAGGGTCAACCGGTTAGAGTTTCGCCACGAAAAGAATTTTTATTCATGCGTGACGTGGTGAAATTGTCGAGGATGGTTAAGTAAGAATAAGAGGACCCCCCAAACCAGAGGAGTACAGGTTTCTTCCTCTTAGTAGGATCACCAGTTTAATTAACCACTTCTTCGAAGAGTAAGGGTAGGCAAGGGGTTAACACAATAGATCCCAATGGGTCGATTTGTTGCTGGCTTGGTCAGCCCATATAAGATAAGAATAAGAGAGTCGTGTTTCGGAAATCTCGCGGTCGGCTTACTGCTGACTCTGCGCGCAATATGTTGCCGGCACGACGTGTTACCCACTTTTTTGTTTTTTTAACACATCGGTAAAATTCCAGCACAAGCCCGTCTGGCGCGCGTGTGGGCGCAGCGGTGCCGCAGCAGTCTGCGTCACATCCTGGAGACGCTGCAGCAGCTGGTCACTCTCCGCGTCATCTCCACCGACTACTCGCGTGCCTTCCAGCTGCAGGACGACGACACCGTCACCAACGCAACCAGACTGATGAAGGTATGTTCCACTACACGCAGCCTGCGTCACATCCTGGAGACGCTGCAGCAGCTGGTCACTCTCCGCGTCATCTCCACCGACTACTCGCGTGCCTTCCAGCTGCAGGACGACGACACCGTCACCAACGCAACCAGACTGATGAAGGTATGTTCCACTACACGCAGCCTGCGTCACATCCTGGAGACGCTGCAGCAGCTGGTCACTCTCCGCGTCATCTCCACCGACTACTCGCGTGCCTTCCAGCTGCAGGACGACGACACCGTCACCAATGCAACCAGACTGATGAAGGTATGTTCCACTACACGCAGCCTGCGTCACATCCTGGAGACGCTGCAGCAGCTGGTCACACTGCGCGTCATCTCCACCGACTACTCGCGTGCCTTCCAGCTGCAGGACGACGACACCGTCACCAATGCAACCAGACTGATGAAGGTATGTTCCACTACACGCAGCAACCTGCGTCACATCCTGGAGACGTTGGTCAGCTGGTCACATCTCCACCAACTAAAAAAACCATGTTCCAGTGAGACGTCTAATGCCACTATTAAAAAAAATTGCCTCGAGGCAGAACGTAATAGACCTACTTAGTTTAACATGACTAATTTTATTAAAAACTACTATTTTTGTTCTGGAAAATAAATGTTTTGTATTTGTGTGGAATTCACGCGTTTAACTTTGATTAATAACATCAAAACCTAACATGGTGTGTGTCAAAATATTTTGGTAGGTATTGACGTTAGCTATTGATTAATATGGGTTTCATAGCTGATCGCCATTAACAAAAATATTCTTAATGGCGGACCAGTAGGTATGTAACAAATTTTTCAAACCCCTTTATCGTATATTTTCCACATTTCAGGATCCAAAGGAAACATTTTTGTGAACTATATTTTTATTTTTTTAGATAGTGTTCTACGCGAATATGTTAGCGGGAGTGATGGAACCGAACACACTAAGGGAAGAACCCATACATATATCGAACCAACAGGATCCGTTAGACGATGTGTTAGGACATTTGTACCCACCAACATCTATGAAAGGATCTAAGGATTGTCAGCCGGATGACCCATTAGGTAAACACACTATTTTTTTGAGTCTTCTTCTTTATTACCTGAGGGCCTATTGGCTAATTTTCACCCACTACGATTGATAGCAACTTCAATATACATTGCTGCGTTTGTTATTTTACTCACATTTATGAGGAGATTTAAGCAAGTAATGTACGCAATTTTGTCTATGGATTCTAGTGTTTTACATATCGTTTGGCGATAGCCAATAGGCCCTCTGTATGGTAAGCCACCAGTTCAATACAGCTATCAGTAGAAACATAGAGATAACAACTTGTCTCACGTTTTAAACGGGTGACGCTGAAAATAAATCTTCTACACCTAACTTTAACAAACTGCGGTCGGCTACACCTAGGTTTAACCGGCTAAACCTAAGTGTAGCCGCACTTCGGACTTTAGCCGTAACATATATATTAATGTAAATGTTTTATTTTCAGCTATCGAATTAGATATAAATGTATTAGACGCTAGAAAACCCTACCTGCCATTTGAAGATTTTTACAACGAACCACTTAGTGATACCATTGAAATGGATATAGACTTTGGTAATTATAAGATCGACTCAGTTAGAGGTATGTACATTTTAATTATATTATTTTAAATCTATGGCATCATGCATTCTTGTACTAATTAAAGTATAATATAACTATTATTATAGATCAGCTTGTTAAATTTTTAGGTATTTAATAATAAGTAACTAGCGAATAATATAGTAGAATCTCACTAATGCGGCACTTCAATAGTCTAACACGTTTAAAAACCCGGAAATATCCGCCCCAAAACCGATTAAAACTATGCATGTGTGTACATGGTCATTGTGAAAAATGATACTTATTTTTTGAGTAATTTTATAAAAAAACCTGTAGAATATGAAATCAACTAAGTAGGTACCTACACAATAAATTTTTTCAAGGGTCAAAAGTTTGGACAAAATGTATAGGTACAATATTACTTTTGACTGCTCTTCTTTGAATTGATTTTTCAGATTAGACTTTATTTTACAGATAGGTCGAAGAGTATTCCTTTTGCTAAATATGTTTAAGTTATGCTTACTTTAAGTTTATGCCAGTTTTTCTCACATCTTACTAATATTATAAACGTGAAAGTTTGTCACAATAGATGTCTAGATGTATGTTTGTTACTCTTTCACGCCTAAACAAGTGGACCGATTGAGCTGAAATTTTGCATAGAGATAGCTTAGACCCCGGAATAACACATAGGCTACATAAGTACTGCGGGTTAAACCGCTGGGCGCAGCTAGTAGTTTAAGAACTTGAATATCCCAAACCCCAACATCTACTCTGGCACCCTCTGGGGCTGTAGCATGCCACACGGGATCCCGACAAAACTTCAAGAGTAGAACTGTCATCCCATACATTGTAGTTTTGTGAATGTATGGGATGACAGTTCTACTCTTGAAGTTTTGTCGGGATTCCGTTTGGCATGCTACGGCCACTGGTTTTTAACAGTGCCAGGTTACTGTTATACCGTATTTGGTTGCCAGCAGGTAAAAAGTTCGCGTTCCTAAAGTACCCGTTTATCCTGTCGCCGGCGAGCAAGTCACTCGGGCTTTATTACGAGAACCGCATCCGCATGTACTCGGAGCGACGAGTGTCGCTCCTGCACGCGGTCGTGGGAGCCGCGCCGCCCATGCCCTTCCTAAGGCTCAAGGTTCGCCGCGACCACATCATTGACGACGCACTCGTCGAGGTATGTTGTACTCATATACCGGCTTGTGTCTGTTCTTGTAACCGGGGCTTGCAAAACCAACAACACTTCGACCTATTGGGTGTTGTGGTCTGTTGTGTTCACCCCTACCTTAATGTTACTTATTCTTTGAAGAAGCGGTTCATTAAAGCGGAGATCACACTGAGAGGAAGGAACCTATAGTCGTCTGGCTTAAGATATTATGCTACCTCAAGGATGCATACGTTTTATGGTCAAGACTAGCATTCACATAAGATGTGCTTCATTGTTTTTCTAACTTGTGACTGTTCGCAAACACTACCGCTATGAGAAGAAACTCGTCATTCACTCTCACCCGCTTTTGTCTGCTAAAAGTACCCTCCTATGTATATTCTTGGTTCACATGATCTACTTTCCAGCGATTGAAACCGCTAGCCATTAAATAAAAATGTTTTAGATCACATTATGGTTTAAACTTCAATGTTATCTTCATCCAAACTTTACTCGAATCCGTTTTATACACAATTTGAACAGGTCCCTTATTTTTAATTAATTGCTAATAAGGTTACAACTTCCTTTAATTATTCACAGTTAGAAATGGTAGCGATGGAACGTGCGTTAGACCTGAAGAAGCAGCTGGTGGTAGAGTTCGAAGGCGAACAAGGGGTGGACGAGGGCGGCGTCAGTAAAGAGTTCTTCCAACTGATCGTGGAGGAGATCTTCAACCCCGACTACGGCATGTTCACGCAGCAACCTGATTCACTCACTGTTTGGTAAGAAACATAAGCTTTAATCCACAGTTAGAAATGGTAGCGATGGAACGGGTGTTGAGACCTGAAGAAGCAACTTGTTCCAATTGATCGTGAAGGAGACCTTCAATTCCGACGATGGTCCAAACTTTAGACCTGAAGAAGTTTTTAGGTAGTTTAATGAATATGTTTACCAAGTCGCCAAGTGGTGATTATGACCAAGTTCCGACACAATCTTAAGTGGATCCTGAGTGGAGTGGGGGGGAGACACATTACCCCGCCTAATTAGGTCGATCAAGTCACCGACAACGTGTCATCAACGACTCTTGTAGACTTCAATAGACGATGTCAACCGCTCACCATCAGTGGAAAAAAGAAAAAAGAAATGTATATAACATTTCTTTTTCTTGAAAGAGTTTTTGTATTGTATTGTACTTTTGTGAATGTATGGGATGACAGTTTGACTTGACAGCAAGACAAGTCTACGCAATGTCCACGCTAGGCCCACAGATGGGCTGTCTGGGTGTCTGTCACTAACGTAAAGTAAAAAATTATTAATTTTCAGGTTCAACCCAACGTCATTTGAGACTGAAGCACAGTTCACACTGATCGGCATAGTGTTAGGTCTAGCGATATACAATAATATTATACTGGCTGTTAACTTCCCGATGGTTGTCTATAGAAAGCTTATGGGGAAGAAAGGTTCTTTTGAAGACTTAGCTGATTGGAATCCTGTAAGTATTTCCCATGATTTCAATAATATTTTTCCTTACATAAATTTCTTGTTTATTGAAACAATATTCTTTAATTTTTTGCTGCTTTTTGTCACGAATTTATTTGGTTAAATACCAGCACTAATATCGTTCACCTAGTTCACAATGCAACAATTCATTTTAATACTGCGAAACACTTATCGAGGGACATACATTGATACCTCGGAACTATAGATCATTCACAGTTATTTTACCTCTAGCCCTTACATTGGCTAGCCTGAAAATAATGTTGCCATGTCAGGTGAGTATTGACTTCCCCATTTTTAACCAACTACAAAATGGCGAATTACTTTTTTCTTCCACAACCACCTCAATATGGAAATCAAATGATAGGGCACTGTATAAAATTTAAATTCCAAGATGGCCGCCATTCAAAATGGTGAATTACGTTTTGCGTTGGAGGCGGGGGTTTTTTATTTTTTTTATTTAATTCACTTGTAAGTATTATTTTACAGTGATGTGTGTACTAACAAGAATTTCCTGTTTCGAACCTACCTAATATTTTATATCATATTGATAGTTCGCAGTAACCACTTGTTCATATTATGTTAACCATCCGATATTGTTATAGATAAATTCTTTTTCTTCAAAGGAAATTGAGTTTATGGGCATTGGTAAAGCTTGGGATTATAATAATAATTATTAAAACAACGAGTACAAGTAACCTTATCAAGTACAAAAAGTAACGTTTGAACAAGAAAAGTAACGCATTTTTGAAAATTTTACACAATATACACAGTTGAATAGAAATACGCTTACATATTCTAACATTTCGGTGATAATTACTAATTTTTCAGTTTATTTAAATAAGATATTGCTAATCAACAAAAAAAATCCTTTTCTAAACCAGATAAAGTTATACAAAATTGCCTTATTTTTTTGTCTCTGCTAAATCAATAAATTAACTATTATTTTCTATACCATTACAAGGAAAAAGATTCGTTAATTATAAGGTTCAATTTAAAATAAAGACCTTGAAAAGTATCGTAAAAGTCATCTAGACACGAATACAAAAGTAACTCAGAGGGTGAAAAAGTAACATAAAACGTAACAAAAGTAACGATCTGGCAACATTTTGACAATAATGCAACATAAAGAAAATAATTTTGACATCTGTCAGAGGTAAAATAACTGTGAATGATCTATAATCTTTTACGAAAATGGGACTTATCAAGTGTATGGAGCGCAATCTTGCATTTTATTTTCATGTGCTCAACTCATTTTACTAAAAAATAGGTTACGAGGTGTCAACTTATGACCCTTATTATATTATTTTAAAACTATCGCGAGTGTTCCCCATAACAAAAACAACAAAAACGGCACAAGTCACGTCTAATATTGCCGAGAATATCTCGACCATCATCGGATTCGGACATCGTAATTGTCCGAAACCGTGGTCGAGATATTCTCGGCAATATTAGACGTGAGTTGTGCCGTTTTTGTTCCTTATTTTATTACAAAAATAATTTTTACACCTGATATCAGCTTCTTATACGTCACCCAAGAATTATGTACACGAAAATTAACTGTTTTGGTCAACAGCTTTTATGTATTCCTTAAAATTGTTTTCCATTATTTCAGACTTTATATAATGGTCTAAAAGACATGCTCGACTACACAGAAAGTGATTTAGAAGAAGTATATTATCAAACGTTCAGGATATGTTATCAAGATGTATTTGGAAACACGCTCTTCCAAGACTTGAAGGAAAATGGCGACAGCATATTTGTAACGCAAGAGAATAAACAGGTATGTTAGGTTTGTAGACTTTCTTTCTCCTGTGTTTGTTGATATATGTATAGTATAGATATAGATTGTACAAGGGAAAATTTATGTAATTTTTATATGTTGCGGCTTTTAATTTAGAATTCTGGAGTGATACAATGTGGCCCCTGCCGCATCGCCGGCCGCTACCGTGGCACTATTTTGCTCTCAGAATGTTGTCACAATTAACATGACTATTACAAGTTTTGTTTATGTTTGAGTAAAATAATAACATTTTTACGAAGAGTGCGCTATTTTGCAACCACAACATAGTGAACGATTCTTGAATCCCGAAAGTAGTGACGGATTTTGAAGATCCATAATATTATTATCTCTTAAGGAACGGCAATGCCTCAGCCAAGTCGAGCAAAAAAGTGCCACGGCCGTACGCCGTACCATCCTTTTCTCGGAACAGGCATTTTGAACCTTCTATAACTTCGTTATAGATAAGACTAGAAGCCTGAATTTTCAATAATTATGGTGTTCAATAAAGAGTTATCATCTCTAATCAATAATTTGTTTCAGGAATTCGTGGATTTATACTCAGATTTCCTACTAAATCAATCAGTAGAGAGTCAGTTCCGTGCGTTCAGACGCGGATTCCTCATGGTGACGGACGAGAGCCCCCTCGCCGCGCTGTTCCGTCCCGAAGAGGTGGAGCTGCTCGTGTGTGGCAGCAAGGTATGATGCCCTCATATATACTGTCATCAGTCGGTGGAGTCAGCTCCGTACGTTCAGTCGTGGCTTCCTCATGGTAACGGACGAGACCCCCCTCGCTGCGCTGTTCCGTCCCGAGGAGGTGGAGCTGCTCGTGTGTGGCAGCAAGGTATGATGCCCTCATATATACTGTCATCAGTCGGTGGAGTCAGCTCCGTACGTTCAGTCGCGGCTTCCTCATGGTAACGGACGAGACCCCCCTCGCTGCGCTGTTCCGTCCCGAGGAGGTGGAGCTGCTCGTGTGTGGCAGCAAGGTATGATGCCCTCATATATACTGTCATCAGTCGGTGGAGTCAGCTCCGTACGTTCAGTCGCGGCTTCCTCATGGTAACGGACGAGACCCCCCTCGCTGCGCTGTTCCGTCCCGAGGAGGTGGAGCTGCTCGTGTGTGGCAGCAAGGTATGATGCCCTCATATATACTGTCATCAGTCGGTGGAGTCAGCTCCGTACGTTCAGTCGCGGCTTCCTCATGGTAACGGACGAGACCCCCCTCGCTGCGCTGTTCCGTCCCGAGGAGGTGGAGCTGCTCGTGTGTGGCAGCAAGGTATGATGCCCTCATATATACTGTCATCAGTCGGTGGAGTCAGCTCCGTACGTTCAGTCGCGGCTTCCTCATGGTAACGGACGAGACCCCCCTCGCTGCGCTGTTCCGTCCCGAGGAGGTGGAGCTGCTCGTGTGTGGCAGCAAGGTATGATGCCCTCATATATACTGTCATCAGTCGGTGGAGTCAGCTCCGTACGTTCAGTCGCGGCTTCCTCATGGTAACGGACGAGACCCCCCTCGCTGCGCTGTTCCGTCCCGAGGAGGTGGAGCTGCTCGTGTGTGGCAGCAAGGTATGATGCCCTCATATATACTGTCATCAGTCGGTGGAGTCAGCTCCGTACGTTCAGTCGTGGCTTCCTCATGGTAACGGACGAGACCCCCCTCGCTGCGCTGTTCCGTCCCGAGGAGGTGGAGCTGCTCGTGTGTGGCAGCAAGGTATGATGCCCTCATATATACTGTCATCAGTCGGTGGAGTCAGCTCCGTACGTTCAGTCGCGGCTTCCTCATGGTAACGGACGAGACCCCCCTCGCTGCGCTGTTCCGTCCCGAGGAGGTGGAGCTGCTCGTGTGTGGCAGCAAGGTATGATGCCCTCATATATACTGTCATCAGTCGGTGGAGTCAGCTCCGTACGTTCAGTCGTGGCTTCCTCATGGTAACGGACGAGACCCCCCTCGCTGCGCTGTTCCGTCCCGAGGAGGTGGAGCTGCTCGTGTGTGGCAGCAAGGTATGATGCCCTCATATATACTGTCATCAGTCGGTGGAGTCAGCTCCGTACGTTCAGTCGTGGCTTCCTCATGGTAACGGACGAGACCCCCCTCGCTGCGCTGTTCCGTCCCGAGGAGGTGGAGCTGCTCGTGTGTGGCAGCAAGGTATGATGCCCTCATATATACTGTCATCAGTCGGTGGAGTCAGCTCCGTACGTTCAGTCGTGGCTTCCTCATGGTAACGGACGAGACCCCCCTCGCTGCGCTGTTCCGTCCCGAGGAGGTGGAGCTGCTCGTGTGTGGCAGCAAGGTATGATGCCCTCATATATACTGTCATCAGTCGGTGGAGTCAGCTCCGTACGTTCAGTCGTGGCTTCCTCATGGTAACGGACGAGACCCCCCTCGCTGCGCTGTTCCGTCCCGAGGAGGTGGAGCTGCTCGTGTGTGGCAGCAAGGTATGATGCCCTCATATATACTGTCATCAGTCGGTGGAGTCAGCTCCGTACGTTCAGTCGTGGCTTCCTCATGGTAACGGACGAGACCCCCCTCGCTGCGCTGTTCCGTCCCGAGGAGGTGGAGCTGCTCGTGTGTGGCAGCAAGGTATGATGCCCTCATATATACTGTCATCAGTCGGTGGAGTCAGCTCCGTACGTTCAGTCGTGGTTTCCTCATGGTGACGGACGAGAGCCCGCTCGCCGCGCTGTTCCGACCCGAGGAGGTGGAGCTGCTCGTGTGTGGGAGCAAGGTATGATGCCCTTACATTACTCACTTTCTTCAGCTTATTTTACCACTACCAGAGATCTGCAGGAGCAAGGTATGACTCACTTCTACACTTTCCGTCTATATTCCTCAACTATTGGTTACATGTAGACCCCACCCAGGGAATTCTATCGAGCCCAAGCTTCACTCCTACGTCAATTTTTTGTTGTTTTTTGTAGTTTCTTGACACCATCAGTTCGGGTATCCTACACATTAAATTATAATATAATCTATATTCTGACTGAAACTAGTAGAGTAGCTCAATGTCATAATACCCAATGTCCTGTTTACCTCCAACCACCCATCGACTTCCAACTAATAACCTTGTGTGCTGCTTAATCTTGTAACAGAACCATCATCATTGTAATATCCACCGTTCAACACAGACGTTCCACAGAGTGATTAAAAGCGTATTGTTTCCAGAACTTCGACTTCAACGAGCTGGAGAAGTCGACAGAGTACGACGGCGGGTACAGCGCCGAGTCAGGCACGGTGCGTGACTTCTGGAGCGTGGCGCACGCACTCAGCGCGGCCGACAAACGCAAGCTGCTGCAGTTCGCCACCGGCTCCGACCGCGTGCCCGTCGGCGGACTGGCGCGACTGCGGCTCGTGCTCGCCAGGTACTTTACACATTGATATCCGTTATCCTAACCATCATAACACAAGCATTAAGTTGCTTAGCTTGGGGTTAGGTGGCGCTGTGTGACGTGTTCTGATATATTTATTTTATTTATTGACTGCTGAAAACACAAGCTGCTGAAACACAGTTGTGTTTTTGAGGTCGGAACGCGAGTGCTGAATAACACAAACTTTGTGTTTAGTCAAAGGATTTTTCCATACAAAATTAATTTTAGGCACCTGGGATGATTCTATAAAACGCCGCCGCAGCCAATATGTTAAAAGCCATCAAATAGAGTTAGAGTTGAAATCTGTCAGTGACACTTTTCGAGTAATCGAAATCCACATATATACATTATTCCCAAGAGTGACAGAGCTAGACGTACATATTGTTATGCTGCTCAGAATATCAGTTTTATTGTTTGACCTAATTCACTTTTCTATCAATTGGGTCATACTGACATTCAAATTTGACCTTTATTACCTTCTGAAGTATTTCATTTGTCCCTTTGGGCTGTGGCATAAAGCCATACACTTGGTACGCGCAATAGCGTTACGTATAGAGAAACAACCGAGCAAGACAACACAATCTCTTATGCCCGATCCATACTCTCCGCGAGGCTACGCTAGGGAAGTGGAAGGAAGGGGAGGGAGATCTACGCCCTCCCCCCGAGATGTTTCCGCTTAAGGCGGAATTCGGCGTTGGTAGGGCCGCGTGAGAGTGCAAAAGCGGACCCGTGACCCTGCCACTTGCCGTTGAAGAAGGGACATCGTGGTAGGTTTAGTAGGTATGGGTGCCGTTCTTCCATCTTTACAGCACCGAGCCCGACATAACCCGCCCTGCCCCACGGGCGGGTATGCGTAACAGCATTCCCCCACGTTAAAAAATAAAAAATTAAAGGGAAGTGGAAGGAGAGTGAGGACGGTGCGCTCGTGTCTCGTTTTCCCTCGCCTCGCGATCGCTCGACGTAGCGAGCAACTGAATAACTCGAGAGTGTAAACGGCTAGCACTCCTGCCGCCTCTATTAGCCGAGCCTCGTAGCGATAGAACTTTTACGAAGTGACTCGCGAAAGTCTGGAGCGGGCATATCAAGATAGATAGGAATGCGAATCTATTTTTATTGTGAGTTTTTGACGGGCAGCTATTGCCTGTGTAATGCCTGCAACTAGCGCCTCAGAATTAGATGATACCGCCCTTCTGCGCGTTCCCGAGCTATGAGGCGTCAGCTTATTCATACTAAGGTATGTATTGAAACAAGTACATTGTATTCAGGAACGGTCCGGACTGTGAGCGGCTGCCGACGGCGCACACATGCTTCAACGTGCTGCTGCTGCCCGAGTACGCCACCAAGGAGAAACTGCGCGACCGACTGCTCAAGGCCATCACCTACTCCAAAGGATTCGGAATGCTCTAGCGACGTCATTATATCAATTCAATAAAGTTTGTTTATTTATACACATTGGACTTTCATTTGTAGTTACTGTGCAGTCCAAGTAACCTGGTTAATTAATGGAAAGGATCGTGGTGACAGTTTGGGGGTGGCCAATGATTTCTATCGGCCACCCCCGAGCTGTCACCGAGTTTACGAGGAGATGGGTCGTGGCCGATGGGAATAAACCCTTTATTACTATACAATCATGCTGTGGCGTGCACCATATCCCTCAAGACCCAAGACGCATAATTCACAGGATTATGACAACTAAACTTACTGAAAATTAGGTTTAATATTGTGAAAGATAATATTATAATACTTTGTGGGATGAAGCGACATACCTACACTAGAATTGGATGAAAGTGGGATGAAAGGCTCGTAAATTTTCAATAAAACCAATATTTGTAGAGTATTATAATCATGATTTAAAAGTATATAAACATAGATATTTCTATATAAACTATGGGGTCGTGAGATGTGTGATATAACTCAAACCACCGAATTTATTATTGAAGGAGTATAATTTATAGTATAAGCAGACAGGTACAGAAGATAGGTACACGGAAGAAGGTTACACGATAGATATAGTCCAGCACAAACAATAAATAGCCGAAGGATAGTGGCGATAGCATACGAGGCATACGACGTGCGAAAACAATAGCGCGGTGGATATGCGAGCGACATGCGTTCAGTCCCGAGGTGATTTTCGCACTGGCGGGCGAGCGCAGGCGCAGCGCGGCGGCCGGCCGCCGGTGCAACATATACAAAGTTATGCGAGTAGCGCTCGCCTCAAAACTAGTTTCCACAGAGACGCGACCGGCTGGCGCTGGGTGCGTTGAGATGTATAAAATATTATCATGTGGAATGAGTGTTTGTTTACGTGACTGTATGAATGATGTCAAATGAATATTAAATATTATTATTATACTGTTTATATATTTATATACATATTATTTTATGATGTTTATTTATTATATTGTTATAAGTTACAATGTATTTATTTATTTGTACATGTTTTTAATATATACGTAGATAATATCTAAAATATGAATATATACTTTATTTTAATGATAAATATATATGTAGTTCGTGTAATGTGGTAGGTATAAGCCCACATCACTCCCCCCCAGAGACCTGGTAGGGGCGATAATAGTTAGGGAACCGGACAGTACGTCCGGAACGTGTAGTAATGTGTGCAGGTGTAGGTGTAGTGCTGTTAGGTGTAGATGTAGGGTCCTGAGTAGTTAGGGAGGGAGGCGGAGGTGCAGGTACGGGTGAACTACCTGTAAAACTATCCTCGTCACTTAATAGATATGCTGGTTTCAGCCGATCTATGGTGACGGAGACAGTCTTACCTCTCACAAGAAGTTTAAAAACCTTGTCACCCCTCTCTATGACCTTATGAGGACCCGTGTACGCCGGCTGAAGAGGAGCACGCGAAGCGTCTTCGCGCAGGAAGACGTGTTCGGCGGCTGTGAGATCTTTAAAGATAAAGATCTTCTGCTTGTTATGGCGAGATGTAGGCACTGGTTTCAACTTCTCAGCGAATGAGCGTAGACGCGCTGTAAAGTCTGACATGTCAGTGGTACAGGGTGTGCTTGGATGAAAAAATTCGCCGGGAAGTCTCAGTGGCTCGCCGTAGAGCAGCTCAGCCGAGGAGGCTTGAAGATCCTCCTTAAAGGCACTTCTGATGCCCAATAGCACCAAGGGGAGAATCTCCACCCAGTTTTGATCAGCGTGGCAGGTGATAGCCGCTTTTAGCTGCCTGTGGAAGCGTTCCACAAGACCATTGCACGCCGGGTGGTAAGCGGTTGTGCGCTTGTGTTGGAACCCTATGGTTTTGGACAGATATTGAAACAGTGCGGACTCAAACTGACGTCCGCGATCTGTGACAATATCTGTTGGACTGCCAAAACGGGAAATCCAACCTGCGATGAGCGCCTTGCCAACCGTCTCTGCTGTGATATCGGGAATAGGCATAACCTCTGGCCACCGCGTGAAGCGATCAACGGCTGTGAGGCAATACCTAAACCCGTTGGAGACTGGCAGTGGGCCGATCAGGTCGATGTGGACCTGCCTAAGACGTGCGCGAGGTAGGTCGAAAGTGCCCAAAGGTGCAGACACATGTCGACTCACCTTAGCACGCTGGCATGCGAGGCAAGTGCGAGCCCAGTCTCGGCAGTCTTTCCTCACTCCTGGCCAAACGAAGCGCTCAGCAACGAGCTTAGCAGTGGCGTTTGGACCGGGGTGACTGAAGGAATGGAGATTCTGAAAAGCTGTTTTCCGAAAAGCTTTCGTGACAAATGGTCTGGGGGTCGCTGTACTGGTGTCACAGTACAATGGAATACGACACCCAGGGAAGTTGATTTGACGGAGACGGAGAGATGAGCCGTCTGCGAGGAAAGTCGCAAGTTCCGGGTCATTTTCTTGTGCTTCGGCGAGTTCCGAGAGACAGATTGGAGCGCCCAGTTCTTCCACCCGAGACAAGGTGTCAGCGACGACGTTGTCCTTACCCGAAATGTGTCTCAAATCGGTTGTGAACTGGGAAATGTAGTCCAAATGTCGGAACTGCCTCGGCGAACAGTCACGCTTGCGCTCTGCAAAGGCGTAACAGATTGGTTTATGGTCTGTATAAACCGTGAAATGCCGCGCCTCGACCATGTGACGAAAGTACTTAATGGCCTCATAGATAGCGAGAAGCTCACGATCGTACGGTGAGTACTTGGTCTGAGACGGGCTTAACTTGCGGGAGAAAAAGGCCAAAGGTTCCCACACATCGTTACGAAGCTGCTGTAAGACAGCTCCGATGGCCGTGTCTGATGCGTCTGTGACCAATGCGAGCTTGGCTCGGCAATCTGGATGTGCCAAGAGCGCTGCATTGGAAAGGCTTTCTTTAGTGGCTGAGAAAGCCTCCAGAGCATCAGCGGTCAGAGTGATGGGTGTGGAACCCTTTACTGCCCCCATCAAAAGGGCGTTGAGCGGAGCCTGGATTTCAGCGGCTTTGGGCAGGAAACGCCTGAAAAAATTCACCATGCCCAAGAAACGTCTCAACGACTTAACGTCCTTTGGAAGGGGGAAATCGCGGATGGCCTGCACCTTCTCGTCCAAAGGCTTGGTACCGCTCTCCGAAATACGATAACCTAAGAAGGTTACCTCGGGAGCCCCAAAGACGCATTTGGACGTGTTAATGACCATTCCGTAGTCCCGCAGCCTAGAGAAGACCTGACGAAGATGGTGCTCGTGCTCGGCCTCGTCCTTGCTGAAAATGAGGAAATCATCGATATACGAGTAGACGAAGTCGAGTCCGCGCATCATCTCGTCGACGAACCTCTGAAAAGTTTGGCCTGCATTGCGCAGACCAAAAGTCATAAATGGGAATTCGAACATCCCGAAGGGTGTAGTGATGGCCGTCTTCGGAATGTCGTCCGTGCTGATAGGTATCTGATTATACGCCTTCACGAGATCTATTGTTGAAAATACGCGACAACCAGCGATATTATGTGCGAAGTCGTGTATGTGGCGTATCGGATACATATCAGGCACGGTACGAGCGTTGAGTTGCCTATAATCGCCGCAGGGGCGCCAGCCGTTGTCCTTCTTTGGCGCCAAATGCAAAGGGGATGACCACGGGCTCTCAGAAGGCCTAGCTGTGCCGACAGCCAACATGGCTTCAAACTCAGCCTTGGCCACCTTGAGCTTGTCTGGGGCTAAGCGTCTAGGAGCACAGGAAACTGGAGGACCGGGTGTTGTGCGGATGTGGTGTAGTGTGTTATGTGTGACTGCGCGCTGTGTACCAGCCGGTCGCGTAATTGTGGAAAACTCACGCGAAAGCAGATGGTGGTACTTGGAGTCGCCAGTAAGGAGTACTTTGACTGAAAGTATGTCGCTGGCATCCTTGGGCAGTGAAGCTGCAGCTGTAACAGAAGTCATATTATCTATTAATTTTCTATTTTTACAGTCCACAGCTATATCGTAATGGCACAAAAAGTCTACACCGATTATCGGTTTAGTCACATCCGCGACGATGAAGCGCCAAGGGTAGGTCCGGCGAAGTCCCAGGTCCATGTCCAGGTGGAGGTACCCGAAGGTCGCAATCGCCGTCCCATTGGCAGCCGTCAGGTCGAAGCTGGTGCGGGCACGGCGCTCTCGAAGCAGGTGTTGCGGGAAGACACAGAGGTCGCTGCCAGTGTCGACCAGAAAATGTGTCTTCGTGCGACGGTCCATAACGAAGAGGCGACCGGGTGACGTAGGTGATTCCGGGCAGTCGTCAGTCGCCATTAGCGACCGCCCCTGGCGTTTCCCGACGTCTTGTAGTCGCACGGCTTCAGGCATCTGTTGGCATCGTCTCCGTGCTTAGAATGGTACCAGCAGATGGGGTACCGCTTGTAGCTGGAGCTGGAGCGAGACCGTTGCTGGCGTTGGCGCGAAGGTGAGCTACGCTGCTGCGGTCTGGCACGACCGACATGGCAGCAGCTGGACCCTCGGGTGTGGTCGTCGAGCTTAAGTGTGAGAGCCGCGACCATCGCCTTCAGTTCTGCGATCTCACTGGAGGGTTGGGATGCTGACGCAACGCAGGGTGAGGCAATCTCCTGTATCCTATCTGCGAGTTCCGCCTGTTTCGCGAGCGGTGTGTCCTGCGATGCGAGTACCGTCTGGATGTTTTCCGGAAGGCGGCTGATCCAGATGGATTTCAGAAAGTCGTCAGGGACTGTTGGGCCCGCCAGGTCCTGCAGATGGCGCAGGAACTGCGATGGCCGCCGATCACCAAGCTTCTCGTGGGTGAGCAGCTGCTTGGTCTTTCGCTCGTGGGAAGCAGACAATCGTTTTATGAGCTCGCTCTTAATACGCTGATATCTGTTTTCAGACGGTGGGCTCATAAGCACGTCTTTGACCGTCTTCGCGTTGGCCACGTCGAGGTTTGCGATGACATTGTTAAATTTTATGTGGTCTTGAGTGATGTTGTAATTCTCAAACTGACCTTCTAGAAGCGCAAACCAAATGTCTGGGTCATCCGGCGAAAACGGTGGCACTTTCAGCTTGATGTTTTGAGGCACGGCGAAAAAGTCGTGAGGTTCAATGGACCTGCGCATTTTCTTAGGTCGTCGAGAAGCCACGTTGTCGTCGTGCCGTTCGTGGACCGTGTTGGTCGAGGATCCTTCTTCACTGCTCATGTTGTTCCACAGGGGTCACCAGTATGGGGTCGTGAGATGTGTGATATAACTCAAACCACCGAATTTATTATTGAAGGAGTATAATTTATAGTATAAGCAGACAGGTACAGAAGATAGGTACACGGAAGAAGGTTACACGATAGATATAGTCCAGCACAAACAATAAATAGCCGAAGGATAGTGGCGATAGCATACGAGGCATACGACGTGCGAAAACAATAGCGCGGTGGATATGCGAGCGACATGCGTTCAGTCCCGAGGTGATTTTCGCACTGGCGGGCGAGCGCAGGCGCAGCGCGGCGGCCGGCCGCCGGTGCAACATATACAAAGTTATGCGAGTAGCGCTCGCCTCAAAACTAGTTTCCACAGAGACGCGACCGGCTGGCGCTGGGTGCGTTGAGATGTATAAAATATTATCATGTGGAATGAGTGTTTGTTTACGTGACTGTATGAATGATGTCAAATGAATATTAAATATTATTATTATACTGTTTATATATTTATATACATATTATTTTATGATGTTTATTTATTATATTGTTATAAGTTACAATGTATTTATTTATTTGTACATGTTTTTAATATATACGTAGATAATATCTAAAATATGAATATATACTTTATTTTAATGATAAATATATATGTAGTTCGTGTAATGTGGTAGGTATAAGCCCACAAAACTAATAGAGTTACGAATGTAAAATGAGAAAACATTAGGAACTCTTTACCGCTAAATGGTCGATAATATTAATTTTTGGGTGAATTATTATGTAGTTGTAATTTAATGTCGTTATTAGATAATGTTCACAATTTATTGATAAAAAAATATTAACAGCTGATGGAAATGGTAAGTACCTTCCTACCTACTTAATGAAATTTTCGCGTCTTACAAAAATACAAAAGTTCTATACAATCATTGATATAAGAAAATTTTATTGAAGTCTATGTAGGTATACAATAGTTTAAACTTTTCCGCACAGATTTGGAAAAGTCCGTTAATATGAATCAATTTAGATTATTGGAGGACTAAAAGCTATTTCAAAAATTAATGTGATGGAAATCTGAGGCAGTAGGTACCTATTGTATGGTGTTTTTTTTATGGCAATGAGTGGTAAGACGGTAGATGTGTTCTCAACGAGTCATACTAGATCCTGTCACACTGTGACTTATTGAGAAAAAAATCGCATAGAGTCACACTGTTATAACGATGCGATTTTTTTTCAACCAGTCACAGTGTGACTCGTTGAGACATACCAACAAGACGAGAAAATATTGTGCGTGATGTCCATATCAGAAACAGTGCCACTCAGTGTTTAAATTTAAAACTGCGTGGCACTGCACTGACCCTGTTACCCAGATATAAGTTGGTAGATCAGCAGGGATATTCACTTATCCGTCAGGGAACCGAACCGAATACCGAATTGTCAAAAATGTATGAAATGACGTATTATTAAATAGATACGACGTTATACGTCATTTCACACATTTTTGACAAATCGGTTTTCGATTCGGTTCCCCATCGGATAAGTGAATAGCCCTGCTGCTAGTTGAATGTAGTGTAAGTTCAGGAGCTGGTGACGGTGACCACCTTGTGATGCAGGACAGTCTTGAGGCGGAGGTCGTGTACGGTGACGGGGAAGGGCACGCGGCACACCGGCTCCGGCCGAGGCACCGCCGGCGCGTCCAGCGACGAACGACGGTATTGGGCCCTATACCACACGATATTAACCGTTAGATAAGAATACCTATATTTATTTGTCCATAAAACACATAATTACATTTTAAAAAGTATCTAGTGGTCGGCAAGCCTGTCTCGTGACTCGTGGGGGCCTTACAACACTTATCAAGAATGTGAATTACAAACTGTTTCAACTTAATCGATATATAGATGGTGTTAAAATAACGGGGTTGAAGCGTCAGGTAAGCTGCATAGAGGATATGATGTATTGGACTCTAAATTACATACAGATATACTTATATCTACCTACCCACACTGTAGCATTTCAGAGAAAGTCTCCAAGTTCAGTCAAGGAATTCTACAAAAAGGAAAATACGTACCTAATGGGTACTGGGTCTGGAAACTACAAACTTAGGCAAACCATGTCGAACGTATCTTTAACGGCGAAGCCGGTCCGTAGTTGCAATAGTTATTTCGTCATAAACTTAGGACTATTTTCTCATTCTCTGGTGAGAATCTCTGGTGATTCTCTGGTGGTTTCTCTGGTAGGGTGGTCCCTTAGGGTGTCCCGTAAAAGTATTTTTTGGATTTTGAAAACGCAACACCTCTCGAAAGTTGCGTAATTTTACGCAGATTAAGAAAATATATTTTTTTTATTTTTGAAAAATAATTTTCAGGGCTCTACCGTTCGTTAAAGTTTTGAAAATTTAACATTTTTTCATAATTTTTTCCCGATATTGAAACAAGAAAATATTATTATTTTTCTAGTTTTAGATATAGAAGATGTTCGATATTATAATTTGAAAGCAAATTTATCTTCATAAAAATCGTGTTTTATTTCTGAAAAAATCCGTAAGTACCCGCAAATTTCAACGTTTTTTGAAACTTCCTCTGATTGGCTCTTGGGCCTTAATTTACACAACTAAATATTTTTTGTTGTATGTTTTAATTAATATAATGTATTATTAGAAGATTTATAGCTAATTTTGCAGTATAAAAGCCTTTTTGGTTATATTAAGCTCGAGTCAAAGTTAAACTACATGTGGTGTATTGTGGCCAAAACTAGAACTCTATTATCGGCTAAAAACTATTATTGACTTCATTAATTGTATTTTTTTTAATCAAAATCCACGTAAAATTTAAGTGGGTATGATATTACTACATTTCAGAACTTTTAAATTCAGGAATATACGCGATTGCTTATGATTTTTTACATTTGACCAAAATATGGGGAAATTTTTACAATAGGGTGCTTCGTATGCTTCATTTAGTATTTTCATCATTTAATTTTTGCCTCGATGTTGTACTTCAGTTGCTATGTGATTGTCAATCTGAAAATAAGTGCCTGCGAGGTGGTTATCTTCTGCTAATCGTACTCTTAATCTAACAGAACATTGACAATTGCTTTGTCAAGTACGTGGTTAAAGTCTACGTCCTATATGCCTCCGATTTGGTTTCTTATTAAACAAAATACAGTTTATGAAGACAAAAATGAAGACGGCTAATCATTACATTTATTATTATGATTAGTTACTATCAATTTTAACCTGAAAAAATTTTTATTAGTTGTCGAAAGAAACGCTCTCATGAAAACTTCTCGTCAATATGTTATGTATTAATAGGCACTACTTTCAGGATTTGGCCTTTTGAAAAGGAATGAGAAATTGAAAGAAGTATATTTAAGACAGTCAATATGAACTTATTTTCTAGAGAAAATATCAAAATCAATATAAGGAATGAGTGCTAGCCTAGAGCATAGTGGGTTCTGCGTCATCTTTCTATTGACGGCCTTTAAACCATGATTAAATAATAAAAGTGAGCAAAATTGAGTAACCCTGACATACACTATCTGTGGATATGTATATTTAGCTGATATCTAATTCCTTACAAAGTGTAACAACAGTAATTCGAGTGGTTATTTTTTTAGAACCAAATTGTAATCTGGAGCAAAAATTATAATTTTTTGACACAAAATCAAGTACAAATTATCAATGATAATAAATTTATAATGGAATTTGTGTTATGCAGTTTATTTCTCTGTAGTTTGTTAAATACATTTAAATAAAAAAATATCTTTTAACATTGATTTTGAGTTAATTTAAAATATTGAGACCAGGACCATAAAAATCGGCAATTCTCTAAACTTCAAAGCGAGGTAGAGCCCTCAAGATGACAAAAAAATACATATTTTTTAGATTATTCATAATATGTGTTAAATTACGCAACTTTTGACACCTATTGAGTTAGCGTAGCTCCAAAAAAAAATTTCCCCATACATCGACGGGACACCCTATGGTCCCTACCCACATCATCATCAGGCGACAGAGAAGAAAGTGGTCGGAGAGTCGCAAAACAACGACGAGCTGTCGAGACGATGTCGTCGAAAGTCGCTGTCGACCAATGGGGGGCAGTATATTCTTTTCTATTTACCTTAGAATTTGACTTGATACTTTGACTTGACAATTTTTATTTCACAGTTGGACGTTATGGCAGCACATTACATCTTACAAATATGGAACTACGCTGCCCAGATAGGATTAGGACGGGTCAGCATTTGGGTTCGTCTGCAGACAACAATATAGTTCATACAACTCGACTAACTGACTACGGAATGAGTTATTCATGTACACGAGTCGTTTGGACGTCTGCCGCGCACTCTACTATAATAAGGTAAGTAATCTTTTATTGTTACTTTTTTGGAACTTTTAATCATGTCTTTTACATAATATTGATCGGTTAGTTATTTTTAATGAGCAATTGGATGCGGCCTTACACGTGTACGTGAATAAAATAGAATTTAATGGCCAATTCGAGTTGTATGAAATATAGTAGTGTGCAGGGCTGGCCGTCTAATGAACGAGATGAGGCTTGAGGAAGAATACTTATAAGAAATAGTATAGACTCAATAAACATGTAAGTTCCTAGTACCTACTTATATTACTGGTGTTCCTTGGATTTGCATTTTAATTCTATTCTAAATGGTGAAAATAAAGATAAATGATAAATCGAGGGTTTACTGCGAAAACCGGTTAACTGCATGTTTTAAAACTGACTTTAAACGCCAATCCATCTGTATATTTGGTATTTTATAATATTAAAACAACAATACGCAATTTTGTATTGTAGGTATCTGAAAAAAATATGAGTCAGAACTAATTATATTAACACAATTATAACTTGTCGTAAAATTGTCACTTAGTCGGTAGCAGTAAACCCTCGAAAGACAAGATGCTCAGTAGTGAGAAAAGAGTAGCCAGTGGCCAGTAGACAAGTGTGACCTGTGTCGACAGTCGCAAGTGCACTGTATATTACAAAGTACTCTGTGGTGCACTGCGCGGCGGAGAGCGCGGCCGCAGTAAACCCTCGAAACACGAGATGGTTGGTAGTGAGTAGCCAGTAGACAATTGTAACCTGTGTCGACAGTCGCAAGTGCACTGCGCTGCGGAGAGCGCGGCGGCTGCGTGGCGACGCGCGTGCCTCTCGCAGGGCTCACGCAACGGCAAGCACGCGGGGGCAGACCCGCGCCGACAAGACCGCGACAGGGACGCGTATGTAGGCGCACATACACGCTCCACCTGAACGAACAACATTCATACAATATAGCAATCTGAGAAAAAAACTCCGCCGCGCTCATCTTCGTCGGAGGAGCCCTACATACAGCTCTGGGATTCCAGGATTAAATAAAACCGAAAAAGTGCAAGTTGGACTTGCCCTCAGAGAGTTTCGTACAAGAAAAAACGTACGTCATAATGCCGGCAGCGGATACGCCGAAGCATTCGTCCGCGACATTCCCAAACTACCCTAACCAAATCCACAGAGTTAGCTGATAAACATGGTAATTGCAACGACCGTGGTATAAACTATGTCGTAGTCAAATGCCGCTTCGGCCAAAACAATGACTCGCTTACAATCATCATCATGACTGGTTATTTACAAAACATTTAAAATATTCTGCTCTTTCTTGTTTTCTTGGACACCCTACATTATGCAGTTTGTTTTCATCGCTTTACCCAGCTTTGGGCCTAAATTAC
This sequence comes from Hemithea aestivaria, assembly GCA_947507615.1. Taxonomy (NCBI): domain Eukaryota; kingdom Metazoa; phylum Arthropoda; class Insecta; order Lepidoptera; family Geometridae; genus Hemithea; species Hemithea aestivaria. The sequence continues at coordinate 13,369,187 of OX382328.1, forward strand.
CTATATTATATGAGTCACTATCACTGGCCCAGTCCTACTCCATCCCACAATAGGATTTCAAATGGGTTAAAACCACGAAACCTAAGAAGATTAAAAAGAAGTATTACCTCGAAGCTATTCTTCCGCTTGCGTTTCTTATCGTTATTCTGTTCAGGTTTTTTGCGTCGCGGCGGTGGCGGTGGCGGCGCGCCTTGACCGAACAATCCTCGTTCCTCAGCTACTCGGATCATGTACTTGGCATCCATGTGAGTCACCTCCTGTTATACCACTCTACAGTTATCACTTCATGTCCTATTTTATGATTATTACCTGTTATTCTGTAACTTAACTCTTGACACAATACAACTAAATACGAAGACAGATAGTGAATAAGAGAGAGATATGTATGTGATAAACGAACTACAATTTTAGTACATAATATTATGTAGTACCTTGCTACTACAAAAAAATGAAACAAAACAAATCAAGCAATAAAAGTCTCACTTTTTTCCCAGGAGTTGCATAATCATCACAGGGTTCCTAAAATGAGACATTATTGAAAGCACCAAATGATACGAGTATTATGAGAAATGATATAAAGATTCGGACCTTTCGTTGAATGAGGCCGAGGTAGCAGCCGTCTCTGTCCAGAATATAGTTTATATCTAACCCATTGCCTAGATTTGGGAGTGTTCCTACTTCGAACAAATCGCAGTCGGGAACCTGGAAAAAAACCATGCAATTTGTCACAAATTGTCACTAAATATGTTGTGATCAACTAAACACCTATCACATATCAGTGGTAGACCCTTATGTACACTTACGTATACATCCGGATTATCTTTATCAGGATCTTTAGGGACGGGCTCAGCATCTGGTTGAGGCAACTGTGGAATGGGCCTAGTTTTAGTCGTGCCTGGTCTTGAACTAGTATCCACACTGTCCCGTTTCTTCGAAGAGTTCTCTTCACTCTGCGGCCTACTTCTGTTGGTGCTAGGTGTAGAGCTGCCGCGTTTCTTGGTTGTCGGACTGGTGACTGTTTCTACGTCTTCAGCCTCTGTTGGTTCTGTTTCTGTGAGTGCTGTGTCAGTCTCCATTACAGTGTCGATGTTTGTCGTATCCGCAGCATGCTTTTGAGGACTCTGCAGGTTGAAATAAAATTTACTCATGTGTTGTGTACTGAAATATATTTATTCTGTTTCTAAAAAGACGTAATATGGGATCAAACAACAATTCGATGCTGCAGTACAGGGTTCGTGTGGCCCTCAGTACTCGTCAAGAGGAATTAAATGAGCCCAAACTCGACGTGGTTGCGTCGTTTAATTACGGAGTTCCTATGTCCACCTTCGAGCTCCATCATCAGATCAGCTCCATGCCATAATAATATTGCATTTGCATCCGATTTATACATGCATGCAAAATTTCAACTCAATCGCAAACTGGGAAGTGGAACAAATTAAACTTCCAAGATTTGATTACAGACAGACAGACAACCGACAGGTGAAAATAAATAAAAGGTTTAAAATACAAACAATCTTAAAATATTAAAATTTTAGAAGTCGATATAATATGCTATTTACATGCGTCCGGTGTTTTCTCTTCAGTAAAGCATGTCTTTCTCTCGCCAGTCGATTGGATTCCGCGACCGCTCGTGTAACTTGTGCTTGATTCTCTGCTTCCAGCGCTGAATGAGTTTCATACAAAATCAGCTGGATCTAAAGAAAATTTAATTAATATTGAAAATAGAAACAAATATGCGCGTAAAACACTATTTACAGACTTACCTGTGGTTTTGACATAAGTGTTCTCAAGGTTTTCTTCTGTTCCTCCAGTATAGATTGGACTCTAGTTTTTCCGTTAGAGTCTATTTCTGATTCTGTTAAAATCTGTACAAGATGTCTTTGGATCAGAAACCTAAAGCGACATCGAGAAAACAGCCTTTTAAAATTCAAGTTACCTCAAGCATTGCCAGATCGCCGCCTCTTCCGCAGACCAAATCAATGGGATCAGTGACGGCGGAGTAAGAATTAGGCGGCGTCGCCAGCACAGCCACTACTCCATCCAAGGCGTTGACAACCGCTGGGGTGTCATTGTACACTTGATCACTCAACACATAAACTGGAGCATCTGAGTGTGGAGCCTCTGATGCTTCTATGCCCAACTCACGAAGAGCACACACGTAACTTGTTACCCTAGAAACGAATTGCCATTTCAAACATTATTCGTATAAGAACAGCTCCGAAATACTGGGAATATATTGGTGGTGGTAATAGGTACCTACAGGCTTCGACCGTGGCTAGTGGCTAGTTATCACCAACTGGACAAAACCGTACCGCCAAACGGTCATTATGACCGTGTTCCGGCATGATGTTCAGTGAAGCCAGGGAGGGATTTATCGCGCCTTCAAGGTTTAGTCTGCTATCATCTACGATCGCATAGTCGCTGAACATTACGCGAGATTGTGATCAAAGACTGTTCTAAGTATAATGAATAAGAAAAAATAAAATAATTTCTATTATAAATTTCTCACTTATCTCCAGCCCCAAAAACGACCAATCTGCCAAGCTGTGGCGTGACCGGAGCGGGCGGTGCTTGAGCTTTTAACACAGCGGCCAGCTCTCTCAATTGAGCGGCGAGATACGCAGAACATCGGGGAGACGATGCGTGTGTTTGTGCCACCACGCCTCGTAGCGAGTGGGCTCTAAGAGCGCGGCATAATGTTGATGCTCCTTCACAGAACTCTCGTTCCTATAAAAATGCATCAGTTGATGTTCTAAAGATGTGAGCAAGTAGTTCGTTACTCATTTTCTACATTTCACCTGTAGCACTATGACACCATCTTTCACGAGGTCCATCTGACCGAAACTGACATTTTCCAGTGGCCTGAGGGTTATGAACCTGAAACACGAATGTGATTTGTCGGAAAAATAGCACAAGGTGAAATCGACAACAATAAATATTATTCGGTACCTTGGGCAAACACGATCGAATCTATATTCTCCAGCGCAAAGCAGGCGAGAACTGCTATAAGAATAACCCAGCTCGTGTAATCTTTTGACCAGCAGTGCCACTTTCCTGAAATAAAATGTTATAACAATTAAGATGTTCTCGGGAGGAAAATATCACCATACAATATACTTGCTTAGCCTTAAAAGTGTTAACCCATCCAGTGACAGTAGCCTTGTTCACGCAAGCTGAAATCCGCTCATCTCGTAAATGTAGGGGTAACAAATCTGCCATCCTGTAAAGAAAAAGCTATTTGGTAATCTATCGAACCATGTCTTCTTGAAATTAGATAACAAATTGAGTTTACGAAAAGGCTCTATGCTTGATTCGGATCCTGGCGATGGCAGCAGCGAAGTGTACTCTCTGCTGCCACAATTCGTTCTCGATCTCCTTGAAAGGTGACCCAGCTTCCTCCAATAGTCGGGTAGCACGTTCGATTTCTGCGCGTGGTCTAGCTCCCCAACTGCGTCGAGCTAATTCCATCAGGAACAGCCATGTTGCGTGACGATGCTCTACAAACTGGAAAGTTTATTGCAAAAGGTGCTAGATAGAACTGCCGGTTAAGAAATATTAAAAGCAAAAGTTAATGTACACAGTGGTTGTTCAACGGCAACAATACAATGATAGGCTTTTACACGAAACGCTTTGTCATTTTATCGCGTTTCAAATGAAGCCATTAACACTCTTCAATGAAAGCACCTATTTTAAACATTTCGAGCACGAGACGGTTCGTGTCTTCGCCAAACTTGGCTTTATTTTTATCATGCCTTTGATCTACAGATGCCGTTTTTTCGCTCACATCGGCCGTAAATATACGAGTCACTTTCGTGAGCGGCTTCAATGTTTGAAAAATAAATTGGTTTGGTCACGATAATCAGGTAATGCGAACTGATGGTATAAATGGTAACATACTTTTTATTGCAACATCTTGTAAAACCTACCCTAACGTGGAGTTATTACATTCCGATTATAGCGGTTAGTTATGCAACCTTGATTTTTATCAGGGAATCTTTAACCTTCGAAAAAGTTCAAGAACGATTTTATGTCATCGTAAATGAAAAATACTCTTGAGGCAGTCCATCACGCGCTAAAGAGGATCGTGCTTACGACTTGGTATCTTATTCTTGACAAGACTTGTCTTGGATTCCAATAAGTTATTGTTTCAAAAATAATCTCAACTACGCTACGTAGGTGCATGGAATCGACGCAGGTGGATCTCACGAGGAGGTGGTTCTATTTATATTATAATTATTAGACACTAGACATTCTAAGGACTTTTACGTTACCTATGTCTAATATCAGGAATTATAACTATAATCATTTTAATTGGCAATATTAGGGTTTTATACTCCAACAGAACATAGGTGCTGCTGATGATAATGATGACGATGAATGCCGCATTACTGCTTACCTGAGGAAAGTCTGTGAAAAAATCCGTATGATCAATAGCTTGATCCAGTATGGTTTTATCTGCAACACAACGTAACCATTACCCAGATATTTATTCGCTAGTTTCACACGAAAACTAATAAAACCGCAAAATCAATATGTCGCGTGACAAAAGAAGTTCAATGTAAATAGATTCTGAAGTGCTGAATAATAAAAAGGCAAAATTCGTACCAATACGGTAGAATTTGTGTTGAGAATAAAGTGTGCCAAATTATTTGCTAAGCAATGAAGCTAAGTGAGATTACCAAAACATTAGTATTATTAAGGTTCCTAAAAGCTTTTAGTATGCGGAAAAGTATTAACGTAATCGTATTTCTAGCCATATTAGGCAGTTACGAAAATTAGACTAGGCAAATTAATGTAGCAATAGTTCCTTAACTAGACTAAATCAAAACTAAGTCGTAAAGTCGTAGGTAGAGACAATAAAAGCTACATAAACTAGTAGCGGGGCTTGCACGCGACTATTTATCGCGACACAATCGTGTGATAATACCACGATTCCAAACTAGGCCCATGGCGTGAGCCAATCTACAGCTGGGCTTTCAGAACTTCCACAAGTTCGTGGCAATCATTTACTACAAAACGACTTTCGCTTTTGTAGACACCCTTCAGAGATTCATTAATATTTTATGACTGCTTAGGCACTAGTTGGCGTTTTATTACGGTTGTTCCGAACTTGTCAAAACCACATTTATTGGTTTTTCGAAAAAGTTAACTTACTATTCCTTACTAAGTTGGCTTTCAGCAGAACACCGATTACGATGATGTTTTATGGGTCGCGACATCGTGAATCATAAAAAATAGAGCTCTATAAGCTAAAGGAGCCTTTTTAAGGAGTTTTTAGGACAAATGACAAAATGGTTTATAGACTTACAGCGGAATACGTCGTAGATCAGTGAGTAGACACATCGCATCTCTTGTTCATCCAGAAAGTCTACGTGCATCGGTGGCTTGCATAGTAGGCGAGCTGCTTTTAGAACCTGTTACAGCGTAGACACTTTAAGCCCACAAAAGCTAATTAGAGAAAATATGTTCCACGGATTCTAATAGTCCTAGTCCAAATATTGAAATATCTGTGCCCGACTGAGTTTTGTTTGACTGACTCAAGTTGATATTGGAGAATTGGAATATACGAGTATTCTCGACAATATTAGACGTTAGTTGCGACGTTTTATTAAATACTAGCTTATGACCGCGGCTTTGTCCGCATGGCAAAATCCTTTCTTAGCGGAGGTCTACGTCATAAAACCTATTTGTGTTCCAAATTTCAACCCAATCCGTCCACTAGTTTAGGCTGTGCGTTGATAGATCAGTCAATCAACCAGTCACTCTTTCCTTTTATATATTTAGAAGATATTGAAAACATTATAAAAGTTACCTGTCCAATGTCCCAGGCAGGTCCAGGGGCTGTTTTGACGGCAACTGGTGGTGGTGCATGAGGGTTTTTTGTGGCCACCACAAACGACCATGGTGCCCATTCCTCGGGTGTTTCCTCAATTGGTTTGACAACTTTGTCGTCTTCTTCCTCTCTAGGAACAAAGTCTTTAATGTTCTCTACATTTCTCTTTTGGATGTGATGATCATTTCTTTTTTGAATGTGATGATTAGTGTCAGGCTCAGACAAAGGACCTTTCATATCATAAACTTTATCCTACTATTATCATCAACGTGAAAGTTTGTAAGAATATAATATGGATGACTGGATTTATGTACTCGTATGTCTGGATTCTGGATGTATACCTCCGCGTTTATTAGGTGGTCTTTCACGACTAAACGGGTGGACCGATTGAAATGAAATTTGGTGTAGAGCTTAGAACCTGAAATAACACATAGGCTACTACAAGTACAGATGGTAAATACGCTGGGCGAAGCTAGTTGATCATAATTCTTGAAGATTCGTGTGGTTGAATACTTACTGTGTGGAATTTCTGGGCCCTTTAGCCATAGATCCCATTTGATCAATTTATGGATAAGCCATTATCAATACACCCATTCAGTATAAAGGATTTTTACTCATAATGATCGTGTTTTTAAACTCGATGTTTGGAGCGCGATTTCGGATTCAGGATTTGATTTCACAACGCATATATAAACACGAAAATTTCTATTGTAAGTAAAATATATAGACAGTAAACAAATGTAACGCGAAATAATTTATTACAAAATCGGCAAATATTTTTTTATTGCTTTTCTGAGCGCGACATCAATGCAACTGTTTTGATGTCAAAAATGATTGGATTAATCATAGTTTTAATAGGTATATATAGGTGGCCAGTGGAACGCAGGGATCACAGAGGACAGATGTACATATATGTGGTTTTAATTTAGGGTTCCTTATACCATTTTTAAAAAAAGAATAAACGGACGTAATGTGAAATAGAGGGTAGGTATCGAAAAAGCACAACGATCACGGCCTAAGTCTAGCAATATATCGCTCAAGGCTGATTAATCTTTATAGAGACTTCACACGCTATAAGTAGGTTTTAGGAGACCTATATGTTCTAAATTTGTTTCACGTGTACAGAAATATAAATTTTTCTTCTCGTAATGGAGAGTGTTACCTGAATTTTTGAATTCTTGGAAAATAGGTGTACCTCCATATAGGTAATAATATTATGTCATAATCATCATCTCATTCTCATTAAGTTTCTACTCATAAAGGTCCTCTCTGAGAAGAACGGGCAAAAACCTTCCTCTTGAATCACTCTATCTATTAATAAAAATCTGTTGTTTTAAAAGATATAAGCATACTGACGCTATGCTTATATCTTTTAAAACAACAGAAGCGTTGTAGAGGTACGAATTTTGCACATATTTTATTATATTCTTATTCTCGGCGCTCGCAGCAAGCTGCTCGCGCACTTATTATTACGCATATTTGAACTTTCTAACTGTTCAGAGCGAGCTAACACAGTTTTCGTAGTAAAAATTATAATATTTTTGCCCGTCTGCACTTTGGCCCCCCCCAGAACCAAATCCTGGATCCGCCAGTGAGCATACATAGGGACAGACAGACGCGGAAAGCAACTTTATTTTATACTATGTAGTGATTTCCCAGCCTAATTAAATTAACGCATTTTGAGTTTGAATTTGTTTAGTTATGAGTTTCTCCTTTCTACCAGAGAATACTCGTAGCTCCTCAAAATGGCTTGTTCGAATCGCCATTATAATGAGAAAAGCTAATTTCACCGTATAGTTTCCTTTCTCGTAGGTTAATAGCGTGGGTGGGTCACGGTCGTCACATACAATTAGTCAGACAATGCCATCGGCTGCGTTTATTTTCGTTTAAACCTAGGTGATTATCTTTGATAGGTCATTGAGGGGACCAATTGTATTGGAAGGTCGACGATGTGTTGCTTTAGAACCTTCAGTTTGATAGATTGTGTTATTATATAGAAAAGAGTAGTTCAAGGTGGTCAAAAGAGACTTTGAAAATAGGTAGCTCTTTAACTTTCAAGTTGTGAGCCCAATAAGTTAGACCCTATATGTAAAATGCGATTATGTTTTGAGGCTATAGGTACACTGTGGCCAAAAAGGCGACTAAATTTCATCCCAATCGGTTCAGGCTTGAAGAAGTAAATACGGTACCCTAAAACATAGAAGAAATGAAGGAACACGAGCCTACGACTTTTCGCCCTAACAAAATTAACATGATTCGATTTTCGATTGATATAATACTTTTTTCAAAGTTCTGATACTTGCTCTGTATCTCTCTGCATAGAGACCAAGAAGAAATACTGTTGCAGTCGCCACTCCCTGTCACTGGGTAGCACCAGCTTTTCCGCTTCACTGGTGTCTCCATCCTGCCTCGCAGCTTCCTCTTGAAGCAACAATTCAGCCAACAATTTTGGATAAACACTAAACAAATTTCCATCACTGTGCTCACTAAGAGCCACCCATAAGGCACTGGAATCATATTTTTCCTGCATGCTTTGAACATTTTTACTTTATTAATTTACATTTTTTATAAGTGCGGTGTTTAGTTTTTCTTCAGTAAGCTATTTCTTTGAGAGCCGCTCGCCTACTGAAGTGAATCGACGCCTGAAACCGCCAATTTCAGACCAACTTGTTGCTTTCCTTTGCAGCCTTCATAAAATAAACGACTACGAACTTGAAAGTATTTTTATTGGTAATGCACTGCAAAAATATATGGAACCCTCGGAACTTTATTTAATAGTCGTTAGGAAAAAGGAGGTTTTAGTTTATCCGAAATCAAAGATTATAAGTAGGTATGAATTATAATGAAGTTTTTTTGTGAATACGTCAATAACGTCAAGGGACAAAATGTGGTAAAGCAAAAAAGTACTCAACAAAAAATGTATTATACAAAATCTAAATAAACCAAAATATTATACCCCATCAACAAAACAATTCAGAAGATGTTGTAAATTATTATCCATTTCCATTTTAATCACTCTTCGGCTAAAACTTGTGATCTGAAAATAAACTTTACTTGATTTATCTATATTCATAAAATAGCTACAAAATGCTTGAAACGATGACTGCTATCCAGAAACTAGACTTCATGACAAAAAATGAGAGCTACGATGATCGCCGAAGACTCTTCAAAAATATTTGGGACACTGCTATGACTATCAATGACAAAGAAGATATTATGGCAAAGCCCAAAGTTATTAAGTACCTATATGCATTAAAAGCACAAGTTTTAATTCGTAATTAATAGATGAGTAGTAGTAGAGTAGTAGATGAGATCATGAGCGTAGGCAGCCATGGGCTCAGGGTGCACTCTTAAATAATGTGTAACTAGGAAACCATATACATTAATACCACTAAAAACTAGTTACCTTCTATGACAAAGACAGTAGAGTCTAGACTCTAGACTATGACATATGTATGTGCAATCGAGTAATTAAAGCGCTAACAAAATTGGAAGAACCTTATAGGCCAGTTCACTGCTTATAGGTCAGAGCCAGGGTGGGGCAAGTGATCCACACTGTCCCACCGTGGCTACGCCCATGATAGATATAAGTATGTACACTATGCCTTAGTGCCTTTGAGACTTTGCGCTCGTTCTGTCCTGATGATAGCGACGATGGGCAGGTTGTAGCAGCATAGACCTAGAAATAGAGTTAAACTCCTACATTTGGCTTCGAAGAATACCGTAACAGAACATGACATAGGGTTGTATAGAGCGTGAGAGCTTTTTTAATGGTTTGAAGTTTGTTAGCTTTTTGCTTTTGGTTTGAAGTCTGTAGTAGCAGTTAGCAGTTGCCCATATTATTTAATTAGCTGCGCAGCCAAATGGGCAAGGTCACCCACTTGAGGTCATTAAAAAAAAATTCCTTAATGGTCGCGCAATTTATTTTTATACAAAATAGGCCTACGTTTGACCACATCCCACCTGATGGAAAGTGAAAATGCGGTCGACGATGGATCACGTATGATGCCTAGAAAGGTACCTATTCACTCGTGCCTTGAAGATACCCAAGTTGTACCGCTCGGGAAACACGGATGACGGCAAAGTGTTCCAAATGCGACCAGTTCTCATTAGAAACGACGAAGCAAAACGCTTGGTGCGGGCTGTTGGTAGCGCCACTAAGTAGGGATGCCGCATTGCCGAATCTTACTGTATTCCCGCCCCCTCCCCTCTTCCTTCTCGCTTCTTATTTTAGTATCATCAGTTTTAACTAACTGCCTATTGGTCAAAGTCAATCAGTATGTTAGTAGTTAGGTACTAATTAAGCTTTTCTTTATAGAACTCTAAGATTAGACCAAGTAGACTCATGCATAGCTGGCAAAAAGAAGAAGCAGCGTATTAAGAACTTAAGGCACGTTTGCACTAAAATATTGGACTTCTGCGATAGACAGGACGCTGACGATATGTTTTACGAACAGGTAAAGAAACTGAAGAGATCATTTAATTTTCTAAAATCAGTAGGAACATGTTTTTTACTCTAGAAGGTTTAGTTCTTCTGTGTAAAGGTGGATTGATGTTAAGCTCTGCTCTGCCTTAGCAATGCAGTATTCTTTTATCTGTGGCAATGCCAATCGAGACTCTAGACTCATTGATAAAGTTCGTGGAACTCTTTTTGACGGCTAACTCCAGATCTTAGAGTTGCTCAATATTATGAAGTCTTACCCTGGTTGTGACCCCCATTAACCACCCACAACCTGTTACTTTTTAAGACTCTTATCTTTACAACGACGGCTGTCGTTGTAGTAGTTTGTGTAGGTATCTACAGTACCAACGTACCTAACATTTTTAATAGATCTACACTATGGTGCCCAATTTTATCTGCAGATAGCATCAGAAGATGGTCCTGTAGCTCGTGCAATAGCGAATCAAGTTAAAAATGCAAAAAGTCCGTCGAAGAAAAGAAAAAGGAGGAAGATTAAAAGGGCCAAGAGTTTATACGCTCCATACAGTGACACCATATCGCCGAAGGAAACAGTTTCTGAAAGAAAAGAGGATGCTACAAAAAATGATGCGAAAACTTCTCAGAACACCTCTACATTAAGGATGACTAGGACGGCACGTGTTAGCATTTCTGCTTATAAAGCGCAGAAAGTCAGCTCCAAGACGAGTCCCAAGAGTCTTAGTAAAACAGCGGACGGCGGAGACTATAAAGGCCGTCCACCCCGACGCAGAGTTGTCAAAAAGAAATTCAGCAAACAAAAGAAAATACCTATAGTGGATTCATTTAAGCCACCAGGTACTTATACCTCTAGATTGTCCATTTTCACCCAGAAAAAATAGTTACGCATCGTCACCCTAGGGGCGGTATGTGGGACTCTCCCGCCGATTATGGGCGCGGCGGAGATATACCCACTAAAAACCTTGGGGTGTTCCTACGGCGGCAGCGGGTACGCCAAAGCACTCATCCGCGGCCTTATTAAAAATAAATCTAGCTTATAATATGCATCGAACCGACCTACTGTAATAAAATAATAAATTTTGTATGAATTTTCAGGTTGGAGCGTGAGGACTAGAATTTTAAACTACGTTAACACAGCGTTAGCACGCCCCACTTTCAGAAAAAAGCCTGTAGAAACAACTAAATAGAAACAACTAAGATATTAAGTACATACATATCTACTAGAAATACCTTTTGTTTTATTTTAAATAAGTATAGTTCCTCATTTATCCCGCTGTATAGTGTCTACCCTCTATTATTAAAATATTTACTATTATTCGTCAGCCGCGTACCCTGGTACCTACCTAGGCACTGACTTGGCAAGGCAAAGCCTGAACATCCTTGCTGCTTGTTGCTCGGTCAGCACGAGGTTCGAATTTCGAATGCCTAGCCGCTTGCCCGCTTCTTCAGCGAGCACAAATACGAGGCGTACGGCGTAACTCGTAACATACTTCGCATGTTTTCAATGTACCTACACTAATCGTGGTCCGTGGTTCATAATTATGTTCAGACGAGGCTCGCTCACCCCTATATATGTATTATTTATGAGGCTCACCGCGGGCTCATCATAATATTATGTGGAGCCGAGCATAGGCGGATTTAGGGGGGGGGGGGGCAGGGGGCCATGCCCCCCCGTGCCTCTTTTTCGTAGTAAAAATTCCCCCCCCCCAGGACCAAATCCTGGATCCGCTAGTGGAGCCGAGCGGCGGAGCCACGTACTGAGTACTGACTGCTGCTAACTAACCATGGAACCCCCTAGCGAGTACCCAGTAGCGAGAGGATGTGCAGTTTTGGGCTGTAAAAGCAACATTAGGAGAAACTATTGCTGTCGCATAGGCGGGCACGCAGTGGTGAACCACCTGGGTCGAACCAGTTTTCATGTTGTGAACACAGATCAAGGATAGTTATGAATTTAAAAATTTAAACACGCTTCTCTTATCTCTACAGCGCGCTTTATTTTTTTAATTATTTACTTTTAGTCGATTTTAATCGATATAGGAAATCGATATAAAACATCGATAAATTTGTCACAATGAATGACCACAGATACTTCAAACCCGAACGTCATCATGATAACACCACAAAATAAAAAAAAGAAACTGGAATTTTGACAGCTTATGTTTCTTCTCTTTCCATCTAATTGAATAGTATATGTAGCTGTCTCGCTTGTGATCTGTCAAACAAAAAAATGGCGACGTTTTTATTTTAGCTCATCTTCAATTCACACTTCGCATTTTTGATGCTAAGGAAAATAAGATGACCCAGTAAATAAAGAAGAATTGGGTGATTTTTCACGCCAAATACTATTATGTAGCATTGAGCAAATATATATTATTGGAGTGTTTCGTTTGGTAAGGCTCCTCCTTGTGTGCGGCAAAATAATCCCATCGGAAATGTGTTGTTTTGGTGTAAAGTTTTTGTGTAGTGTTAGTCGTAAGACAGTGCTATTATTGATATAATTCCCACGCTCGTTTCGTGAATGTTGTAGATAGTTATTGAGGAAGCACCGGTAATGTCCGAGTACGATCTGCAGTTCCAAGCCGACTTGGAGAAGGCCCAGGCCCTCAGTTTAGAAAGTCTCGCTCTAGAACAATTCAGGAGGCAGAAGCTACTATCCAATACAGGTAACTGACGTAATAATGTTTACTCCCAGATAACTGAAGATTCAAGGCCTTATTATATCAAATCTTAGTTAATTTGCTTAGTTAATGAGTATCTAGTTGCTTCTATAACAAAGTTAAAAAATTTTGTTTAACTTAAACTTTCCCTTTAATTTTAAATAACAATGAATTAAACCTAAGCTAATTATAAAGTTTGTTGGACCATGCATCAGGGCAGAGCCCCTTTTCTTTGGAATCAGGTACTAGTATTTCTTTTGACTCGAAAAGAAGAAGTAGGTACTTATACTTAAATTCCAAGTTCCAAGAGTTCAAACATTCCAAGTTTACTAGATACCTACTTACACCAAAAAAAAAACAAACTAAAGTAATTACCCTACTCCTAACAAAACCAATATGTGCAAAATATTATAAAAAAAGTTGTGTATAAATAATAATGCACACAAACAATTAATAAAAAATAAAAACAAAATTAAAAAAAATAGAGTGACACCTAGTAGGTATATAATAACACATTGACTGCTGAAAACAACAGCTGTGTTTTCGAGGTCGGAATGCGAGTGCTGAAAAATACACACATGTTTTGTCAAAGGATTTTTCCATATAAAATTAATTTCAGGCACCTGGGATAGTTATATAAAATGCAGCTGTAGCCAATGTGTTAAGGGTGCTGCATCTAAACCAAGCAAAATTATTTTCTGTCTAAAAAGTTCAAGAATACCATATCAGAGTATTCTGTTATAACCCTGATCATTCAATTTTGCCAAATTTGTTCCCACACTGCCTTGTATCAAAATATGAATCATGTTTATATTGACACACGGAGGGCAATTCATTTAACTTCAATAAGTCAAAACAAACGGAGAAGCTTGTTTCATCAGTGCTCCATGTACCAATCTGAAAGGAAGTGAGGTCAACAAACTAATTGTTAAGGTGGTGATGCACTGGAGCATTTCAACATTTGGAGTTTTTTATTATTATTTTCTATCTGCAAGCAGTTGCTAGGCTATAAACTGATCTATTCTTTATTTATTGACTTGAGAAGTGAGGAGGCTAGTGCCTCATTACCATACATCTTACCATGCATTATTTAGAGATCATATCTTTTAAGGTAAAAAGATATTTAATATAATGTAAAGAAAACATTAATAATGGTTACACTTAAGAGTAGATAGAAATTTGCTTTTTTAAATAAAGATAATCTAGACTAGCATAACATGTAGATTCTCAGCCGCTTAGTAAAATAAAGTAGTGTCCAACCAAAAGTTCGGTTTTGGTTTGCTTTTGGCCAAAAATCAAGGCCAATTTTGGCTGAAACTTTTACTCAAAAATAAAGTTAGCACTTGTACATGTAAAACTTGTTTAATATAAACTCATTATGTACAAAGCTCTAGTTTCTGTACATTATAACATCATTATGTACCTACCTATTCAGATTTAACACAGGATATGTGATAACTGTTTTAGTATTACATAAAATTGATATGAATTATGAAATTCAGTTGTCTGCAACCAAAATAAAAAGTAAATATTTTGTCAAATAGATCATTAAAAAATATCTCTTCTTCTTAGTCGTTTTCTTCACAAAGTGAAGGTCGTGTCTAGTCTGCAGGATTTATCATCACTCTTCGAAAACAAAAAAAATATATCAGATGAAAAAAAAACAGTTGTATATATATATTTTTGGAATATTAAATAAAAAACTCCTCAGATACACTAAAGTTGCTAGGTTATGACCTCATAATATTATTATGTTAAAGTTAAAATGATATATTACTTCATTTTATATAAACATGCCTGGTTCCCACTGGGGTAGACACACTATTATTATTTACTACTTATATTACTTTCCTTCATCCCCATCCAAACATTTCGAAATGATAGATAATATATCTCAGAGCTATTATAAACTTGTAATATAAGTTCCATTATTAAATAATTTAATTATCCATGCATAACAAAGAAATACATTGATTGATTAAATATAGAACTGACCTAATTATCTAGAGCTTGTCTAAAATTATTATCAGTTGAGACTATTGTATAAAACATTAATATTATCATTTTAAATGATACCTTGTATTTTGAGTGACTCTAGTAGGTGTGTCTTTTTGTTATTCTTGTGTCTAAAAATTTTACTCTACAAGAAATAATCTAAAGTTTCTTGCACACCATATTTTTGCACTAAAACTAGAAACATTATTAACAAAAGTGTTTTTCATATCTTAATACAAAGTTGTTATGCCGACTGAAGTTGTATACAAAATATAAACTGGGACAACATCCAGTTTTAAACTGCACACATATCTACTGAACATATAGAACAATTTATGAAGTGCAGAGGTGTATTTAATACTGGACGATTGTTGTTATCTGTTATCGATATGTTACCAATCGGTAGTATGTTATCTGCAGATAATGTGCGCGAGGTGGGTAACGTCAGTCGTCGGAGAGACGAGAGCGACGGCCCACCGCCGGCGCTACCACCCCCGCCAAGGAAGCCTCCACGAGGACGAAATAATACCACTGATAGCACGTGAGTGAAAATACCTTTAAAGTTTATTGTAATTTCTAGAGTCACAGTGTTTATTGAGCTCCTCTGAAGCGACTTGACTGATTTTTATGGAGATATTTTGCTTGTAATTCTGCTCTGAAAATAAGTCGTAGGATAATTTTCATCAGATACAAACGAAATTGCGCCAGTCAGCTAGCATCTTATGTTAAAATGATGACAATTTCTTTATCGTTCTCATATTTATTGTTAGTGTATATTAGATATTAAAAGCTAGCACCATTCTAAAGTGTAAATCATGATTGGTGAAGCCAGGGAGAGATATACACGCTCTTTTGAAACTTGACTTGAGATCTGCGCCTATCTACCTTGTCTAACGTAAGACAAGATCATGTTCAAAGTAAATTTTACAGCCATGTCAAGCACAAATTACGATTTGGTGAAAAGGTTAAGTGAAGCCTGGTGTACATTCTGCCGGGATAGTCTGTTTCAATTTATGGTATTGAAAGTTAAATTACAGATAAATAGCCTTATGTTAAGATTAAAGAGTGAATATAAAGTGTGACCTTTTTTAGCCTCGACTTGGGTACCTGTAATAAAATGGGGATGATTTATTTCTTTACAAATAATGACACTATTAAATATGTAGTACATAATATTATTTAGAACAAATTATTTAAGTAAAGTAGAGGAGACTTCATGTACTTATGAATGTACATAGTCAAGATGTGATAAAAGGCTTTCCAATCATTACTAAACATATTTCGGTGATAAGTTCTTGATAAAAACATGACTAATGATTTGTTTTGCAACTGGATTTAATGGTGAAATAACTTAGCATTCTTAAATTGGCATCATTATGTACATAGATTTTTAATCTAAAATATGATTAACTGTTTTTGATTTTATCCTAACTGGTTTGGACCCATATTCTAGATTATGATAACTGTATTTATTTATACGATTTTTAAAACTATCGCGAGTGTTCTCCATAACTAAAAACAAAAACGGCACAACTCACGTCTAAAATTGTCGAGAATATCTCGACCACGTGTATTTATTTATTTAATCAAACGGTGTATGTACGCTTGTGACAGTGTTTTGGAATTTAAATGATTGAAAAATCATATTTAAAATTTTATGCTGACAAAGTTAGTTAAACATTTATAATAAACTATCTTAGACTGTATGTACTATAAATTCAACCATCCATCCCCTTAAGGTCCTTTACGTTATTGAAAACAGTGTTGGCGTGCCTGCACCGACACTTCAATCAGCATCAAGCATATTGTCTCAGTTTATTTTTGAAGATAATAACAATATTCTAGAGTATGGGCCTTAAGGTTTTGTGTGATACTTTTTATATTAGCGACAAATCTACTGAAATATCATGGGAAACCAATAAAGCGGGGTTAAACCATTATAAAATCATATGCATGAACCAAAATGGCATAAGCCAAATTAAATCCGCATTATTTGTCCTTAGACAAAGATGGGAACACAAAACCTTAACAAGTTTTAGTTTTTTTGCATTTACAATAACCCAGTTGACAGTCCATTCCCACGGCTATCCATAGATCGGGCGGCACCAGTCCGACGCGGGCGGAGACCAGCGACCTGATCTCATTCGCCAGCCCCACCTCCAAGACTGCGCCCAAAGACCCTCATGCATCATTTAAGGAATACATTGAACAAATTAATAAGTATGTTCACTCATCACTAATGTGCTTCAGTCAAACATCGAAATATACCTCAACAGACACTTAGTACAATACTATACATAATAGTACCTGATTCTTAACGTGTGAATAAGAAAATAAAACTTTGTCCAATCAGCCCTACTAAATGCTTATTGATTCAATCAAAATAGTTACTAGCTACATACGGATTGGTCTAGTCTACGGAATACTGAACGATCATTGGTCCATCAAGTGGAATACTAATGGCTGATTGGTCTAATCAGCATGGCACTGAATTCTGGTGTGTAATCAGCGGAGATTGAATCCTGTTGGCTCTGTAAAACAAACAAAAGGATAAGAATAATAGAAATTGTATTAAACCAATTAATGCTAAGATGTCTATTGGGGTATAAAGTCGATGTATGTAACGCTATCGCTTCGATAACGATCGATAATGCTTGAGATAAATGTATCAATAAAATAATAAACGCAATTGAATTATTACGTATCTATATCTATATATGTACTACTACACCTCAATTGTACACATATAATGCAGTGTTGTTCAGAACTTATCATTTAGTTTCAACGTTCTGCGCAGCTCTAACTTTCCTTTTTGGAAGCTTTTCGCTTCATATCAGAAGACCTAGCACGATTTTGATCATTATTACTTCTATACTATGTAAAAATGAACACAACTATGTAAATTGAAACCCAGGGTCGAGCCGTAAGCTCGGCTCGACTTTACTTTTATATCCGTGGGTTTTAGTCGGTATTCGGTATATTTACATAGTTAATGTTGTGTTAAAATGTCGGATATAAGATATAATATATTAAGAAATCGTGCTGGGATTTTATGTGCACGTCTTGCTTGGCTCGCGTTTGCTCATTACTTGAATAATTGCTCTTCTATCACTTCTATGTTTAGTTACATGAGTATATTCAAATGATAACAGGAAATAAACCAATGACTAGCGCTTCCGCAATACATTCGATCTGAAACCGTCAAATGACGAATCGATAACCCACCGAAGTATCCATAAGAGTATTCGTATAAGTACTACTATGGCTACTTTGGCCCGTCAAAAACACAAAAATGTTGGCTTTAGTGCCTTAGCTACCATACAAAGTTCTACGGCTCCGCCGAACCATCATATCACGAATTCCGATCGGATATAGTGCGAAGGCGCTCCAACACAAATTATATTAACCTCTATCATTTTCAGATTGGGCCAACAAACAGAAGATATCACATTAAATGCAGAACCAAACATGAGTTACAACCGACCTCCATACGGGCCTCCGTACCCTCAATATGGGTACTACGGCCAACCTCCTTACGCGCCACCTTATCCGGCGACACCTTACGGAATGCCAATGCCTGCAATACCACCAACACCACCGGCACAGAATTACTACTACCCTCCTATGCCTGAAAGTCCTTATACACCTCCTGTATACGGCCAAGTGCCTTACAATCAGACTCGATTGTCTTCCCCGTCGCCTTACGTAGGGTATCCACCACCTATGCCTCAGTATAACTATAATACTACTAATATGATAGCGAGGCCGCCTAGACCGGCCAGTACGGGTATATACCCGCAATTGAACCAAGGACACGCTTACCCTCCGATGGCTAGCAATAATGTGGCTCCGACACCCGTGCCAGAGATACCGAGGGATATCGTGGATGTTAATGCGAGGAAGCTTTCTGAAGTTAGTAATGCGGTGAGTACCTACATTTTTGTCTAATCTCCACGACTTCTTGTTCATTTTTCACTGTGAAATTCTTAAATTTTTGATTGTGTGTCTCGAACTGACCATTGGCATAGTACAAGATATTTAATTACAAAGTTTTATTCTCAAGAGAAACACAGATTTGTTTTCTGATTTGAATATTTATAAAATGCGTGAAACTGTGCCTTTAATCCGGAGATATTACTTGTTGGATCTCATCATGCCTATCAATATCGATTTTCTATTGTATTTGTGGATTTCAATTAAGAGTTTTCTATTGTATTCCATTCTTTAATTTTATTTATTAACTAAGTAACTTTGTTCCCAGTCAAACGAGTCAAACGACACGTTAGGCAGCTTGCCTAAGTCGTTGAATTTGATCGACTTCGGCGGTCGGAACAACGGCGGCGCGGGCAGCGTGCGCGTCAGCGTGCTCGAGGCGTTCGATCCTTTGCTCACTGAGTCTAATAATGCCGGTTAGTGTATCTATTCAGCTATTTCAAAGGAATTTTGGCATTATACATTTTGCTGCCCTTATCCCAATAAATAGGGCGGCATAACATATTTTCTTCCTCTATTCCACTCTATCACTACACTCTATATAATTATACTTGTTCACTCTTCTATCACAGAGTTTATATCCAAATCATTCATCAGTGGTCCTATAGGTAGTGTAATCATTGCTAATGTTCAAAATATTGACTTTTCAACCGCTAAGGTCTCCAAATAAATATAATTTAAGGACTATCCTCTATAGATTAATCTTACTAACTTTCTAATCCGTATTTTACGAGAGGTTGATGTTTCAGTTTATATCTCTAAATTTCACTGAATATTTTACATAAACAAGACGGCTCTTGTTAAAATAATAAATAATTGAGGTTTATCCTTTCACTCCTTACCTGTTCTAGTTAAAACTATTGAGCCAATTGCTTTGACTTTAAGACAATATATTGACAAATTTTCGTCGAAAAACCACGACGTGCCTAAAAATCCAGTCCTAAAACCCCTTATTTTCCAGCAGAATACGTAACAGCAAGCGAAGGTTCAGGCACGAGCGTGTACGAAGAGTACGACCCACTAGACTTCCTATACGGGGAGACTCAGATGAGGGATGCGCCAGTGTACGCCACCATCAGCAAGAAGGAGAGCTCGCTGCCCTCCCCGCCGCCCAAGTGTATCCCGTCTGTGCCCGCTGCAACTGTTAGATCTACTACTGTAAGTATCCTATTACTTACTGGGTTGACACGGTAAACCAAAGTGGATTTTGGCATCTGGTAACAAGTGTTAATTCTCTCTGATTTGCTCTAGATCTTGTCTTTATTCCACGTCTACCACGAATAGCTTAGGTTTAAAAACCGAGCACCAAAACCCTAGCTTCAAGTCCGATTTAAAGTATCTGGCCGCCAGATTCTGGCGACGGCTCAAGCCGAGTTTCGTACTCTTCGAAGTGCCAACCAGTTTACTATAAAGATTTTGTTTGAGTTCTTCCTGTGCTCATTACCAAACTGGTACCGGTACGGTGTTTCTTTTTACGAGGAATCTAGACTATGAAGCAGAAAAAATATTTAAAGGTCCTTTAATTCGAACAACGTCACAAAAAATAACATTAACTTAATGAATAATAATTTCTCTTCTTTTCTAGAATAAACTGTACGACTGCATAGTGAAATGTAGAACAAGGAATTACGATAGCGAACACAAGGCGTTCTTACAAATGGTGCTGGACGTAAGAAGTAAGTGTAAAAGAGGACTATTATGATAATTTACGAAATTTGTTGTGTTTGTTTGTTGTGTTGTTGTTATGGCAGTTATTTTTTGAATCTATATAAATGAGAAATGTGACTGATTGCCTGACTGAAGATCTATCAAAGCACACCCTAAACCAGTCTCACACGAGACAATGAGAATGGTCCTGGATAAGGCATATAATAATAATAATAATAATTTTTTTTAAAAATATTGTAAAAAATTTAGTTTAAGATTGTATATAAATAAAGAGAATAATAATAATAATAATAAATGTTTATTTCAGAATAATATACATGGATTAGATTACATTAGAACACGATGATGTCAGCAGTAGTAATAAAACTGTGTCGCAGACATCAACGCCCTCCCTCGGTTCTCTTATAGATTACAAAATACATATATTCCAAAATTATTTAAGCTAATTACAATTAATATATTTTGCTAAGTGCAAAATCTAAAATTAAAATTAGTTACAAAATATTGGTAAATAAATTCAAAATCAAAATAAAATGCCCAGAAGTGATATGGAGAGAGCTGTGGATTATGATGATTAAACCGAAATCTTTTTAACTTCCTCCTGTTAAAAATCCTTAATAACCCATCATGTTTTATTCCAGAAAAGTTCGTCCACTCGGACGTGCGAACGAACCCGGGCCACGTGATCGCAGCTCGCTCCGGCGGCAAGTACCCTCCCAACACCAGCATCAAAATATTAGTTCACCACGCGCACGCTGACGAACCTATCACCTTCACTTCTGATGGTGAGCATATTGTTGTAACATTAGGCATTGGTAGGCTTCGGCCGTGGCTATACTTACCACCCACTGGACAAGACCGTGTCATCAAGCGGTCATTACGAACCCGGGCCACGTGACTCCGGCGGCAAGTACCCTCCCAACACCAGCATCAAAATATTAGTTCACCACGCGCACGCTGACGAACCTATCACCTTCACTTCTGATGGTGAGCATATTGTTGGGTGGGTCGGGGCAAAGACTTCCCCTAAATCTTTCCAATCTCTTTCATGCCACCTCATCCCAGCCGTCCTGGAACGTTATATTATACCACGGATAAATAGGTGTATTTAAACGAGGGGTTTCTTCGGATTTCATCTTCAACAATTTTTATTTTTCCAACTGGGACAACATCTTTAAATGCCGCTTAATCATAAAAAATGCACAGCTTCAGTAATTGACATATATCGACAAATTGGGATGTTTTGTATATTTTTATAGCGAACAGACAAAAGCCGTGCCCAGTGCCAAACAAAGCGGTAATAACCTTAGTTCGCCACGATTTACAGCGAAGTCATTTACCTCGCTTAATTTATTACCTGCTGTAAAGGTGTCGAAACTCAGGAATTCTGAATAGATACCTTTCTAGGTACCTTCCTCTTCTCTTCTTTCATCTTGATCCATCGTCCATTCCGTGATCCATCGTCGACCGCATTTTCACTTTCCATCAGGTGGAATGTGGTCAAAGGCGCACCAGCTTGCCCGGAAAGTTGTGTTCAATTCCTGGCGGAGATTTGCTTGCACATTTGGAAGAAAAAGCAGCTGGAAGTTCTGGATCAAGAAATTAACGGCATAATTTCATATTTGGGAATAATAACGCACTTATCACTGTGAGTACAATTTTAACACCATAACACGAACATATCAGCTACTATAAAGTTGAAAATCCCAATCAGCTGTTTTTGACAACTACGAGTCGCAGTTTGTAACTGTCAGTTGTCACATTCCAAGATTATTGCCGGAGTTTTTGGCGGCAAGCCTTGATCATATCATTAACTCCACGTCTTTTGCTTAATAATCGTGTAGAATTTGATTGTTAGCGTGTAATAATGGTGGAATATTGCGTGTTAAGTGTTTTTGAATGTGCACAGATGTAGGCAAGTGATATGGTGCTGAAATATGAATTTTGGTGCCCCCTCCAAAACTCCTCCGAACTTTCAGTAAAATTCCACCCATTTTACTGGAAGACTCACGTGACTAGACGAGCTATTAAGCTCACTCTGACTCTGACCTGACTAACTAACTTATTACTTAAAAAATAACATTTAACTTGACACTGGCAAAACACGAAAGTGGAGACCATAATTTAATATCCCGTGAACATTCACGAATTTTACTCGACACTGGCAAAATGCACATGTTGCCATATTATTAAAAAGAAAAAAAAGATTATTGCCAGCTTAAAAACTTTCATAGACAATATTCTATCGATCGAAGAAGCGACACCTGGCGTCGAATAGCTTAACAGCGGAAGATTTCTTGCAAATAAGTGACATCTATTGGCGAGTGGTTGAACTAGATCGAAGACGTCAATATGGCTAAGTCTTGTGGTGGATGTGGGAAGTTTATGTCGTCGCAAGAGGGCGTTAAATGTACTAAATGTGTGATGTCTTATCACAGGGCTTGTGTTGGCATACCAGATAAAGCAAAAATGACTTCCACTTGGCTATGCCCCGCATGCAAGGCCTGTAGGCCGCGGGATAATAATCCGTCCACCCCGGTAAGAGGGCTGGCGGATCAATGTTTAGAACCGGTTGATGGGCGCACGGGAAGAGAGCAGACTTATTTTTCTCCTGTTCCAGAGCAATCTAATTCTACTCTGGCAGATCTAGCCTTGCCTCAACAGTTGCTCTTGGCTCTTAATGACCTTCAAGATATAATAAAAACATTGAGTGATAATGAGCGGAAGCTCATGGGGGAGATGCAGCTACTGAGGGAAGAACTCAATGAAAGTAGAGCTGAATTGAAATCCCTTAAATCGGAATTGAAGGATATTCGAGACATCCAAAGGAGTTCTTTGCCGTCGATCAGTACTACTGAACTCACGCGAACTGCCGATCAGGGTCCGATACCGGCTAATTTCCAACCAGTAGTAGAGACGCAGAATAACACATATCTGAATGTGACCAAGCGCCAACCACTAGTAAAATTGTCCCTTCCAGCGATGCAGGCAGGGGATGACTCGCTTAATTCCGGTACCAGGCGTACTCACCCTACTGCTAATATCTTGCAGCCAAGTACTCTAAGCCAACCTTTGATCATAGACTCTGACACAAACATTTGTCGTGAGAATGAGGAAGAGTGGATATCTGTAGCCAGGAAGCGTCGCCGGAGCTCTCCAGCCGGTGTTATGAGAGGAGTAGCTGCCCCGGGAGCGACTAAGCTCGAAGCGACTGAACGCCGACGAATGTTACATCTTTATTATGTCAAGGAAGGCACCTCTGAAGACCAAGTGCGCGATCATTTGAGCTCTATAGTTAGTGGAGCTACGTGCAAAGTTGTAGCCCTTAAAGCTAAAGGACACTACGCGTCCTTTAAAATAGATGTCCCGGCCAAGTTGGCAGACACCATCATGTCACCCACAAATTGGGCTGAGGACATATGTATTAAGCCGTGGAGACAGTCCTTTCGCCCTAAAACGAAAGAGGGACAATAAGGTAAAGAAAGCTAGGGGTATACGTCTCTACTACCAGAATGTCCGTGGCTTAAGAAGCAAAACTGTGGTTTTTTATAACAATGTTTCCCAGGAGTCACATGACGTTATCGCCCTTACGGAAACCTTTCTTAATAGCTCTGTCTATGATGGAGAACTATTTCCTAAGGGGTACATAGTACTGCGTAAGGACCGCGCTGGTGACGTTGGATGGGGTGGTGTTCTATTGGCTGTGCGGGATCTCTATATAGTCAAACTAATTACGGACATAGATGGCCTGACAGTCGATAAAGAAATATTATGTGTTAAAATTATTTGGAAGAATGTCAAATTATTAATTTGTGTTGTATACTTACCACCAAGCTATAACGATGGTCAATATGGAGACGCTTTAGATTGTTTGGAAAATTTAATTTGCAAATATTACTCAATATTAGACATACTAATAATTGGTGATTTCAATTTAAACTCTTGTAGTGTTGCTATGAAATTGCGTTATGAAATGTTTATAGATTTTTGCAAACTACGTCAACACAACGATGTTTTAAATTGTCATGGAGGTATGCTGGACCTCGTGTTATCGAGCTTTAGTTATGATGGTGTGGCAGTTACCGATGACGTTGAACCGTTGGTGCCGGCTGACGCATACCATCCGCCGTTAGGTGTAACCCTAAATTGTGCGCGCGCTGATATCGTCTCTGATTTTGCTTCTTTTCCCCCTTTAAGCGCCGCTCCCTCTTATGCACCTGATTGGAACTTTCGTAGGGCAGACTTCATGAGTCTCTATTCTAGTCTATCTACCTTAGATTGGAATGACGTTCTGAAGGAAGACGATGTCGATGGTGCGCTAGACCTTTTCTATCTTAAATTAAATGATACCATAAGTAGTCATGTGCCAATTAAGGCTACAAATATCTCCAACCAACGGCAATACCCACCATGGTTTACCCCCGAGATTAAGCGTAAGATCAAAACAAAGTATTTTCACTTGACTAAATTCAAAGAACTGGGTCTTCAATTTAATCTAGAGGTGTTCAAATATTACAGGTCTCATATCAAGGAGCTTATTGATGAGGCATACCAGTCATATATTGCATCTGTAGGATCAAACATATTCTGCGATCCTAAGAAATTTTGAAAGCACGTCCGGGAAAGCCGCAGTAGTAGAGGCCAGGCAAACTCATATACTCTTAACGGAGAATCAGTCATGGGTCACGAGGCGGTTACAGCGTTTGCTGAATACTTTAGTTCGGTATTTCATAGTGATGTTCCTGCCCTTGACGCTGAAGTTGCTGCACGTGATGTTTCTAATGTAGACGCGCGTCTCGTTGCATTGAGGAGAGTAACGGAAGCTGATGTGCGTCGCGCTACACGCCATTTAAAGCCCTTGTCTGCGGCTGGTCCTGATGCTATCCCTCCTTTTCTGGTAAAGGATTGTCTATCAAATCTTGTGCTACCTCTCGTACATATATTGAACCGCTCTCTGTACCTGTGTCGTTATCCTATTAGATGGAAAGTATGTAGAGTGACACCAGTCCCCAAGATAGCATCATCCAACGATGTTACTACGTTTCGACCTATAGCCGTACTCTCAGTTTTCAGTAAAATTTTCGAATCTATTCTAAACTTTCACCTTTCTCGGCAAATAGAGCCTTATCTTGATAACTCGCAACATGGCTTTCGCGTCGCCCGCTCTACTATGACGAACCACATCACTTTTGTTGATACTGTTGCCTTGGAGATGGACGCTGGTAGACAAGTGGATACTCTATTTTTCGATTTTCGGCGAGCTTTTGACTTAGTGGACAACGATATTTTGCTCATAAAACTCTCGTCTCTAGGTGCCTCACCTAAGCTACTTAATTTTTTCTCAAATTATCTAAAAGATCGTAGGCAGTACGTGCAAATAGGTAAATACAGGTCGAATGAGTTCTACACCAGATCAGGTGTAAGCCAGGGGAGCAATTTGGGTCCGACCTTATTCCTGGTAATGATCAATGATCTCCCTGATGTTTTAAGTTCATCACAATGCTTGATGTTTGCTGATGACTTAAAGGTTTATCAGCCAGTCGTGGGAATATCTGACTGCCTTAACCTTCAGGCCGATACTCAGGCGGTCGAAAGGTGGAGTATTAGGAACAGACTTACTTTCAACACTGATAAGTGTAAAGTAGTCTCCTTTACTAGATCGACGAATCCCATCCAGTTTCCATACTCATTAGGTGTCTGCCCTTTAGTGAGAGAGACAAGGATTAAGGACCTTGGAATTATCCTCGATGGTACCCTCAATTTTCGTGAGCATATGGTTACTGTTTGCAAAGACGCAAACAGGGCACTGGGGTTTATAATGAGAACTGCATCTCAGTTTCCAGACGTCAGGGTGGCAATCACTTTGTTCAATGCATTTGTCCGTAGCAAACTTGAGTTTGACTCAGTAGTCTGGGACCCCTGTGAGGCGAAGTATACGCTCCTTATAGAAAGGCTCCAGCGGAAATTCGCTCGGTATATCTATAAGAGGATGTACGGGTACTATCCATTTCTGTTCCCCTCGTTGTTTGTGTCAGGTATGGTCGGGATGGATACTTTACAGCTGAGACGGAAGCTACTACTGGCCGTGCATTACTTGCAAATACTCAGGAACCGAGTTAACAATCCGTCGGTTTTGGGGGCAATTGGCTTGTTTGTTCCAAACAATTATTTCAGTAGGAGTAGACGTCGCCAACACCAGTTGTTCTTCTGTCCTACGACGCGGACCCGCCACGCTCAAAATTCACCAACCCAACGAGCGTTGGAATTCTTGAACAAGTTCGCACATGAGTTCCAGCACACTGATCTATTAACTGATACCGTTGCTTCTATTGTTATTGATGTAAGATTATATATAAGTCATAGAATGTAGTTAGTAAATAGTTTAATTTTATAATTTAATTAAAATAGTAAGCGTAATGGATTTAGTCTGTAAGTTTATTATTTAAATAAATAAATTGAATTGAATTGAATTGAATTGAAATGTAGGCCTATTTAGTAAAATTCTATTTCTTAGAATAAATTTATTCTGTTTGTTCCAGTTGAATCGACGGTGGAACATGTGATTTTAACCGTAGTCTGCTCACTCGATGAAGATATTAGAGACGATATGTCGGGGTATATGTTGAGGGTAAGCTTTTCAGATAGTCATTAGATAAGACTCAATAAGTTTTTGTAGTCCATTTCCGTCTATTTTATGCAAATTTTCAAGGTTACATACCTTGAAAATTTGAACCGAAAGAAATTAAACTTAATAATCATTTCCAAAACTTTCAAATGATGACTTATTTTGTTTTCTTACACGTTATTATTATTTTTACTATTTTTCTATAAAATAAACATTGAATGTGTAATAGAAGGTCCTTTTTAAAATATTTTGCTTCCTTTCCCAGGTTTGGGGCGCAAAAGAATACCTCACTCCAGGCAGCGTTCTTAGCGAATACGACTACATCCGCGAATGCGTACGCTTAGAGAAAGACGTAACATTATGTCTACACGAGGGACGAGATAACTGCCTCGCCCGCACGGAGCGAGACGACGCCCGCGACTCGCACCTCTCGCTGGACGAGTTGCTGCCCACTCAGGGGGCCTCGCCCATGCTCTCCTTCGATAACTTGTCTATTCTATTAGGTGAGTTGTTATATATTGTATAATGTATGTATATATGAGGGACGAGACGACTGCCTCGCCCGCACGGAGCGAGACGACGCCCGCGACTCGCACCTCTCGCTGGACGAGTTGCTGCCCACTCAGGGGGCCTCGCCCATGCTCTCCTTCGATAACTTGTCTATTCTATTAGGTGAGTTGTTATATATTGTATAATGTATGTATATATGAGGGACGAGACGACTGCCTCGCCCGCACGGAGCGAGACGACGCCCGCGACTCGCACCTCTCGCTGGACGAGTTGCTGCCCACTCAGGGGGCCTCGCCCATGCTCTCCTTCGATAACTTGTCTATTCTATTAGGTGAGTTGTTATATATTGTATAATGTATGTATATATGAGGGACGAGACGACTGCCTCGCCCGCACGGAGCGAGACGACGCCCGCGACTCGCACCTCTCGCTGGACGAGTTGCTGCCCACTCAGGGGGCCTCGCCCATGCTCTCCTTCGATAACTTGTCTATTCTATTAGGTGAGTTGTTATATATTGTATAATGTATGTATATATGAGGGACGAGACGACTGCCTCGCCCGCACGGAGCGAGACGACGCCCGCGACTCGCACCTCTCGCTGGACGAGTTGCTGCCCACTCAGGGGGCCTCGCCCATGCTCTCCTTCGATAACTTGTCTATTCTATTAGGTGAGTTGTTATATATTGTATAATGTATGTATATATGAGGGACGAGACGACTGCCTCGCCCGCACGGAGCGAGACGACGCCCGCGACTCGCACCTCTCGCTGGACGAGTTGCTGCCCACTCAGGGGGCCTCGCCCATGCTCTCCTTCGATAACTTGTCTATTCTATTAGGTGAGTTGTTATATATTGTATAATGTATGTATATATGAGGGACGAGACGACTGCCTCGCCCGCACGGAGTAAGAAACAAGAATATATTCATATTTTTTTGTAAACACGAGCCGACATTGCGTATTTTCGTGTCTGTTGAAAAATACTTTACAGCATATTAACCCATTAATTCCCAAGGGTAAAAATAAACGCATATTTATAGGTTTTCTTGTTAATTATGTTTTTAAATACATTAAAAAAGAGAAAATTGTAGTAAAAAAAATTATTAATTAATTAGTTATACCTTCTACAACATGTTGCGTCGGCGTAACGTTGGGACTAGTGGTCTTCTATTTTACGAGCAAGTTGAACAACGCTTAAGTATTAGCCTAAGTGAAATATTTTCAAACAATCAGCATAAAGTGTGTATTTGACCTTTTCTATACATATAAATTGTACTTCAACACTGTTGACATCTCTTTGGTGTTTATTTTCATGCTTTTTTTTTATGAAATTACCAATATTATTGAAGCGAATACAAGAAGGTAACGGGTTTTTTGATGGTCTTCCTTGATTTGTATCTGAATTACCAAAAATGTGAATTATCTGCAAGTTAGTTCTTTGGTTTTCCTTAAATTTATAGAGTTTTGTAAGATTTGATACATTTATGTCTTCATCTTTTGACAAGTATAATATAGCACCAGGCAAAGAATGATATCCAAATAAAAGTAGTATATACCAAATATCTTTGAATTCCAATACCGTGACAGTAGCAACATTTTGGAAAAGATTTAGAAAAATGACGGTTATGGTTACGAATATATTTTTTAAAGAAAAACCTATAGTTTATTTCCAAACTTCATCACCAAAAAATACTTTAAAATGTGTTTTTCCACCTAAACATTATTTAGTAATTAGTATCATTGCTGCTTCATCACCTGAAGGAAAATGTTTACGAGTTGGATGTTCATTTTCCAGTCCGAAACATAATATTATTTTGGTAACTTCTTCGGCAGTCTTGGCTTTTTCACAATTAGTGTACATTTCAAGCATTTCAGCGCTATCAGTTATTGATTAAATTACATAGCGCGTTATCATCTATGTCTTCCTCGTTTGTAAAATTATCAACAGCCGGTGTAATAGTACATCTTTACCTCTTATAGTGTAGGTCAACTCAGAGTTTCTTGAGAAGACAATGGTCGCCCACCAAGCAATTATGTTACAACTTTTTACTTTGTATTTACTGCGCTCTTTGTACGCTCACTTATTACTATCTATTGTTTTTTTTATAAGAATTACAATAGGACCCGGTCAGCTTGACGTTTTAAAATAAAGTGACCCATAAAACCAAAGTGTTTGTTCTTATTGAATACCGAGGACCTATTGTTTACAATAAATTTTTAACATCAATGGCAAGCAGTATAACAATAAAAACTGATCCCTGTTTGTCCCAAAGTGACGCACGTGCAACGCTCTCTGTAAGTCTAAAATAAACAAAACGTGGGAGTATTTTTGTCTTCAAAAAGGGTTTTTATCGTAAAAAATATATTGTTCAACCTTTATACAGTGTAAAAAGTATAGCTTTATTCAAAAAAATATTTTTTATGATTTGTTGAATCTGTCGATGTTGGGATGAATCAAGTAGCAGTGATTGAAAAATAAAAATAAAATGTATTTGGTTTTAAACCACCATTTAAAAAAATAATAATCCATCTCTTAGTTCTTCTTTTTGAGATTGGTTTACATATCATAGATTTATTTACTTATTTTAACACAAAAAAAATTAAATCTGAACGGTAACACTCGCGCAACGTTGGGAATAGATGGGTTAATCTGACTTTTCTTATATAAAATCAACAACAATCATCAAGAACGGGCAAGCCGTTTCGCAAGAGTTGGATAACAGACAGTCCTCTCCGCTCCATTTTAGACGAACATCGATTCATTTACTAGAAAGATGATGAAAATGTTCGTTCGTAGTGATGGCTCTGTTCTGATTTAAAATGCTCTTACAAGTGAATACTTAAGTCTATCAAGCACCTTTACGCCTCTATTTAAATTCTACCCATTACACAATCTCGCACAAATCATTCTAAACCACAGAAGTAATACAACTAGAAGTAGCCATTTTATGTGTGAGTGTGATGGCAATAGGGAAAATTTTGTGTGAAGAAAAAGGAGAACCAATTTTTGTTCCGTCCCTTTCAGCGTGGCCGGTTTATGTTGTTTGTCAAACTCTGTCAAACTGCTTCACTGTGAGAATAATAACAATTTATTTCGTTTTTTCTAAAATTTTAAAGCAATTTGAGGCAATACAATGTTATTCAACTAGTTTATGACCTAAAATATCAATATATCGCGTATTTTCATAAAATAATGAAAATCCGTAAGTTGTTTTGTCTCACAGGTGGCCACGATGATGTGACTCCTCTGTTCTAAACCCTATTTCATCGTGCTAAAGTTCATTTTCCCCCACAGAAACGTTAGAGGGCGAGCTATCCCGAGCCGTAGGAGTGACTAGCGGTGAAGGCAGTTGCTCTCCCAAGGCGGTGTTCCAGGCTGTGAAGGCGATCTGTGCGTTAGCGGGCGGCGTGGAAACATTGCATGTGACTCACACACTCAATGCGTTTGCACAGGCTTGTACTTCACAGGTGAGAATATAACAAGTTTTATGTATGCTAGGTGTAATGTTTGCCGACGGAGAAGAATGCGAGAGCGTACCTCCGCCGTTCCCGTCGAAAAGTGGCTGGAAGGACCCCGGGGTTTTAGTGGGTATATCCGCCGGATTTTCCGGCGGGGAGTCCCACATAACCACCCTGAGACTAGCGTTCACTTCTCAGGGTGGTATGCGTAATGCATTTCCCCGGGAAAAAAAAAAAAAAAAAAAAAGGTGTAATGTTTGTGTCGAGAAGTTAATGATGAATAAATAAAATAATACCATTTATTTCAGGCAATAGTACACTGCCAACAATGGCAATGCACCAGAGACCCATTTCAATATATTCTTTATAGACTAACATACATAATATCATAACTTAAAACTAGGTCACACGTAGCGCCGGCGACGTGTTGCGCCTTCCTTAATGACCTTTCTTAGGGCAATTTAATTTTTTTTTATGCAAAGAACTAAGAAGATTAGCAAGACGCTCTCCTGATGGTAAGAGATAACGCTGTTCATAAACAGTACAGTGTTACCCAGAGCAATGCACCAACGATTCATACTCGAGACTCAAAAGTCACAAGATTTTAAGACTGCTCAGCTCTGTATTTCTGTAATTTCACTAGCTACAGTGCCGTCCTGCCAAAACTCAGTAATGCACATCACTGCTCAGGCAATAGAATAACTTGCACTGATGGGATACCCACTTAGAAAATCCCCCAGGTTATCACTGCCATTATATTTATTTTAACATATCACATTGTAGGTATATTCTAGGTCTTATATATAAAACTTAAGTTCTACTACAACCCCGTAGGGGCACATTTAAGGAATGTCAACCCTTGTAAAGACTCCCATCTTCCCCAGGGTATGAACACATCAGTGACACCAGAGATCCAATCAGAGCACGGCGCGTACTGCTCCGTGTCAGTACGTGCGGCCACTCGACGGGAGGAGGTGGCCTTACATTGCACACGAGTACGCGACGCCGTCCGTGCTCTCATAGCGCTGTATACCAGGACACGGCTGCTCGACTTCCAGATGACGGATAACTATTACTTGTCGCCTAGTAATCCTGCTAGTGAGTACTTTACTTATCAACTTTTCACTTAGTATATTTATGGACTTTTCCGTAAATGTTTTTCGTGCTTCAAGATGTCCGCGGCTGGCTTATATATGATTTTCACATTAACAATAAGTCCTCCATTCCCCAACAGAAGCGGTCCCGGCGCGTACAATATCAGAGTCGACGTTGTTCTGTATCGAGGCGGTGCACTGTCTGCCGCTGTGTTGGGCGCACGACGAGTATTTGTTCCACGCGCAGTTGTTCCACGGGACCAGAGCGTTGCGACCGCCACGAGTTACTCACGCGTCCAGGCAAGAAGCCGCTGGATTCTATCCCAGGATTATATTTGATACTTGGTAAGTATTTTGGAAATATTTTTTTACATCTTTTTAAAGCCTTTGTACAATACATAACTTATTTTGTTTGTTTTATTATTTTCGGGTTCATATAATATGTTTGTGCTAATCCAATTATGATAATAAAATGCACAAATATGCATTCTCCATGTATAAAGTTTCCTCAGTTATAAAATCAACCCTAACCGTGTTATTACAACGCCGACTTACGATTCTATTACTATCTTAAAGCCCAGACTCCACCAAAGCGGAGACGAGACGAGCGGAGAGATGTTCTTAAACAACCAATAGAATTTTGTTAGATAAGATCGTCTCCGTTTTGGTAGAGTCCGGGCCTATGTCCGCGTTTTACAATATACACACACTACACAACAACGAGGAAATATCCACCTACACAAAAATGTCATTTGTTTAGGTTAAACCTAGAAGAGCTGCCAATAAACACGCTCCCGCGCGAGAGCCGGCTAGTCCTGACATTGTACGGACGCACGCAGCGAGCGGACGACGCGCCGCCCGCCGAGGCCAAGGATACTGACGATTCTAACGACGCAGAGGGTAACGTGCAGTTCGAACAGGAGGAGCTCGGCTGGGCAGCTATACAGATGTTCGATTATGATGGGTAAGTCTTAGCACAATGCGATATTGCGTCCTAAGAAAACTTTTTTTTTAGTCTATGCTGTCCCATTGCTGGGCAAAGACCTCCCCCAAACCTCAGCCCAGCCTATTGAAAGAAAGAAATCTACCTATTGAAAATATGACCCATATGAACTGAAACCTTACGAATTTTGTATTTAAATTAAAAAAAACCGGTCAAGTACGAGTAGGACTCGAGCACCGAGGGTTCCTTACAAACCTACGGGTTTCTACGGAACCCTAAGGGAATGTGGGTATAATATTATATACTGTATGTTTTGATTCCCTTGCGAGTTTGAAAATATGCTGCTAAAATTGCTGTTTCTTTTGATTGCGTTGACATAGATGTTCGATTTTTTTACAGCTTAAAGTTATTATAAAGCTGAGTATTTGATATGAATTTCAATTTAATACCTGTACGCGGTCTTGAGGAAAGGGATAGTAAATACAAAATAATTAAAAAATTAATTATAGGATG
Source organism: Hemithea aestivaria (assembly GCA_947507615.1). Classification (NCBI taxonomy): domain Eukaryota; kingdom Metazoa; phylum Arthropoda; class Insecta; order Lepidoptera; family Geometridae; genus Hemithea; species Hemithea aestivaria. Next base: position 13,402,915 of record OX382328.1, read on the forward strand.
TAACTAAAAATTTACAGTTTTCGCAATTTTTCCTGTGCTTGTGATTTAAGACGTTGCTGCGTACCAAATTTCAAGATTCTGAGTTAACGGCAAGTACCCTGTAGGTTTTGATTCCCTTGAGAGTAGTCGCGAGTTAAAAAATACGGCTAAAATTGCTGTTTCTTTTGAATGCGTTGAGATAGAGGTTTGATTTTATTACAGTTTAAGGGTATAATAGACCTTAGTATTTGATATGAATTTCAGTTTAATACCTGCACGTGTTCATGAGAAATAAGGTAGTAAGTATGAAATTTTTTAAAATATTTTTTTATATGATCTAACTAAAAATGTACAATTTTCGCAATTTTTCCTTTATCTGTGCTCTAAGGAGTTGCTTCGTGCCAAATTTCAAGATTCTAAGATCACGGGAAGTACCCTGTAGGTTTTGATTTTTTGAGAGTATTTGCGAGTTTAAAATTGCGACTAAAATTGCTGTTTCTTTTGAATTCGTTGGCATAGAGGTTTGATTTTATTACAGTTTAAAGGTATTATAGACTTGAGTATTTGATATGAATTTCAATTTAATACGTCTACGCGTTCATGAGAAAAGGGGTAGTAGGTATAAAATTATTCAAAATATTTTTTTCATATGATACAAATAAAAATTTATGGTTTTCGTAATTTTTCCTTTATTTGTGCTCTAAGGAGTTACTTCGTGCCAAATTTCAAGATTCTGAATTTACGGGAAGTGCCCCGTAGGTTTTGATTTATTTGGTAATGTAGAAAATTTGCTGAAATTTGCGACATATTCGACTATATCTTTTGATTGCGTTGGCCTAGAAGTTTGAAATTTTCACAGCTCTAAGAAGCAATGGACCTTAGTATTTCCTATAAATTTCAGCTTATTACCTCCACGCGTTCCTGAGAAAAAGGGTCTTGACAGACAGACAGACAGACAGACAGACAGACAGACAGACAGACAGACAGACAGACAGACAGACAGACAGACAGACAGACAGACAGACGGACGGACAACAAAGTGATCCTATAAGGGTTCCGTTTTTTCCTTTTGAGGTACGGAACCCTAAAAATAAACACATGTTACGATCACGTCATGTCGACATTTTATACACTAAGCCGACAAAATTAAAATTTTGTTATAACAAAAAAACAGTTAAGATAGGCGTTTTTCAACGCCCGCGGATGAGTGCTTCGGTGTACCCGCTGCCCCGGCACTATGGCGTCCCGCAGGAACACCCCCAGGTTTTTTAGTGGGTATCCCCCCCGCCTCTCCCATCTTTGGCGGGGGAGTACAACATACTGCCCCGCGTCCCCCGGCGTGGGGTGATGATGCGTAACGCATTTTTCCTGGGATAAAAAAAGGCGTTTTTCAACTAAAACAACCGTGTGTACATCCTATACCTAGTCAGGTCATAAGTATTGTCACACAGTAAAAACTTTTCTTTTAGAATGCTGGCCACAAAAAAGTTTATTGAATTCGAACTTCGAATTGTTCATGAAAATAAAAATGTATACTTTTTAGAATTTTTCTCATTTTTAAATATGGAGTGGACGCTTAAAGAAGACCGTGTTGCAGTTATTGCGTTGCATCGTTGCGGTTACGCGCCAATTCAAATTTTTGACATACTGAAATATTTGAATATAACCAAAAGATTCGTTTATCGTACCATCAAACGATACAATGAAGACTCTAGTGTAGATGACAGGTCAAGAAGTGGTCGCCCTCGGTCTGTTAGGACTCCAGCAGTGATAAAAGCTGTGAAGGCGCGAATTCAAAGAAATCCCAAACGTAAGCAGAAACTGTTGGCCCTTCAGATGGGGTTAAGCAGAACCACGGTGAAAAGGGTGTTAAATGAAGACTTAGGGCTTCGGGCATATCGAAGAAAAACAGGACATCGTTTAAATGCTCGTCTAATGGACCTGAGACTGAAGAGATGCCGCGCTTTGTTGAAGCGGTACGCGAGAAAAAAATATCGAGAAATTCTTTTTTCGGATGAAAAAATTTTTACCGTAGAAGAGAGCTACAACAAACAAAATGATAAGGTGTACGCACACAGTAGTGAAGAAGCGAGCAACCGTATTCCGCGTGTCCAACGAGGTCATTTTCCATCCTCGCTCATGGTATGGTTGGGAGTTTCTTATTGGGGCTTAAAAGAGGTACATTTTTGTGAGAAAGGTGTAAAAACGAATGCAGTTGTGTATCAAAATACAGTCCTGACGAACCTTGTGGAACCTGTTTCTCATACCATGTTCAATAACAGGCACTGGGTATTCCAACAAGATTCGGCGCCAGCTCATAGAGCGAAGAGCACACAAGACTGGCTGGCGGCGCATGAAATCGACTTCATCCGGCACGAAGACTGGCCCTCCTCCAGTCCAGATTTGAGTCCGTTAGATTACAAGATATGGCAACACTTGGAGGAAAAGGCGTGCTCAAAGCCTCATCCCAATTTGGAGTCACTCAAGACATCCTTGATTAAGGCAGCAGCCGATATTGACATGGACCTCGTTCGTGCTGCGATAGACGACTGGCCGCGCAGATTGAAGGCCTGTATTCAAAATCACGGAGGTCATTTTGAATAAACTTTATTGTCATAAGAATCTATGTTTTGTTAAGTTCATTTTGGTATATAAATGGTTACATAATAAATAAACTTGTTCCAATAATTTTATATTAAACATGTGACAGAATTTATGACCTGACTAGGTATATTATGAACCCAAGGGTTGGGACGATAGATTTAAGAGACACCGTTTAGGTTCTATATTATCTCTGAGCATATTTGATTTTTTATTGGTGTATAGTGCTTGCCTCTAATGTAAATTAACCAGAACGGTCTGATCAAACAAGCCTGTAACCAGCGTATTGTTTCAGCATGCTAGCGTCAGGCCAGTACGTGCTGCCTCTGTGGTCGGGTGGCGGGGAACGTCGCGTGCCGCCCGCGCCGCACCCCTCGCATGCGCCCACGCAGCCCTGCCCTCTTGTTAATATTGGTAAATATTATACTCGTTTACTGTTTATTTATTATTTATTTATTTGATTGTTCAGCACAACGCTAGGACTAAATGATAACATAGCGTTTTCTACCAGTTGACCTGTTTACTGGAAAAAAGGAGTGGAGTGTTTGTACTATCTATGCTATACTAGCTGCGTCCAGCGGCGTTACCCGCTGTACTGTAGCCCATATATTTTTCCAGGATCTAAGCCATCTCTGTACCAAATTTCAGCTCAATTTCAATCGGTCTACCCGTTTAGACGTGAAAGAGTAACAAACATACATCCAGACATCCATACATTCTTACTAACTTTCACGTTTATAATATTTGTAAGATTCTACCTCGAACAATGTAGGATATTATGACTCAGCACGCATCTCGGCTTGCACACAGAATTAGACGTTTAAAGTTTATAGAGTTGTGAAGGGTCCATGATCGTTTAATTTTTAATGCTGCTTTTTGATATACATAGTGAATTTAAAATAATAATTACGTTATCTATTCGGCCAGAATTGATATCTATTAAGCTTCGACAAAATGACTCAGTCGCATATCCCTTTCACAAAATTTCCCCCAATTACAAAAGTTCTCGAAAAGTTCAGTTTAACTGTAGAACTTTCAATAATATTAATTATCCCCAGAAATCCCCCTATACGCTCACACGGGAGTGAAATGGATGGAAATAGAGAACGTGGCCACAATAAACCCTGAAGATCTGCCCTCGTTCGATAGCTTGGACGGACATACGCAGTCGCAATTACTGCATCTTATCGAACAGGGAGCTTATCAGAGGATGCCTAGTGAATGTAGAGAGGTAAGATTGTGTTTCGACTATAGAAAATTATGTCTTATGCTTGCGATTTTACCTTGCAGCAAATCGCAAGGTTGTGTTTTGACTATAGAAAACTATATGTCTTATGCTTGCGAGTGAGCTTATGCGTGTGAGTTGCTTAGTGGAGGCGTATATCATAAAACCTATACCAATATTTAACCCAATCAGTTCAGCTGTTGTTTAATAAGTTAGTCAATTAGTCATTTACGTTTTCCTTTATATTTATTAGTACCAAATTTTTATTTTTATATTCATATGTAAATTTAGACTGCAAATTTGAAAAGTACATTATTTTAAATGAAATCACGTGGAACAACGTGATGATATACAGTCAAATAGTAGCAGTATAGTTGTCCAGCTGTCGTATCGATTTAATACGTCATTTCATACACTTTTGACATATCAAATCGATTGGGTCTTTGGTTCGGTTCCTTAACGGATGAGTGAATAGCCCAGCAAGATGAATCTACAAAAAGTGATATTGCTGTCATCTCCCTTTTATCACGTTCAATATATATATCGTATTTCGGAACCTATACTCATTTTCCACAGTAAAAATGTGTTATTTGTTGTAGATAATGTGGGAGAAACGTTCGTACCTAGTCCAACTAGCCGGAGCGCTGCCGTTAGTGCTGCTCGCGGCGACCAACTGGTGCGGGGAGCAGCGGGAGCAACTCATGGCGCTGCTCAAGCTGTGGGAGCAGCCCTCGCCGCTCAACGCGATGCATCTGCTGTTGCCATGGTAACAATCAATCAATCAGTGATCTTCCTTCACCCCCTGGGGTAGGGCCTCGGGGAGTTTCCCCTTTACCTTGCAGAATTGCGCGGGGCTGCCATGGTATCGTCTCACTTGACTGTATTTATACTAACATGTTGTAAAGTTCTTATAAATCACGCCTACCATCACTTAACTACTCAAAATGTACATCTTATGGAAGCCTGAGTTTGACCAGCAGGCCTATTGGCTATCCTCATGTGAAACACTAGAATCCATAGACAAACATGCGTACCTAAATTACTTGCTTAACCCTCCTTACTCCTCATTAATATGAGTAAAACAACGAACACGTAAAACATTGAAGTAGTCATCAATCTTAGTGGGTGTGAATTAGTCAATAACCATACGGGTCAAAATCTCAGCCAATAATTAAAATATAAAAAAAACAACAATAATAAATGTATAACAATTTGTTTCAGTTTCCCCGACGCGATGGTCCGTGAGACAGCCACTCGGCTCTTAGACGAGTTGTCAGATGATGAGCTGTGTCGTGTGTTACCGCAACTGACGCAGGCGTTACGTCACGAGACTTACGAGGCCAGTCCGCTTGCAGGTTGGTTGGACTTTTACACAAGCTTTTATAACGCTTGCAATATAGCGTAGCGTCCGTGGCCCAGTGGTCGTTGGTCCGGCTTGTAAGCCGGAGGTACTGGCTTCAAAGTTCAAATCTCAGTGTGGCAAAGAATTTCGCCTGGACGCTACCGTGTTTCGGAAAGCACATAAATCTCTAGGTCCCGGCTGTTTCCTATAAGATATGTAGGAAGCCCATATCGTCCCACTGCTGGCCAAAGGCCTCCTTCCCTTTTACTGTAATAAGAGTTTATTAATTATTTACAAAGAGGACATGGAAAATGGTTGAGGATTTTTTATTTACTATAGGTAAGCCCTTGGTCACGATCTCGCCTATTATTAGCTACGATACGGCTGAAGATGGTACTAGACTAAACCTAGAAAGTGTAATAATTATCTCTCTGACTTTCTCGAACCTTCTACCGGAACTCGGTCGTAGTGACACAATTTTGTCCAGTATCTACTGGACTTTGTATACTAGATGTATATTTCACCAAAAGATACATGCTAAGTATGAGCTTGTATCTTTTAGTGAAATATACATCTAGTATACAAATTACAATGTGGCTGAACACTTCTCATTTTATTTGCAGGACTTTTACTATCTCGCGCGCTCAGAGCTCCGGCGGTGGCACACAAACTATTTTGGCTGCTTGTCCACTCTCTGCCTAACGTTCCACAGGTATTTACTAAACAATACTTTGTATTTTATTACCAGTGGGCCTATTGGCTAGTTCTCACCCACTACGATTGATGACAATTCCAATGTACATTGCTGCGTTTGTTATTTTACTGAGGAGGTTTAAGCAAGTAATGTACGCAAAATTGTCTATGGATTCTAGTTTTTTACATGTCGTTTGCCAATAGGCCCTCAGGGAGAAATTTTAATTGGCAGGTCACCTATAGTCCAGTAAAAGAAGAAATGTGGATCGAAAAGTCGAAAGCAGAAAAACTAACTTAGGAACTTTGTTTGGACTAGTTAGGAGATAAACATACTAAAAGTCCCCACCCCTCCGAGGTGAGTCCGAGGGGGGGGAGGCCGAAGAAGGTCCCATTTTTAGGTTTTTTGCTTATATGTCAAAAACTGTGCGTTGTACGATATTTTGTTGTGCTATATTATTAAACCTCATAAAATTTTCTACAACTTCGGCCTTAACATTTTTCATCTATCTCCAATCGTTGTCCAGCTATGAGCTTCCAAACATGGTCTATTTTGAAGACGCTTAAATTAGTTTTCCATACAAAGTTGGTAAAAAAATCTTACAAATAAAATTTGACCAACTTCTGGTTATCGTATCATAATGAAACTTTGCAAATGTCTAGAAATCTGATGACAGTTTAATAATCTGGTACCACTGATCTGATCTGATGATGGAGCCAGGAGGTGTCTACTGAAACTCTTCAATGGCTATTAGTAAAACCGGCGAGTTTAGGCTCATTACATTCGGATTGATGAGACGTAGGCACCTCCTGGTCCATTATCAGACCCTCGACAGCAAGTGTTAAGAAAAAGTCTCATCGATTCGAATGTAATGTGCCCAAACTCGACGGGTTTACTAATAGCCATTGAAGAATTTCATTAGACACCTCCTGGCTCCATCATCAGATCAGCTTTTTGGGCACTCATTGACTGGGCTACTACCCAATAAATCAATTTCTGATATTGAAGTTATAGGCAGGAAACTATCCATTCAATCCATTCTGGATAGACGAGAATGGCAGTAGATTCATGCGTGATATGAGTTATGAATACCTGACGACCTCTGTGGCGCGGTGGGCTAATACCCGCCTGCAACGCAGAAGGTTGCGGGTTCGATTCCCGTATGAGGCAAATATTTGTGGGATCCACAGGTATTTGTTTCTGGTCTGGGTGGTTTTCAATATCTATATTATAAGTATGTATTTACAAAAGAAAAAGTATATAAGTATTATTTCCGTTATCCTAATCACCATAATACATGCATTAAGTTGCTTAGTATGGGGTTAGGTGGCGCTGTGTGAATTGTCCTGAAATATTTATTTATTTATTATTTATTTATTACCTAAGTTAACACTCAAGACCATTAGGCTCATACAGTTGTGGAAAAATGAATGACAATAATTTGTCATCTTACTACATATTTAGCTATTTGTGGCTAAGCGTTGGCCCACGTGAACGCGCGGGCGCGGGCGCGGGCGCGAAATATCAAACATATGACGTGCTATGAAAGTTTTCACGTACAAACGCACGTGCGGTGCAAGCAAAGTCTGTTGCGCCCGCGCCCGCGTGTTCACGTGAACAAGCCCTAACGAGCGATTTTTGCTGAGCTTTTGACAAAACAATATCTTGTTCTTATTGGCTGCGGCGCCGTTTTATAGAACTATCCCAGGTGCCTAAAATTAATTTTGTATTTAAAAATCCTTTGACAAAACACAACGTTTGTGTATATCAGCACTTGCCGTCCGACCTCAAAAACACAGCTGTTGTGTTTTCAGCAGTCAATGTGTTAAGATCAGGCGAGATCGTGGTCAAAGGCTAACCTATAACGGTTGGGGTTATACCTCCATACAAAATAGAGCTAAGGAGCCATACTAATTGTAATATTTCCTTCCCAGGCCCCCCAACAAGAGTTCCTAGGTATATCCCTAGAAGAGTGTCCCGGTGAAGGCACAGAGGGGACCACACTGCAGCCGGCCGCCTACCGCTACAGGCTGGTGCTGCGAGCCTTGTTGGCTCTGCTCGGGAAACGGTTGCATGCCACACTTGTTCGACAACATCTCTTGGTTAAGGTGAGTAATTTGTCTCCCAGACCCCAACAAGAGTTCCTAGGTCATCATCATCAGCCCACGCTCGTCCACTGCTGGACATAGGCCTCCTATAGCACTCCACTCAACTCGGTCCTCCGTATTCCTCCGCCACGATATCGTCACACTATCTCGCTCAAGGATACCCTACGTTTGCCGAGGTCTCCACTCTAGAACACGCCTACTCAATCGGTAATAAAAGTATCCTAGGTATATCCCTAGAAGAGTGTCCCGGTGAAGGCGCAGAGGTGGCCACACTGCAGCCGGCCGCCTACCGCTACAGATTGGTTCTGAGAGCCTTGTTGGCTCTGCTCGGGAAGAGGTTGCATGCTACACTTGTTCGACAACATCTGTTGGTTAAGGTAAAATATTCAATTTCAGTGAATTGTGTTACTATGACGCGACTTCGGTGCGTTCAGTTGCCATGCGTCATCTGCCCGTATCACACGGGTGACAATGGGTCGTTTTGACACCGAACTTTTCATCGATGAAGTGGAAAAATGACCAGCTTTGTGGGTCATCCAAAACGATGCAAAATTGGATGAACCCAATACTTACGTTTTCTTTTTTAGGAGAAGGTGCACACATATTGCTTGTTCGACTTCCATTATTGAACTGAAGCGACTGTCACCCTACCCCTCTCGTCACAGTAACCGCGCGTGTCTGAACACTTTCAATCCTCGCGGTTTGGAACCACGCGTTTTGCATCCGCGCGGATTCCGCCGTGTCTGAACTAGCTCTAAAGGGTTATCTATTTTCCCATCGCGTTTTTCAACAACCTCTATATCTATAAATCCATACTAACATTATTTTAAATTATACAGACTTTATCAGAAGTGGCAATGGGAGTGAAGACAGCGAAAGAAGCGAACAGACAGCGCGCTCTGACGTCAGGCGGAGAGAAACTAGCCTCCATGCTCCGGACCGAATCGGCCGCCTTACCGCTGGCTCTGCATAAATATGTACACGATGTTGATATCAAGTTAGTAACATTTTTTAAATTTATTGCTACAATGTCTCACACAAAAACCCTCCTCCGAGTAATAGACTCATGACTCGATCCCAATTTTTTTTATTCAACTTAATTATGCCAGGAACATGCCTGATGCTAGCAAATTAAACCTAGAAGTGGGGATAAATGTCTGGCCTTCTTTGAACATTGTGCCCAAACGCGGTTGAGAAGACTAAGTGACAAGGGTCTTAGTTCTTGGTATTATTCTTGGTATTCTACCGTCAAAGCCTACCAGTATGAAACTATTATACAAAAAATTTAAATCCGCACAAACTCATTCGGAGCTCAAAAAATAACGGTGAGCTTATATTTATGTGACAATGTTTTTTTTGCCAGATCATGTTCCTATTTCTCATCGAATACTCTGCCGCTGAAGATCAACTTCATAGGCGTTGACAATGCTGTGATACCTGCCATGTTCAAGGTAAAATATAACCTTAACTATGTTTATAACCGCAGATATAGTAATATTTAAAACTTTATCAATAAAATGTTAATCATCATCATCATCTCAGCCATAAGACGTCCACTGCTGAACATAGGCCTCCCCTTTGGACTTCCATATGTACCGGTTGGAAGCGACCTGCATCCAGCGTCTTCCGGCGACCTTTATAAGGTCGTCTATCCACTTGGACGGACTTGGGTGGACGTCCTACGCTTCGTTCCGTGGTCTCCACTCTAGCACTTTTTGACCCCATAGGCCATCCGCTCTGCGCGCTATGTGGCCTGCCCATTGCCACATCAGCTTGCTAATCCGCTGGGCTAGGCTGGGTTCGTCTACGGATCTCTTCATATCTGATTCGATTGTGTAGAGAAACCCCGAGCATAGCGTAGTTGAAAAATACATGATCCTATTTATTTCCAGGTCGGCGATGATTTGCGACAAGACTCGCTAGTGTTACAAGTGATCAAAGTAATGGACAGCCTGTGGTTGAAGGCTGGACTAGATCTAAGGATGGTTACGTTCCAAGCACTGCCTACTAGCAGCCAAAGAGGTAAATCTTTTACTTTACTGTAACTCTTAACATTTTGATCAATGTTTCAGTTTTTACCAAAATTAGTTAAACGTCACAATGGTGATAATTTATAGGATTTTTATTGCAAATAAAGAGACAAAGAAAATTGACGTTATCGCTTCTACAACGTGCAAGTGTACGCACGTTTTGTCAAATTCGCATTTAAGAAATTCTCTGAAGTTTGATTTTGATGTAGAAAGTGTTGAAAGTGGGGCTGGCTCTTTAGCAAAGCAACAATAATACACTGTTTATCAAGAATTTAACGAATCTGCTTCAAAATTGTTTGTAATGTAACAGGAACTAAAGTGACTTTAAATAACTCTTTTACACTAAACGATTCGTGAGTATTTAGATGCATCTTTGTAAATTAACGGCATAAACTCTAATCAAGACACAAGTCAAAACAAAACAAGTGAGTCTCTAATACAAGTGAGTTTATGCCGTTAATAACTCCTCGTGTTCCCGAGTAATGTCAGACAGACATCGCGAAGATTATGATAGACAGATAAACGCACGAGCGATCTTCTAAGGGTTTATATTTTTTTCCTTTAGAGGTACGAAACCCTTAAAACTAATAATAATCAAGTAAAACGACCGTTTTTTCCTCAGGAATGATCGAAATAGTGACGGAAGCTGAAACACTTCGCGCAATTCAAACCGAATGGGGCTTAACAGGCTCCTTCAAGGACAAGCCTATTGCCGAATGGCTGGCCAAACATAACCCTTCCGAGTTGGAATATCAACGGGCTAGAGATAATTTCACTGGTAAGTGTCTTTATCTATTCTTTTTTACGGAGTTCCTATGATCTCCTTAGAGTTCCATCATCAGATCAGCTCCATGTCATAAAAATATTGCATTGTCATCCGATTTATACAGGCATGCAAAATTTCAGCTCAATCGGATACCAGGAAGTGGGTCAAATTAAACTTGCAAGATTTGAATACAGACAGACAGACCGATAGACAGACAGACAACAGACAGGTGAAAATAAATACAAGTTTGTAAAAAACGTTTCAGAGAGAGAGAGAGAGAGAGAGAGAGAGAGAAAGAGTACGTCACATCATGATTCATGATCACCTTAGCGTTGATATTAGGATATGGAATAAGAGGAACTTTAAATCATTGTCATTATATTTTAGCTTCGTGTGCGGGCTACAGTGTGGCCACATATTTGCTCGGCATCTGTGATCGACACAACGACAATATCATGTTGAAGACTTCAGGCCATCTCTTCCATATCGACTTTGGGAAATTCCTCGGGGACGCACAAATGTTTGGCAATTTTAAAAGGTAAGGCGTCATACTTTATCATCATTATTTAATCAGTAGTGTTAAAGGATTTCACTATGATGTAAAATTCAAGGTGCACTGCACCAACGCTTCTTAATCAAGAGCCGAAAGATGCTAAGACTCTTTAGCCTAGTAATTTTACTGGCTACAGTGCCCTTCTACAGAAGCACAGTAATGTTTACACATTACTGCACTGTTGGGGTCCCATCACCCATCTAGTCGACCTGCAACGAAAGTCTGCCCCAAATAAAATGCCTGTTATTGCAGAGATCGTGCTTCGTCGTCTGGTTCCAACATTTACTTGATCGTTTGATTTAATACCTTCTTCTTAGGCAATAAAGTTGATTATACAGAAGTTGCGTCCCGTTTCAAACCTCACATTGAACTGTAAACCTTATTCTTCAGTAAATAAAGTCCATTATTGCAGGGATCGGGCTCCGTTCGTGCTAACTCACGACATGGTGTACGTTATAAACGGCGGCGAGCGTCCCACGCAGCGGTTCCAACATTTCGTAGAGCTATGTTGTATGGCCTTTAACATTGTACGTGCGCATCACGATCATTTACTGGATTTGTTTGCTTTGGTGAGTATTTTTGTTTTTAATCATTCATATGTTGAATTGCTGAATTGTTTATGAAACATCAATTGTATCTATTTGATTAAAATTTATGTGAATAAGTAATAGGTAACAAAAACTTTTAGGTGTGTTTTCTCCCGTATTTTAAGTCGTGTCCTCGCCCTCTACTCAACCTCGAAATAGTAAAAATGGCATCATATTTAAATAGCCTTATCCTCAAAATGTGTTGTCGATGGCGAGGATACCACTCAAAGTACAAAGTGACTGGTTGGTGGTACAAAGTAACAGTGAATGAATGGTTTATGTGACAGTCCTTTTAATATCTGATTTTCTCCGATAGCCAAGCGCCAAACGTTATGATTTGTAGCCGCTGAATGCATTTTTTTGATTTGTTTGGTTTTGTCTAGTTGAAATTTGTAACAGAAAAGTAAGTCTAATTTAACACTGGCTACAACGGCGTTTTTAAGTACTATCATCCACAGGACTGGAAATTATTTTTGTATGGAAAAATTAGCTGGTAAAACAAAACGTGTGTGTGTCAGCTCAGCACACGAGATCCGACTTCAAAAACACAGCAGCCAATGTGTTTAATGAATGTTTACCTTGACAGTACATGCTGTACATGTCATTACGTGCTCACGTCGCTTTAGAGTTTATGAATAAATCCCCCGTGATGGTAACTTCACAACCTCTCTGGCGGGGCTGGCCATTCCCCTATATCTCTATCTCTCCTTAACTCCTCAGCTACTAGCGCTTCAATTGTTTTTTAGCGGTGGATTGAACTAGTTTCTAGCATGCTTAAATTAAAGCCTAAGTTCAAATAGGGTGGTTGCGACCCGATCGAGAGTTTAAGGGTTAAAGTGAGTGGTTTGTTTGCAGATGTCAGTGTCAGGCGTCCCGGGCGTGACGAGCGCGGCGGTGAGTTACGTGCGCGCGGCGCTGCTGCCCGCCGCCTCCAGCGCCGAGGCCGCCGCCGCCTTCGCACGCCTCATACACTCCTCGCTCAAGAGCAAGTTAGTATTGTATCCCACCTCTGATGTCCGTGACTGCCCGCCGCCTCCAGCGCCGAGGCCGCCGCCGCCTTCGCACGCCTCATACACTCCTCGCTCAAGAGCAAGTTAGTATTGTATCCCACCTCTGATGTCCGTGACTGCCCGCCGCCTCCAGCGCCGAGGCCGCCGCCGCCTTCGCACGCCTCATACACTCCTCGCTCAAGAGCAAGTTAGTATTGTATCCCACCTCTGATGTCCGTGACTGCCCGCCGCCTCCAGCGCCGAGGCCGCCGCCGCCTTCGCACGCCTCATACACTCCTCGCTCAAGAGCAAGTTAGTATTGTATCCCACCTCTGATGTCCGTGACTGCCCGCCGCCTCCAGCGCCGAGGCCGCCGCCGCCTTCGCACGCCTCATACACTCCTCGCTCAAGAGCAAGTTAGTATTGTATCCCACCTCTGATGTCCGTGACTGCCCGCCGCCTCCAGCGCCGAGGCCGCCGCCGCCTTCGCACGCCTCATACACTCCTCGCTCAAGAGCAAGTTAGTATTGTATCCCACCTCTGATGTCCGTGACTGCCCGCCGCCTCCAGCGCCGAGGCCGCCGCCGCCTTCGCACGCCTCATACACTCCTCGCTCAAGAGCAAGTTAGTATTGTATCCCACCTCTGATGTCCGTGACTGCCCGCCGCCTCCAGCGCCGAGGCCGCCGCCGCCTTCGCACGGCTCATACACTCCTCGCTCAAGAGCAAGTTAGTATTGTATCCCACCTCTGATGTCCGTGACTGCCCGCCGCCTCCAGCGCCGAGGCCGCCGCCGCCTTCGCACGGCTCATACACTCCTCGCTCAAGAGCAAGTTAGTATTGTATCCCACCTCTGATGTCCGTGACTGCCCGCCGCCTCCAGCGCCGAGGCCGCCGCCGCCTTCGCACGGCTCATACACTCCTCGCTCAAGAGCAAGTTAGTATTGTATCCCACCTCTGATGTCCGTGACTGCCCGCCGCCTCCAGCGCCGAGGCCGCCGCCGCCTTCGCACGGCTCATACACTCCTCGCTCAAGAGCAAGTTAGTATTGTATCCCACCTCTGATGTCCGTGACTGCCCGCCGCCTCCAGCGCCGAGGCCGCCGCCGCCTTCGCACGGCTCATACACTCCTCGCTCAAGAGCAAGTTAGTATTGTATCCCACCTCTGATGTCCGTGACTGCCCGCCGCCTCCAGCGCCGAGGCCGCCGCCGCCTTCGCACGGCTCATACACTCCTCGCTCAAGAGCAAGTTAGTATTGTATCCCACCTCTGATGACCGGGACAGGCGCGGGCTTCTGATGCCCCACACCCCCCGCACTCCTCGCTCAAGAGCTTAGTATTGGCATAACTCACGTCTGGACGTCCTTACAAAAAATTGATCATCATCATCCTAGAGCAACCCGCTACTTTTACTATATTTCATGCACCCATTTGACCGCTGGACGACGGACATTTTGTTACTACTAAATAAGGATGGTGTTCCTAACTGAGTTTTGGCCTAATTATATTTTTTTTTGACAAATAAGTACCTACGCTCAAATTTTAAACATTTGACGCATGTCAAACCTAATCAACTTTGAACTCTATATCCGTAAGAGCTTCTCCGAGCACCTATGGTCTGTCTAATTTATTTTTTTTTTTTCTTTTTAATAATATGGCAACATGTGCATTTTGCCAGTGTCGAGTAAAATTCGTGAATGTTCACGGGATATTAAATTATGGTCTCCACTTTCGTGTTTTGCCAGTGTCAAGTTAAATGTTATTTTTTAAGTAATAAGTTAGTTAGTCAGGTCAGAGTCAGAGTGAGCTTAATAGCTCGTCTAGTCACGTGAGTCTTCCAGTAAAATGGGTGGAATTTTACTGAAAGTTCGGAGGAGTTTTGGAGGGGGCACCAAAATTCATATTTCAGCACCATATCACTTGCCTACATCTGTGCACATTCAAAAACACTTAACACGCAATATTCCACCATTATTACACGCTAACAATCAAATTCTACACGATTATTAAGCAAAAGACGTGGAGCTAATGATATGATCAAGGCTTGCCGCCAAAAACTCCCCGTCTGTCTAATTTAGCTTGATAATTTTGACAGCTCACTATAGGGATGGGGTAGTGTATAATCGTTAAAGACTCGATTCGATTTTTATATTCATCGAATATTGAAAAATTTCTTATCTTATCTATTAATTATAAATTATTAATAGGTGGGTATGTTAATAAAAGCTCTCCCACATTATCACCTAGTGCATATTTTTATTTGTTCAGTCAGAATATTTAGTGGAATAGGTACGTGCCAAAATAATTTTTGAGAAAAATCTCTTGGGTGAAATAAAAAAAAATGGAACATAGAGTTATTTATTATTAAAATAATGGGGTACATCCTAAATTAAATTCATCTTCGTCATCATCATCACTAGGCCCACTACTGTAACTCTCCCCTAAGTTGATTATCAATTCTTGATCACAAACGCTGCCAAAGTGGACATCTCGCTCCCAGTCTTCTAATATATATTTTTTCGTGTGTTCCACGACTCTTCTCCAGTCATCCGCAGTAACGTAATCACAGGCATTTTGCAATAAAGTCAACATTTTCTTAGCCGTAAACGGTGGAGATGTGTTATGTTTGGCTGCATGACCTAAAAAAATAAGTAAAAATTAAGTAGGTATGATAAGTATCATAGGTAATAATAAGTCTTCTTGTATGTTTTGCTAGTCTCAATAAAGAGTTTTTGTATTGTATTGTAAGTAGGTAAATAGTAAGTAGGTAATAATTTAATTTAAAAAACCTTTGACATAAGCCCAAATCCGTTCGATGGCATTGTAATGACAATGATATGGTGGCAATCTAAGCACAGTATGGCCGTGTTGTTCAGCGATTTCATCCAATATGTAGGTTGGCTTTCTGGGTTTGTTTTCCTTCACTAATCATCAGTCATCAGTCCACGCTTTCGGCACAGTGTGGTTTGCATTAAGCCACGTCTCGTCTAGAAATACGACTTTATCCCAATTTGAAATATGTTTGGCTTTTCTCAAAAAGTCTATCCGTGCCAAGGCAATATCTGTGCGTTCCATTATTATTTTTCTTTTATCGCATTTTTTATAAGCGAAACCAATTTTATGTAGTATGATGGCCAATGACTGTAAACTGCCCTTAAATAAATCTGAGTCTTTAAGGGACACTAATAATTTTCTTAATGTCGGATATTCATCACGTCTATAATACGCGTAAACATGATTGCGTATTGCGGCGGCATCAAAGTCGTCAATCGCAGTGACACTTGAGAGTCTCCTTCGTTTTTTATTCGGCGTCGACAATTTTTTTTCCGTGTCTTCCTCTGTCGCTTGAGTTGATGAAGGCTTGCCATGCTTTTCTTGCAATATACGAGATACAGTTGCACGACCGATGCCAAGAGCGTCCGCAACTCTGTTGCCAACTTGGGTTAAAGGCAACAACGGTCCGCCATTTTGACACTCACGTTCAAAATAATCTTGCAAGCGAACCACAAACTCGCGACATTCGCTGTTCAAAACAGTCTTTTTAGTTCTTTTCGGCATTGAGAAACCAAAAATAACAAAAACTAACGACGAATACTCAACAAAAACAGTAGAAAGCAGAAAATAACAAAAACTCAACAAAAACAATAAACAGCAGAAAATAACAAAAACAGTAGGTACCTAGCAGAACAAAAACAAAAACTCAACAAAAACAGAAAATAGCAGAAAGTAACAAAAACTGAACAAAAGCGTATACAAGGCACTAACGGCGCGACGTCAGAACTCGTACTGATTTACAAAATGGCTGGCTGACAAAAGGATGACAGGCTGTAGTGTTGCCAGTTGCCACAATCTTAGAGTTATACTATTTTTGATTTCCATTTTTATTTTAAGAATAACACCTGTCAATATAAGGGTGACACGCAATTAGTGCCATTAATAGAATATATTATATTGCCAATGAAAAGCTAATTCCAATACATAATTTACGCGATTTTAAATATTCGATTCAATTCAAAACCGATTTTTTATAGTCTGTGGTTTGTTCGTTATACATGGCACATCACTAAGTGGGCGGTAACCATCCATGAAGTACAACATTAACTGTATGAGAGAAAAACTAAAAAAACACGAAACTTCATAGGCGCGAGCTGTCAAAATTATCAAGCTAAATTAGACAGACCATAATATAGCTCACGTTTGTAAACAGTCATATTATTTGCCTGCGATAATAAAATAAGGTTAATTTGTACAGGTTCACACCTATAAATTTCTTCCTGCACAACCTGGCGCAGCTGCGTGCGAGCGGCGACCAGGGCACCAACACCTCCGAACTGCTCTCCTTCATGCCACGGACTTACAGGTAACTATATTATTATGTAAACAAACGACTAAAAACTCACGGAAATAATGGTCGAAACTAGGCTTGACCCGCTACTTATTTCCGTGAGTTTTTAGTCGTTTGTTTACATAATAATATGTATAACTCTCACGTTAGTTTTTAAAAACGCATTACAGGTAACTGTTCAATGAAAGCTCACATTCGTACAATAATTATTATTATTAAGAGCCTGTAGTGTCCCACTGCTGGGCAAAGGCATCCCTTCCCTCTCACCATAGTTCTCTGTCTTGTGCAATAGTGGACCAATCCTTGAGGCGTTTGTCGAGATCATCGCGCCATCTTTTTCTGGGTCTGCCGCAACGCCGTTTCCGAGAAGTCGGATGAGTGCTGGGCTAAAAGAATCACTCTGGGTGCCACCAACTCGGAAACGACACAATTATTATTAGTTATTAATTAATATTAAGTGTTAATTTCGCTCTAAATTTGTGAGTTTTAAGGGGTGACGAGGAGGTTAATTCCGCTTTAAATTTGTGAGTTATAAGGCTTAAGAGGCGTCTTGCTGGTCTTCTTACTTCTTCGCATAAAAAAATTCGTATAACTTCCAGCATGGCTCAAGAAGGTCGGCTGGTGAGCGTGGAATGCCTCGGCTACGAGAAGCGTTACGACCCGGAGAAGCACTACGTGTACGCCCTCAGGATCTACCGCCAGGGACAGACCACGCCGTTCGTCCTCTACCGCTCCTACAAACACTTCACCGAACTATACCAGAAGATCTGCCTGCACTTCCCCTTGGCTAAAGTGCACGGGTAAGTGCTCTAGTTGTTTTAGTTTTTAACCCCTGACGCAAAAACGACGTGGTGTTATATGTTTGACGTGTCTGTCTGTCTGTGGCATCGTAGCTCCCGAACGGATGAACGGATTTTGATCTAGTTTTTTTTGTTTGAAAATAGAGTTAGTCGAGAGTGTTAGCCATGTTTGGTGGAAATCGATCCAAGATGGCTGCAGCTACAAGATGGCGGATTTTTTTTTTCTTCTACAAACCCCTCAATATGGGCATCAAATGAAAGGGCTTAACGAGTAGAATACAACGCACTATAATAAATTCAAAATCCAAGATGGCCGCCTCCACAAAATGGCGAATAACACATGAATGCGTTGCGTTGGGAGTTTTTTAAAATTTTCAATTTAATAATTCACTTGTACATATTTGCTAGATTTACAGTTATTATCACACTTATGTTATAAACGCGAAGTTTGTAAGAATTTATACATTCTGTGTGGATGTATATGTTACAGCTAAAGGCTCAAGTGAGGCTATACCTAGGTATAGCCGGTTAAACCTAAGTGTAGACGACCGTCGGTTAAAGTTAAGTGTAGATTTTTTTTTCCCGACCTCACGCGTTTAAAACGTGAGACAAGTTGTTATCAACATGTTTAATTGTTGTTGTATGGTGGAAAACAATTACAATACTTTATAGTGTATACCACTAAAACCCACATTTTATTAGCCGATTAGATTAACTCGATGTAGTCATATCTTTACACAACATGACAAAGTGACTAAGACTAATAGAATGTAACATTTTATCGCTCTGTGTCACTGGTTTATTCAAACACCTCAAGATATTTAAAACACTATACTTTTTCTGACAAATCTTACTAATGTTAATGTATGGTTGTGTGTTTGCGTGGAGGTTTGTCTCCTCTTTACGCCTAAACCAATGAACCGATTGAGCCGAAATTTGTTATAATGTAGAATGGAGGTAGCTAAGATTCTTTAATGGCACATATGCTACCTTCTAATGCTGTGGATATATTATAATTAACGACTAGGCTATACTTAGTAATTTTATTGTAGGTAAAACAATAAGTATTCTTAGGCTGAAAAAAATATCAATGGAATTACATGAACTAAGTTGTGCTCAAGCAAATCCGTGAGCTAAGGCTCTGTTTTATCTATAATCCCTAAAAATAAGACTCGGATTCTTTGGAAATGTTGTAATTTGCTAATCGTAATCTGGGCTTTGATTAATCTTATCAAATAAATTATATAACTTCATAGAATCTATAATACTTGGAACGAAATACATATATTTAAAACAATGGCACAGCTGTGTAATTAAAATTAATATCAAACTTAAATAAGTAAATCACTTAATGCAAAGTCCTCATTTTATCACACTCAAAATTTAAGCATCACTGTTTTCCTTGGGTTGGCTAGCTTGGCTGGTATTCGCGCCAAAATTGTAATTCAAATCCATGACCATCTGTTTACTCTGCTTCCCGCTCCCAATGGCGGCTGTTGGTCGAATAGTTTGTTGTCTATGCTGAGATATCATGTCCCAGCTTCCTGTGTCGACGGGCTTGCTGTACATAACGTTACCGGTCTTATCGCTCGTGCTCTGAGTCACCGCGTTCATTGGCACGTCCGAGTAGGGCGGCGGCCCACTCGATCTGCTGATAGAACTCTCTAAAGTGTTGGTCGTGTACTGGGATCCTTGAGGCACAGGGGCGGCTGGAACGGCTTGAGGCTGCGCTGGTTTCGGTGCTTGCCTCTTCTTCTCCGGCCTCCTTTCCCTTTTCTGCTTGTTTTGTTGAGCTTCTCTCTTTTCCCTTTCCCTCCTCAATTTCTCTTGCTTAGCCTGTTCCAGGGCAGCTTGCTTTTCTCTCGCCTTTTGTTCGGCGATTCTCTGCTTTTCCATCTTTTTCTGTTCTTTATCCTGATTCTTTGTATTCTTCTGAGCGCCGTTACGCTGTTCGACTTGTTCAGCACCCCGAGGGTCTCTGGATATCTCAGGAATACTACTCCGGGATTGTGATGGCAGGTTCTTGGCTTGCGTTAAGTCGCTAGTGCTTTTCGTGGGCCGTATTTGTTGTAACAGTTGTTCTGGTGCTGCTCTTTTTTGTTGATCGTAGGAATTGTTGTATCCTGAAAATATATCAAATAAAAATAAAGGTTAAATTAAAATACTCGTATTTGTATGGTGTAAAGGTATTGTGAGTAGTGAGTATACGTACCATAGAAGTCATCCCTACTTGTTCTGTAAGCACCGCTCACGCACATGTCCGGTGACAGTTCAGAGTGTTTTCCTTCCTTTTTGTTTTTTTTCCCTCCGAAGAGGTTCATCGTAGCCTTGAATCCTCCAAACATGGTTCAATATTTAGGAAATCAGTTTCACTTTATCTTCGTGAGTGTCTGTAAACAAAATGAACAAAATCTCTGAAAGGAAATTCTTATCGGCAAAGTAAATCCCGCATAATAAGATCTGGGTCATTGACGAATCCATATGGAACGAAATGGAAAACAGCAGAAAGTAACGGTAAACATAACTTACATCTTGTCCTAATTTCTAAAGAAAAAACTTTTACGAATCGAATGCAAATATTGACATTAGCAATAACAATAGCGGTCGGTCCATTACTGTTGAATCGATGCTCGTGTGTTAACAGATAAGATACGGCAAGTGCTGCGACTCCAACATCCTTCCAATAATGACTATTAATCTTATCGTTTACTAAAAATGTTCCATCGCAATGGTTGGTTTACTAATTACTTATCTTTTATTCCTAACGTCCTTTGATTACAATACAATACCCTAGAATCTTGTAGATAAATCTTAGTTTAATGAACTATTAAACATAAAAGTCATGTTTCTTTATTGCATACCATGGCAATGTCCCTTTTTATATCTGATATAAAAAATAGAGAAAGAAACAAGCTGGTGACACGCTCTTAATAAATTTTAAACGATTTTTTTTTATAATTTTATTATTTGCTATTCAGTGAGTCATATTATTTTCAAGTTAAAAATACACATAATATTACGAGTATTAATCAGAATAATAAAAATACCGCCATCATAAACTCACTATTATTTGTCGTCATAAAATTTTATCAAAAAGAAATTTTATCCGTGTCTTATGGTCACATTTTGATAAATATTTAACAACTTTATCATTGCGTTTTGAATCGATGAAGTCACGAGTTTAAAGAGATGAAAAATCTGTTTAAATATTGACTAAAGAATAAAAGTCTTACCTAATAATTATTATAGTACTAGCTGAGTCACGCAACTTCGTTTGCGTCTGTTGAAAAATACTTAAGACCTATTTTCTGTGCTATCAATTATGTACTACACAAAATAATTCAATATTCGTCAAGCCGTTTCGAATTATTAGTTCGATAACAAATACTATGCACGAGATTTTTAACCCCCGACGCAAAAACGACGGGGTGTTATAAGTTTGACGTGTCTGTCTGTCTGTGTGTGTGTGTGTGTGTCTGTCTGTGGCATCGTAACACCCGAACGGATGAACGGATTTTGATTTAGTTTTTTTTGTTTAAAGTAGAGTTAGTCGAGAGTGTGTTTAGCTATGTATGGTGGAAATTGGTACAAGATGGCCGCCGCTACAAAATGGCGGATTACTTTTTTTTCTCCACGACCCCATCAATATGGGTATCAAATGAAAGGGCTTAACGAGTAGAATACAACGCACTATAATAAATTTAAAATCCAAGATGGTCGCCATCACAAAATGGTGAATTAAATTTTTAATTTAATTCACTTGTTATTAACATTTATGTAGATAAAATACTCCTACATATTATTCTCAGTCAGAGTAGATTTTGAAATTTGATGCTGTTACAAATTGAAATCTTCGACACAACAGTTAAAAATAGGGCATGTGCTTTTATTGCTCTGTTTATGGCCTCCTATATATCGCACACCTAGTACAATACCGGGTCAACTCAAAAAGTATTTTTACAGCAATTGCAACTTTATTTATACTTGTTTAAGTTTGAAATTATAAAAAAATATTTTTTTGAGTTGGTGCTATTTTGATATGGAGTGCGATATTTTCCTTTATCCAAAAAATGTAAAATTAAAGAGTGACTGATTAACGGACTGACTGATTAACGCATAGCCGAAACCGCTGAATGGACTGGGTTGAAATTTGGAACAAGACAGGGTTTACGTAGACCTCTGCTGAGAGAGGATTTTTACTAGCAAACGAGATAATATGAACCATTTGCCATCCAACCAACCATCAGTACTTTATCTTTAATTTTAAGTTTATATTGTAGTTATAAATAACTGGTTCTTGTACTTTTGCATGCAATAAAGTATTCTTCTATTCTATATATAGACGTGTGTTAATTAGTCTTAAATCTTGACCTATGCATAATTTTGTTCTCAGATTACCGTCAGGTTTGCACGTAGGCCGTTCGAACATCCGTCAAGTGGCGGAGCAGCGTTTCGGCCACGTGCAAGCGTTCCTCACGTCCCTGTTCAGCTTGGCGGATGAGATCGCTCACTCCGACCTGGTCTACACCTTCTTCCATCCGCTGCTCAGGGACCAACAGGACGTCGAGCCGCAGAGGACGAGAGGAGGTTCGTATCCTACTATAGGAACTAAAACTTTGGATGTTGACTTTGAATTTTAGCTTTATTTCAATGTTAACGGTGATGTACTTCATGTATAACCCTGCATGTACCCTTAACGTGTGAGGTACTTTATCAGTGATAAAGTACTTTCCATGTTAAAGGTAAGGGGTAGAACCAAGTGTATGATAAAGGGTGGTCAGGTATTAAGTTTAGTTACGTCACTTTACAAAATCTTATGAACCCATCTTTTTTGGGCTGACAATAATTGATATACTACATAGCTTAGTTCGCATTTAGTTTACCTATAGAGTTTTAAATATTTAGTATTATTTGAAAATGTAACTAAATTAAAATGTTACCCTTTTTGTTACCAGGAGAATCAACAGAGCCAGAGAGCAGCGGTTCAGGATCGTTGAAGCTGTCAGTTCAGTACACGAGCGGAGTGCTGTCGGTGCTTATATTGCACGCGCAGTCGCTGGCCTTGACTCCGCAGGGGTTGCCGCCTAACCCTTATGTCAAGGTAATAAGGCACACTTTAGATAAGCTATGTTATGCTTAAGGGAGTTGAACCTAGATTTCTTGCAGTATAAAGTAAGCTAAAATAACTCGGAGAGAGAATTGAGAATTTCAAAGCCGTTGACAGTATTATTTCAAGATTCTTCACATAATATAATATTATGTTTAAAAACATCGAACATAAAAATATTTATTTTGTAGATTATTTCTCCAAAGCCAATAAAGTTGAACCTTCACTCATCACCTTCTGTATTCCTGGCCAAGTGAAGGAATTGTGACAAAAAATAAAAGTGGAATTATATTAGTCAAACGAAAACGACTTAATCACGCTTGGAAGTTTGGATTTTGCTTTTTGAGTCAATGTAACCCGACTTTGGTAAAACATTAGATTTTTCTGAAGAGTATATCTTAATTTTCAGGTATATCTAGTCCCAGATCCAACAAAAGAAACGAAGCGCAAAACGCGCGTTCTCAAACGCAACTCGCACCCTTCCTTCATGGAGATGCTCGAATACAGACTGCCGTTAGAAGTGGTCGAGACGAGGAGTCTTCAGGCGACGGTGTGGAATTACGATTCCTTGCAGGAAAACCAGTTCTTAGGGGGAGTTGTCATACCTCTGAGCTCTTTGCCTTTGAGGCAGGAGACGGTCGCGTGGTACCCGCTGGAGTATATTCCTCGGTAGCTGTTGCTGTCCCGCTCTGCCTTGTGGAGCTCGGGCCATTTTTAGAACAATTTATTAGGGTTTGCGACAGTTGTCCTTGTCTATTTGACGAACGATTTTTTGATTGTATGTTGGCATGTTTTTTGTATTGTGCTTTGAGAGATGAAGGTTGATATTTAGCGCCAGATAACGCATAACGCGTCATATTGTTACTAATTTGTTTTTAAAACGTGATAGATATGGAAAATGTATATTTATAGCATCCAGCTTAGCTTAGAAATGTACCTATTTTTGATTGGACGCGAAATTTATCCCAATATGCGTCAGCGCATCGTAATTTTGTGTTATCTATTGGCTAAAATTAACAACTTGTAAGTATTCTGCTAAATTATATCATATACAGGGTGTGCAAATGAATGCACGATAATCTTAAAAATGAATTATATGCTATGACTATTTCAAGTACGTCGGGTTAACTTAATTCCATGGGAAACGTTGGCTCAAAATGAAAACTCATAAACTTCAGGTCTGCTATGGAGCTATGGAAGAAAATTGGAGAAATTGATTGAGTTTTTTTTTTCTTCCTGCCCTTATCCCACACTAGGTAGGGTCGGCACAACACGTTTTTCTCCTTCATTCTGTTGTTAAACGGATATTTTTATGTCAAAGTAGTTCAATAAAATTGGCTTCATTAGGGTTGCTCGAGTTCTTGTGCTTTTTGGGCCAAAATTATTCCCTAGAACCAAATTTACCCGAACTTACTATAATTCAAGAACCCTGCATATTATTTATTATTATACCATCATCATAATGCACATTAGTAAAACTTGCTGAAACAATATAAACCCTACAGCTATTGCATTAGAGTAGATATTTGGACCACTGTGTTCGGTAACGAGTGCCCGAATGTAGGAATAGTAGAGAATATATGTATTAGTCGTTTTTGTACGTCTTTTTGTATAGTAAATGTAACTTTTATATAAAAAAGACATATACATTTATACGCTATACAGAGTGTTGCAAATATAATATTAATACGAGTACATTATGTGGATCATTTGATATCCATTCATTTGATCACATCAGGTGAAATATAATGCATTAAGTTGATCCATTTTTTATATGGGACATACGATATTCGTTTCTTGTAATTGACGTACACTTGGTACATACACGTTCCTAACCTTAGTATTATTATATTTTTTGCAACATTTTGTACAGTTTTTGCGATTGGCGTTTGCGCGAGGGTATTTGTGTACACACACATTATTGTAGTGTACACGCGTCCGTACACGCACACATACGTACGTGTAGGTGTGTAAAAGCGCATCTAGACTGACGCGAGATGTCCCAACAAGCAGTCGCGCCGAAATATTGCACAAGAATTGAAAAATCGAATAAAATATACTCCTGGGACCTTGTGGGAATGTTTCGCAATTTGGTGGCAATAATTTTTTCTGTGTAGTCGTGATCGTACTAAAAATAAGGCACCTAACTGCTAACATTCAAAAGTTATAAAGCATAAAAAGTACATATTTTTTTGTTTTTTGTGTGAAAATGTTTTAATGTGATTTTCGAGTTAACTAACATATATTATTTTAATATTATTGACTAATATTTATGGGCGCTGGGGTCATAAGTAATATAATATTGATGAGTGATATAGTTGTATTACGTTTTTATTATTAATGGTACCCAAGTATGTAAATTGTTTTAAAAAACCTTGCACTGTAGCCAGCTCAATCTTAAAAAAATATCTTGTTTTGTTTTTTTTTACCATTAAAAAATTTTAACCGAAATAACATAAAGGGGCTGCGCAGACGGCACACTTTTTGTGCGATCGAGTCTGCGGCGCACAAAAAGTCTGCATGGCGCGCAAAAAGTCGGTTGCGGATTTTTCACAGACTCAACGCACACGACGCACATCTTCGATCATCTTGTCGGCAGAGCTGTAGGGACGTAGACGCTATGGAAATCGTGCAGAGATCGCGAAGTATTATTTTGTACATGAAGTACAGAAAAAGAAGAAGAAAGAAACGTTACGTCCACCCCTAGCAAATGCAGATTGCTTACTAAAGTGTGTGCCGTCTGCGTTAGCGCGTGTTGAAGCAAACGTTCAATTTTTTTCACACACTTTTGTGCGGAGCGGCGCGGTGCGGTCTGCCCGAATTACACGGATTATTTGTGCGCCGGACTTTTTGCGCGTCGTGTGCGTTACTGCATATAATTGCATAGGTTCTATTTTCACAGACTAAAAAGTGCGTCATGGATAGTCTGTCGTCTGCGCAGCCCCTAAGAGATATAAAAAGTGATATATTTGACTATTTCGGTAGTCTCACCCATAAACACGTTTCTCAAACGTTATGGGGGATTCTCGGACGTTATCGGGGATTCTCAGAGAAAGTCTGGCGCCTTTAGATGTGTGAACACGAATACCCGCGCGCTTTTGTCCGTTGCTAAATATGAAACTACTGCTCAATGCGCAGCTGAATTATATTATCAATGAAATTAAACTACTTATACTAACTTATATATCATTATATTAACATTATAATATGTTTACGTGCTTTTATAATCAACACATGAAATATAAAAATCTAATTGATTAGTGCCAAATGCTTTGTTAGCTTATTTCTGGCAAATATCCTACTAATATATAAATGAGAAAGTTTGGACTATTTGTTTTCCTAACATTACTGTAACGATTTGGCTAAAATTGAGAGCTTAAATCTTTGAATAACGGATAGGGGTTTTTTAGCGCATGAAATTGCTGGGCGCTGCATTTTTGTAACATATCAATTTTTCTACTTATCAAATAATACCGTTAAACTTTTGCTATGTACTAGATATAAAGCTATTTTTTCACTTTTGTATGTCCCAATTGTAATCGGCCTTATAAATTATTACATTCCAAAGTAACATTGTATTTTTGTATTAATTTTTGAGGTTTATAGTTGTTTTACAAAACTTGTAACCACTCGCTAGTTCAGGGGTTTGTAGATAGATAAAACTATAGACTAGTGGTTAACATGTTAGTTCGTTATACCATTTAAAGTTGCATTTATATAATTTGATGATCTTGAAAGAAACGGTACTTCGTTAAACAAAGACATTTGTTTTATACACTTATTTAGAATAAGGCACTATTTTTTTTATATATATATTTTTTTTATGTGATGAAGTAGAAGACGAGCAAGACGCTCTCCTGATGTTAAGAGATAACGGCTGCCCATAATCAGTACTGTGTTACCTAGGATTTCACAATTATGTGAAATTCTAGGAGCACTGCACCAACGCTTCTCACTCAAGAGTCATAAGATGTTAAGACTCTTTAGCCCAGTAATTTCACTAGCTACAGTGCCCTCCTACCGGAGCACAGTAATGTTTGCACATCACTGCTCAGGCGGTAGAATAACTGGCACTGTTGGGGGTACCCACCTAGACGACCTCCTGCAAAGGAAGTCTACCCCCGGTAAAAAATTTAAATGTGATGTTGGTTATTACAGATATACAAAAATTTCGTTTCAGTGTTTGAAATTTCGTTTCAGTGTTTTCGAAGTTCTTCAAAACGGCTTGACAGATATTTTAGTGTATTTTTAGCAGGCCTGAGAATAGTTCGGGAAGTATTTTCCATCAGATGCAGATGAAGGTGTGTTGACAGCTAGTTATTCTATAGTTTTCTCTATCTACGCTATTTTTACTGTTATTTTCTAAATAATAGAGATAGCCACACTATGAAACATGAATGTTTATGTTGGATTCATTTTGCCGCGCTTTTGGAAAGCGGATGAAATTTTTTGTGTTCTTGGATAATAATTTTGCTATAAGTGCTAAACGCGCATTAATAGTGGGTTTAATAAACGTTGAGTGTTTGTGAATGTGATTTACTGTCGAAGAATGGAAAAAAGTTCAACAGTCTGCTATTTTCAAGAATCGTAACAAAATGAACCGATGTGATTCGATAAACGCCCACTCTTTATCGAATAAACAATGAACTTAAAATTATAAAGATTTCGACTGAAGGACTTGTATCCATGGTCAGAATAAATTAATAAAAAAAAAAAAAAAATGAATGTTTATGAAATTAGCTTTTGCGTGATTTTTATAATAAAAACAATTATGTAATGCATATTATATGAATTATTTTGCTTTACTTTGTTAAGATCTGAACGAATTGTTATGAAACCTTACAATGTATTGAATTATGTATTTTAGTTATTTACGTTTGTTAATTGTAATGTTAGATTTATTTATTACATTATCAAATGAAGTGATTATTTCATTTTATGATATTAATTATTTAAGGTTTTAGAGCTTGAATGTATTTTATTCGCGAAATGTAAAATCATGTGTAGTGGGATTAGGGTGGTATACATATCTAAATATATAAAAGGAAAGCGTGACTGACTAAAAGACTAATCTATCAATTATATTATCAATACACCCCAAGTGCATTGGGTTGAAATTTGGAACACAGATAAGTTGTATTACCTAGACCTCCGCTAAGAAAGAACTTCGTCACGCGGGCTAAATTGCTAGCAAAAGCTTGTATCATAACACTATATTGTTCAATTATAAAGTTTAACTTCAAGGAATATTTTTATAGCTGTCCTGTTCTACAAGAATCTTTCAAAACGAAATCTACTTTGACGAATAACATTTCATAAACTAAAAAGTCACATTACTTGTAAAACTGATGACTGATGTAAAATATATTTTTAATACAAAATGAAATAGTGTGAGTTTATAGCCCGTATATGCTCAGAAAGATTTAAATGATCGATTTCCATGTACTATTAACCTAGCATTAGAGATGAAACGGATAGTGGTTTGGCCGGATACCGGATACCGAATATTCGGCAAGCTGAGAAGCCGGAGCGCCGGATATCCGGTACCGGATATTCGGCCCTTTCGAAATTTTTTCAACTACCTAATTCAAACAACTAAACCACCTAATTGCTACCTTTTTAGACCCAAGGTTTAAGTCGGAGTACTTATTAGCAGTCGGGCTACTTATGTGGATCCATACATTTGGTGGTCAGTTAATTTAAATCCCGCAGTTGTCAAGGTTTGCTAGAATTTTATCTTTCAACACCTGGCAGTAGCGTTTATACCGAAAGGCTATTTTCAGAAGCGGTTCTGGTAATACGAAGCCAAGCAGAGTCGCCTGCTACCAACAAATGCGGAAAACTATTTATTCACCACAATTTGCACTTGTCAATTTTGATTATTGAATAAAAATAAATGTTGTCCATAACCTATTAGGGTATGATTTGCTTTATGTAAAACAATGAGTTTTTTTTTTAAAATTTTACTCCGGTATCCGGCCGGATACTGAGTTACTATCCGGCATCCGGCCGGATAGTGAAAAGAAGGCCGGATAGGCCGGATACCGGATAGTTACCGAATATCCGTTTCATCTCTAGCTAACATTACCTAACATGTAAGCATATACCTCGTGGGCATAATATAAGTATGGGTTAGCAGGCCTATTGGCTACCCACATGTAAACTTTAGAATCCATAGACAAACATGCGTACATTACTTGCTTATACCTCCTCATTAATATGTGTAAAAAAACAAACGCAGTAATGTACATTGAAGTGAACGATGTTAGTGGGTGTGTTTTTTATTTTAGTCACATATTTTTACATTTGTCAATAGCCCTGCAGAAGTGAACCGAAGCCAACTGATTGTCTATATGAGCCAGTTATACCTTATTTATCGTCATCATTATGTCTCATCTTCTCTATATAATTATAATAACGGTCAGAATTGTTAGATACCACCCATGAAATTATCCTGCAACTTAATATGGCTTCCATAAGTGCTCAAATTGAGGGCAAAGCTCTACTTACCACTGGTTTAAATCATTATAATATGAATTGTATCGTATTTTACTATAACTACATTTATTATACATGCGTTATGGAGTGTTCACATCTGCCTCTACCTAATATGTCTGAAACGTAAACCCAGCCCGAAACAATATAGTACACAATAATAATATTTACTTTAAAATAAAATAAATCCGGTTTTTTCTTGATTGAGACGGCTTTTGTTCTGACTATGTAGTTCAAGACAGTTTTTAGTAAATCTATATTATGATACCTAGTTTTTTGCACGATCTCCACGATATATTTATTATTTATATCACAAAATAATTATTACACATAGGTATAATTATAATATGCATCTACCCAATGGTGTCAAAAGTAAAGACATGCTTAGTCAGAATCTGTTACTTGTGAAAGCTACTTATGTCACAAACGCGTGCAGGACACGTATTGTATTGGCAGAAGTGAACCTTCCTTTACACGGCCTAACGGTAACATAATAATCGAGTGTTGTCAATATCATAATATAGGAAAGAAATATACCGCTCTCATATCAAAAAACTTTTTTATTTCGTGTCAAATGACCATATCTTCGTCCGGTGCTGGTTTCAGTAGATATTCATTCATGTCGTATTTTCGTTTCTTGAGGCCCTTCTCTCCTATGTAATAAGGTGCGTTTTCGCTCGTTGGTAAGTAGTAGATACCTGGTTTATCAAAGTCTGTGTTAGGGCCTAGTAGGTTGCTAGTTATATTTGTGTAGCAGTCTCCTTTTCGTGCTTTTGCTACGTTGTCGCATTTGACAGCGATGAATTTCTCTGGTTGCTGTTCGGACATGATCCAATATAAAGCTGCGCGTACGTGGCTGCAGAATAGGAAACATGGCAGTATGAAGTTACCCGCCATCGATGGCTGATATTCACCTGGAAATGTATAGATTATTTAGTTTTCAAGCGTTTATAATATATTTTTTAAATGTCTAAAGAAAGAGATGGCTTCAATCGCTTGTATTTTGATGTTTGTTAACTCATATAGGGTCTTATTTAAAATTGAGCCGATATTTTTGTTCGGAAGGGAATGTTGTGTTTCTTAAATTTTTTGCTGGGAAAAAAAATAATTGTGGAAGATGTTTTTGTACAATGTCTATTATAATTTTGTAAGATAATTCAATTACCTCCGTTAGCATAAAAGTCAATATGTCCCAATGGCTCTGCGATCCCAAAGCCGTCGATGTTTGTATGCAACACATCAATATGCTGAGCCGCTTTAGTGTTCAACCGCTTCTCTGGACTCAAGTTACGAAAACATGGCCCAGCTGGGTCCAAAGCTGAAACAAAGAACTCAATGTATAAAACGGCACCCTTGGCATAAGAACTGGGAAAAAAATATAAAAAAAAGTTACAAAAATAAACAAATATCACAGTTATATGTAGGTGTAAAATTAATTATTATTACACCAATTACATAGTAATAAACAACTTTATACTACGCTAATAAATAACTAATTTGATTTTAATAACTATAGCAATAATTAAATTAATCAAATTGTTTTACCTGTAAGTCTATAAGGCTTTTTGCCTGTGAGTTCCTGGAGTTTTATCGAAGCGAAGTGAGCTATAGGGGCTCCCAAGCTTCCTCCAACCAGATGGAGGTGCTTGGCTTGCAGACCATTTTGTATAAGTATTGCTAAGAACTCTCCAAGAAGATGCCCTAAGGGCTTTGTGATGCGAGCGGCCCTGAAAAAGCAATAAACTAAGTAATTGTAAACTATGTATTTTTATTATAATTGGCTTATTGACCCAGATATTAGGAAGAAAAAATTACGGATTATAAATTAAAATCATGCGTGATTTAAAGATTTGCCCTTGTGTTTTTGTGCAATTGCAATTATATTTCTGTACTATTATGTGTTTAACTTGAATAGTTTGTTGCATAGAATTCGAAGCGAGGTAGGTTGTACCTATATTGTATAATCTACAAAATTATATAATAACAGTGGAAGATATTTTTAATAAGAGAATCAATAATTATTAATTATATTACAATTTGGCCCTAAATACGGCAGCGATTTGCTTCGATTAGACGGTAAAGTGGGCAAATAAATTATAATTAAAAGTAGTTAGTATAAGGTAGGTACCTATGTGATTTTAATAATATGGTATATAGATAGTATATTTTTAAAATCAAAAGCCTTAATTGGATAATTTACACTGGTGGCAATCATTATAAGTTAAAGTCTTTTTTTGCAAATAAGATAAAATAGAATACAACTTTTATTCATAAAGAATTAATATTCACTATAAATATATATTATTAGACTTCCTTTGCAGGAGGTCGTCTAGGTGGGTATCCCAACATTATTCTACCTATTTATTCTACCGCCTGAGCAGTAATGTGCAAACATTACTGTGCTTAGGTAGAAGGACACTGTAGCTAGTGAAATTACTGGGCTAAAGGGTCTTAACATCTTATGACTCTTGAATAAGAAGCGCTGGTGCAGTGCTCCTTGAATTTCACATCATTTTGAATTCCTAAGTATCACTGTACTGATTATGGGCATCGTTATCTCTTAACATCAGGAGAGCGTCTTGCTCGTCTTCTACTTCATCACATGAAAAAAAATCTATAGGTAATTCTTTTACGGTGTACTTTTATACTTTACCTTTTATACTTACACAGGATAAGTGCGTACCAGTACAGGGAATATTTCTAGTATGATGGTGTTTCTTCCCTTGGACAAATATTCTCCGGAGAGGCCACGGACGAGAGGAGAGAATGAGGCGTCCATGTATCCGCTTATCAGCACCTAAACACGGACAAATGATAAGGTAAGTAAGCACTTTTTTATTTTTAATCTAAGAGCTTGGTTTTGTTGCACGCCTCCGCTATTCTTTTCCTCAAATTCCCTTCTAACCAGGTTGTCTGTAAGAGATTGCTTAATGCGATAAGACCGCCGATTGCTAACCTTCAGCTTTAAGTTTGTCATATTAAGTACAAAATTATTTCTTGTATTTTCATGTGCAATAAAGAGTAATTCTATTGTATTATAATAAGTATCTTGTCCATATAGAATTCGCCACAAGAAGGAGACAGCAGGGTAGATATGCCTGGGATAGGGCTGGCCATAGGCGTACCCAGGGGGGGGGCAGCTGCCCCCCCCACTGGAAATCAAATTTCTTGAATTATATCTGCAGAATAAAAAAAAAATTTGGCGCTCGCAATAAGCTGGTCACACAAGTTTCTCATAGTAAGGACTATATTATTTTTTAGCTTTTTAGTAAGAATATTTTATTTTTTCACCACTCGGAGCATATTAAGTGCACATTTTTTTGTAATCATGTATTCAAAATTGGCAATTGCGGCAAGTTCGTAAACTAAGCTCACCTTTCGTAGTCAGAAATATTAAAAATACTCGGCGCTTGCAGCAAGCTGAACGCGCTCTTATATAAGTGAAAATATTAAATTTCTAACCGTTCAGACAAAGATAACCGCACTCTTTTCGTTGTCCAAGACATAAATTTTTCTCGGCGCTCGCAGCAAGCTGCTCGCGCTATTTTAAATAATATTTTAATTTTCCTACGGCTCGGAGAAAGTTGTCCACACTGTTTACGTTGTCAAAAAAATAAAAATATCTTGGCGCTCGCAGCAAGCTGCTCGCGCTATTTTAAGGATGGATAAGTATTTTATTTTTCCTACTAAGAGAGTTAACTGTACTCTTTTCGCTATCGAAAATATAAAATTTTCTCGGCGCTCGCAGCAGGCTGCTCGCGCTATTTTAAGAAATAATATTTAATTTTTCCTGCCGCTCGGAGGGCAAGTTAACAGCACTTTTTTCTTGTAAAAAATATAAAATTTTCTTGGCGCTTGCAGCAAGCTGCTCGCGCTTTTTTAAGGACGTATATTTCTGTGTGAGCTAAAAGCAAAGCATGGCGCACCTTTTAAATAGGTAACTGCTCAACGTTAAAACATAATATACATCAGGGATGTAACGGAGGTAGTTTTATCGGAACCGAAATCGGAATCGGAGTTTTCAAATTTGATTTATCGGAATCGGAATCGGAATCGAAATCGGAGGCAGGGTCAGTTTGTTTAAGGACAAATAAAACATGATTTATAGTCAATTCTTTTCATTTTAATTTTTTTTAATAAAATAAAAAATAACTGTGAAAAAAAATTGGCATAATTCCAAATAAAGAAAAGATAAAATTAATGAATTTAAAGTTTAATTAAAACCCAAAGTAGCGTGTTACATTTGGTTACATTACAATAAATGAACAAAAGCTAAAACAAATTAAATCAAAATGGACTCCAAAAGTAATGTATTGTACTTTATGAACAAAAGCTTTGATGCTTTGTCCCCATCCAATCTATTTCTTACAAAATAATTGATGATAGAGTGCACGTAGTGGAGGTCAGGGGATTCCCCGCGCGACATGTATGAACCTGTTCGGCACAGGCCGTCGCGCGCCGCCCGTTTTGTTTCGTTCGACCTCCGATTAACATCCGATACAAAAGTATCGGAACCGAAGTCGGAACCGAAAGTGTAATTATAATCGGAAGTTCCGACTTAACGGAACCGGAATCGAAGCTCCGTTACATCTCTGATATACATACAGGAATAAAGTTCAAGTTCGGTAAAAAATAATTGAGTTCGTCATTGCCCCCCCCTGGGTCAGAAGCTGGGTACGCCGAGTACGCCCATGGGCTGGCTTATTAAGATTTAAATAAATTTTATTATTGTAAGAAATAATGAGCTACACTTCTTAATTTTGATAGTAATTTACATAATTTTGATACAGATTTTTGATTTCGGCATTGACAACTTGCAGTGGTCACCCGACCACTGCAAGTGCCACTGCAAAGTGCGTACCTACGTATTGTCAATGCCACTGCAAAGTGCGTACCTACGTATTGTCAATGCCACTGCAAAGTGCGTACGTAATCAGATAGTATCTTCTGCATGACAGAATATCACGTTACTACTTATAAAATAAATGCATTATAAAATATCCAGTTTCTCAAGTCGATAAATACGAATAGATTTGTATAATAACCATAGGTTTATTATAGGTAAACCAACTTCATTTTATAAAATTCTTGATTTATGGTGCGTTTAACGTTAACTATAGAGAAATATACTAGGTACCTTTAACAGGAAAATAGTTTGATGTGTAAATTAGTTTTTAAACGTCTATAATTAAATAATTACTATTTTTAGTGCTGCAATAAATCAGAATATTGTTATCCTTGACATTCCGTTTAGGTGCACAGCTACTGATTTTGAAGAACTAACGCGTGTAGAGTTAGACGTCTTACTACTTCCGACAATTTCAACATTGGTTTTTATATAAAAATATTCAATGTCAAGAATAAATTATGCCTACAAACAATATAGATAAGTACTTAGGTAATAATATACCGAAGGTTTTTCTCCAGGTGAACCTTCTACTTGTCTTGTGACCTACAAACAGTTTTGGAATGTTACTTATTACCTTTATAAACAACGTGCGTTTTTGTCTTAAAATCGAATGTCACATTTGCATAAAAATCTCTTCCTAACATTTCACCCCGGTAGTTTTTAATATCACTAAAGTTCGAACTAAAAATATAATTTAACATAAGTATTGTGTTTTACAACAAGTACCTGTGTTTTCCTCTTCCTGAAGTCTAAATGCTTGGCAGCGCACATTGCGCCGCCGGGCGTGAGTTTGCACCTCTTTTCATTACGACCTGACCACCCTCGGGCAGGTTTTCCTACCACCACATACAGTGACTGTATGGTCTGGTTCGATAGGACCGTAGTGCGGGTCATGCCTGGACCTGGGAATAATACGTAGTCGTTAGTACAACTACAACTAATAATTTTCTTCCTAGCCGTTCTCATTTTCCACGAACCCTTTGCATATAAGTTCTATTTTTGTATTTGATCAAGTAAAAATGCGTTACGCATCGTCTCCCTATTAGTGATATTATGTACCTATAATTCATCGTACACCTTGAAAGTTTTCTGATATGAAGTATGTATTTATTTTAAGTTTTGTCTCAGTTTGTGACCGCGATTTTATTTCTAAAGTTGAAATCTAGTTCTATAAATTATGTTTGAATTAATAAATTAAGTAGGTCGGTATATATAGTCGGTATATACCTACTGTACTACATACCTACTACACATGGTGCAATAGAGCAAGTTATTCTAATTTTATTCTATCTAAAAGTACTGGGGTAGATACGTTGTCAGAGTCAAATGATTTCAATTGGAATGGATTCAAGAGTCAATGTTTTTCTACAAACGCATGTATTATGTAACCCAGAGTAGAGTCCCTGAGTGAGTCCCGACTCCCGACACTTCACTATAAAAATAGTGTTTTTTTTTTTTTTTTTTTTTTATGTGATGAAGTAGAAGACGAGCAAGACGCTCTCCTGATGTTAAGAGATAACGGCTGCCCATAATCTGTACAGTGTAACCTAGGATTTCACAATGATGTGAAATTCTAGGAGCACTGCACCAACGCTTCTTACTCAAGAGTCATTAGATGTTAAGACTCTTTAGCCCAGTAATTTCGCTAGCTACAGTGCCCTCCTACCGGAGCACAGTAATGTTTGCACATTACTGCTCAGGCGGTAGAATAACTGGCACTGTTGGGGTACCCACCTAGATGACCTCCTGCAAAGGAAGTCTACCCCCGGTAAAGCAGCCCGGAGTGTGGCTCTATTTTTTTCTATCTAAAAGTACTGAGGTAGATACGTTGTCAGAGTCAAATGATTTCAATTGGAATGGATTCAAGAGTCAATGTTTTTCTACAAACGCATGTATTATGTAACCCAGAGTAGAGTCCCTGAGTGAGTCCCGACTCCCGACACTTCACTATAAAAATAGTGTGGCTCTATTTTTTTCCCGTATGGTAGTATCAAGTGTCCATCGGGTGTAAGTCATATTTAATGTTACAGCTAAGTCTAGGAATGCAGTGGAACGTTTGGCGGTCAAACTCCTCTCAAGGAAACCCACTTGGTTCAGTGATGCGACTCATTAACGATTATAATAAATTATAATATAATTATTTATTACGCCATATAACAAATTATTTGTTTTTATAATATAAATAACATATTATTACTAGCTGGTGCTCGCGGATTCAATCGCATTGAGAAATCCTTTCGTAAAGGATGTCTATGCAATTGAACTTATGATCTGTGTGAAATTTCAACACAATCCGATCAGCATTTGCTGTGCGATGTGTTTTGTTCCTTTTTGTAAAAGATATTTTTTTTTTTTTTATGAATAACCATACAACAGTACCTATAGGTCCAAAAATTCTTTAACCGTTAGAATGTTAGGTACATACATTATCACCCCTAGTAACGCAGGATGTTTTTCTTCATCATCATCCTCATCCAGCTATGCCACGGGCTTATGCTAGTAGGTACCTACTGGCAGTATATTATAAAGAACTTATAATTCATACACACCTGCTCGACGCCTAGGTTTCGTAGATATGAACACATTTGAACGCAGGTTAGCGTTTATTTCGGAATATCGTGAGAAATACTCAAATATATGATGGGCCTCAGGTAGGTAATGATGTAATTTCTTTGTTTATAATTTCGCTATCTCGATTTATGAAATAGACTTAGTAATTTCAAGTGTTAAATATTAACTATTCATAATATTAGTATATATTAAATATACTAATATTATGAACGCGAAGTACGTGTGGTTGTTGTTAGCGTTTCAAGCTTAAAATACTCGTAATTTTTGACTTTTCTGCATTATAAACATTAGTTACGCAACTTACAATAATTGTGATTTGACTCCGACAGTGTAATTAAGCTAACCAATTCTGTTTAAGTAAAATGCCTCATTATTTTTTTATTTAAAATAAGTACTTTGAAGAACTTAAATTGCACTTACAATGCAAACTTTACCTCTTTTAATATAATTAACCTAAGCGATAATAATATAACACATCTCGTTTAACCAAGCCAAGGTGGTCGTGAGGCGAGATTTTAAACAAAAGGTCCAAAAGTACAAAGTCAAAGTTACAATGTTATTCA
Organism: Hemithea aestivaria; assembly: GCA_947507615.1. Taxonomy (NCBI): domain Eukaryota; kingdom Metazoa; phylum Arthropoda; class Insecta; order Lepidoptera; family Geometridae; genus Hemithea; species Hemithea aestivaria. Next base: position 13,440,575 of record OX382328.1, read on the forward strand.
AGGTTTTGGTTAATTAGGAACAGCTACAAAAACTTTGTAGGTACGTGTATCCTGTCCTACTTCCTACTAATAAAATAAATGGGTTTGTGTCGATGTAGGTGTGTGTGTGGATGTGTGTTTGTTACCTTATCACGGCTGAACGGATCGAGCTGAAATTTGCTACCGAATTTCAGCCCTAACACATTGGCTACCTTTCTGAGGGTAAAACCGCTGGGCTCATGTAAGCTATAAATTCTTTGCCTACTGAGGTAGTAAGGCTTACATTAGTAAGTTCATAAAAACACATTATGACGATCGTGATGATTTTTTTTGTTTTTAAATTTATTCACATTTTTCATTTTTTATCCCTCACATGGTGATATGAGGTTTTTTTATCTCGCTGTTTTTTATGGGTTGATGAAGAGAAAAGCTTTTCTTATTTAGAAAAGAATATTTTATTGGTTACAATATATAAAAATTCCTCTTAAATCCTCTATCCGGAGAGGAATTTGCTGCATTATAGTAACGATTAACAAAAAATAACATAAAAAACATATTTACACAAAAAATCTTTTAATAATAAATAATACAAAAGTAAAAAAAATATTAAAGCTCATAATTTTTTTCCAACTAACGCACGAAAATAAATCGAATTATAATAACACCTTTGATATAAATATTTTTTGTGTATTAAGTTTTTTTAAATGTAGTAAATAGATAAGTACCTATATTTTTAATTTGTAAATTGATTGCATAAGGCCGTACTAATAAACATATAAATTAATCAAAAAATATTATTGGGATAAATACCTCCACAACGCACAAATAAAGTCACATAAAAAAAATGCACTCACAATCAGCCATAAGCCCGGCCGGGCTACCGGTGTCCTGCGCAAACGCCGCACATACTAACAACAAAACGCCTAGCATTATCAAAAACCATCAGCGAAAATCAACACGAGTGCCTCTGGGGCGGTTGATCTCTAAACTACAATGATAATGTATTGAGTTTCCTCCTGAGAAGGCCATGCGTTGAATACTTATGAGCTGATACTAAGTTCTACGTGGATATTAACTGTTGCAGATCGCTCGTTTAAAACTACATTAGGTTCTGTCGGTCAAGTACAACTTGGGTTTAGGACCCTAGGAGGACATGACGTTTATCTAATTTACAACTAGTCAGCGTTTTAGCGCTTATTGATCATTGCAGGCGCTACAATGCTTATGAGCGTACAGTCATCTTGGGTAACTTTAAATTATGGTCTAACTTTGAAGAGGGTGTAAAAAGGGTTTAGTAATTTAATGTTTATTACATGGAAGAATCATTAAAGTATTTTGAAAATATTTTAAGTATCTTTTATACGCAGATTTTTTTATTGAAACAACTACCTATATTAATTTTCTATGTAATAAATTCGTTAACCACATTAACAATTTCGTTCAAAGTTAGTCTATAAAGTTCAAAATTACCCAAGATAACTGTATAAATACAAATCAAATTATGTGGATAACATTTTTAATGCCTTGTAAGTTGTCATGTAAGTGCACACCGAAAATTAATAGGTCTTCGCCAATTAATTAGATAAAAGCTCATTTATTTTTAAAAGATTATTTTCGATAGAGAATGACCGTGCTTAAAAGCTGACGGCTCGCCTGTTGGTGACCGATTACTGTCGCATATTATGGAGGTTTGCAACGCCAGTGTTGTTGCCGATTGCCGTTGCGGTGTCAGTCATCGCCGACGCGTTTATCGGTCAAGTACGCGGGATAATTAAGTAATACCCGTAATTATTTTTTGTCTCTGTTACAAACTTTACTTAGTAAGTGAAAATTTCAATCTCACAGATATGAGTAAGTAGAATATTTCTCAAAAATCCTATAAACCACAGTGCTCATACTTAAGAAAAAATTGAAGTTACATTGCCAAAATTAAAGAGATTATACACGTGGAAACTTGTAAATGTCAGAAGAAGAAGTTGGTGGAGCTTAGTTTCTACGAAGTCCCAGCACTAACGGGCGGGAGGGAAAGCCCGGGCGCAGGGTGATTATACGTAGATAACGCTTTTTTCCTGGGTCAAAAAAATAAATAAGATAGTCTACTTAGAGATATTGTCGACGACTCGCAACTTGCAGTTAGGTGCAGCTAACTATCTGCTTCATGTCTAATAAGTCAATTCGAGTTGTCTATACTTATATTAGTAATTGCCCTTCTTGATTAGAGGACAGATTTGTGGTCATTCTTGACCTACAGTTTTGTTAGGCATTTTTTAATGGCTTTCGGCCGTTTATTATTCAGATAGACCTTAAAAAGGACTTGCAAGAACTCTACAATAATTACATGGTTATAAGCCTAATTAGTAGCCTACGCGAATTGCTTATAATAGACTGATATTATAATTAATTACCTAATTATTAATTAATAATGAGTTTACCCTAAAGGGGCTTGTAGCCTGGCCTGAGAGTATCATCCATTATTTTGTTATAATTATTCTTATTCTCCTAGTATTTGTCTCCGGTTCTCATATCGATGGTCAAGTATTTATCATTTAAATACTATATAGATAACAATATAAATTTAATAATAACAAGGGTTGCTACTATAATATATTATTATGAATAATGCATATTTTATTATAGGATAGGTTTACTATGTACTGCACTGGTTTCCTTAATTAAAATTAAAGTCTATTTCCAAGAATAGGTTGTGGTTGGTGGCTATCTATCAGGTATACCTAATATATATCAGTGATACCTAATATATATTTTAGTAGGTGCGGATTTATTTGTATTTTAAATTTATACGTAACGTGACCATACTGCTCGACATGAGCGGGACAATCCCGCTTTCAGGCTGTTAGTTCAGCTTCTAAAAATACGAATATTTTGCAGAGCTTTTTTAGATAAGTACAAAATTATATTAAGAGTATAATATATCCGCTGGTGTCCCATTTCGATGAAATTAATAGATAATAATTGACCTCTATTTATTTATTTAAATAAATAACATAATTAATCAGGTACATATTTCAATATTACCTAAGTTCTATAAAATTAAAATTATTCGGTAATTTGTACACCTGTATAAGTGTTTAACTGAAGGTTAGGGGAGAGTGGGGGAAACGCGAACGCGGGGTAACGGCGAATTCGATAGTTCTAATATGTTAGAAAGAGATAGTCATAAATCACTTGCCGCCATTTCGACGATCACGCCACCACTTGTGTTAGTCAACAACACGGGAGAAGCGGACGCACGTACTTGTCAAGGTACGCAATTTTTAATATTTTGTATGTTTTTGATGTAATTTTTTGGTCAGTTCAAGTTGATGTAGCTTTATTTCTATCTACAATAGCAATTTAGCTTGTACATTGTGAAATAATCACATATTAACCAGCTAAATGACACTGACACAATTGGCAAAAGAAATATAACCTAATTTGTTAATTGACATTTTATTGTTTTCGATCCCGCGGGGTAAAGCCGAACACTCAATGTCGGACAATCTCGAACGTTCGGCATTACCCCACTCCCTTTTGTTGGTTTCCCGTTCAACTTATTAACCCCCGACGGAAAAACGAATAATCTCTCTTCACTCGTTCCCTCAATGTTGAGGATCGTGACTCCTTCCTTGCTGCTTGTCCGACGGAAAAACGAATAATAAATATAGTTAATTCACAAAGCGATGATGCAAGCACGCATGCAGTTTACCTATCAGAGATCGTTGAACTGCCTATTATTTCTCCTAAAATATCAAAACGCAATATCAGGAAGAAAAAATCTACTATTCTTACGAGCACACCTATAAAAGATCAGTTAGAGGAAAAGGAAAACAGAAAAAGAGCTAAAGCAGAAGAACTCAAGAAAAAAACGGAAAAATGCCAAAAAAAGGAACTCAAATAAGAAGACTGAAATGTAGTAAGAAGGAACCTATAAACAAAAAGATTGAGAAAGTTTTAAAGAATTTCAACAAAATAAAAGACTTTAGCGACTCTCAAAACACGAAAGTAAAAGAAAGAGAGAATGGTGGAAAGGGAACTGAAGACTCCTATTGCATTTTTTGTAGAGATAAATATATAGATCCCCCCACTGAAGACTGGATTATATGCTACGTGTGCAAAAAATGGGCTCACGAGGATTGTACTGACAGACAGTCAACATCGTTGGGTTTTAAATGTGATCTCGGTCGTTAATAGTGTTAGTTCGTAATTACCCCACTGATGTCGGGTAAAGCCGAACACTAAGGGTTGTGTTTTTCTTTCATAATTATAGCAATTTATAAAAAAATATGAATGTTGATTAGTAAATTAGTTAGATAGATAAGTAAACTTTATAATTAAAAAAAGAAACAAACTCTGTGATCAAATTCCACTGTTTTATTTAAGTTTTCCCTTAGGTGTTCGTATTTCCCCCACTTTCCCCTACATTAAGGTAAAGGTTATATATTAATCACAGGGTTAAATTGTTATAAAAAGTGAACTAACATTACAAAGTTTTTATCATTTTGCTTATTTCCCGCATTATCATAATAATAATTATAAAGCAGACACTTGCATCATAATAAAATGCCAAGGTCGTATAAATTAATTAATGCATGACATATTGATTGGTGGGAATCTGATATTGCGTATCTCGGGGGCTCGGGGGTAATGCGCTTTCTTCGATTGTTCCGAGATGTTTTTCCGATCTTGCAGAAAGGCAATGCATTTGAGACACCGGTTCTGACTGGAAAGAGTAGCCAGACTAATAATTTCTTTGGTAGTTAGGACCGCGCCGCGCTAACGCACGCACGTATGCCGTTCTAAAATAAGCTGACTAAAAATAAAAATGACCATCGAATACCATTGAATACAGTGAATAACTTTCTAAAGTGACAATGAATGATTCAGTGGTTAATAACTGGCAGTGGTATAAGGAGGTGGTGCTGTCTTGGTTGGAGCATCCTGGGGAGGAGCAGCACGATGGGCTGAACATCACGGCCTTGGGCATGGATCAGGCGTACATGAGGGCCACCTCCGACCAGGGAGTCGGCATCTACAGCGTCTCTGACGACTGCTTCAGAGTAAGTCCACTTTTGAATTAACGGCTGAAGAATTGTTTACAAGATCGCGTCTCCAAAACCAGTTTTATATAATTGATTGATCAGCGTACCAGTTTTTATGCATAGTTGGTTTATGTACCGTGAGTCGTGAGTCATAACTGCTTGAATAATTAAACAGTGCTTAATTGCAGAAATATATTGCATTGCCGTGTCGAAACTGCAAGTGGTATCAAACGGATGCAGCGGATGTTTGGTACCGACATAAATTTACAGAATTAATGGACACATACTGACAACTAACCATAAATTATATCCTATTGAGGCTATCATATTATTATTTAAAAGATTTTGTTGGGAAACATGTGGTATATGAATAAATCCAAATCGAATAAAAAAATTAAGAGAAAAATTTTGAATCAAGGTATCTAAATAAAGAAGTTTTTAAAAATAAAATACGCAAATGAGGCCTTAATTAAATTCAAATGCGCTATTTTTATAAATATATTAATAGATACCTAATTAGCAACGCAATATAAAATATATTTATTCCTAAAATATCGGTAAGAATTAATTTAAAAAATGCACCGGCATTTAGACTTGTTTGGAATGCACTAATTTTATTGATACAAAAAATGTTTACTTCATACTTAACGTTATTTATTACATCTTACCACAATTTTTTTATATGTATTGCACTGTAATATTGATAACAATTATTTTATCTGATAAACAATAAATGCACTTTTAAAAAATCCATGCATATTTTTCTACTGCACTACGTTGCGTATTTTCCTTAGCCTAAATAGTTATAAAATGAAAGAAAGAAAGAAAGAATGAATTTATTTGCAACCAGACATACACACAGAAGCATTAACAAGTGTGCTATATAAAAAAAAATATGAAGAAAAAAAAATTGTCTCGCCGCAAAAAGGTACCAGCTCAGCATGTGTAGATCAGGTTTGATCTCCGCTGGTCTTCCGCTGGTACCCCGTTGTGGTGACCTCAAAAATAAAAATACTTAATAAAATAAGAAATATCTACACATACAAAATACATATTTATACATGTGTTCCTGGAACTAATGGTAGGTACTTACTAGGGTGAACCTATGTAATTGCGCGTACATTCCCATTTCCCCATGGGAATTCCTATAATAAATCAATGAATGGTCACTCATTTGATGTTTTGAGAGTCAGTGAACTTGATTGCTAACATCATAAGTTTAGGATAGCAGTTGAAGATTATGGTGGACAATGGTTAGGAAAACGATGAGATGAGATATACGAAGTTACCAAAAATATATTAGTAGGAAGTCAGATTCAGTTTTTTTTTTAATTTGCTACATCATACTTCCGGGGGGTCGCTGGGGACTGGGGTGGGTGGAGAAGAAAGACGGAGGACCGAGTTGAGTGGCGTGCCATGGGAGGCCTATTATGTCCAGCAGTGGACGAACATAGGCCGATGATGATGATGACATCATACTTGCCCATAATGTGCAGGTAGTTATAAAGCATGTTAGATGTTGCAAAATAAAAATAATAATAATAATAATAATAATTGGGGTTTATACTCCAACAGAACAGGTTTCCCTACTTACACTGTCAGAGTCAAATCACAATTTATAGGTTGTGTGGCGAACCTATATGTTGCAGTTTCAGGTCGCCGAGATTACAACAGGGCCTGCAACATGACCTAACGACTGCCTCCTACATATCTTATAGGAAACAGCCGGGACCTACAGTTTAACGTGCCTTCCGAAACACGGTAGCGTCCAGGCGAAAATCTTTGCCACACTGAGATTTGAACCCAGGACCTCCGGCTTACAAGGCGGACGTATGTCCACTGGGCCACGGACGCTACATAATAATAATAATATATTAGGAGACAGGGAGAGTGTATTTGAAGAGTGTAGCAGAATTTTGTTTTCTTAATATGTCTGAGATAACCGTGATTCATGATGCTTACCATCGCGCATTTAATTTGCTTGTTTTGTCACACATCTTCATAAAGAAAATTTTCTGCTTGGCATAATGCGAAAGTTATGCTAGTCTCGTTTATATCTAACTGCAAAAGTATGTAAAAAACACGTATGTCACTAATTATTGACCGATAAAAGTACGATTTCGTATGAGTATGTTCGTAAATCTTTGCCAGTCAGTGCTAATTGGTAATGATGACAAATACACCCTCTGAGTACTTTCATTGTTCGTGCAAGTTATTTGAAAGCAAAGTATGAGTGTTCTTAGTCAAGTGTACATTTTGCTTGGAACTCATCAAAGAAAACAAACAATACGCTTTACAAAAACTGTTGTAAAGAAACATACAATGTGAAGCGATACGCGGTCATTGTTTGATTCAATATTGCCTTTTATTGCACATTAATCTTCATTTTCTTAACAAGACAGGAATGTTATATTATCTATAATGTCCTCAGTTAACTTTCTTGATGTATTAAGTATACTCGTGTAGTAAGAATTATTTAATTATTATGCCCTATCCTATTGATAAGTTGGGCTTTTCAGCTGCTTACTGCTAATAGCTAAGTTTTATAAGAAAAGCTAACTTTTCTTTTCTGTGTGGTATCAATAGAAATAATTATAACCTTACTCCAAAGTATAAAGTTACCTTAGAGTAGCAAGCTAAATAAAATAATAAAGTGTACTCCACTAACTACTCACAAAGTGATAACGATCCTATTTGAAAAAAATATCAGTAGGTACTTACTTCTTTTCCCAATCCCAAAGTGGGTATTGGGTATGCTAATGAAAAAGCGGTATTTTCTAGGAAATAATCTAATTTAATTTTACAGTGTCCCTTCGAGTTACAAAAAAGCGTGCAAGTGGGGTCAGATGAATGGTGGATCACAAACACAGCAAGACGCACTACTTGGCGGGTCTACCCAGACACTGACGAGCAATATATTACTACTGGAAATACCACGTGAGTCATTCTTACACACAAATAGATCCAATATTCCAATTACGTACCATTGTTAAGGATTCATGATTTTAAAAACAGCTCATCTTTTGCCTTGCCTGGGCTGTAGTCCAAAATGAAACCAAACTTATAACCTGGAGATAAGATTTCAGATTATACTCTATACTTATTTTAATTTAATTATGGACCTGTTTAAGGATGTTACGTCTACATCTCAAGCAAAAGGCCCATGTGAGTTTTCTATAAAACTCTTGCCGTAGATTAGGTTCCTTCATAAATCACGGGAATTGCTTCGAGACACTGAATTAAATCTAAATAATGTCGTTGTAGGTATCTGGGTGTATGTAACTGTAATAAATTTGTCTTCAACAGGAATCTTTTGTGCCAGATGAGACCAAATCTTGGACAATTTGGTGTCTACAAACTGACTGTGAAGGAACTCAACTGTGATTTTCAGACTGAAAAAGAACCCGTCGATATTTATAAACGTAAGTGTAATAATCAATGGCTAAATAAAAAAATTACAAATTTTTGAATTCCTTCAGAAAGGGCGAAATTGCTGCGATGATCTCGACTCGCGCGTGGACCTTTCTGGACTAGGATTTGTTAAGCCTCAATTTGCATAATATGAAAGCAGGTGCAAACAAGAAACTCAAAAACAATATTTTACTAAATATTGTTAAGTTCAATGACGAAAAGTCCGAAAATGGACTCGATGACATCAGAATTGGGATAAGATTAAAAAGGATGACCCTTAACAAACATGGGCGATAAAAGAAAGAGCAATCGAATAAAAAACAATATTTCGGGGCTACCACAAGTATATGACATATTCTATAATTTGCATACATTGATATCAAGTCGCATATTAAAGTGTCGCATCGCCTTGTGGAAGCCCTTGACACATAAACCGTCTCAATTTTATCGTTGTTGCTTCAAGATCTGATCGATATTACTTGATTATCTTGGAATTCAAGTCCATCTGCGATTTCATATCTTAAGGAAAGTTATTACCTGTGATCGTCAGCTTGGAAATAGATAAATTATAAAAACAAGCATAGTATGTTTTTTAACCCTTTCAGGACCATAAGACTAGGAGAGGTAATGTTATGATTATTTCTGTATAATATGATCTTTTTGATGTCTATAAAACATATTTTAATGTCAAAAAGTAAAAACCTATTTTAGTTTTTTTGGAATTTTATGGTACATGGATGTCCCTATGGTCGTTAACGGTAAATTTTATTCGAAATTATTTACAGTTTTGTTTCAAGGCTAGAGGAATATCTAGGATATAAACACTTATTAAAAACGCAAATTTACTACCTATAATTATTAATTTATAAGATATGAGTCAAGGTACAGAATAATATAATTCAATCGGTCGTATATTACAGGTGAACTTTGCATATTATACAGGTGTTGTTAGTGCGATTATCTTTTGGAACGTACACAATACGCGCATCGTTTTCTGTTTATCGTTTTTGTAATAGGGTAGATCGTTTTATAGCTTTGCATAATATTGTAGGTACTTACTCATTTTTTTTCAGGAAGCCACAGAGACTTGCCTGATCTACAAACAACCAATCAATCTATTCTGACCGTGCTTCTTTGTGTACATGGTATATGCGTTGTTCACTGTTATATCAAAAAGGTCGAAGAATAGTCATAGATAATATATATGTATCTTCTTATTTTAACTTTGACCTGCGATCAAGCTCGTGTGTTATATTGCGTTGATACATTAGACTAATAAAGATAAGATAAGATAAAAAAGTATTTATTATCAGTAAAAAGGAAAATTACATAATAGAAAATAAACAACACAGACAATCAACTGATAACTGGGATATGCTCAGCATATACCGGGCAGGCGGGTCCTGCGCGGCGCTGATGCCACCCATATTTTTATTGTAGTGTGATACGAAACATATTTAGTAAAAAAATCGTACCTAATCGGGCGTGACGACTTTACCATGGTAATCAGCTGGAAGTTTGGCTGGTAGCCAGCTTCAATTATTGGAATAACATGATTGACCATCACTTGGTCCACTTTTATGCAACCAATCTTACCCTCCAGTCTGGCTAAACAGTGACCCATGCGCCCTGTCCTAACGGGACAGTAAGAGAAGCTTTGCACATGGGTAGAATATACGGCTCTAACGGTGTAGGTACCGTTAATCACCCAGGTAGAAAGTTCACCCGAATTCACACGGATTTTTTATATGATACAAAAATGTATTTTATGACGACTACTATTATCTGAAGGCTATCCTAAGAATCTATATTGTTTTACAATTGGCTGTTTCTATTCATTACACGATATTTTTGAAGGTTTATGACTTTATTGAAATCAGTTATTTTTCTTTTATTGATATTGCTTGGTAACTATTCGGATTTTGAATAATATCATAATATTTTGTTTATATCGTCGTCCGAAAAAAGTATCCCTTCACGACCATAGGGACAGAACTGTCCCTTTTTATTTATGACTTTATAGCTTCATTAGGATCAGATTATTTCATAGTGTAGTAATTTATATAAATATAACATTAACCAAGCTATAGATTTTTCATGAAATTAATTTATGATTCTCACTTTAACAGCTTGTGAATCTTGTGAAAACTTTTTCAATTTCGCACCAGACGATATGTCATCTTTAATAGATTATAGACACAATATTGTTCTACTTTCATGGGGTTGCTAGTTATGAATGGATAAAGTGGACATTTAAATATTAGAAAACAAAAAAATATTTGAAATTGACTTAGTATTTATTTAGATATTTACACTTTTGTGCTTGGGACACGGGTGTACCCGTGGTCGTCAAAGGGTTAAATAAATTTTCGATTAAAACTTATTCCGCTTACCTAGCCGGAAAATCTTCAGAGGCTGTATTTTGACATTATTGGTTGCGGTGGCAATATTCTTAGAGATAGGTATAGTACCGTGTAGTTAAACTTCGTCGTATAACTTTTTTTTTGCGCTGGGAAAATTGCTTTACGCATCGTCACCCTACGTCGGGGGGCGAAGGGGACATAAGGTAGGGTTAACTGACAAAGTTGAGTAAGACCTGTTCCTGTTATTATTTATTGTTTTAAATCTATAACAAAATTTTATTTTATTTGGCTCAATAATGACTGCCACCAGTGTAAAAATAAGCCAATGCTGCGCAGATCAATATAGAACCTCCCTGATAACGCCAGTTGATTTTTATTTATTATTTACAGAGAATGAGATCCTCTACTGAGATAATTTATTACTTTGTAGTTAATTAATAGTCACAACTTGAGGTGACTATACCTCTATTTACTAGGTTATGGTTAACATTATATTATTTTAATTTTCCTTAAATGTAGAGTTATATTAGAAAAGCCTTCATGAGGAAATGTGTTATTTATTACTGGTACTAAATAAAATCTTTATATTTTATATGATATTTGTATCTATTTATAAATATGTATCGTCACCTGCTTGCAATAAAAAAAAAGGTAGCACTCCGGGAGTGCCGGCAGAAGTGAAAACTTCAATATTAACGTTGTGTTTAATTATAAGTATAAAAATACTATCATTTATGAGGTAGAATACAATGTTTATTTATTGCGCTATCGTACACAAATATGACAATTTATATGTTGTTATTTATAACATTATATCGTTATTTATATATTACATTAAATTTTATCTCTCAGAAAAATTAACTTCCATCCATAATTTCAACGACTTTTACACCATCGTTATTATCAGAATCATCATCGCAAATTTTTACAACTGATACAATTGGTTTATGATAACTGAAGTAAGAAACAAACAGTTTTGATTCGAACCTATTTAAGTGTCTAATAAAAAAAATATAAAATATAAATATAAAATATAAAAAAAAAAATATCGGGCGCGCGCTTGTCTAAGCCCCCTGTGCCGCCTAAACAGAGCAGCACACTCAGGCACGGTAGAAAGAGTGGGAGATACTAGTTCCTCTCCCTTCCCCTCGATCTTACGCTTTTTCGATCAGCATCACGTGACCCTGACGCGAGTTTGAAAGTTTTTACCCATACAAAAAAGTGCTCAGCGCCGCTAAAGAAGTTTTCACTTCAAAAATTGTAACTAATTTTTTAGCAAAATTGAGTAAATAACAAGCATATTTATAAATTGCGTTACAATCATAATATTCATACTACTACTAAAAATGAGTTACAATGTTTTTCATCGCAGGCAGGCGTCGTTATTTTCCTGTTGATTTATGTAAACAATCGATAAGATGGATAGATGGAGCGTCACGCACTAAAAGCCGGAGAAAATTGTGAAAATCTGGCGTAACTCGGCCTTTCTCCAATTAAGCATTCTTTGCCTAATTCCCATGCCTTTTTTGATTTTTAATTGGATTGACTCAAATACATTAAAATATGAAAGACATTAAATGTACAAATTTAATAATTTATTTGGTTTTTGTCCCGTCATAGTGGTTTTAAAGTTATTGAGATTTAAAAATTACATGGTTATGGAAATGAGAAAAGTAAAAATAATTACTGCAACGGAAATGAGAATTTTGCAGCTGCAAATAATATATTTAATTTTGATTCTAAATGGACCACTATTGTCGTTGACGTAGACCAGGATCTCAATAGAGTGATGGAAGTCTTACGGGAAGAAGACGTTTAATTTAGCGAGAAGAAACACACACGAAACAAACACCGAATAAAACAATATCCACGGGAGTAAGACGTCTCGTCTTACTCTCGTGTACTCCAGAGTTCCAAGTTCCAACACACGCACCATTTAGGAACCAGATCTTCGTGAATAAATTGGGAAGGAGCCTGCTGACGAAGTTGACTACATCGAGTGTTAACTTCGTCACCTTTCAGTCTGAGATTCTTGCAGAGTTGGAAGATTTTTATTGCCAGCTGTATGCCTCGCAGGCGACTCAGCCTAAAACCGGAATAAAATGAATCTTCATATTATATACGTGATAATGATGAAAATGATAATTCAAAAGCCACTTTACCAAAGGCCTCCCGGATGTCAGCGTTAGTGAAGTGTCGATCTCTTGAAGGCTGTAGGTGCACCTATATTGCGACAACTCCAGCGAATATTCATCAACTCTTCCCCTTTTTTTTCAGAGAGATCTCCAAAGGCGTGGAGCAAAATCGTCGTAGTCATGTTTTTCCAAAAAAGTGATATAAATGTTACGTACGTTTTTGAACCATGTCTATGTTTTTCTCAAAGGTTATCACAAATCATCTCGCAAAAAGAAGATTTGACGAGTTCCAGCCACCGGAACAGGCTGGATTTCGAGCAGGCTATGACACTATAGACCACATACAGACAGTGTGGTATTTTATGCAGAATACGGAAAATATAACAGCGCATGTGCTTAGTGTTCAAAGACTATGAGAAGGCCTTTGAAAACCTGATCTGTGCTGGAGTCTTTGCAGCGATACCAAGTTGATTGGTAATATAGGTATTAAAAGGTTTGTTAATATTATACAGGATACCGCCACAAAGTCTCAAACCTGCAAACAAAACACAGCCCAACAAAACGAGGTGTGAAATAAGGGGACGTTATTTCCCCCAAATTGTTTTCAAACGCTCTAGACTCAAGAGGATGTATTTGAGACGCTGGAATGGACAGAGGAGAGGGTATCAATATCAACGGCGAGTACATTTTCACACCTGAGATTAGGGGACAACATAGTCATCATAGGAGAATCACTGCAGGACTTGCAACAAATGCTCATATTAATCGATAAAAATTTACTCTTTATTGAAATTGTTCAGAAATATGTGTATTGATGATGTTATACCTTGAGCAAACAGTGCAATTAGGTAGGAACAACTTCGAGAGAGAGGCCAATCGGAGGTTTCAGCTGGGATGGCCGACATTTATTGAAAAGTTACTTACTAGTGCATCTTACCTGTTATGACGCACAAAGCCAGGATGTGGAATGTGGATACTTAAGGTAAGACTGATCCACAAGTTCAAAGTTGCTCAGCGAGTTATGGAGCAGGATATAGTCGGCGTCTCGTCAAAGGATTGCATCAGGAGTAAGTTGATTCGGCAGGGAACCAAAGTTACCCACATAGCCGAAAAGATTAGGAAGCTGAAGTGGCAATGGCTGGTCACATTTGCGGCTGAACCGATAACCGACGGGGTAGTTGTGTTCTAGAGTGGAGTCAGCGTCTCGGCAAACGTAGACGACGAGAGAACGTAGAGAACGTGCGAACGTGAAGGTGACGATATCCGGAAGGTCACTGGAAGTTGTCTGGAAGCCATATTTACTCGTTCATAAGTGCATAAGCACTAGCTGACGAAGAAGAATCACGCATCAAACAAGAGCTCATCTTCAAGTCCTATGAGTTTCAGAGAATAAGATAGGCATGGCATACATAAGGATGTCGAAAGAAGGTTTGCGTAGTGGGTAAACTCACCACTGCACTGGAAGAGGTCGCCAGGGTTCGCTGCAACTGAGAAAATATTGTGTAAGAAGCCAAGACCCGCAAAGGGTTGTAGAGCGAAAGGAAGAAAAAAGTATTGTGAGTATATCATACCATATAAACCATGGGAAAACTCTCTACTCGGACCTTCACAATAGCAAATTGGTTCATTTTACTAGGAAATTTTCATACAACGGTACTTATAAAAATATGGAAATTAGTATACGGTAATTAGAATATAACAGGTTTTCTTCAAAATTTCAAAAACTTTTACAAAGAGCAAATACTGGCTTATTATAACGTAGAGAGACTAAAGAACTGGATCTATTTAAAATACGACCTACTTTCTAACATAAATAATTAGGTGTTAAAACCAGTAAAATGGAAATTATAAAATTTCGAAACCACGGGTACGGAAATTAGATTCTCATTTGCTTTATTGGTAGTACACTAAGGTTAATGACCTGCAACAGCTGATGGGCCGCGGTACACACTCAGGGCTCGCTAGGGATGCGATGTTGATGTACGAAATACTGTTATTTAGGGATGTACGCCCAAGAACACAAAATATCATGGAAATTATAACTTTGACACGGACAAACGTTTACTTTTTTATAATTATTTACAGACTGGTTCTATCACGTAGATATTTTGCTAGGTAATACACCTAACATTGAACTATTTTTTAAAAATAATAAACTATATTAAAACTGTCCACGATAAAAAATATAGGCATATTTTCACATGAAGTTGGTGTCAGGACACGTTACGGAAATTAGAAAACAGGTGCTTTTTGAACAAAGATTAATTAATTACACGTTAACTAATTACAGCAGAAGTCAAAGGTTTTGTGTACATATATATATGGGTGTTTACTACCGTATAAAAATATGTGCATGATTACATTTGTTATTATTATGGATTTATTGAGCCAGGACACATAAAATTTACTGCTCGGAGAATGGCCGAACTAATATTAGCGGTGACGATGGGCCCAGCGAAAGTTAGCGTTTTCCAGTACCAATGTCATAATCACGTTTGATTACTTTATTTACAGTAAATCTGAAAATGAAAGTTGTCACGATCTAGGTAGCAATTTCTATAATAACATGAGGTGTACATGTTTCGATGCAAAACCTCATAAAATCTGATTAAAACACGGGTGGCTTATATAGGGAGTGGCAAAAGCATCACATACAAAATGATTTCATGACTCTAGACTCTAGGTGTATTTAGTTTGAAAACTAACGAAAGCCATATTTATTTAATATCGCCAGTAGCAAAACAAGAAATTTTGAGAATATTAAAAAATTTGCTTTAATTTTTTTTGCTACGAGTGACGAGTACCTAAGTAATAACCTGTGTACTGTGTAAATAGTACCTATGTGTGTGTATGTTTACTGTAGTAAAAATTTTACAGAGCTTAAAATGGAGTATACTACCAAAACTTTCAAGGGCTGCTAAAAATTACATAAATTCTCCGTGCATTATGGACCAATCAAGTAAATTTGCTGCTCTTCACTGCACCTAATCTTTCAACTGGAGAAAATACATCAGACAATGCTATCTTATCAAAGCAAAAGTGTCAAATTATCGTCAGATCACGACGCTTGGAAGTGGGTATGACGTGGGCGGTCGGCTGGTCCATTGTTTGCAATTATTCCGTTTCAATTCGTCGTGATGAACATCATCCGCTGGAGACAACGACCTATAAAGCTTGGAGACTACTTCAAAATAACTGTACAACGTCATGTCATTTATTAAATAAATTATAGACACTTATGATTGACACATCTGTATTGTAGGAAAACAGAGAACTTCTTTACGCTTTGTAACAGCTTTCTAAATCAAACAGTAGTTAGTAGATTTAGGTCCAACACTGTTCTGTGACCACGTTTTTTACAAATCACGATCTTCAAAATTACGAATCTTAGTAGAAAAAACAAACATAATTATAACATAATTCAACACCTTCTAAAGTACTGAAAGTATCTTTTTCTTACAAATTTATATGCATTCCCTAGCAATCTTATTGTATCTTCCATAGATTGAGTAAAATAGATCCCAGAAGGATAACCTTTGATGTTCCACTCTCCCTTGCACTTTGAGGTCTGTGTCGATGACTAGGGTAGGCCTGGTACTGTCAGTTACCGCTGGCCAAATGACTGGGACCAGATCTGTAGCGGCTGGAGTTGGGTTTCTGAAAATTTAAGGCGATTTATATAGTACTTTGTTCAAAACTATTCAGCACTAAGATTGAATACCGTTGTCAACTTACCCATACTTGATGAAATTAGCCCACAAGCTCGTTATGCGGTCAATAATCAATTGATCTTCTTCAGATTGCTGATTATTCGACAGCTCAAATAAGTAACTCAGTTCAGATGAGTGACCAGCACCATTGGCTCCAGAATCTCCTACATAACTGAACACAAATTCATAAATAGCACCTGCATCCTCATTGAGTAATTGGTTGACAGTTCTCTGTGCCGGATGATTATAATCAAAGTCAGACTCGAAGTCTTCAAGCGCTGATGCTACAGTCTCAGAAATGGACTCATCACCAATGTAAAAATGTTTTACAGCATTAGCAGCATTCGTTGCATCGTCCTCATCCAAATTAAAGTTATTGATAACTTTCTCGTAGAACGGATCGCTGTTATAATAATTGCTACCGAGAGAATTGCGTTCTTTGCTCGTGTAGCCAATTAAAACTGGAGTGTTGCGAACTTTCTTCTCATTAGATAGCGCGTAAGGGTCATTGTCCACAAAGTTATCGATTCCGCTAAACGACCTTTCTTTGCACGGCTTCAGGTTCAAATTCAAATCCAAAGCGGCGACGGCAACTAAATCATGGTCAGTATTGATCAAATATTCCAATGCCTCCGTATTGCTGGTGGTATTCAAGCCTAAACGTTCAGCCAGCTTGATTGCGGCGTCAATATCGCCGTTCACAAACATTCCCGTGGTTTGTGGAGTACCACTTTCTGCTATAACTTTGTGAAAGAGCTTGTCTTTTGATGAATAGACATGTAACAAAGCAGATACTGCCCCTGCATCTTGTCCGCCAATAGTTACGTTGTAAGGATTACCTCCAAATGATGCAATGTTTTTCCTTACCCATTGCAGTGCTTGATATTGATCTTTGAGTCCTTGGTTACCAGGGATAGTTGGTTCGTCCAGGCAAAAGAAGCCATATGGTCCCAAGCGGTAGTTAAATGTGACAACAACAACACCGTGTCGTACTATGTTCTTCACTCCGCTGTATTCCCCACCACTTCCACTACTGAATTCTCCTCCATGAATCCAGAACAGCACTGGCAGGGGATTCCTAGAGCTAGCTGTACTTGGTACGAAGATGTTCAACTTGAGACAGTCGAGTGTCGTGGAGGTATCAGAAGACATCTGTGGGCATTTGACTGAGCCATCGCTAGCAGTGAATATTACTTCTTCGAAAGGTTGTGGGTCTTGAGCGGACTGTAAATAGAAAATTTTATTTATATTGTTTTGTAACTTATAAATTTGGGGTACGATTTCTTAATGTTTTTTATCACTTACGTTATCTGTTTATATGTTCTAATTCAAATAACTATTAACAATAGACAATAACCTTCAATTACGAGTACGTATATAATATATCGATGAAGTACTGGTCATTGACTAGCATTGAGATAAAAATAGTATTACTATTAAATAAGCCACTTACCCCGAACGGGTTATCTAAATCGACTTTCGCATATGGAATTCCTAGGAAGATTGAGTAATCACCGTCCGTAGACTTCTGACCTCTCACTAGACCTTGATCAGTTACAAGTACTAGAGGATCTACTCTTACTTCAGCACCACAGACATAGCCCACTAGTAACAACACAGCTATTATAGGTTTCATGTTGCTAGACGAACTGAACCTTTAACACCAGTTACATTTCACCAGCATCTGATATAGTCTGGTTATCTCGACGTTTGGAAAAGGTAGATTTGGAGTTATCTTAAGTAGGTATATCTACGTAACGATAGATAGCTGCATCTTGAATTCCTGGCTGATGATGATATGGAAAAAGAGTTCAATTGCAAAAACGTGTATTTATTGGGAAATTATTACAAATTATAAAAATAAATTAAAATGAAATAACAGGAAGATTAGAGATAGAACCAAACTTAAAAGAAATAAAAAACTTTAGAACTATTATCACTATTACTGTAGTCTCTGCGAATGTCTTTAAACATGCATTGTTCTTATGCAATCTTCGAGATGTACACAATACACAATAAGCATATGTGAAAATAATGACATTTGCTGAGCAGTGACCATGGGGAACCGGCTTTGGAGAAGACTGTTAAATAAAAGATCACAAGAAAGGATACATTCTGAGGTCAACGGAATTATACTGTATTAATAGCTTTCGAGACATATTGATGTCGTGAGAATGAAAAATGGCAACAACAGCTGAGACATCTACATATGACCAATTTCAATATAATTAGCATTTGTTAGCATCGTCATCATAAGTCAGTCTATATTCGTCCACTGTTGGACATATGTAGGTTTCCCCCGTTGTACGCCGCTCAAGTCGGTCCTCGACTTCCTCTTCATTCCTAGCGACCCTTTGGATATCTCGCCCTTACACTGTTTTTGTCTAGACGTGGTCCCCACTCGAGAACTCGTCTATCCTAATGGTTTTATTTTATATGGCAAGCCCAATACCACTTAGCTTGCTATATTCATATTAATAATAAGCATTTTATGCGTATTAAATTAATTTTGTTGCATCCGGTAAGTAAATTAGTTTTCGTGCGCAATTGACACTTGAACAGTATCGTATTTTGTCGGACTCGTATAAGATATTGGGCTAATATTAAGGTCACTGAGGGGCCTTTACCTTGGCGATTTGAAACAGCGATATAATAGAGATTTGTCATATATCATACAGTAGGTACAATACCTCATAATACAAGTACCTACTTTGATTCTAGCAGTAGAGGTATATTGCAGGTTTTCTGCAGGCTTTTTTTTTCGCCGGGAAAAAATGCATTACGCATACGTACGGGGGTATGGGAGGGTTATAATTATTTAAAAAAATATTAAATTATTAACAATAAATAATAGGTTCTTATTGAACAAGCGTGCTACAACTTAGACTGCATCGTCACTTACCAACAGGTGAGATTGCGGTCAAACGCTTGTTTAATCTAGTATAGAAATAAAATAGACAAATTAAATTGAACTTATATTAAAATTATTAAATTATTAAGAATACTACTTAAAAGTGTTATACTTATTCTACATACGTTGACATGTTAACGAATAAATTAAAAAATATATATCGTAATGATTGGTAAATACCTAAAATACAAAATTCAAGACTCCATATTTTTTGAAATGAGGAAGAACCTTGATAAGCGAAGGGTGCCATTGTTTACCTATTAAAGCAATGTTCGCAGACTTGAAGCGGCGGCGATAATGATCGTGCGTAGATTTTTAATAAATTCCATTGAAATGTCTTACTACTGAATATCAAAGAGAATATGAAGTAGAGCGAAGCGGCGCGAATTATTTGCTCGTCTATGTACACGCAACTGGATTTTTTAAAATAATTTGCTTGACATACAATATACCAACTTTGCTCCAAAAAATACCAGCTACATATCGGGTATTTTAGTCTAAATTTTAAATAGATTTACACATAACTTTGCCTAGAAATAACATGATTCTGTCTAATAAGGGGCTGCGCAGACGACAGACTATCCATGACGCACTTTTTAGTCTGTGAAAATAGAACCTATGCAATTATATGCAGTAACGCACACGACGCGCAAAAAGTCCGGCACACAAATAATCCGTGTAATTCGGGCAGACCGGATCGCGCCGCGTCGCGCCGCTCCGCACAAAAAGTGTGTGAAAAAAATAGAACGTTTGCTTCAACGCGCGCTAACGCAGACGGCACACACTTTAGTCTGCAATCTGCATTTACTAGTGGTGGACGTAACGCTTCTTTCTTCTTCTTTTTCTGTACTTCATGTACAAAATAATACTTCGCGATCTCTGCACGATTTCCATAGCGTCTACGTCCAGCCCTGGATTTACACTAGGGGCATTCGGGGCGAGTGCCCAGGGCGGCAAATTTTCAGTGTGCATCTGCACTGAGTGTCTTTTTTTTGAAGTATCAGTAAAAAATCTGAAATTTACAGGGGAGTTAGTAAAAATATAGTAAAAAATAATGCACAGGGTCTCGAATTTCTAAAACTTGAATTGAACGAGATATGACCAAAAGATTAGGACACTCAATCCTGATGCGCCGCTAAATACGAATATTTTCAAAAGTATTGACCCTAGGATTATAATTTTTAGTTCTGGAGTTAGTAAAAAATTTCTAAAAACTTTTGGGAAATTTTCAAATCAATAGAATGTGCCGTTACAGATTTATAACGGTTTAACTAGGACACTCAGTTCTTACGCCGTAAGGATTGAGTGTCCTGCTAAATATGGGTTTATTGGAATAAATACATAAAAATAACATTACCATCTTGTAGTCTGACCCTCAAAACAATTTCTAAAAGAGAAACTATGTCGAAAAAGCTTACCCTTTTAAAATAAATGAAAGATTTCATTTTTACGAAACGTCTGTACTGAGTGTCTTTTATTTTTGAAAAAAAAGGGTCAAATAGTAGTTTTAGAAATTTGGCACTTGGTGCAAAAGTTTTTACTAATTGAATACTAAAACATGATATATAATTTGTTTTTCTAAATTGTATATTTTTAGAGTAAATCCACTTTTTGCGGTTTTCTGTGAGTGTCTTTTTTTTTTCGAGGTTGAGCAAAATTAATGAAATTAACAGGGGAGTTAGTAAAAAATTAGTAAAAACTTTTGTAGTAAGTGGCGAATTTCTAAAACTTAAATTGAATTTTTTATGAGCAAAATACTAGGACACTCAATCCTTACGTTTTAAAAAAGTGATAAACCTCGATATCTCGGTAAGTATTAACTTTTTTTTCAGGATTTTTTTTTCTAGAGTTAGTAAAGAATTTCTAAAAACTTTGTAAAAAAAAATATACAGGCTAACACGTGGTGTTACTGAGTTATAGCGGTTTAATTAGTTTCACTGAGCGTAAGAACTGAGTGTCCTAGTTAAACGGCTCTACAGATAAAACTAAACCTCGTAGATAAAAACAACTTATATCCACGAGTTTTACTAATTTTTTACTAACTCTGGATATAAAATTCATTTTTGTAAGTTTTATATTTTTTGAGAAAATCCACATTTTCATGTTTTTCACTGAGTGTCCCATTTTTTTCAAAATATCAAAATGATTTTTTCAGGAGAGTTAGTAAAACATTAGTTACATCGTTTGCACTAGGTGTCGAATTTCTAAAACTAAAATTATTCTTTTTATGATCAAATAACTACAGTCCAGACGCCCGAAAAACATGAAAAACCTCGATATCTCGATAAATATTAACTTTTTTCCTAGGATTTTTTTTTCAGTAGTTAGTAAAAAATTAGTAAAATCTTTTGCACTAGGTGCCAAATTTCTAAAACTGAAATCAAATTTTTTATAATCAAAAAACTAGGACACTCAATCCTTAAGTTTTAAAAAAGTGAAAAACCTCGATATCTCGGTAAGTATTAACTTTTTTTTCAGAATTTTTTTTCCAGTAGTTAATAATGAATTTCTAAAAACTTTTACAAAAAAAACCAACAGGCTAACATGTGTTGTTACTGATTTATAGCGAATAATTAGTTTCACTGAGCGTAAGAACTGAGTGTCCTACTTAAACGGCTCTACAGACAAAATTAAACCTCGTAGATAAAAACAACTTAGATCCACGAGTTTTACTAATTTTTTACTAACTCTGGATATAAAATTCATTTTTGTAAGTTTTATATTTTTTGAGAAAAAACACATTTTCATGTTTTTCACTGAGTGTCCCATTTTTTTCAAAATATCAAAATGATTTTTTCAGGAGAGTTAGTAAAACATTAGTTACAACGTTTGCACTAGGTGTCGAATTTCTAAAACTAAAATATTCTTTTTATGATCAAATAACTACAGTCCAGACGCTCGAAAAACATGAAAAACCTCGATATCTCGATAAATATCAACTTTTTTCTTAGGATTTTTTTTTCAGTAGTTAGTAAGGAATTTCTAAAAACTTTTACAAAAAAAACCAACAGGCTAACATGTGTTGTTACTGATTTATAGCGGTTAATTAATTCTGTTTTACGGAGCGAGCTAAATGAATAAAGCCGTGAGTTGTTCTCACCATGAATAATTCTTATACCTAGGCACTATTATTCAACTGACCACTATTTAATTTGTTGGCAATACTTTCTCTCTGATAACATACACGTTCAAACACTTGGCTGCCTCCCGACTCCCGGTGCCCAACTTTTACGAGGCTGCTGACTTTGGGAAGATCAACTTTGTAAACACTATTCAATGGCTCTCGGCAAATAATTTAAAAGTAAATGTAGATAAAACTAAAATCTTGCAAATGTACACAAAAAACAGTTTGAAATCTGCCTTAAATATAAGTTATGAAGGTACAGCCATTGAAGAAGTGACTACAATAAAATTTTTAGGACTCTTTCTTGATAGCATGTGCTCATGGAAACAGCATGTCGAGTATGTCTGCTCCCGTCTAAATAGCTTTGTTTATCCATTAAGACGAATTGCACAAACTGTATCAAAGAAAGAAGCGATCACGGCATATTATGGATTTGTAAACTCTATATTTAGATATGGAATCGTAATATGGGGTAAATGTGCCCATATTGATCAATGTTTTATAATACAAAAAAGATGTATACGTGCAATATTTGGCTTAAAACAAATAGACTCCTGTAGACCATTTCTTTAGAACTTTTAATATCCTAACTGTAACTTCTTTATATATTCTGGATGTGTGTCTATTTGTATATAATAATAGAGACATTTTTCAGCAAGCCAGCTCAATTAAAGTAAATTTACGTTCCCAATATAAGAATAATTTAATTAAACCTCCAACTAGACTTGCATTGACTTCTAATAATTGTTTTATTATGTGTATAAAAGTTTATAACAAAATTCCAAATCATTTTAGGGAATTGAATTTAACACTAAATGTGTTTAAATATAAATTGACGCAATGGTTGGCGGAAAAATGTTTTTATAGCATAAATGAATTTTTTGAATACAAAATATAAATAGTCATGCATACTCCATACAATGTAACTAAAGGCATTAATTATTCTTAGCTATAAGTCATTATTGTATTATTCATACGTCTGGAAAAGACAGGTTTCGGCAGAACAATGCATTACATTAAGATCTGATATTATGTACCTGAAATCTATGAATAAACAAATTCTTATTTTTCTTATTCTTATTCTTATTCACACAGAATTAACACACACACGCACATACACACACACACACACACACACACACACACACACACACACACACACTAACGCACATAATACACCTAGGGACCTGTTTAATTGAATAAGAAGGAGGGCGCCGGCAACTGCAACATAGTTTTATAAACTATCGCAATTTCCAACGTTCATGGCGTTTAAGATTAACGTGTATTTTAAGCGCAAATAAAGATTTATTATTTATATTAAGGGGTACGATTTTGCAAATTTACGCTAGGGCGTATTACAAGACGGATGTCGCAAAATTTAACAAAATTTATAAGAAACCAGTTGTTTAAGGATTTGAAATTTTAAAATTGGCGCCAAATGTATTTTTATTTATGTTATTGGCAAATGCTTCAGATGTACAGAAAGCAGATTAGAAAAAATTGATATCAAATATTAACCTGTCAAAATTTTCAATTATATCTGTGCATTTTTGTCATTCAATCTTCTCTCAATAGCGCTTCACGGTTCTGCTCGTAATTTTGTATCAATTAATTTTTAAGGAAATAAAAGCCTTCCAAGTTATTTTTTGTTGTATAACTGTACACTGTACACCCCGTACACCAGTTAAAGCAATTTCAACCATAATCATAGCCAAAACAAGTTCTCAAATAAATAGTAGTGATTACGACTTTACTAATTAAGCAAAGGAGCGATGCAAGTCCATTAGTTATTTTAAACAGGGATTTTAGGCCATTCGATTGTAGTTGACATGACCGTAGGTATACGTAACCTACAAGACGGACGTTGCAAAATTTTACCTTTAACCAATAGTAAGTGGCACGTTCTTATTAATAATAAAGAGTATTTCTACTCTTAAGAGTAGAAATACTCTTTATTGTGTCCAATGTAACAAAAGGTACTTAAATTACTATGACAATATTATAACACATTGGCTCACAATGGGCGGCCTTATCGCTTAAAGCGACGTGAGTGTTAATTCTGTGTGCAAAAGTTGATCTTCCCAAAGTCAGCAGCCTCGTAAAAGTTGGGCACCGGGAGTCGGGAGGCAGCCAAGTGTTTGAACGTGTATGTTATCAGAGAGAAAGTATTGCCAACAAATTAAATAGTGGTCAGTTGAATAATAGTGCCTAGGTATAAGAATTATTCATGGTGAGAACAACTCACGGCTTTATTCATTTAGCTCGCTCCGTAAAACAGAATTAATTAACCGCTATAAATCAGTAACAACACATGTTAGCCTGTTGGTTTTTTTTGTAAAAGTTTTTAGAAATTCCTTACTAACTACTGAAAAAAAATCCTAAGAAAAAAGTTGATATTTATCGAGATATCGAGGTTTTTCATGTTTTTCGAGCGTCTGGACTGTAGTTATTTGATCATAAAAAGAATAATTTTAGTTTTAGAAATTCGACACCTAGTGCAAACGTTGTAACTAATGTTTTACTAACTCTCCTGAAAAAATCATTTTGATATTTTGAAAAAAATGGGACACTCAGTGAAAAACATGAAAATGTGTTTTTTCTCAAAAAATATAAAACTTACAAAAATGAATTTTATATCCAGAGTTAGTAAAAAATTAGTAAAACTCGTGGATCTAAGTTGTTTTTATCTACGAGGTTTAATTTTGTCTGTAGAGCCGTTTAAGTAGGACACTCAGTTCTTACGCTCAGTGAAACTAATTATTCGCTATAAATCAGTAACAACACATGTTAGCCTGTTGGTTTTTTTTGTAAAAGTTTTTAGAAATTCATTATTAACTACTGGAAAAAAAATTCTGAAAAAAAAGTTAATACTTACCGAGATATCGAGGTTTTTCACTTTTTTAAAACTTAAGGATTGAGTGTCCTAGTTTTTTGATTATAAAAAATTTGATTTCAGTTTTAGAAATTTGGCACCTAGTGCAAAAGATTTTACTAATTTTTTACTAACTACTGAAAAAAAAATCCTAGGAAAAAAGTTAATATTTATCGAGATATCGAGGTTTTTCATGTTTTTCGGGCGTCTGGACTGTAGTTATTTGATCATAAAAAGAATAATTTTAGTTTTAGAAATTCGACACCTAGTGCAAACGATGTAACTAATGTTTTACTAACTCTCCTGAAAAAATCATTTTGATATTTTGAAAAAAATGGGACACTCAGTGAAAAACATGAAAATGTGGATTTTCTCAAAAAATATAAAACTTACAAAAATGAATTTTATATCCAGAGTTAGTAAAAAATTAGTAAAACTCGTGGATATAAGTTGTTTTTATCTACGAGGTTTAGTTTTATCTGTAGAGCCGTTTAACTAGGACACTCAGTTCTTACGCTCAGTGAAACTAATTAAACCGCTATAACTCAGTAACACCACGTGTTAGCCTGTATATTTTTTTTTACAAAGTTTTTAGAAATTCTTTACTAACTCTAGAAAAAAAAATCCTGAAAAAAAAGTTAATACTTACCGAGATATCGAGGTTTCTCACTTTTTTAAAACGTAAGGATTGAGTGTCCTAGTATTTTGCTCATAAAAAATTCAATTTAAGTTTTAGAAATTCGCCACTTACTACAAAAGTTTTTACTAATTTTTTACTAACTCCCCTGTTAATTTCATTAATTTTGCTCAACCTCGAAAAAAAAAAGACACTCACAGAAAACCGCAAAAAGTGGATTTACTCTAAAAATATACAATTTAGAAAAACAAATTATATATCATGTTTTAGTATTCAATTAGTAAAAACTTTTGCACCAAGTGCCAAATTTCTAAAACTACTATTTGACCCTTTTTTTTCAAAAATAAAAGACACTCAGTACAGACGTTTCGTAAAAATGAAATCTTTCATTTATTTTAAAAGGGTAAGCTTTTTCGACATAGTTTCTCTTTTAGAAATTGTTTTGAGGGTCAGACTACAAGATGGTAATGTTATTTTTATGTATTTATTCCAATAAACCCATATTTAGCAGGACACTCAATCCTTACGGCGTAAGAACTGAGTGTCCTAGTTAAACCGTTATAAATCTGTAACGGTACATTCTATTGATTTGAAAATTTCCCAAAAGTTTTTAGAAATTTTTTACTAACTCCAGAACTAAAAATTATAATCTTAGGGTCAATACTTTTGAAAATATTCGTATTTAGCGGCGCATCAGGATTGAGTGTCCTAATCTTTTGGTCATATCTCGTTCAATTCAAGTTTTAGAAATTCGAGACCCTGTGCATTATTTTTTACTATATTTTTACTAACTCCCCTGTAAATTTCAGATTTTTTACTGATACTTCAAAAAAAAGACACTCAGTGCAGATGCACACAATTTTCAGGGGGCGGCAAATTTACTGAGGGCGGCAAATTTCGAAACGAGAAAAAAATTTGTATTCTCAATCACGCTGGTTATTATTATAATTTTTTTTTGCGCTCATAATAAGAAGTCTGGAATACTGGCCACACAAACTCAAGATTTTTGCTCCAAACGAGCTATCCGTCCACTTTTCGTAGCAAGACTTTTCTCGGCATTTGCAGCTAGTTGCTCGCCTTCTTTTTTTTATTTTTGGCACTCAAAACGAACTACGCACTCACTTTTTGCAGTCAGATATACAAAATTTTCTTGGTGCTCGCAGCTAGCTTCTCGCGCTTTGAATAATATTTTTTTTTATTTTAACACTCGGAGCAAACTATGCATCCATTGTTTATATAGTCACAAAAACAAAATTTTCTCGGTGCTCACAGCGATTTTGGCACTCAGGGTGAAGTATGCGCCCACTGTTGTGTAGTCAAATATACAAAATTTTCTCGCTCGCAGCAAGCTGCTCGCAGTCTTTTTAGTCAACATAATATTATAATTTTCTTGCCACTTCAAGCGAGTCTTACGCACACCTGTCGTAGACAGATAGGTAGATAAAACACTTTATTGAAACATTGAAAAATAAACTTAAACATAAAAACCCGGTATTATAATCTATGTGTCACAATTCACAATCAGCGGTCTTATTGTAGTTAGCATTATAAAATTTCTCAATTATAATTTCTCTTTTTCAAAGCAAGCTATACACACAGCTTTCGTAGTTAGATGTATATTTTTTTTTATAAATATTCATAATTACGTATAATATGAAAAAACTCGACAACAAATTTCTTAGCAAAATGTCTAGCCGATGAGCGTTTATAAATAATATTTCGGCGGAGGGGGGCGGCATTTTCTCACTGCCCAGGGCGGCATTTTGGCTAAATCCGGGCCTGTCTACGTCCCTACAGCTCTGCCGACAGAATGATCGAAGATGTGCGTCGTGTGCGTTGAGTCTGTGAAAAATCCGCAACAGACTTTTTGCGCGCCATGCAGACTTTTTGTACGCCGCAGACTCGATCGTACAAAAAGTGTGCCGTCTGCGCAGTCCCTAAATATGATAAACGTGGTTAAACATGGTGAAAATCGAGAAATCTGCAAAAACAAAAACAGTTGAGAAAGCTTGCTTTTAGATTGACCAACATGTGTTTGATTCATATAATAAAAAAAAAACTTAATGTCAAAGAAGAAAGGAAATTTATTTTTGTTTGTATTAAGAGGATTTATAGTGAGGGAAGCCCGCTCAAGTTTAGGTATATTAGCTGAGCGCGACGCACACCAATGCATCACTTACGCGGCCGAGTAATATAACATGTAGTCGCTTGGAATAAAATGTCTTGATCCTATGCAATGCAAGTTATTTGTTGAAATCATTAAGTCAATATGTAGGTATTAAAGTTTTAACCCCCGACGCAAAAACGACGGAGTGTTATAAGTTTTTATCCCCCGACGCAAAAACGACGGGGTGTTATAAGTTTTTAACCCCCGACGCAAAAACGACGGGGTGTTATAAGTGTTTAACCCCCGACGCAAAAACGACGGGGTGTTATAAGTGTTTAACCCCCGACGCAAAAACGACGGGGTGTTATAAGTTTTTAACCCCCGACGCAAAAACGACGGATCATTCCCTTTTAGTTCCCTAGTGGATCTAGTGGGAACTTCTTTTCTCAGTAGTTCCCCTTTTTTGAAAAGGGGGGAGGGGAAGGGGAGGGGGCAGGGGGAAGAGAGGGGGAGGGGTGAAGGGGTAGGGGGAGGGAGGGAGGTGAGGGGGGAGGGGGGAGTGAGGGGGGCAGGGGGAAGGGTGGGGAGGGGTAAAGTGGGAGGGGGAAGGGGGAAGAGGGAGGGGGAAGTGGGAGGGGGAAGAGGAAAGGGGAGTGGAAAGGGAGAGGGGAGGAGGGATGGTGAGGGGGAAGGGAGAGGGGGAATTGGAGGGTGAAGGGGAGGGGATGGGAGGAAATGGGAGGGGAGGGGAGAAGGGGGAGGGGAGGGTAAGGGGATGGGAAAGGGGAGGGGTGAGGGGAATGGGGAGGGGTGAGGGAAGGGGAGGGGGATGGGGATGAAGGGGGGAATAGGAGGGATGAGGGCGGATGGGGGATGATGGGGGGGATGTGAGGGGGAGGGGAATGAGGGGGAGGGGAATGAGGGATGGGGGAGGGGGGTGGGGGGGCTTAACTAGTAGAATACAACGCACTATGATAAATTTAAAATTTAAGATGGCCGCCACCAAAAAACCGCTAATTACATATGTTGAAAGCGCTGCGTTGGGGGTTGTTTTTAAATTTTTAATTTAATTCACTTGTTGCTATAGTAAGCTAGCTGTGCGGCGTGCGCATGTTTCTCTGTCTCTCTCTCTCTCTCTCTCTCTTATAGAAAGCAAGCCAGATATTTTCATTTCTATTTCGCATTGAACAGTGTGAATCCGGGAAGTGGATCAAATTGAACTTGCAAGATTTGATTATAGACAGACAGACAACAGACAGATGTAAGTAAAACAAGTGAAATTTTAAATAAAACTTTTTAATAACAAGCTTTTATTATTATTACTACCCAGCATCATAAAGTACTTGTCAAGGCGAATCGTTTGAGCCCAAACTCGATGGGGTTGCGTCATTAATTACGGAGATCCTATGGCCATCTTCCAGTTCCATCATCAGATCAGCTCTATGTCAAAATATTGCATTGTCATTCGATTTATACATGCATACAAAATTTCAGCTTAATCGGACACCGGGAAGTGGGTCAAATTAAAGTTGCAAAATTTGATTACAGACAGACAGACGGACAGACAGACAACAGACAGGTGAAAGTAAATAAAAGCTTGTAATAAAACGGACTTTATTATCAACAAAAACTAAAGTACAATAACATTATGTGACCAAAAAAAAAATTCCGTTATTATTATATAGAGTATCAATTTTTGCGGTCCAACTATAATCGCACTATATGTGTGGGTTAGCGACGAGAATAATTTGGAGCGCGGAGCGATACGTCCACTCTCTGAGAGGGCTTTGGCCCGAGTGAAGCGAGAAGTCAGTCCGTCAGTCCTTGATCTTCCTTCCCCCCCTGGGGGGAGGTCAGGGATGGGGCATTAGGGATTACCCTGTTACCCAGGCGGGATCGCGCGGGGGCATCAACCCCCGGGTCACTGGGGGCCGCTGGAGCGTCTGCCGAGAATGTGTCGGGCGCATCACAGCGGCCGCGTCGGGATGGTCACCGGGCTTCCTCGTCCTCCCGCGGGGGGAGGATGTCGCGCGGCAGGGCGCGCGGCTGGGGCGCCTCTGGTGGCCAGGCGTGGAGCGGCGTGATGTTATGGAGGTGGGGGGGGTGCGGCCCGTTGTCGGCGCGGTCGACCATTCGACGCGCGAGCCGGGCCGCAAACTCACCCACCTCTGGAACGCCCGTATAGTACGCGGAGTGGCCTATCCATAGAAGAAGGTATGGATCGAGGCCAGTCCGCGCACTGCCGCTTCCCGGAGCTCTTGTCTTTCTCCGTGTGCGGCGGTGGAGTTTAGTAGGTCGACCAGGATCCCCATAATTACCATTATGGGGTCTCTGGCCGACTGCTGTGATGGTGAGGCCGACGATTGGTACGTCGGCCTAGCTCGTGCAGGCAGCGGGCGCATCCCTGGGGGGGGGGGCCACGGGCTGCCAGTAGGTGGCCGTGGGGCGGGCAATCTGCGGCTCTCGGGCTGTGGTCCGCGTGGCGGGCTCGCACGTGACCGGCGCAAAGTTGACATTAGTGTCAATCTGCAGCTCGGTCGTGCGCGCCACTGCGGGTTCGGAGGCGTCGGTCGCAGTTTGGGCCGGCTGGGCGGGCGGGCTCCTCCTGTCGTCTGGGCGGGTGGACTGCTGGGCGGTGCGGCCTCGTCGGGATGACGGCCGCGACCGCGTTGCTGAAGAGGCCCGCGGGGGGGGTGGGGCCCGCGGGACTGGTGGGGGCCGCGGGTCTGGTGGGACCCGCGGGGCTGGTGCTGGTGGGGCCCGCGGGGCGGGTGGGGTCAGCGGTGCGGATGGGGCCCGCGGCACAAATGGCGCCTGCGGGGCGGGCTGGGCCCGCGGTAGAGATGGGGCCCGCGGTGCGGGCGGGGCCCTCGGCGCGGGCGGGGGACGTGGGTCCCTCGCTGCGGCGGGGGGCGGTCCGCTGGAGCGCCAGCTCGGCGCGAACGGCGCGAAGGCGTGCAGGGGTGGAGTGGGCAGCGGGGTTGAGGCCGCCGTGGGGGGGGCGCGGGTGCCGCGTCCTCTCCGGCCCCTCCTCCTGCGCCGCCTTTGGTGTTGTGCCTCGGCCTGCTCGGCGAGGTGGGGCGGCTGGGGTTCGGGGTGCCGCGACGGGGCCCGCTGTTGGCGGGCCTCCGGCGACGGGGCGCGCGTTTCGCGTTGCGGCGCGGGGCGGGTGGACGGGGGGAGGCCGGGCAACAGCATTTGGCGTTTGCGGGCCTCCCTCCTGTAGGCGGGGCAGGTCCGGCTGTTAGCGGTGTGCCTGCCCTCGCAGTTGGCGCACCGTGGGCCGGTGCCGGGCGTCCTCGGGCAGGCGGTGGCGGCGTGTGGCTGCCCGCAGCGGACGCACTTGATGGGACGGTGGCAGTGGTGCGAGGAGTGCCCAAATCCCTGGCACCTGTGGCACTGGGCCACCGTCGAGGCGCCTCGCCAGACCTCCACAGAGACCCCGGCGAAGCACATCACCTCGGTGATATTGTAAAGGCGTCTCATCTCGTCCGCTGGGATCCGCTCCAGCTGGACGAAGTACACGCCTGGTCGAGTCTCGCTCCGTGTCGGGATGGCGCGGGCGGAGGAGGCCGGGAAGCCCTTCGCCTTGAGGGCAGCGACCAACTCCTCCGCGTTGGTGTCGGCAGGCAGGCCGCGAACGGCGACCTTGAGTGGTCTATCCGCGGCTGTGCTGTAGCACCACCACGACAGTATAGGGTCGCGGGTGGTGGCTTCCACTAGGTACTGCTGTATGCAGCGGTACTCGGCCTCGGACTTGGGTAGGAAGCGCACTCCTTTGCCGAGGGCGTGCGCGTTGGGCGGGTGCCCTAGGCGCCGGCGGAGCTCGGCAAAGTGGTCCGGCCATCGGGTGAGGGCGTCCACCGTGATGGGCGGATACCCTTTGCGGGCGGTGCTGGGGGCGGCTATGGCTGCGGCGGCGGGGGGGGTTGTGCTCCCCCCGGGTCTCGGGCTGGTGGCGGGCCGCAAAGGCGGCGGAGAGCTCGCTGCATCAGCGTAGCTCGCCTGGGTAGGCGGGGTGACTCCCACAGGGGCGGGCGGCGGCGCCTGCGAGGGTGCCAGAATAGGCACCTGTGCGGCGGCCTGTGTGGCGGCCGGGGTGGGTACGGGCGTTGAGAGTTGTTCGCGGGCGCGCCGGATGATGACGACGATGACGCCCCCGGTGACGAGGTCGTCGAGCGCGAGCATATGGCGCGCTCTCGGGCTGGAGGCGGTGATGGGGACGCCGGTGTGGGCGTCTCGCGGCGCGGCAGGGTGCGGGCGGCAGGTTGTGGTGCGGCGGGCTGGTGCGCCGCTCTTGTGGTGACTCGGGGACGGGGTATCCCCGATGGTCCAGCTGGTCGTGTGGGGGAGAGGGGCTTCATCTTCAGCCTCTTCTCATCCCCTTGCTGTACCTCGTCGGAGGAGCTGTTCCTCCTGCGGGGCTGCACGGCTCGAGCCGGCGCGCCGCAGGGTGCGTCACTCCGACGCGATGCTGGTGGTGAGGTGCGGTCCGGGGCCGTCAGCTCCGTGCTCCGCGGTCGTGCAGCGGCAATGCTCGCTGGCACGATTGTGGCCTGGTCGGGGTAGTATCGCCCACGGATAACTCTCCCCCGACCTTCCTGCCTGAATTCATCCTCTGATGAGGACGGGTTTACGTGTGGCACTGGCTTGCCAGCCATCGCACACTAGAGTCTTGTCTCACAGACACGAAAACAAAAACATCGGACGACCCGACGACAAAAGTTTTGCGTACGTCGCAGCCGAATCTCCGTCTGTGCGGACAACCAGCCGAGGGAGATCACTGGCGAACCAGTGAAGGCCCAGCTAGTATACCGCAACCGACTTTAAAACGGCGCGACGGGAACGGGCAAGTTTGTCCGGTCAGTCGGATTTGGGGTCACGTGACTCTATGTATTATAATAATACAAGTAGCCAGTGAACCCCTCTTCCGTGCACAACACTAACACTCGACACTGCGTCGGGCACTGCACAAGGCGAAAAAAACGTCACTTGTTATTGTGTTGCACTGCGCGGGTGATGCAATATTATGCAAAAGTTACACACTGTACGGGTGTACAAGTGCGAAGAGCACGGCACTACGCGAGAGAGCAGGAGGGCCTACAAGTAGCTCGACGTCACGAGTGACGGAGCACGCTTGAGGTCGACTCGGCTGCGGGCGCGGGTAGCGGCGGGCGGGAAGCGGCGATCGCAGGCGCGGCGGAACGGAGTGCGCGAACACGTCCAAACGCGGCGGCGGGCTGCGAGTCACTGAAGCGAGAACTTTTTTTTTTTTTTTTTTTTTTTTTTTTTTTTAAATGACCTACGCTGTTGGTCTCAGATTGAGACCTCTACAGCTTTACCGGGCGTGTGGTGAGCGCAGGAGGCACTCGACCCAAAGTTTTAGTGGGCGACTAGCTCAAGGGCGCCTCAGATGGCACGAACCTCGGCTTGGGCCGTCGCCAGATACGGGGACTAGACTTGCCCTGGCACCCCTGAAGGGGCGTGTCCTAGGGCCCTAACAGTATTTTGATCTGTTTGATTATTTGGAGAGAATCTAACTGATCTGAAGGATCTCAGAGGTCTTCGACCGCGCCGGCGCGGTCGGTGTCGTGATTGTGTTGGTTGGAGGATCTGGTATCCGGGACCAGTACCGAAAACGGAGCGACTGTTGCGCATGGTTGGCGGATTCGGCGATCCCAGCGCCGCCGATGTGACGGCAGCGATGGGATCGTCCGGATCGTTCAACACGTTTTTAGGGCGACGACGGAGGGGAAGAAGCGAGAACCGACGCGGGCCTCGTTTTATAGTGATTTTGAAAAATTCGGCAAAAATATAAATATTACATTTTAAGTAAATTTAAAAATACGATTGGATCAAAAAAAAAAAAAAAAAAAAATGTTATTATTTAAGCTCACGTCACACTGAGCGGACAAAGCGGACGCGAACCGGGACGGAATTTTTGTAATGTTCTAGTTTGTACGTGAGGCGTCACACATAAAGCGGACGCGAACAGGCGCGGTCCGGTCTGCCGCGCCGGGCAGATCGCGTTGATGACAACTGACAACTTGTCAATTGGACCGCTTTCCGCGGCGGAATGCGTTCGCGGACGCTGTATTATAGGGAAGTCAATACAAGCCGTCACACAGAGCGAACCGGGCGCCGTCCGTGCCGCGACGGCACGCGGTGCGGTAGAACGAGTTGTATTTTATTACAACTTCGGTGCGATTTTAATCATGAATCTAATGGAAATTTCCAATGAAAAATTATGATAATTAAAGCTAAGCTTGTACTCTCCCGCTGCTGGGCTTGAAAATCAAAGGTGCAACTCAATTAATATTATCTTACTTATGTAAAAAAATCTTACAACTCAGTTATAACGCAGAATTAGCTAAATAATTGTAGCATAATGGTAATTTGTAATAAATCTGTTTTTTTTTGTGTTATCGAGCTGCACTGATGATGGAGCCGTGACACACCGACTGAGAACCCTATGGTGACTGAACGGTTGTTCATTGTTCATTCCACATGATGTAGAGAGGGTCTGATGAGCCGTAATATTGTAGTTATCGAAACTTCCTTACGAAAATTGAAGAGCTGGCAAATGAATATCTAGCGACATTTCATCAGTTAAAAAAGTATGCTACTCAAACGACCTGTTTGTTACATTTTTAGTAATGTCAAATTCACATTGTTTTTCTTTTGTTCTCTTTGAAAAATTAAACCAACAGGAAACGAAGCCAGATCTAATTTTTATGTGAAAAAATTGCTAGTTTCTGCAGGGGGAAAGGAAACGCACACTAAGACTTATAATGATGTCACTAATGATTACGCACTACGCACACGAGAACACATAAATATAAACGACACACAAAAAGACAACCTGAATTATGCCAAATAGTTTTATGTTCATCTTTGGAAATAAACGGCATACACTAACTTGAATTTACTTCGGCTTCGTGCCTGTACGAGGAGCGGGGCACGGGCGCCGGCGCGTAACCGCAGCTACTCCCTGAAGAAGATCCTCGTACAGGATCGAAACGGTCAACAAGAAGCTCAAAACTCACAAGCAACAACTCACGAATCGTTTAGTGTTAAACTAGTTTTATGCCCAGCGCTTCTTGTTTTGGTGGCGGGAGACGCCTAACTGTTACGTATCTGGCTGGTATAATGATCTAAGAAAAATCTAGAAGCGCGAACTTTTGAAGTTTCAATGTCATAATAATAATTTATTCAGTGTCAAACCGCTGTAAACTGTCAACCGCTTTTTCTGTTGGATCAGGTGAACTTGGTCACATTCGCAAAATGCCATTTCGACGAAAAATGTAATTTTCCCACATTGTCATACGAGGCAAATACATACATTCGCCAAGAGCGGATTATTAAGAGTATTCTTTCTATTATCGCCCATTTTTACAAGCTTTTCTTTACTTTAACCTATCTGTTGTCTGTCTGTCTGTCCGTCTGTCTTAATCAAATCTTGCAAGTTAAATTTGACCCACTTCCCGATATCCTATTGAGCTGCAATATTGCGTGCCTGTATAAATCGTATGACAATGCAATATTATTATAACATGGAGCTGATTTGAAGATGGAGCTCGAAGGTGGCCATACGAACTATGTTATTAAACGGCACAAACCCATCGAATTTGAGCTCATGTTATTCATCTTGACAAGTACTTTTATATTAGATGGTAATAATAATAAAAGCTTGTTTTTTAAAAAAACACTTGTTAACTACTCTGTTTATGCACAATGATATTGAGAAAAGCTACAAATCTCTTTGCAATGACAGCGGTAGTACTCTTGACGCAACGTAAGAGTTGATAAGTCTTGACATGTGTTTTCTTGCGCTACCAATAATATTAACTTTTATTAAGTATTTTTATTACCAAAATGATAATATTTGCTACAATATCTTATTGCTACTTTGATGATATGCTGCTATGACAATAATATTATAATGCTACTGCGACATTCTGCTAATATGACAATCCGCGTTTTTTTATGTCCATTTGAGAATGTGACCAAACACGCCTGATCCATTGCCCGCCTGCCGCCGCGAACTGCGGACCGGTCCTGTGTGACGTGGTTCGGTTTGCGACCGTTCGCGTTCGGATCGCGGCCAGTTCGCTTTGCCGCCGTGCCGCCTCAGTGTGACGTATCCTTTAATGGTAAGTAATTATTTTGAGTAAATATAAAAGAGTCATGTATAAAAAAAAAAAAAAAAAAAAAAAAAAAAAAAAAAAAATGTTTTGTAAACAGTAATTTCGTGATAATTTCACATCTTTATGATTTTATTTTAATAAGAAATACCTATAATTCAAACTTTTCCTTAATAAATATACTAGTTTAGGATCTTTCCAGTAATAGTAATTTTTTAAATTCTAATAAAGACATGTATATTTGGATATACCCATGTCCAAACATTGCTTCAGAAGTAAATCTATAAAACCTTTATCCATTAACCTTGACGTAATTTAAAAACGGTCAAATCTAAAAAGGTTTTTCTGTATAAATTGATTAGATTACAAGTTCTTTTAAAAGTTGTGAGTAAAAGTACCGTTCTAAAATAAGTATTTTCAAAATAATTCATGTTTGAACATCACAGATTTGCGCTTGGGTCAACTACATGCTCTTAAAACTATTCTATAAGAAAACGTAAGCTGACATGAATATAATGTCACTCAAGAACTTTATTACTTTCCTTATTTTGTTTTATTTCTTCAAGATCCTATTTTGTTTTCCAGCATTATTGCTCCTTCTGGGCACCCTGCTATCGATATGGGTGCTGTACGGCATAATCAAGCTGATCATGTCTCGTATAAGGAAGACTGGCAAACTGAGATACGGGGACAAAGAGCTGGCGATTCAGCAGAGGCTTCGGGCACTTGATACTTTTAGAGGGTTAGTATTTTTGGTGAAAGAAAAGAAAGGGTGACAAAGGGTGTAGCGACACTCACAGATGCGATGAGACTGATAGCTAAGCTGCTTTGCTATTCTTTAAATCCTTGAAAATAGTTTAAATAATATTAATATGTTCGTTGGTGTATGGATTGATGCAATCCTTCGCTTGTTCATATAGGCACGGCCCTATCGATATAATTCTGATTTGCCTACGATTATTGTGAGCACAACGGAGCATCAGCTTTTGTAATTTAAAGGCATTGGTTATTTTTACTTCCTAAACTTTCTTAAGTGGAAATCTATAAATAAAAACTCTTTCGTCAGTTAGCACTCTAAGGTGGTTATTTCTGTGTTGTGGTATCAGTTAGACTATCTCATAACATATACGTGTCTTTAACCAGCATAGCAATAGTATTCATGATATTCGTGAACGACGGCGCGGGCGGGTACTGGTGGTTGGAGCACGCCACGTGGAACGGGCTGGTGGCCGGCGACCTCGTGTTCCCCGCGTTCCTCTGGATCATGGGCGTCTGCATTCCGCTGTCTGTCAAGAGCGCCTTCGCTAAGGGCGTGCCCAGGTGGAAGATATTGCTGCAGATTTTTAGGGTAAGTCGAAGTACACTAAATAGAGAAGTCGAATATTTTTTATGTCTGGATGTATGTTTGTTACTCTTTCACGCCTAAACTGGTAGACCGATTGAGCTGAAATTTGGTAAAGAGATAGCTTAGACCCTGGAATATCACATACGCACAGCGGGTAAAATCGCTGGGGGCAGCTAGTATATTTATATGTTTTAGTGCCACATCAAACGCAATAATTCAGAAACGATTAGTATTTTCGCTAAAGCTTTTTTTTACTTACGTACTTATATAACGTAGTAAACAAACACATTATAAGTAAAATATTGCGACAAGGACCTCTCGTACTGGCTGCTTCGAAATTACGTAAGACGAATCAGTAAGGACACTGATTCTACAAGTAATACTCGAGGGTTAACTGAACGGGTTGGCAACCTTTACCAACCTGTTATTCAACCATTATTATGTAAATGTTACGTAGATTACCCTTCGTACTTTAATGGCCTAGCTTCTACTTAATAGGACTAAGTATTAAGATAGACGGAAACTACTGTTAACAGGCCTAGGGAATAAGTGTTTAAATTTAATAACGTTAACTAAAATCTTACTAATATTATAAACGTGAAAGTTTGTAAGAATGGATGTCTGGAAGTCTGGATGTGTGTTTGTTACTCTTTCACTCCTAAACGGGTGAACCGATTGAGCTGAAATTTGGTATACAGATAGCTTAGACCCTAGAATAACACATATACTATAGAAAAACGGGTAAAACCGCTGGGCGCAGCTAGTTTTAGGTATAAAGGCACATCAGCTTAACGCTATGTGCCTAGTTATAAGCGACTAGCAAATGTTTCTTTTTATGTAAGAGACACAAGCAGACAGCCCGACTGATGTTGAGCGGTTACTGTCTTCTATAGATACTCGTCTACAACATCAGTGGTATTACGCGTTATTGATAGTAGTAGGCCAATAAGTAGGCGGGGTAAATCCTTCGGAGCTCCCTTAAAAATAGTAATAAAATGTTGTGCTATATTCTAAACATGAGAAAACCTAGGAAATTGTAGTACCTAAACAAGTACCTACTTCTATTTGAATTCCTCCATGTAGGGTTTTCTTTATGGAGTGATGCGCCAAGTTTTTTGTCCTACCGAGTAAAGAAGGAAACTGGATCGCAAACCTGATCGCGTGCGGTCAACGTAATCTCCGCAGATTGGTCTTGAGATGCGTGATGGGAAGGGACCATAATAATGGCATTTAGAGAACCTTCGAGAATTATATTTAGAATACATGAACGCAAGGTCTGTTGTTAATTATTTTTTTTTTTTTATTTCGAACAGAGAAACGTAATTTGTGGACTCATGTTTTTTTCAATCTACCTCTACAGATAGTGCCAGGTGCAAGATGAGGGATATAAAACTGAGTCACTTAAAGAAAACTTCGTAATACGTGTATAGAAATGATTTATTATTATTAAGTACATTTTATTAATATTGTTCATTGTTGTAAATTTATGGGCACTCTTGTAATTGTAAGTATCTAATCAAATTAATTAGAAATTCCTTCTGACTAGCCACTTTCCCGTACCTATGACATGACTATGCAATAGTTTGGTAGAGAAACCATTTAAAAATTGTACACGTTAGCCTAGCAAAATGTTCTTGACGTCTATGGGGTTGACTTGCAATTTAAAAGTGGTTGGATTCTACCATCCTGTATATGATGCAGAACATTGTTATTTAGATCACGCGACACGTTCACTTTCAAAAGTTACTTCCGTATTAATTTTCTCAGTGCTATCTTGAATACTGAACACTTTTTGTAGGAATCATTGGAATTCTCTCGCGTGCAGTCTGCAGCGGAGATCTCTCCTATGCAACGATGATTATGTCTGTTACCGTGCCCATTTCCTCTTTTCTTTAAACCAGCATGTGTTATTACAAATCAGCACGTCAATGTATTACAAGTAGATTGATAATTTAGTATAAACATGTCATATTACAGGCGTCATTAGACCAATGATACGCTAACCTAGATGCGGACCGTGGCCCACTTTGGATAGAAATCGAGAGAGGTTTCTTTATGAAAACAATGGTCAAGATAAATGTGGTGTCAAGACTCAAGACTATCTACATTCCTTTAAAGATCTTGATAACTTAAACCTACATTATTCATTGTCTAAGTTATAGTACTATGAATTTCATAGACATAAAAATAGAAAGCGATCATGCAAATTGATCATGCGAGTTTAATAATTAAATAAGTACTTCATAATTTTGAAACTGGGTCCCCATTGACTACTATTATAATAAGTATAATTTGTTTGCAGATAACTGTAAACGAGTCAATTAAGTTTATCGTTAGAATAAAATCTTGAGGCTTGAAAGGCACAGCCATTGTTTATCCGGTGTATATTTATTTATCCGGCTTTCAAATAACGCATAGCACCTAAGCCTCTCAAATAAGTAGCCTCTCAAAATATATGTATAAAATAAATGGGGATAAATTAAAGTTAACGTTTTAACAGTTTGGCCATTCAGATAGGTAATGTAGCCAGCTTTTTGGCACCTTACTTGCAGGACACGACCTCAATGACGTTTTTGTACAGTTGTTAGATCAATGTTTAAATAGTTAATATAAATCAACGTTATATTTATTATTTAAAAAAAACAAGTTTGTGTGTAGCCAGAAGAGGGAGAAACCCTGAGCAATTCCATTTGTTGGCAGCGTTCGTGCATGATGTTCCTGCTAGGCATGTCGTTGAACACCATCTACGGTTCAAACATGATCCACGAGCTCCGAATATTCGGCGTGCTGCAGCGGCTCGGCATCGCGTACCTGGTGGCTGCTGGGTTCTACGCCTGCACTGCGCCTAAATATTACACGCCGCCGAGGGTAAACTTTATTCATTCATTCTCCTAAGTCACTGCTTGGCAGCCAAGCCTTGGCTCGTGCGTGGAAGTGCCAAACATAGCGGAGGATAGAATGGCACTAATAGTACAAAAAAAGGGACCTGAATTTGCGAACTTTAAAGCTGACGACAGGCATCATAGAAAAGTGGTAGTGGTTACATACAAATTCGAACAGCGTATATTGAAACCCTACCTCTATTCAGCACCGCAACCGATTTGAGATGCGTGAGCCTTTCTATTTTCTATACGTGAATTCTCAAAAGGTGAATTAAATCCCTTCCGCTATTCAACTCCGCGATCGGCTTGAGTGGCTTATCTGAAGAGTCATGATATCTAAAAAATGTATACCTACCTAAGGTTTCCTTGTTTTTTTTGCAAATGCCTTTATTGAGAAAAACAAACAATACTATAGCTACTGCAGCAATCAAGAACATTTTTGCTAACCACAGATCGGCCACAAGTCGATCTGCAGAAAATCCAAAAAATAAAAGTGCTCATAACCACTGTCAACTGTCACTGTCGGCAGAGTGGCCAGAATGCTGGCAGCATTGCCACGTTGAATGGCAATGTTGACTACGGAAGCCTAATGAATGGTTTACATTCCAGGGAGCATGTGGTCAAGCCCTGAAAGACGTGCTATCATGTGTGTGGTGCTGGGCGCTGGCGGCCGTGCTGGTGGCAGCTCACAGCGTCATCACATTCACTGTGCACCATCCCGACTGCCCTGCGTGAGTTGTGTTACTGTACACGTTACTGTAAACGTAAGCTTCAATTTTGGAGGGAGCGCATCAAATTACTAACCTAAAACGACAATATACATAACTACCTTATTCTCGCGGCTTTGCCCGCATCGCAAAATCCTTTCTTAGCGGAGGACTACGTTATAAAACCTATCTATCTTCTAAATTTCGATCCAATCCGTTCAGCGGTTTAGGCTCTACGTCGGTAGATCAGACAGTCACTCTTTTCTTTTTTGATATATTTAGAAGAAAATTTACTTAATATGGATAGGTATAGTATAAATCAATTCCAACTCCTACAAACCTTGAATACCCATTGATGAGCGAGAACCGTGGTTAAAAATAGGTCCATGCTCCAAAAAAGACAATAGGAGCCTATTGAAGAAAAGAGTCTATAAATGATTGATGGTCATTATTCTCCTTACCGTCTTTTTTCTCAACAGTCGGGATGACTGTAGTCAAGGATTGCACCCCGGCTTCTTTTTCTCCACTTTGCCCGGTTACCGGCTGCCTCTGTTAATCTTGTTGACAGCTGATCATTAACAAGTACAGTTATTTCCCAGTGGATACCTAGGCCCGGGCGGTAAACACGACGGCTGGGTAGCTCCGGAGTGCAGCGGTGGTGCGGCCGGGTACATAGACCGCCTGTTGCTGGGAGACTCGCATCTGTACCAGCACAGCGACGCGAGGAGGGTGTATGGGGGACCGCCTACCGATCCTGAAGGGTTACTAGGTTCGTATATAACTAGAGGATATTTAGACTAAATGGAACAAAAAGCATCTACGGTATATCTGTGGATACCTGTGGAAGCCTGTGGATACCTAGGCCCGGCTGGTAACATTTTTTTATAGAAAACAACCCTGCTGCATGGTGAAAACCTTGCCAAATACAGAGATTTATCCCTTGGCTACCGGATTACAAGCCGGACGTACGATCACCGGCCACTGGGACACACAAACTAGGTCTGTTAACGGATGGATATACGAGTATAATAAGTATGTTAACAGAGTTGAGAAGAGCAATATAAGAATTGCATCGATTAGAGTATCAGTATTAATCATCATCGTCATCATTGCGGGGCATAGGTTCCTTTCGATTGATTGATTCCCTATCAACCTAGATTATTATGAATTGTTGCAGGTTGTTTAACATCATCAGTGCAGGCGCTACTCGGCATTCAGGCGGGTGCTACAGTGCTCCTACAACGGTCGCACAAGGCGCGCATGTCGCGCTGGCTCGCGTGGGCGCTCGTGTTTGCGCTCGCCGGAGCTTTGCTCGCTGGCTTCTCTAAAGAGCATGGAGTTGTACCCATTAATAAGAACCTTTGGTGAGTCTTCTTTATTAGTATCACTCTTTTAAATATAGGTATACTAATAGTATAATTTTAGTTGGCAACTCGAGTGGGCAACTGCTCGAGTGGGCAACTGCTCGAGTCGGCAACTGCTCGAGTCGGCAACTGCTTGACTTGATTCAACTCGAGTCTTCGAGTTGGGTCGGCAACTCGTGTTGGCAACTCGAGTCGGCAAGTCGAGTCGACAAGTTAAGTTGGCAAATCGAGTCGGCGAGTCGAGTCGACAAGTTGAGTTGGCAGCTTCTACTCGAGAAACTTTACTCCGGATCTGATAAAAACTCCGATTTTCAAGCCCCAGTCCAGATTCACGTTATTCCTTTAGCCATATACCTATTTCATAAAAAATTGCATTTGTAAATGGACGTGGTCGTATGTGAAATACTTACACTACTTACAAAATAGTACGCACCACCACCAACCACACCATTTGCCACAAACTTTTAACTTCTGATGATTTGGGAATTTTGTTTTTTTGAAATTATGGCCCAAACCACAGATACTAATGTTGTCCACATTTCAGGTCAATGTCATTCGTCCTGGTCACATCATCATGCTGCCTATTTCTCCTCACCATCTGTTACGCCCTCACCGATGCTTGGCGTATTTGGAACGGGGGTCCTTTCCGCGCCCCAGGCCTCAACGCGATAGCTCTTTACGTAGGCCATTCTGTCTGCGCTCACCTCTTCCCTTTCCACTGGAAGGTCCCTAATATGAGGACCCACACGCTCAGTTTGGTTGAAGCCGTCTGGGGCACCGCGTTATGGGTCATTATAGCTCATATTATGGCTAAGAAAAAGGTTTTTATTACTTTGTAAAGTTGAGATTAAAAATTGTGCAAAATTTGTTGTAAACCAATTTTGAAAATAGGGACCATAAGCATTGCTCCAAATACTCTGAAAATTGTGCTAAATTTGTTTATTGATTGTATGTAGTAAAGTCGCAGTATTATTGCTAAATTTCTTTTGAACAAATTTGTGAAATAGGGACCATAAGCATTGCCCCAAATACTCAAACACTATTTTTCTAATACTCTGATGTGCTCAAAATTTCCTTGATACTTTTGACTATTTTCTTTTAGTGGTGTTTTAAAAACATGACACATTAGTTCATAAGATCTTGTTTACACGATATGTTTCAATTATTCCCTATTGACTTGTGCCAGTTAAACCTTATTTTTGCTCTGTAATATTGTAGTTTTAATAAGTTAGATTTAAGTAAGATATCATTTATGAGACTGAGCCTTCAT
This sequence comes from Hemithea aestivaria, assembly GCA_947507615.1. NCBI lineage: Eukaryota > Metazoa > Arthropoda > Insecta > Lepidoptera > Geometridae > Hemithea > Hemithea aestivaria. Next base: position 13,484,575 of record OX382328.1, read on the forward strand.
AAGGTGCTCAATTTTTAACGAATAAAGAAATTATTTGGCGATCACTAGTCTGTATTTTTAAATCTTTCTACGTTAACGCTGACTCTGCACTTGGTAAATGTTCACGCGAAGTGTCAAAAAACAAAAAGATTTTGACATATTTTGTTTGAGAATTTGACAGTTCACGCTAACATTTGTGCCAACTGGGCAGGCATTGATTTCCTCTTTAATAAAAATCTTTAAGGTGATTTCTATGTAGCAAGCAAATTATTTTGATGTTTTAAGCATAGCAACGGTCATCTAATAATTTGAAAAATCATTATGTCCTGCAAGTTTTTACTGCGTTATGCGACCTTTAATAATAATTAATTATTATGTTAGCATTAACGGTCTAGTGTAAGCTTTTGTATAAGAATATTGTGCGATAAAGAACAATGTATGATGCTAAATTGGAAATTGAATAAAAACCATCGATATACAATTTGATGCTTTATTTATTTCAAGGGTGACAGTTAAAATCCGAAATGTCATTGAAAAATAAAAATAAAACAAACGGTTTAACAAATCATGACTCAAGGTAACAGCGTATAGTTTTAACAATAAAACTATATTACAATAAAATACACTATAACATTATGTTACGGACGCAACGAGCTTGTCACAATCACCGAACAAAAATAATAATTAACAACTTTATTTATTTTTGTTCGCTCATTGTTTCAGCTTTATAAAATTAGGCGCCTTCTCCCTCAGATTCATTCGAGATTGAACGAAAACATACAGCAATAAACATAATATATAAATATTACCAATAATAGGTAGAAATATCTACCAGTTTTCCCAATCTCGAATGAATCATCTACAATATTTGTCACCCAAATGTGCGATGCGTACTAAAACGTAAAGTAAGTAGGGTTTGGCATTTAGTTTACAAGATGTCTCAGACATGCGCCTGCGACGCTCCTCATTCATATTAATTCATTCCATAAGTTAATATATTAACTAGTATAATTTACATAAGTCGTTTTCAAAATAAATCACTCTTTTGTATACGGTAAATGCCATATTAGGAATTGATTTTAATTAAACCTTAATACAGGATACTTTTCATATAATTACCTCTATATTGGACACTTACTCGATATTGGTAAAACAGGCACACGCTCTCCTCCTCTTGTATATGTATACTTACATACACTACCATAATATAGCTATATAGACCTACTTGTAGCGATAAAGACACGTATAACGGTGTTATAATATTATAATTTTTCTAAAATTCGCATTAGAAAAAATCTCTTAAAATATATCTCAATTCTTTAAAATTTAAAACCGATCCCGTAATCGGGACAATAATATGTTTGATATAATTGATTTAGCACGAAGAAGGTATATAAATAACATTTTCTTACATCTATAAATAGGAAGAACTTTTAAAAAATGTAAAAAGAGAACATATTAATTGCACACACAGTAAAATATAATTTATTATTACGTAATAATATGCTGATATCCATCGATGCAATGAGATATTTATTTTGAAGTTCAACTTTTTTGGAGCAGAGGACAGGATAATGATAAAATATTGTATACTATTGACACGATATGATGATATATCCCTCTTTTACTTAAAGATCTCCAAAAAAGTATCATTTCTGATGAGCAATGAGATGTACGCAGCTTGCGGTTACATTATTTTTTTACACAAGAATATACAAACAACATCTCCTGGCTACATCATAATATGTACATTATGCTAGCGAAAATTTGTAACAGCTCATATAATATTTCATAGAAAACTACAAATATAAAAACTGGTAGAATTTGTACAGTGTTAATAGTTGATATATATGAAACAGTAATTAAATAAGTACTCGGGCTCACTTTAAGTCACTCGTATTCTAAAAGAAAATATGGAATGTAATATCAATAGAATGTTAGAGTTCTCAAGCGAAGCTTAGTCGATAGCGGAAATGTTGGCAAGACCAGAAGAATGGAGATTCCGACTTAGAATTAAAGTATCTGAACGATTACATTAAAAATACTGTTTTGTTAAGGCTTATTTCGCTGGCGTCGTTAAGTTGAACTTAATGTTAGTTTAGCTGAAGGCATGCAATTTGTACTTGATCTACAGAGCGCAGCATCAGAGAAAGCTAATCTTTCACGGGACCTATAATGTTTCTATAAGAGACTAGACATACCGAAAACGTCATACAAATCGGTTTCAATGGTCCATTACACATCTATAAGTTACTTAAACTCAAGGTAAAAATCTCTAGGACGATACACATTTCGCTATAAATGCAAATTCATGGAATTCAATATAAATCGGTAAGACGTTCGTATGTATTGATTATATACGGGTCATCTTACAATATTATGCTACACTCCACCTACGATCATGCGGCTGAAAATAGAACTAATATCTCCTTGTACTGAGCAGCTTTAAAACCGTCTAGTACATAGACACTAGCGCCTTCGCCTACATTCTTCAAGATCGTAGACAGACTTAGGTACAAAGATTCCGATAACACAACACCGCACCGCGATAACAATGTTTATAGATTACTTCAGAATGTTCCTTGCAATTGGATAGATGACAACATACTTAAATATCGAATGATTTATTATTTTTTGATGGTTCGACTGGTGTCGACAGTTAACTTTGAATTCGCGGAATATTTTAGACCTAAAGTTATAGCTAATTGCAATTTATCAATATAGAGTAATGAAGAAACAATTCTTGGCATTCCAGTATTCAACAATCAATACGCTAAACCCTCTTAGATACCGCTAAAGACTCAATGTAAAATTATATATATACTATTTTGATTACATATTCTAATAAAAATACAAAACAATATAAAAGGTAAAGGTTAGGTTGTGTCGTTTACATAAAATACATTTTTGAAGTGAAAACTTCTTTAGCGGCGCTGAGCACTTTTTTGTATGGGTAAAAACTTTTAAACTCGCGTCAGGGTCACGTGATGCTGATCGAAAAAGCGTAAGATCGAGGGGAAGGGAGAGGAACTAGTATCTCCCACTCTTTCTACCGTGCCTGAGTGTGCTGCTCTGTTTAGGCGGCACAGGGGGCTTAGACAAGCGCGCGCCCGATATTTTTTTTTAATATTTTATATTTATATTTTATATTTTTTTATTAGACACTTAAATAGGTTCGAATCAAAACTGTTTGTTTCTTACCTCAGTTATCATAAACCAATTGTATCAGTTGTAAAAATTTGCGATGATGATTCTGATAATAACGATGGTGTAAAAGTCGTCGAAATTATGGATGGAAGTTGATTTTTCTGAGAGATAAAATTTAATGTTATATATAAATAACGATATAATATTATAAATAACAACATATAAATTGTCATATTTGTGTACGATAGCGCAATAAATAAACATTGTATTCTACCTCATAAATGATAGTATTTTTATACTTATAATTAAACACAACGTTAATATTGAAGTTTTCACTTCTGCCGGCACTCCCGAAGTGCTACCTTTTTTTTTTTTTTACATAGCTGCGTTTAGTTGTCATCTACCCAAATACATTTCGTATACGATCACATTGAATGTGAGCAAAAATGGAACTAATATTCCACAAAACTAAAATCATGGACACTAGCGCCACATTCATTTAGATCATGGACTGTACACAAAATATGTTTGCCATCCGAAAACAATGTAGATATGTGTAGTCATGATGCTACTATAAACATAAAGTCGATGTTAAATTAGGCCAATATAGATGTTTAAAACATAAATCGATGTGCTCCAGAGGGACTTTTGGCTAACTTGAATAGTTTAGATAGTTACCGATAAATATGCTATCAAACAATTAGATGTCTAAATAAAATGTCCTTTCTTTAAATTTGTCGTATAATATTATCCCTTTACACTAACAACTTTACCGATTTATAGTTAAGAACTTTTTATTTTTGTATGCTAAGGACTCTCATCATCATAATATGCGAAATTACTGAGCATGACGAGACACAACAACTAATATCGCAGTACATTGCCGCGCTGAATTTTCAATTTAAAAACATTGAGAGGCACTGTCTGTCTGTCTGATATGGGCAATCACTACGTTTTAAATCGGACTCTTGATTTGCTTTTTTTGCTTGATTTGATAATAAATAAAAACAATTTTATCATCAGTACCAAGTTCGTCATGATTCCTACCTTAAGGATTTCCTCCTAACTGTCACTCAGAGATAAGAGTGGAAAGAGAGAAGGAAGGCCCTTGCTCGGTAGTGGGACCCAAATGACCGGGATAATATTGGCCCGTGATGCCTCAAGACATTTTTATGCCAATCATCAATAAAGCGGTCTACCATCTACGGCCGCATCATCAATCATCACTTAAGATCAGGAGAGATCGTGGTCAAAGGCTAACCTATAAGGAATAAAAAAAATCATTTGTATGCCAATACAAATAATAATAAAAATCAGCATATTTAGTTAAAATTTTCAAATTAGTCAAAATCCCCTCAGTTGCAGTGAGACCGTGATCGAGACATTCATACAATCGTATGCTTTGGGTAACAGTTACATCTTACACCTAATTGCACATTTTGATAAAATACGCATAATATAAACTTAACTAACCACTTTTATAATATATTACGAGATTTCAAACAACACAAGTAAATATAAATCTATCGTATCTAAGAGCCCAGTATGTTCCCTGTCGACGCATCCTGTTAACAGAATGTGATAAAGGCAAATACGGAGCACCTAAACTGTAACTGAAACCAACATTGTAGAGATACAGGTTCTATGAACAAAGTTTATAGAAACTGTCTTTGCTACACTTGCTTATGTGGTTCGAGAATTAGGTCTAAACTGATCGGGAAATGTTCTTTTAGTCATCAGTTTTATTTTATGAAGAGTATCTGCCTTTATAACAATCATCTGTGTTCAATAAATATCTATCGTGGCACTCAACTCGTACTCACACGGAGCACCACAAACCTACAATAAGTGAGCAACCATTCTGACGCTGACGAATCCCGAAATGTAAATACATCAAAAATATACATCAAAATCCGATACGGGACAGCGCTATCGGCCGTGCGGTCACAGCCTGATCAGATACCTGGTGACGTCAGAGATGCTGTGACGTCACTCGCTTGTCCTGCCCTGTGACGTCACTTCCTGCCGCGCGCCACCATCGCTTGCAGTGAAGCGACTTGGCTGGCCAGTGACGCGTTCTTCTGCTCCAGCGTCTCCACTCGCTTCCTGTAGTCGGAGTTCTCTGATAATAATATCTCGACCTTCCTTTCCAGTTGGTCCATGTATTCTTTCTTTTTGCGCCTACTCTCTTGTGCTGATATCTGAAAAGACGAGAAATAATACTTAATTAGAAGTGTTTTGAAGGTGTCAGGTCGGTTCTAATTCATCATGAAACATATTTTTTGTATCTCCACATTTTCTGACAGAAAACGTTTACTTGACAGAAAATATTTTTAGTAGGTTACTAAAAAATATTCAGCTAAGCCAAGTACAGAAGGTTCATTCGTCTATTGCTGGCAGTGTAAATACGATCGACACGAAAACTGTTGAACTGTTGGATGAAATTAGGTACATAGAACCTCAAAGTGCTCTTTCATTAGGAGAACGCTCAATAACGTTGAGTAAAACAGACCTTATTTTTGATTTTCCTCCTGATCTTCTTGAGTGATTTCTCCTCAGCCTTGGTGAGTGGCAGACGCGTGGGCACCGGGTAACCTTCTGCGAGGAGAGTGCGTTTCTCCTCGTCTGTCAGGATTAGCGTGCCTGTTGAGCCTTTCTGGAAGGTTGGGAAATATTGGTGTTAGTCTACGTTATAAGTGAAGTTCGGAGTGGCAATGGACAATGGACGCCTCGATAAAGAAAAGTTTTGTTACAGCAGACAAGTCGAAACCAATGGCAAGCATTGCTAGGACTTATATAATATGATAACAATAGGAAACAGAAGATCAGCAAATACATTCTTATTAGTCTTGTTCATTATTTAGTTTTACCTCCATCTTCATAATGGTGTTTTTTACGCTTATAAAATAACTTTATTTCAGCACACAACACGCGTAATACTCAAAGATACATTAAGCTTGCAGTACGCACAACGGTATGAAGGTTGTTTTTTACGTTGTGGTGACGGTGGGTGTGGAGTTTACAGTAGAGTAACAACACGCGGTGGCCATGGTATTGCTGGTAATGCACGGTATTCGACATGGTTCCTTCCTTGTCTGATGAGATATCTCTATAAGTAGACGACAGTGAAACATACCGGTTGTGTGCTAATAAGCGGCGTGTTGATAGGTTGTCTGGAGTGATGCGAGACGTACAGATGCGCCCGGCGAGGAGGAGGCGCCGCGGCCGGTGTGGGAGCCTCGCGCGCTGGTGACACCGCGCCCTCACTGTCTGATGATGAGAGGGAGGATGGTGGCGTTGGTGGCAGGCTGAACCCTGGAGAACAAGTGAAAGGTTTTAAAATGATCAGGTCACGTGTTGAGCTTCACGTGTTTGGTATACTGGTGCTGCTTTTGACTTTTGGTAATAACTTGTCTAGAATAAGTGGAACAGTGAAGACAGAGTTAATCCGCCTCATAACTACAACTTGAGTACCTAGATATTGTATGAAGCAGAATATGATAGAACCTTAGGTAATATAGGTCTGTGAGTTGCTTCCTGTTTCTGAACATCATAGAGGAGAGATAAACTTTTCATTTCTTGTCTGTTTTTTTTTGTTTGGACTTCTTGTGTAAAGTAGCACAAGTTTTTGTTAAGATGACTGTGGATAGTTGATAAATCCCAAAGCTCAGTTACCTGAGCCAGTAGAGCTGGAGGTGACTTTGATAGAGAGTTTGTTAGAGTTGAGCGATGTTGCAAGTCGTGGTGCTGTGCTCAGGAGCAACTGTGGGACCCCTGCCGCACCCACCTTCTGTAGGACTGCTTGTGGCATGTGGATTGTACCCGTCTGAAACATAGAGAAGGCTACATTAAGAGAAATCTGGTGAAACAGGACTTGTTGAGAGAGAAGTAGCGAATAGGCGCGGTACTGATCTCGGCCCAAATGGTTGATCTGGGGGCACGGTAGTGCCCCCGCCAAGTCGAGCGCGAAGCAAGCACTGCCGTACCATCCTTTACAGGAACCATTTCGCCGCATTTTCAGGCCCCTATTTGAGAACCTCTGGATAAGACCAGAACACAGAAATTTTCGTCATCCAGTAAAATTTCAAGTCTGTAGGTCATTATGTTCCGAAGTTAAGCGAAAGCAAAGTTTCGCATTTACGACACTCACTCACTCACTCACTCACTCACTCACTCATGATCATCAAAATAGAACTAGTACTTCCCATAAACTCAGAGAGCTGAAATTTGGTACATACTTAGACTTTATTGTATAAACTATAGGAAAACTAAAAAAACATGCAATTTCGGTCTCGTTTTCGAGATAATTAATCTGCATAAATAACTTTGTAATCTCATATAAATGTATAGGATTACAAAGTTACATTTGCAGTCAATGGTTAAAATTGTGTAATATCCAACTTATTAATTAAAAATATATATAATAGTATATGTGTGTGTGTGTATATGTGTCGTAAATCGTCAGTTATGATCAGGCGATATCTAGCGTGGTCTAAGGCTAACCTATAACGAATCTATCACAAGAGCCCAACCAAACTATTAGAAGAGATCGACATACCGCTTTTACTACAAGCTTTTATTTACTCGCTTTTACTACTTACTTTCACCTGTCGGTCTGTCTGTCTGTAATTAAATCTTGCAAGTTTAATTAGGCCCACTTCCCGGTATAATATTATAATGCATTGGACTAAGAGTGAACGCACACGTATCTAGATGGCGCTGACTGTATTTTAAAACGCGCTTACGGTTTGTATTATATCTGATAACCTTATAATATAGAATATAGCGTTTCTACAAAAATAAGTGAAATCCCACCAAAAACATTCTGTAAAAAACTAGCCAAGTCTCGATGGAGCTGCTTGTTTATCTCTAAAAAGTAATGAAATCTAGACAAAGTCGTGCCAAGTATAAGGTTCCTTACTGCGATTTCTTTATTATTATAGTTAATGTTGTGTGACTTGGCCGTTGAAGGGTACACAAGGGTATTATACCAGGTACTCCATGACACTATTGCACCAATCTGGAAAACGTTGATTGAATAACCAGTCAATTATAGGCTTGATAAAGCTGCGTATTTCAATAATACTTATGTTTAGGCGATCCAAGTGTCATGGAGCATCTGGTTTTGTACCCTTGTGTACCCTTCAACGGCCAAGTCACACAACATTAACTATAATAATAAAGAAATCGCAGTAAGGAACCTTATACTTGGCACGACTTTGTCTAGATTTCATTACTTTTTAGAGATAAACAAGCAGCTCCATCGAGACTTGGCTAGTTTTTTACAGAATGTTTTTGGTGGGATCTAGACACGCGGCAGCGAGTCAAGCCAAGTTCAAGCAAAGGAACTGGCGACCGCGCCGTGTGTTATATTACACGAACCGTCCAAAGCGCGTTTTGACGACTTTTTACCTCGTTACACAAAAACTATTACACATAGACAAGTCAAATTTGGCACATATACTTAAATATACGAACTATATCTTTGTTCCAAATTCCAATAACACAGCTCAAACGGTTATTTAGATATAAACATCCAGTAATCGGTGAAGTTAATACATACTGAGGGATAGATCAAAAGTAATATCCCAGTTCCAGATGACCTAGAAAGCTGAAATTTGGCATCCCGATAGGTAATGTCGTAGTAACAAAGGGAAAAATCAGAAACTAGTATTTTTTTATCATTTTAAATTATTATTAATTTTTAAAAAATGTATGATATTAAAGTTTGAGACGCCTAGGAACGCATAAAGCAATACATGTTGCATGTTGCTATAATTTTTGTGTAGGCGGCTATTTTCTGTTAGATACTACGAAGTGCGCGCGAGTCCACTATTCCTACTAATATAAATATAAATACCTACAAACTTTATACCTACTGTACGTATGGATATATGTTTTTTACTTTTTCACGCCTAAACGGGTGGGCCGATTGACTTTAAATTTTGTATAATAAAAAATATAACTTAGACCCCTGGAATAACATAATATACACTACTGTACCAAACTGTATAGCGGGTAAAACAGCTAGGCACAGCTAGTCACTAATAAAAATAGGTTCCTGGTACCTACGTAACAATTGTATATCCTATGTAAATACCTATCAATATATCGAATCACCAGCACAAGGCAGCTCAGTAACATAGAGGTAATAATATTAACATTGTTTACAATAAAAATAATGTATGTATATCGCCTTAGGTGCTAGTTGGTGTAAACATTTTAGATACCTACGTACCTGTAACGTATAGTCATAATATTATAGGTATGTGGCGGTATCTGGGGGCACTGCCGTGCCCCCGCCAAGTCGTCGTCATTACAAGTCTTGTCAGCTTAGGTTTCTTTTGATCGAAATTCTAATCCAGTTCCAGATGATCTAAAAAGTTAAATTTCCATCCAGGTAGGCGGTAGGTATAAGATAGCTGGGTGAATATAGATAAATTTATCAGTAACTAGTATTGTTTAAAAATCAATTGATTAGGTACAATATTCAAATCAATAGTGCACATAAATGTTTTATACAAATAAGTACTAAATTAATTATAGGTATAGGTATATCGAAGCACGGCGAGGCTCACGGGCCGCGGTACGCGGTGCGACGGCCGTGCCATGGAGCAGTGGGGTGGGGGGAGGTGCAATAAAATAATCATTTGGTATTAATCTTATTATGACTGGGTGTCTTAAACCTATTACATACTAAAAAGTACTGTACAAAAAGCAATGATATCCCATCAAAAACATAAATGTGAAAAGAGAGCCAAGTTCAATATTACGATGTATGTACTCATAGTTACCTATGATTTGGTAGTTGACTTCAACGACAAAAGAAGTGAGATCTAAATGGGTGCCAAGTTCAATGGGCAGTCCTGAAAAATATTTACAACATAAAATATTTTATTACAACTTAAAAGATTATTTCTTCTTATCACTTAGAATTAATATTATTTTGAAGCCCAAAGTTTGACTTGGCTAGTTCTCATGGGTACCATACGACGAAGTATCATTAAGATAAGACAATAGATACTTTATTGTACACCACATAATGTTACAGAAAATACATAAGTACATAATTAAAAATTACAATGTACAAGTGGCGGTCTTATCGTTAAAGAGCGATTTCTTCCAGACAACCAATGGATGGAGGGGACTAATTTACACGATAAAAGACGGTGGCGCACTAATTAGCATTAAGTGCGTTTAATAGTGATCAAGCTAAAGTTAAGAGAGTACCTACCTAGTATATTATGAGAACTGGCCAAGTCAGTCTTTAGGCTTCAAAATAATATTAATTCTAAGTGATAAGAAGAAATAACCTTTTAAGTTGTAATAAAATATTTTATGTTGTAAATATTTTTCAGGACTGACCATTGAACTTGGCACCCATTTAGATCTCACTTCTTTTGTCGTTGAAGTCAACTACCAAATCATAGGTAACTATGAGTACATACATCGTAATATTGAACTTGGCTCTCTTTTCACATTTATGTTTTTGATGGGATTAGTTTTACATACTAGATCTATATAAGTATAATGGTATTGTTTTGGTTTCAATAAAAGGAGCCCTATCTTATTTTCTTTATAATAGCATGTGGCTGATAAGTATAAGAAATAACTTAACAGTAAAAGTTCAACCATTCCTAAAATCTACAGGTACTCTTGCTTAGTTACTTAATTGCCAGTTGAACCATCTCAAGTTCAAGTAACAGGAATGCCAAGAACACGAAGCTACAAAATATTCTAAGCCTCTGTTTGTGAGGTCAAGTAAATTAACTGTTACGACCATGAAAATAAGTAAACTTTTCCCACGATGCTCGTGAGAGTCGGTGTTAGGCACAGTTTGTTTGCGTCATAACAATATAGTAAAAATAACTTTTTCTCATTAATATCTCACTAAATGTATTCTTTAATCTCATTTCTTGACGTGCTAGAGTGCTTTTTTGACTTAATTTATTGAATTCATGCATTTAGATTTATAATTTCTCCGAGATTTAGACGTCAGGTGTGTTTTTGCTGGTAATAAGTATTTGGTTACCGATTATAATTTTTAATTAGAAGACATTTTGGTGATCAATAATGTTAATTTTGATCAGTGAAAATAATTAAAAATACACAAACAATTTTTTACTCCAATATCGTAAAATTTTATTTTATTAAAGCGGCTTTGATTTATATTTTTAAACTCTCTAAACAACATTTTGTAACAAATATGATGTCCATTTATTAACATCGATATTTCGCACCAAACGATGTCTATCGGGATTTTGGAAACCGTTATAATAATGATTGTTTCATAAATTGTGTTATAGTTTTTAAGTACTAAAATTAATATCTTTCGTGTCCTTTTAAATTAATTGATCGTTTACAAACAATATTTATATAATCATTATGCCCTTATTACAAGCGTTTGTAGGTTATATTACACAACATTAATTTAATTAATATTATTAATATCTGATGTAACGAAGAGGATAAATAAATTGATATTAAATAGGTACTTACGATTATGATCGCAAAAACCTTCAAAGTTATGCACCAACCGTGTTTAAAATCAATCTCAAATATTGTTAACTGCATATTTTCCTGGCTTATGATTCTTACAGGCGTGTAAAGGACGTCTCGATATTATTATTGGCGTATTTGTTAAATATTTTATCTATCTTTTGAAAGGTTTATAATAATTTGTGTCTTTATTTAGATTTACATAAGTATGTAACTACACCGCAACGCCAAAGCCTTCCACTCTGTTACATTGTAACAAAACTTACTTTTCAATAAAGTTCTCTATTTATTTTAAATGGCAGAGTTTCTCAATGCTAGTTCCTGTCTGGGTCTATTACTACGGATCTTACTTCAATATATTCATCGGCGATTCGCTCTGATGAAATGGTCAGGTGGCGAGAGAAATTCTAAGGCTAGAGTTTTTACTATGGTAATTTTTAGTTACATCATTTTTTAAGTTACGTTTTGTATGCTGTGATTTCTTTGTAAATTGGCAATAAATGGTCTTTTATTTATTCTAATTTTTAACTTATGTCTCCGGATGTAGCGCAGCGCAGTGTTGCGAAGGACTCAGCAATTACCCTACCAATTCAACATTCTACATTTATAGAATAATGTATTCATTAATCTATTGATTAACTAACTAGGGAATACAGCAACTTGTTTGCTAATTACACTGAACAGTTTTAAGATTGTTCGGCGTTCGTTAAGGATCCACAAAAGTTGTTTTCGACATGATTTCGTTGAATTCTGTCGAATTCTCCCAAGCTGATTATCTACAGTAATTATTTGAGCAATTATGTTGATCTTACATATAACTACGAAAAAAACGCGGCTCCTCGAGGTCTGCCGGTGAAAGTTGCAGAGTAAGATAAACCATACACGAAGCACTTAAACTCTGCTGACCTTTGGTTTGAGATGGTGCTAGTCTATTTTTTGTTTGAGGTCGTTGAATGGTGTCAAATTTTTGGCTATGTTAAATGTTAACTGCTCTTAATACGTGAGCAGCAAAAAGTTTGTGTAACAGTTTACAAGAGCTTCTATTTAAATTCAAGATGTATGAGTAACCGATCTTGTTTTTTCCGCATCAAAGTTGCCTTTCGTTTCGAAGGTTGGGGAAACTGATTTTCTAATGAGTTATGAAAAGGAAATAGGCGATTACTATCCGCCTACTTGACTAACAACACGTTGGCAGTAACCGATGGCGTCAGCAACACCACTGTTGCAGACATCTTTAGACGACGGAAACTGCTCACCATTTTCGGTTTTTCCTTCAGAGGTACGAAACCCTAAAAAGAGTAAAACCCAACGTACTGTGTGATCAATAACATAGTCGAGATGTGTGAGCTGCGTGCTGGGTGTGGGCGAGGGCGGGCAGGATGAGGCTGGTGAGTCGGGCTCGGACTTGGGCTCCGACTTGACCTCCCGCAGGGGCGAGTCGCTGGACCGCCGCCGGCTGCTCCACGCACTCGCTGGCATTGCTGGGTAGCACTCGTCTTCCATGTCTGGAAAAGTATTATAAATCTTTAGGAAATACGGTACTTTGTTCTTTTTTCTTAGAAATGGACAAAACCGTGTCGCCAAGAGGTCCTTATGACCGTAATCTGGCATGAGGTTTAGTGAAGCCAGAGAGGGATTTATCCCGCCTTCTAGGTTTAGTTTGCTGCATCTAGGGTTAACATCACGCGAGATCGTGGTCAAAGGCTAACCTATAATATAAAAATAATCTCTTAAAATTATTTTGTTAATAGCTTCACTTGGAAACATTTAAAAAAAGTGAATTCATACGAAAGTAAATAATAACAGAGTTATGTTTGTTAGTTATTTGGTAAGTTCGACGTGTGATCAAAATGCTGGTGTCTATTTGGCCCAACATTATTCATCCAACTTGGAAATTCTGACAATATTCTGGAAACACTGCCATCAGAAAGAGCACTTAGATTTTCTGTTAATTTGAATTGAAGCCGATCAGTGTAGGTACGAGTACAAGTGTATTGCTGTAACGGATTAACTACAAAAACTACCTAAAAAATATATTTAAAGATTGCACGAATTCTGAAAACATGAATATCATGTCATTAACCAATTCACCTAGAACTTAAGTTAAACCTAAGTAATACTGTATCACACGAAATACACTTAGATGTTTTGATGTACTTAGTGAAAATGGGCTAATTTGCTTCCTTGCCTCACGAGGCGATCAGTCGGAACGTGGGGGAAGTTACACGAGCCGACTTTTTGTTGAAAATAACTAGACACGTTCGTTGAATTCCTGGTAAACGTGTGGCTAATTAGCTGCCGTAGATTGCTTTATTAGTGGCTGTTGTAACCCAAATAATTCTACTTGAAAAAGTCACTTTATTGCTTATTATTTTATTTGATTTGGAGCATAGAACGTTTTGATCTGAAGCTAGAGCTGACAATTAAATATGACTCTACTGTGGCCGTGCAATCAATCAGCTAACCTCGGATAAGTCAAAAAGCTTTATCAGTCAAATTAAAGTATCAAAACTTGGACTAAGATAAAAAGGGAAGATACAATACAGGCGTCTCGCAAATGGACCGCTCCAATTAGGTTCATGCAAAGTACAATTTATTTTCGGCGCGAGTCGGTGCGGCAATCGACACTTTCCGACCCAGCAGGCACAAGTTTGGCGGTATATAAGTAGCAACGTAAGTACGGTACGCGCTTCTCGTTGATGAAAGGTAAGGTTGTTAATATTCGATTTGCCAGTTCTACGGAAGCCTACATTGCGCGTAGCCCAACTAGCGCTTGGCCTAATTATTATTTTAATCTAAGTATCGAAATAACTATTATTATAATTGAACTTTTGTGTTTTTTTTTGCATTGTGCATGACTTTTTTGCTTATAAACGGTACATAAAAGAGGTGTGGTTGGAGGATTCCACCGATGATTCTCATGATAAATCACGACTGACCTATCAAGTTTGACCTCGTAAAATATCTAAAATATACATTAGATCGCATGACTTTTAGTCAGACTATGCGTTATTATGGAAAAGAATATTCAAATTAAAACAGTTTTACATGAATTACAGTTATGTCCACAGATATGCAATAATTCAATGCAGAGGAGACATAGGTAGGAACATGAAAAAGTGTAAAAGCGGAAGGAATAAGGAAATATTAATCGAATAGAATTTTAATATTCAAAGATAGTTTTAATACTTTTCATATATATAAATAACATTGGTATTATAATAATAATAATAATAAAACATTTTGTTAAAATTCAATCAAATGAAACTAAAATTAATAAGTACATGAAAAATATGGATCTAACAGTATTTTTGTTGCGTCCTGAAACATATGAACCAACTTTACAGAAAATGATATCTGATCAATCGAAAATCTCCGTAGATAAAATTCTAATCCTCAAATTCGAAATAACATCATGCGAACGAGGAGTCCCGCAGTAAAATCTTTGTAAAATATCTAATAAATCAATCAATTAAATCTTACTTCACTCAATTAATTGTTTATCGAACACGGGATACATCGAGTCAGTGGCAACATTGAATATTTATCAGGGACGCATGATTGACTCATTAACTTGTGCCAGTTGATTTCTAGAACGCAATACAATGCGCGCAACGCTTTAGGTGCGTAATGAAATTATCGGCTTTGAGTTTAATTGTTGCTAATTAACTTTAAACATTTGCATTTTACTATAAACTACCTAAGATGAGCAGGCTGCTATAAACAAAGCTACAAATGTCACCAAAGGATGTTTAGACGTCATTACGTCAATGGTTTATACATAATATGTGTGTGGTCATTAAAACTGTAAAAAAATGTCATTTTGAGTAAAAAATTTATATTTGAGTTTAATCATAGAGATAACAAATCAATGTAGGCTAAGTTGTGCTAAAAATGTGTATTCATAGGGGATGGTAACTATTTTTTATCACGTGTATTGATCACGAAACAAAGAAACTCTACTCTTCAATAAGAGTTAGGTATATTGTAAGAAAAAAAATTACATATTTGAAGTTACCCAAATGAAATAAGATTCATAACTCATCAAATAAAACACCATTGTCCAATAGATCTAGTTGCGTATGTCTGTAAATGCATTTGACACACATTGTAGCGTCGAGTGACATCATATTGTAACTGTAGACATCATTCATAATTTAAGTTTAATGGGTGTTTTTATGGAGAATATCGTGTCGAAAGCTTATTAGTCCAGTAGTAACGTATATTTTCTCGCCATATCCAAGAGTTAAACCCGCTGAAAAGTATCTTGTGAGCTGTAATTCAATAAAGATTTACTTTATCATCACAAGAAAGGCAAGCGCATCTACTTCATCTTACAGCGCGCAATAAGTACATTGATGTAACAAAGATTAACAGATCGGTATATCCACTTCGAATTTATAATACTCGCATTAGTGCGATTTACCATGCATAATATAATAATCCAGCATGAAATGCTTAATCAAGTGTTGGACAGTAACTGATCTGCATCACCAAGCTCGGCCGTGACTCTCCGGTGACATTTCCCGCGAGGAATGCAACTCCGTCATCGACCATTCACTCATGTTATCACCAAAACTAGTTGCAAATGTAAAACCATTTAAAAATGCAAGTTAAACCAACATTTAATACAGTGACGTGTGTAAATTATGTTATTTTTTGCTAAACAAACAAATCGGTTTGCCAAGATCTCGGAACATATATATATATTTTGTAGTTAAGTATTAGTTTTTAAGTGTTTAGTTTTTAAGTTTTTACCTTTTAAGATATTTATATATTAACTTATTTACTCTGGTTATTAGTGGCAATAAGTACCTATAAGCCGACAAAAATTATGTCTTTTAAACGGGAGTTTTGCGCGGATGCATTAGAATAGCGCAATATTGCAAATTGCACTACTTATAATTAAAGTGTATTAAATAATATAAACATAGTATGCAATGATATCTTTTTTTATTTTAATATAGTATTTACATATCAATCAATACATTTTATCTCCGTGCGCGTGCTTGATAACGGAGCGCACTTATCTCTACAAACGTGTGGGTATCATGATGTCTAATCCATTGAGAGTTCATTATTACAGATGTATAGTAATATACGAGTAAGAACCTATAGAATAAAATACTCGTTATTTATCGATAATAGTTTATTAACAGATTTGAAGCGATTAAAACACAGCCATTAGGTGAAAATTTTATTTATTTATTTTTATTTGTGTTTGAGTGTGTTTGTTAAGTCTTCACACGTAGACGGTTGAGCCAATTGACTTGAAATTTGGTTAGCTTAGACTCTAAAGTATCACATAATACATAAGGTACTTTTCAGAATATAAAACAGTCGGATAGATCTCGTAAGTTTATTATGGTTGCTATCTAAACTTTGGTTACACATTTTGATCAATAAGCATTCTCTAGCACGTTTATTAGATCTGTGAGCACCGCTATGCGAAAGGTAGCTTTGAAGGAGATTTTTTACGTCATTTAATAATCTTGACTTTTACTATTTTTAATGAATCCAGCTAATTATAGTCTACCAAATACGCTATCTAAATACCACGAAAGTATAATTTATGAAATATTTAAATGTCAGCCAATCTACGCATATCAGAAAAGGTCATACAATGGTGTGGGTAATTGATCGAGTATTTTAAAACTGTACCAAATAATAATACAAGTTTCACGTACCTAACCTAATTCTTAAACCGGTCCTGCAAGTGTCTATGAATTATGAATGTAATTCTTTGATAAATATCGATTTGATTTACATTGATTGTTGATATTTTATGGAGAATGAGATTTGTGCAAGTGTTAATTTGAAGATTACATAATTGATGATTTAATAAATAGATTACGTATAAAGTTACATACAGTAAAAGATGGTTAGTTGGGAAATCAAGCTGAAAATTTCAGCACCAATAGGTTTCATTGATGGATGCGTCCTTTCAAAGTATAACTTATAACTGCTAGATTTTTGAATAGTATAATGTTAAAAAATCTCTATTTTTTACGCGAAGAGAATCTTATTTAATTTATTAAGGCAGCCTTCTTCAGATCCGTAAAAAAAAATTGCGGTACCTATGATAATGGGTATCAATCTATTTTATTTTATAGGTAGAACACACCTTGCATAGATAGAAATAAAAGTATGGTATACAGATATCTGGATTCCTGTATGGTATACAGATCTTACCCAGATTCTAGATTGATATGACGGCAGGTTCTATAGAAATGAATGTAAAATGAACGTATGTACCTAGTACATAGGGTACATACGATTGTATCTGAGATCATACAGATTGACTTTCTATTATCTAAAGTCACAGCTGGCAGCAAGTGGGGTCAAAAGTTATCACAAATTATGATAAATTGACTAATTGCGCCTTGCGGATTTATCCAATGCATTTAAGTCACATATAATTTTGCACTTTATATTATATACTTAGGTATAAAAAAAATAACTAATTAAATATTAATATATTACTTATTAAATATTTAAAAAGAGAAAGAAAAGCCACCTAGACTAGAAACAATATATCACACTCATACATACAAACATTTCTTTGACCATTTTTCGTCTGAAAACTAATATTAAGTTAGGAAGATATATATTTTTCCCGTTTAGCACTGAATAGCGGAGTTATTGTCATTTGGGACACAAAATTTTCGGACACTTTGTCCCAGATGACTGCTCTATTTTTATTAATATTATTTTAGTGACTTTGGACAACTTAAAATACTTTTATATGAGACTACCTTTCATTTATGATCTCCTGGTACCTTCTTTCTTGTTTTATCTACCTTGCAAATATGTATTGTCATTCATCGAGGTCCCATGACACATCTGTAATGGGTCCATATTGGCTCGCATAAAAATTTTAGTCCTAATTTAATGTGGCATAACGTTTTTCAGCTCAAACTTCAAAACGCCTAAAGTTTTTGGGCATAACTTTTTTGGTCTAAATTTTTCTACCATAATATTTTAAAGCATAATAATATGTACGCCTAAAATTATTACGCATATTGTTTCAACGCATAATATTACTTCCCATAACATTTTGCGGCATAATTATATTCAGGCCAAATATTTTCCGACATAATAATATTCAGCCCTAATAATTTTCAGTATAATGATAATATATCCAGCCCTAATTTTTAAGCAAAGTGATATCTACCAGCATAATCAGCAAAATATTATGAATACTAAAAGAAACGAATTATTAATTTCAATGTTCTAACCTAACCTATCCTTCTCGCGGTTGTTTGATTTTAATCTCCTCTATATCCTCTCTCTAAATAAGAAAGTGAGGGGTTATTTTTGGCACTTTGCTGCCCGCTACCGTGGCACTGTGGATATTGTTAAAACCTAACCTAACCTAAATTATTCGAGTCGGTTTTGTGACAGTCAGTTTCTCTGAGTGCATTAAACTGCATTCCTAAATAATTTAATTTACTTTAATATTAGTTTCATCCCTTAATATAATTATGTAAAATTATGTTTATGCCCGAAAAAGTTATGCGAAACATTTTCGGCCAAACTAAATTAGGACTAACAAAATTATGCGTACTTATATTATGACATACAAATTTATGCTTTACAAATATATGCTAAAAAACGTTAGGGCAACTGACAGTTATGGCAAAACATAAGTATGTCTAAATATAATTATGCCGAATTATGATTAGGCTAAAAAAAGTTATGCGAAAAATTTTCGGCCAAACAAAATTAGGTCAAAAAAAATTATGCGTGCGAATACGCGCCCATCTGTAATGACCCTTTGGCGATACGGATTCAAATTAAGTCATTGGAAATCACTTTACCTATCAGATCTGTTTTATTTTCTTTATTTTTAGCGTTTAGTCTGTCGATTGGTGGATGAATTTATTTTATTAGTGAAGAATATTAATTAAGGTCATGCTTTCTGTGCATTAATTACAATAAATCACACACGTGACACCTGCTCGAATCGTTTTACTTATGTAAAATACATAATCTGTATATACAACTCGTATATTACATGTCTGTCAATCTGTTTATACTATCGTCATTAAATTGAATCACGTCATTAAATATTACATAAGAAAAGTGTGGTTGAGTAACTGGTTGATCTATCAACGCAAAGCTTTAAAAAACTGATGAATGGTAAACTGCTGAATGGATTAGGTTGTAATTTTGGCAGACATGGATATTATAACGTAGACATCAATTAAGAAAAGTTTCATAAAAGAAAAGCCGCGAGAACAAGCTAGTCTATTAAAAAAGAAAACGCGACTAATATATAAATTCTAACTGATCTTTAATACGAAACTTAAACCGCTAATTGGTCATCAAACTCAAAACTCATTAAATTTATTCAAATAGGCCACAGCACTTTTTCAGGTAGCACTTTTATATTATTACGTAGACTTATACTAATGTAGCATTTATTGTGAAAATTCAACCCCTAGAGGAGTTAAAGGAGAATTTAGTAATGTACCTACAATCAAAAAACGCAGAAAAAAATATTATACTATTATACCTCAAACCTTTCGGGATACAAAGATACAAACATTTTCATGGTAATAAGCTAACCAACAAATAGATATATCAACATACGAACAAAAATATAATGCCAGCAGAAGTAAAACCGCAAACATACCCTAGTCTTCACTCTACACATGTAAACTATATACTCTCAAACAGGTTCGTTTGATTTGAACTCCGTTATTTAGACTCTGACTGATTATTATGTTTTTATTCAAAATCAGTCAATTAATATTCAATTTGGGTACTTTTCTCACAGAAACATGTTTGTGAATTGGTTTTGTAGATTTTGTTTTTAATCTATTAAATTCGATACTGCTAATTTCTTAAAACTGTCCACTTCCAAAATGTCTAAATTAATAATAAACCAGCTGCACTTAGAGGTTTTATGCAACAAAAATTGTGTATTTTTCTATGGTTTAATCTACCAAAATACCAAATTTCAGCCCAATTGGTGCCGTATAGACGTGAAATAGATACACATTTACACATACGACGATATACATTTATGAAACTTTCACGTTTTTATATTAATTTTTCTACTAACTCTTTATACAACTTTAGCTGTCTCCAATACCTATTAGAAGAGATAAACCATTTTAAAATTGGATTTGTCAATCAAACACAATGTCCCTGGCGTCTATGATAACGACCAACATTTTTAAAGTGGTCGAACTCTTCTTTCTACATACGCTTTCTCATAGTGAAGATTTGTGAGATGTTTCACACAATCAATGCATGAGCAATGATCGTATCAAATGAAAATAATGATTGATATGTTATGTGATGATGACAGTTGTAATGTAACTGTATTTTACATTTTTTTTAAGCGGTTAATAGTCGCTGAGCCTCTGTCTCGCTCGCACGATATAACTTATTGTCAAATAACAATTGATACAATTTACTTTTTGGAAATGTGTTAAATTGAAAATTTTGCTCATATTTTTATACAATTTTTAAAAGTATAACCAGTTTGATACTTTATAAAATGGTTGAGGCATGTTTAAAGATAGATATTTTTCATATAATTGAGAATGCCATTGTTGTTTTTAAGGTAGCAAACTGGGAATACTTTTAAAAATAGTATAAAAATATGAGCTAAATTTTCAATTTAACACATTTCCAAAAAGTAAATTTTATCAATTGTTATTTAACAATAAGTTATATCGTGCGAGCGAGACAGAGGCTCAGCGACTATTAAACCCTTAAGAAGTTAGAAAACGAGCAATACGCTCTCCTGATGAGAGATAACGCTGCTCATAAATCAGTACAGTGCTACCTAACCTAACTTTGCAAAGATGTGAAATTCTAAGTGTTCACCAACGCTTCTTACTTAAGAGTCATAAGATGTTAAGACTCTTTAGCCCTATAATTTCATTAGCTACAGCGCCCTCCTGCCGAAGCACATATTATGTCTTTCTTACATTGATTTTTACTTTAAAACGTGCTTTATTTACCGTTATCTTCTTAGACATATTGTAGCTAAAACTAGGTGTGCCCTATATACTGACCTATATATACCTATATATTATGACTCATGTGTAAGTCTAGAATCTATGTCTGCATTTATCTTTTTAGGTTTTAATTTTCCTGTTCATTTGAGGTGGTTCAATAAAGAGATCTAATCTATTATCACCCTAAGATCCCTTAAAAAAACCAGACATATTCCCCGAGGACCACTTCGTATAAAATCTCTATCAATGAAGTAGTTTATGTTATGAATTTATGATGTAATCAGATCGTTTAGTCAGGATGACGCCATGCCAGAACATTGTGCTCGACAATGTTCAACAGCTGTGAAAACTATTCTCCTACTTAGGCCGTTTTAACTTTGGATTTAATTCACTTTATTCAGTAGCTGGTAACATGAATCCTACTATTATTTCTCTTATAAATGCGATAGTAAGGATGTATTAGTGTAACAAACACTAACATCATTACGTTTAACTAAAGTTATTAGAATGAAATTTGGTATATGTAGCAAAAAACACATAGACCACAGTTCAGCGGGAAAAACGCGGGTACTCTGAGCACTAGGCACAGCAAGATTAATAAATAAATACATATCTGGTTTGAATCAATATATGGTATCATACATTATTAATACAGGAGGAAATACAGGTAGTATGGTGGTGCAATAAAAGTAGGATAAAAGATTTTATAGCGAACCTTAGTGACCCTTGGAATAATATTTATTTAGGTCTCGAATCAGTCACATTTCAGGTCGTGAATGCTCGGTTTTGCAACATTAAAGGTGAATTCCAGATGATGTAAGAACTATAAAAGGAACTACAAAAGGAACTATGAACTACTCGTATACTAGGAACCAATGATTCAAATCATAAGTAATAAAATAGTGTAATAATAGAAGTCATCGGACTTGTATAGCCCGATATAGACTTCAATTGGTGTATTATTAGTACAATAGGAATTAATGGCACAATAATGATAACCATTCATGTCCAAATATATTATGGCAATGACATTAGTAGTAGGGATTGATTGATTCTAGCTCACTCACCTGAGTGAGCTAGAATCAATCAATCCCTACTACTACAATGAGTGAGCTAGAATCAATCTGTGGGTCTCCTGTTTGGTCAATTTTTGGGGAGCGCCGCCTAAAAAAAAAAAAAAAAAAAGTTTGGTATCAAAATGGGGGTTTTGGCATATGCCTGATCGATTGCGCTCATCCGTTTTAACGTATCTAGCTTAGATGCAAAGATAGGTCAATCGATTACAAACCCATTTACCTCGTAATTAGCGGTTCAATTGTCCTTAATTAGGGGTTGCGATTAGTAATTACTTAATGAGCCATTCTTTTAAATGGGTACTTCATAATGTGAACTTACTATTTAAGAAACTTATAAATAAAAAGATGCAAGTTGTGTTGTACTTATATTTATTAATATTAAACTTATCCTAAGATTACATAAAAATATCTTAACTACTATAGTCTACGATTACATTACGGTTTTTATCTATTTCAATTACATTATCGAACTCGGCATATACAATACAATTGCTAATCTATATTTAAATGATAATTATTATACTATTGTCTTATACTATAATGACCCCATGCTAGCGTATTTACTGAATTTGATAAAATGAAACGTTTTGTGTCATTATATGACAAACATCTTTTATTAATTTTTTGAGTAAAAATAACATGCTTTATCGATTTAAATCTGTACATATTTGAAAATTTAATATTTTTATTGAATAGACAATCCTTATAGTTGTCTATGCTAAGTTTTTTGGTAACACATTTATTAACGCCTTTAGCTTTTGTAATGATTTTATTTTCTACTTTCATTGCGTACATTTTTGATCTTAAACCTACAAACTCAGTGAATATTTTACCGTTATTTTCATCTTTGAATAGCCCTAACTTTTTTTTATTTACAAGCGGAAAATTAAATACGTTGTCTAAGGAATAATCAGAAGTATCAAAATATTTATGAATGTCGTGATAAATATCTTTATAAAAATCGTACGTGTTAATATGGTAAACCAAACTATCAGTATCTGTATATAGCAGTTTCAAGTTGGTATCAAATTTCTTTTTCATATAATTGTAATGAAAGTCGTACATAAGAGTTTTTGAGATATCTAAAACACAAAATCCTAAGTAAATGGGTTTATTATACAATAATTTTGTCTTATTTAATTGTACAGCTACTAAACTTTCAGAAAATATTGAGAGGCTATGAAATTCCGGCCTAGCTATTAAACTTTGAGCCCCTTGTACTTTACCCCGATTCTCCCAGTGAGTAGTTAATTTGACATTTACGCGTTTGTCTATATTTTCCATTGTTTTACCAAATATTGCATTATTCATAAGTTTATAAAAATCTTTTTCAAAATCCGATTTGGCGTTTGTTCTCAAATTTGTATTTAACTCTATGTATTTGTTTAACCATGGGCTTTGGTTGAATTTTAGAATTCTATGTATCTTTTGTAATTTCATCCCTAAGTCAATACATTGCTTTAAATTTCTATAGTGTATGATATATTTTGTTTTGTTATTTAAATTTGGAACCAATCTATAATCTTTTGTATTTCCTACACAAATATTTTCCGGGCAAAGAGGGAAATCAGAGTGACAATCATGTAGATCATTAGGGTATTCTAAATCCACTTCCAAGATATAACCAATATCAGAATTGTTATCTACATGATTGTCACTCTGATTTCCCTCTTTGCCCGGAAAATATTTGTGTAGGAAATACAAAAGATTATAGATTGGTTCCAAATTTAAATAACAAAACAAAATATATCATACACTATAGAAATTTAAAGCAATGTATTGACTTAGGGATGAAATTACAAAAGATACATAGAATTCTAAAATTCAACCAAAGCCCATGGTTAAACAAATACATAGAGTTAAATACAAATTTGAGAACAAACGCCAAATCGGATTTTGAAAAAGATTTTTATAAACTTATGAATAATGCAATATTTGGTAAAACAATGGAAAATATAGACAAACGCGTAAATGTCAAATTAACTACTCACTGGGAGAATCGGGGTAAAGTACAAGGGGCTCAAAGTTTAATAGCTAGGCCGGAATTTCATAGCCTCTCAATATTTTCTGAAAGTTTAGTAGCTGTACAATTAAATAAGACAAAATTATTGTATAATAAACCCATTTACTTAGGATTTTGTGTTTTAGATATCTCAAAAACTCTTATGTACGACTTTCATTACAATTATATGAAAAAGAAATTTGATACCAACTTGAAACTGCTATATACAGATACTGATAGTTTGGTTTACCATATTAACACGTACGATTTTTATAAAGATATTTATCACGACATTCATAAATATTTTGATACTTCTGATTATTCCTTAGACAACGTATTTAATTTTCCGCTTGTAAATAAAAAAAGTTAGGGTTATTCAAAGATGAAAATAACGGTAAAATATTCACTGAGTTTGTAGGTTTAAGATCAAAAATGTACGCAATGAAAGTAGAAAATAAAATCATTACAAAAGCTAAAGGCGTTAATAAATGTGTTACCAAAAAACTTAGCATAGACAACTATAAGGATTGTCTATTCAATAAAAATATTAAATTTTCAAATATGTACAGATTTAAATCGATAAAGCATGTTATTTTTACTCAAAAAATTAATAAAAGATGTTTGTCATATAATGACACAAAACGTTTCATTTTATCAAATTCAGTAAATACGCTAGCATGGGGTCATTATAGTATAAGACAATAGTATAATAATTATCATTTAAATATAGATTAGCAATTGTATTGTATATGCCGAGT
Source organism: Hemithea aestivaria (assembly GCA_947507615.1). Taxonomy (NCBI): domain Eukaryota; kingdom Metazoa; phylum Arthropoda; class Insecta; order Lepidoptera; family Geometridae; genus Hemithea; species Hemithea aestivaria. The sequence goes on from OX382328.1 coordinate 13,510,013, forward strand.
TCGATAATGTAATTGAAATAGATAAAAACCGTAATGTAATCGTAGACTATAGTAGTTAAGATATTTTTATGTAATCTTAGGATAAGTTTAATATTAATAAATATAAGTACAACACAACTTGCATCTTTTTATTTATAAGTTTCTTAAATAGTAAGTTCACATTATGAAGTACCCATTTAAAAGAATGGCTCATTAAGTAATTACTAATCGCAACCCCTAATTAAGGACAATTGAACCGCTAATTACGAGGTAAATGGGTTTGTAATCGATTGACCTATCTTTGCATCTAAGCTAGATACGTTAAAACGGATGAGCGCAATCGATCAGGCATATGCCAAAACCCCCATTTTGATACCAAACTTTTTTTTTTTTTTTTTTTAGGCGGCGCTCCCCAAAAATTGACCAAACAGGAGACCCACAGATTGATTCTAGCTCACTCATTGTAGTAGTAGGGATTGATTGATTCTAGCTCACTCAGGAGCTAGTGAGCTAGAATCAATCAATCCCTACTACTGACATTTACTATTATTTTTAGATCGAGATAGATTTTGTCAATGAAGAAACTTAGTGCTAACATATTATATTGTTGTGCTATATTGTTAAATTTATTTTAGTGGAATGTTTCATACAAGTATATTTTTTATGTTTTGTGAACATTTAATTGTATAATTGTAACTAGCACTACGTTAGATTCGAATCCAATCTGTGATCATGGATCCCGAATTGATTTCGAATAGGTATTTTTAACTTGTTTATTTTTTTTGGACAAAAGGGATAATGCTACCTACTTACATAAAGAACATGATTAAGAACACTTGTGTAATTCAAAGATCGGCCACATGCTATAATAAACTATAGAAAATCCAAGTGCTTCAAACCTCTCTCAGATGGCAGCGTGCCCTAATGCTAACAGCGTTATCTCCTATCATCAGCAGGGATATTCACTTATCCGTCAATTTAATACATTTGACAATTCGGTCTTCGGTTCGGTTCCCCAATGGAATAGCCCTGCAGAAGAGCGTCTTGCTCGTCTTCTTACTTCTTAGATAAAAAAATACCAATACTGTTATTACACTTACCATCAACTTTGGTATGTGGTGAAGGTGGTTCGGAGTCATCTGAGTGCAGGCTGTAGGAGTGTTCTGTCTTGATGGGGGCGGCTCCCAACGCGGCGTCGGTCATCAGTCTGTCGTGCAGTACTACGCGGGACTTCGAGTCGCGCTCGATCAACCAGTCGGTCATCTCTGAGTCCTCGTCTAGGACGTCTTGCATCTCCTGGAACAAGAGGAATTGTTAGAATTACTATGAATACTGAGTATGTTGTACCGGGGATAGACTTCCTTTGCAGGAGGTCGTCTAGGTGGGTACCCCAACAGTGTTAGTTATTCTACCGCCAGAGCAGTGATGTGCAAACATTACTGTGCTCCGGTAGGAGGGCACTGTAGCTAGTGAAATTACTGGGCTAAAGAGTCTAAACATCTTATGACTCTTGAGTAAGAAGCGTTGGTGCAGTGCTCCTAGAATTTCACATAATTGTGAAATCCTAGGTAACACTGTACTGATTATGGGCAGCCGTTATCTCTAAACATCAGGAGAGCGTCTTGCTCGTCTTCTACTTCTTCACATAAAAAAAAAATGTGTAATATATTTATTGCAGGCCACTGGCCACATGTTTATTCATCATCTTTATTAGCCAGTTATCGTCAACTGCATTGCGGAACAATATATAATGAAATTACTGGGCTGAAGAGTCTTAACATCTTATGACTCTCAAGTAAGAAGCGTTGGTGCAGTGCACCCAGAATTTTACCTCTGTAAAATACTGGGTAGCACTGTACTAATTATGGGCAGCGTCATATCTTACCATCAGGAGCGCGTCTTGCTCGTCTTCTTACTTCGTTGTATAAAAAAAAAAAAAAAAAAAAATAGCTTCTCCCAAAGAACGTCATTTCGGATGCTCGTCAAATCAATTAGTAATTCGAAAGACAAAAGCACAAGCTAGCGCTATCTATCTAGAAAAAATTGATAGTACACACAAACATTATAATAGTAAAGACGAGAAAAAATTTAATCAGGTGATTTGATGATGAAAAGTTTGCCTGTGAAAAGGATTTGAACCCACTACCTTGGATACGTTCTTATCAGTTGCAAAATAAGCTAAATAGCGCTCTTTCCACCTAAAATTAGACATTGTTCTAAAACCATTCCAGAACATTCAGAAACAAAGTAAAGCTAAGAGAAATTCCTTATCGAGCTTGCAATCTACAGCTCCCACTCCCCGGTACATATCAAACGTATCGACAGACCGACATTTAACAGGCTTCCCGTGGAGAAACAATTTGTTACTACCTTCAACTGACCGCTACCATGCCTGTACTTGAAGGCCGATACGATTTTAAGACAGGTTAGAGCTGTTATTGCTCGAAAGTCTATAAAAGGATTATGTTCTTTCATGCCTTGTTCTGGGTAAATCTTGGTACAATTTTTTACGATCATGCGAGTACAAGTAGATTGATGACGTCACATTGTGCTAATATCCTTCCTGTTTGTTTTTTGAAGTCTCGGAAAGCTTTTCATTTATTTATTCTCGTATCTCTAAAATGAGTAATTTTCAGTAAAGTTGTTGTTGTATGTTATTGTGTGTTACAGTGAGTCCTTTATTAGGTGTATACCGTATACCTCCTCATCTATTTCAGCTTTTAGGGTATCACAAGCTTGCGTTCAGCCAAGGCGTACTTATAGTTTATACTGGTAAGTTGGCTAACCAGGGTATTTGGGTGATTTCTTATTCGCAGCTTTTATATTGCAGATGCCGCTACAATTTCCTAGCTCCAAGGGTAGAATGTACTTCCCAATATAAAATAGTTAATGTACTTCTTTTATAGCTTAAAAATGTCGATACTATTTTCTTCGGTCATCTTTGATCATACATACCAGAGGTACGTATGTGACCAATAATGGAACTAAAATATCGCCATACATAGCCGTTGCCAAAAAATTTCAACAACATAAACACTAGCGACCTCACCCACATAAATTTCATTTGATACTTGCAACAAAAAATGTAACGCAACAGCGTTAATGTTATGGTATGTTCTAAGGTCAATATAATTGTTTCGCACGTATCTAGTCACCTTGGCCATGAGTAAACAGCGGTGGTGAGGCGAACGAACGGCCGTGAGTGGTGCCGAACCCGGTCACTGAACCTCGGCAACGCCTTCCGACTCGCTGATGAGCTTCCGAGCTACAGCACCACCGAGATAACTCATTAAGTGGTCAAATTTCGAACTACAAACTAGTCCCTACCAATTTTATTACAAAAAACGACACCAGCGACATCACAGATATGTTTACTCTCACTCTGGTCGATGACCACAGACTAATTTGCATTATAGAAAGATCTCACTTGATTTTTTTATTCTGCCAGCCCGCCAAATATTTTGTTATGGAATTTGCTATGCTAGGGTATTGAACTTATTATTAGATAGTGATGCCCGTTTGGGAATTGTCAATCGTAGTTCGTTATGAGGCGAGCCTGTTTAGAATTTTAATTTGAGTTTTTCTATGGCTTTTTAAGTGCGTTCAACCATAAAGTTTAGGACAGTTTATAATATCTACTATCTCGATACGTTAAATATAATAAAATATTATGTTAGTTGAATATAAAGCTGCTTGATTCAATAAAGTTAACTTTATTGAATCAAGCAGCTTTCTTCGTTTTGTGTTTGACTTAGGCGGCGCTGAAATGTCCTACATTATCTAGGTTTTTAAAGTGGACAGAAACCAACCATGAACAGTAACTAATCTCTATAAAGATTGCCTTATCAAAATCGTCCAATTCGAAGAAAGTTGACAATATATTGATAAACCTATAATACATACATAATCTAATATATACATTGATAATAATTAATAACAATTATCATTGCTTTCAAGGACTTCGTCGTTAGGTTTTAAAATTTTAATTAAATAAAACTCACGTTCTTTTAATTTATGATAAGAAACGGCAGAATTGAAATGCGCTAATATTACTTATTTCAAAAAGGTATTGTAATAATGATATTACTTGTTATTAACTGGTAGGGATTTATATCGCCTTTTAGGTCAGAGTCTATTCTGGTACCATCTACGGCTGCATCGTCGCTAATCTAGAGACTAATCAAAAAATAAATATTAATTCCCTCCCTGGCTTCAATGAACACTAAATAATTGATGGCTATATTGATGGCTTGATGGTTGTAGCGTCCGTGGCCCAGTGGTCATACGTCCGGCTTTTAATCCGGAGTCCCTGGGTTCAAATCTCAGTGTGTGGCAAAAAGTTCGCCTGGACGCTACCGTGTTTCGGAAGGCACGCAAAACCCGGCTGTTTCCTATAAGATATGTAGGAGGCAGTCGTTAGGTCATGTTGCAGGCACAGTAGTAATTTCGGCGACCTGAAACCGCAACATATAGATTCGCCACACAACCTATAAATTGTGATTATTTGACTTTGACAGTGTAAGTAGGGTAACCTGTTCTGTTGGAGTATAAACCCCAATTATTATTATTATTATGATGGCTGTTACAATAATTAAAGATTGTAAAAATAACGAAATTGGCAAATAGATGACATAGATTTTATGTAATGATCAACAACTCAATAAAACCGATTTCACAATGTGTAAAGACAACTTTCACTAAACCCGATCACAATGCAAAACTGCATTTTGGCAAAATCCTATTCCATTAGAAAGCGGTCTGTGACTGGCTTGTTCACGTAGGTATAGTAAGTCATTATTACTTTATTTATTTTATATAAATTAAGTTATAAAGATGTTTAGTTTATGTAACGCACATGGCCTAGAGGCCAGAGGGCGAAGAGATCCGGTATTTTCTTGAAGTCTTTCATCTAAACTCGGAAGGTACGGTTTGGGCGTTCAATTAAATTTATATAGCATTAAACTTTGGGCCAGTTTAGAGGACTATAGTCCATCGGCGTACTTGTTGCCCAGGCACTAAGGCGCCTAGTGCAAACACCCCAGGTTTTAGTGAGTATTTCTCATCGCATCGGTCAGGTTTGGATAGTATGGTGGTTCCGGAGGAGGAGTCGCACATAATCGCTCGTAGACCCGGACGCAGAACTTGGTGTATCCGTCATATAAACCCCGATCATATAAATGTTGAAGCGATATCTTATAGTTGAAATTAAAATAAAAGTAAGGGGCGACGACATATCCTAAAACGCAGGATCTTCGTCATCATCAACAGCCTTTAATTACCCATTGCTGGGCATAGAACCCCTTCGGTCCCGCTGTCTCTGGTTGATCTTATCCATTCCATTTTCCAAATGACGTCAGTCTGAAGGTCGATTGATTGTCTTAAAGAATGTTTATTAGGTAAACTCGTTCTGTGAGAGAAGAAAAATATGGCTTAATTAAGTATCTTTTATCTATATTATAATGTCCTAAAAAAAGGGGGTTTATTTACTTGTGCCAGTCTATCAAGATAGTGACAGTTCTGATTTACGATAGCAATTTATCATCGATTCCGGCGAACAATTAAAATCGATTCGATGTTTTACAAATATCAATCGGTTTAATCGTTCAATCTTTAGGGCGGCATTCGATAACAGGTTTTTGTAAGTTGTATAATAAATACACAAGGTTTTATGAACATGTGTAGTGGAATAATGCCGTTGTTAAACCTTTTTGGAGGCAAATGCTTTTATTCTTGAGAAAAAACAAACAATATGATGTTTAGGCTATTTAAGGATTTGATCATAATTTAATTTTGCAAAAATAGGAATACGACCACATTTACATACTGCTTTTATATTGATAAAGATTATTCTTATCAAACACAAAAATGATTAATTAGCTAACAATTATGGCACTTGCAAGTAAATGTGACTCTACCGCCCATTCGAAAAGTACCTCAATGAGAAGATCAGGTAAGAGAGTCATAATTAAAAATAAATCAGGGTTTTTTATTCAGTATTTTAATTAAGCACTTTATTCTAAATAAATACAATACCCATTAATAATTCAGTGTTTTCAGTATTCGTTCTAGTTACATTTAGGTATAATTGTTTGTTTGACAGGCACCTATTTAGGTTTATGCAAATTTATAATAAAAGAAGTTAGAATAATTGGCTGATCGGTAAGACAGAAAATAAATTATATTAATAAGTCGTTGTTACTAATTACCCAAATCGCTTTAACCTTAACCACCTCCTAGTATTTAAGATTTATGTAACAAGTTTTGAAACAATATTTAAACCCTAAACATACATAGTAAACAGTCTAAACCTTTATGATTCAAAATGAACCTACATAGTTTGTTTACGAACCTACTTCTCGTTAAAGTTAATTTTAGGCTTCTTTGGAAAGGTTACCTACACATCAATTATTAAATTTAACTAACGCTGAATAGTTGTGCTAACCTTTTGATAAAATTAATTCTGGTAAAGCGAAAGTTTTGATCGAAACACTTGATGTTTATTGCCATATCGCGTTAAAACTGAAAGGTGGTCACCAAGTCCTCACCTAACGTATACCCCTATTTGAAATACCTTACATATTATGCAAATATATATTTTCATATCTTACTAAAAATGGGGGAGGTCTTTGCACAGCAATAGGACAGCATAGACAAAAATTACAAGGTACTGGACAAACCGTTCTAAAAAAATCAGGCTACATTTAAGCTAGTAAAATAGCAGTAAAATAGCCAGTGTAGCAATAAATAAAAATGTTAAATTTTCTGTATATTTGTAGAGTTTCAATAAAGAGTTATCTATTATAAATAAACCCTTTTCTAATTTCTATTTAATTCCTCCTAAGCTTATTGAAATGCAATTCAGTGCTAATAAGATTGTAAAACGGTGATAAAGCAAACAACAATTAATTTTACTTAGAACCGTAATTAATGAGAACGAACACATTTAGGCGCAGTTCACATGGCAGGCGTAACACGCCTTTAGAATGCTACGCAGACGAAGCTGACACTTTGTCAGAAAGAATAGGGATGTTGACTAATTTTTGGAATTGCTTTTATATGATAGATAGACCCATTTCATATACGTATATCATATTTTTATGCAAAAATATATGAAATTTCTATATGAAAATACGTAATTAAAAATGATTTTTTAAATACTGCCTAAAACGTTCCGAACTGTCATCTGACAGCGCGTGACGTCACACGACTGGCTGAACCTTACGCTTCCTAAGCAATGTTCCTGATTTCGACAAATTTTAATTATTCATAATTTAAAAACCACTGAACCGATTTTAGTGCAACTTATGCTGTGCCCTTAGTTGGTCCATACTTAAACCAAAAATAAAGTAAAAAACCAAAATTAATCTTATATTTTCAGAGAGACATTTTAGTTATTGACTTTATTTTTGGTTTAAGTATGGACCAACTAAGGGCACAGTATAAGTTGCATCAAAATCGGTTCAGTGGTTTTTAAGTTATGAATAATTAAAATGTGTCGAAATCAGGAACATTTCATAGGAAGCGTAAGGTCCAGCCGATGGTGTGACGTCACGCGCTCTGATTGGCGTTCGCATTCGCGTAGTAATAAGTAAAAAATATTGAATTTAAAATTGATTTTATTCAATTTTGGATTGTAAATAGATCCTTAAAATGTGATTTTAGGTTTTTAAATACTGTCTTTTATGTGAAAAACATAAGTTAATGTGAATTCGTAACATGTGTCAACATCCCTATTGGTCGAGAATTGCACCAGACTGAAAATGTATTGTAATCTTCTCTCCTTGATAAAAAAAAAAACAAACTGATCTGAAGAAGAGAGGAGTAAAGAGAGAGGAAAAAAGAGGGAGGATAAATGTGTGCTCAATTTAAAAATGTCGCAATAGGCATTAGTGTCGCTCAACGTCTGTCGCTTGAATTGTGAACAGATACTTTATGCAAATCTTAACAAATTGCATAACGTAAACACTTAGCTATAAAAACCAGAATTGTTTTTAAGTAAATGTTATTATTTTGATGACTAAGGTAGCAACAGCAACTATCAATATAATATACAACATTATAATATGTATATAGGTACAATAAAAACAAAAGAAAATGTGTATGATAGTAAAGAAAATGTGTAGGATATTGTCATGTGGGCAAAGCATGAGCTAATAATAGGTACATGCAAATAAATAATGCAGTTCAGGTTCTATTTTTTAAGTATTTTTAAAATATTAGAACCGGATATATAGGTATGAACCAATGAGTTGCAGTCATGTAGGTACGTTTACACGGGCGTGTAGTCTAGTGACGCAACCGAACTACTAAACTGGTCTGAAACCGATTCTCAAAGTCGATTGTTGCATAACTAAATATCACAACCAGGGTTGGCATGTAAAAATGCAATCTTTTTGTGAAATATCTTGCCTTTTGATTGAAAAAACATCAAATTAGTGAAGTAAAACTAGCTCTACATTTGTGCTATTTAACCTGCTTAAAAAAATATGTATCTATAATTATCTATATGTTCGCCGATTATTTAAAGTCGCCTGTACCACAGCCTGTACCTATTTAAAATGTTAAAAATACCTTATTTGTTTTAAAGGGTCATATTTCCCAGGTGTAAAAATTTCAGTGCGTTAAATTTTATAGAAATCGGTAGAGCTCTTATGAATTTCAAGTTATAAATAATTGTAACAAAAAAATTCTGTTAGACGCTTCGAAGTGCGCGCAGGTCCATTAGTTTTAATAATATTATAAAACGTGAAAGTTTGTAAGAATGTTTGAATGTCTGTGAAACGGGTGGACTGATTGAGCTGAAATTTGGTATAGAGATAGATCCTGGAATAACACAAAGGCTAGTAGTAATAAAAATTAGTAAATATTTTTTTTATATAAAGTAGTAAAAGAAAACTGCCAGTGTAGACAGCCCTGTTTTCACACCAGCGCCGCACGCGACATTTGCGTGATTTCTGCCGAGAGTTATACATTACACATATCTCAGTGTTGCAGATCAATTAATTAAACGTTGACCGAACAATGCCTCTGATACAATGATAGTCTACTTTTGTAGTGGGACAAACTGCTAGAAAAACAAGTGAATGTTGAAATCATTCGCAATGAAAGTTCTACGCGCACGCATTAACGTAAAAACCCTTGTCTTAATGCATTAAACCTCAGGTTTAAAACCTAATTAATATACCTATTATAATAAATCAAATACTTAGCTCTCGTGTTTTTTCTGGCTATCAAGCCAATCAACAGGTTCCGCTAAACGAAGCGAACATTATCGTTCTATATAAAATTATAAGCTATATTTAGCTTATGCTCTCTTTTGGCAGTACACTGTTCTTTATTAAGAACGGTCCATAACACAATCAAAACAATTTATCAGCCCCATTCATTGAAGATTCGTGAGAGCGGTTGAAACAATTGCTTTAGTGTTATTAGTACCTTTTGTACTGTTATAGTTAACTGCATGTCCCGCCATTTCTAAAGTGTTAATATCAACTAAGAATAGAGCAAAACGAAAGTAAAAAGTGGCACATTATTTTTGTTCGAATTTTTCGAGACGAGTCTGGTGCTCGATTAATGTTAAATGCTGGCTTAGACAAGCGTCATTCACTTGTGTACTAGGATGACAGTTGTGGAAAAACAAACGTTAACGACTGTCATCTCAGTACATTTTTCACTTGTCTAGGACGTCTAAGCCGACGGACGCCGGTCCACTTAAATTATTACTCACATAAACAAAACGATTAAGGCCTATCTGTATTCTTATGTAATACTAGCTGCGCTCAGCGGTTATACTCGCTGGCCGTGTAGGCTTGAAAGAGCAACAAACATACATCCAGACTCCGGACATCCATACCCGCTGTACTGTGTTATTCCAGGGTCTAAGCTATCTCTGTACCAAATTTCAGCTCAATCGGTCCACCCGTTTAGGCGGGAAAGAGTAACAAACATACATCCATTCTTTTAAACTTTCACGTTTATACGACTTAAAGATTTCCATTGCATGTATCCAACTAGCCAAATTAAGCTCGGCCGTACGATCCATTGCTCTGACTGAGAATTTTTTGAGGGTTAAAAGTTAACTGTTAGAAAAATAAAGATGAGATGCAGAGATGTATTGCAAACATAGACTTAAATAAAATTTTCTTATATCAATGATTGCAAAGGGAATTTATGTATCGCGGCGCCACAGAATAACAAACAGGTACTACGAAGGTACAACTTTAATTAAACACATAATTCAATTACATTCGAGTTCCGGCTACAATCACAACTCTCATTTATTACACCTCAGATATGCAGCCATTAAGCATGACTTTTCGTTTTGTTTCCAACCGCGATTTTACTTTTATGGCAATTGATATTTTTATGCGCAATTAATTTTAGCAACATTTTAAGCTTGAAGAGAACATTTTAACCTTTTAAGGCCGCCGAGTACCGATTTTATGTTCAGAATATGGCCACTACTAATTGTTTTAAATGAGAATTACCCTTATTATATCAAGAATCCGAAAAAATCAGACATAGATGGTTATAACTGGTCTTATTATGTACGGAAAACAATGATATATGTATGTATATATTTTTGGGTATATGTAGGTATATCATAATTATGATATACTCGTACCTACATATACCCATAACTCAAGTATGAAGTATGCCTGCGGTTCAACCCGCTGACAGGTGGTATGTTGTTCTAGGGTCTCGTATCAAACTTTTCCTTTTAAGCCTGAAGAATTATTAATCTCTTGGCTTTCGAGTAACATTAGTATGGTTTGCCTTTTAATTAGTGCCAGATTTAATTTAAAAATACGCCTAATTTATGTTATTTTCTTCTCCAAAGGGGTTGTATCAAGTAGGGTTGCTCCTAATTCCTATGTTCGCACTCTCAGTCGCAGTAAATTTGCTTTAAAAATATTGACTCTTTCACACATTTCTATTGTAACCGAATTGGATTGTTTGCATCTTAATTTAAGCTTGTGGTAAAACCCAGGTACCTCGTATATCGAACCTCATTTAGCGCTGTTAGAGTTCATTCTTAGAATAACAGAGATAGGGTTACCACTAAAACGTAATAAACTTTTTTTCATAATTTTATCTTCAATGAATAATAATAACTGGAGTCTCCATTTTTAACTTATAAAACGTTAAATATTTAATAAAATTTTGTTTTTTTAATGTAGTTACTAGAGTTGCCGCGAATACTCGCTATTATTCGGTATTCGGCATTACTCGTAAGTTTTTTGATATTCGTCAAATACCGAATAATAGCTAGTATTTGTTCGGCATTCGGCGAATAGTCGTCGAAAATAAACTTTTAACGAACAAAAGAACTAATGAGTTAAAAATAATCATTTTTTTAATTATTTTCCTTAATAAAACAATACACAATATCAATTATTATCTGTATTATGTGCCTGTGCCTATCATATTCATGAAATTAAATTAGTAAGGCTTTTTAATTAATATTTAAAATCCAACAGAGGCAGATTGTGGTGCAAAAAAACATTTTTTTCTGCACGTTCTGGAGCAAGTCGGTTTCGTTTTTCCTCGTAAATTAAACATGCCTCGGAAAATAGTCTTTCTGAATAAACAGAGCTTGCTGGTGTGATTAAGTATCGTTTAGCAAGCTTACTTAAAATAGGAAATCTATTCTTATTGGTACTCAAAGCCTACCATTCATATGGGTTTATTTTTCTGTCAGCGTTTGCTAATGCGATGTAGTTGGCGTTTTCTTTAGCAGTGACATTCTTGGGTTGCTTTTCAGTAGGTTGCTCTATAGATGATTCTTCAAAACATGCCCAAAATAGTTTATGGCTCATTCTCATTTTAGCTCAAATTTGATGGTCACACGGTTATATTTCCTAAACGGTTAAAGAAAGAGACATGAATTTTGAATAGGTGGATAAAACATATATTAAGCTACAAAATTAATAAAGATTGTCATAATTGACGCAAAAAATAATACTAAAATTTAACATGAAAGGTCAAAAACGGGGGCATTTTTCGTATTCTCATGGTGTCACACTTTCCGTTGCAGTGAAACATTTGGGCACTACTTTAACAAATTTCGGTGTATCTTTATATAACATATACCAAAATTTTCGCAAACAAATACACTTTACGGTAGACAGTCTCAAAAAAGCCTTTCATTATTATTTTGAATTTAAAATGACATAATGCGGCGGTCACACGATTTTAGGTGCTTTAAATTTGCGTAGTTTAACGGCTGCTGTTAAATACAACATTAACAATCTAATACAGAGTTTGATTCATTTCAATGATGGCCATGTTCTGCAATCATAAAAGTAGGATCTAGGACTTATCGAGCCGTGGAAAAAATATATTTGCTAAGTTTTAATTTATTCATGGGTGTACCGATCACTTGCATGGACAATATTTTTATGCATTGTATTTTAGTTATTTAAATCAAAGCCAGCATTTCGAAACGCCAAAATATGCGAGATAAAGATGTAGTATTTTATTTTATACATTATACATAAATTTTCCAGAATTTCACCAAAAAGGGATATTTTCGTCACCAGCGTGGCATCACCTTCATAGCGGTTTTTACCATGAAGGTGATTTTAGCCACAAAAGTGATTTCTTTTTTTATTTATTTGTTTAGAAAGGGCCTTTTTACCAACTAAAAAGTACTTTATCTGTTATGTTAGGGTTTTAAAACATACATACCAAGTTTCTGACTAATAAAAAAGTAAAGTGAAAGGTAAAGTAATATCTCAAATTACGCATATTTTCTTCTGTAGTGAGGTTTGTTGTTACGTAGAATGTCGTTTTATTGTACACTTTTGGTAGATTTAGTATTTTAAAAGGGGTTTACTTGAAAAAGTTGTGAAAAAATAATGACTGAATCACTTTCGTGGCGTCGAAAATTTCAAAACTGTTTTTCTTCGAAATGAAACGTACGATTTAAATGATTTATATAAAAGTTTACTCGTGTCATCCAGCTCTATACCATATTATACATAAACATTACAAATAAGCAATAAATAAGAATTGCCATGAAGGTGACGATGAGAATCGATTCCATGAGAATGAGCCTTATGAGTTTCCGAATCATGCTCACTTTCATTGTCCAAACGAGACCTTTTGGATGCCGTTTCTGGATCCGAATCATCATTTTCGTCATCTAAAGAAAGCCTAAGACCTTCTCTGAGCGCAGCTCTACGGATCCGTTCAACTTGGGTAGCGTCAAAGTAATATTTTTAATGTGTTTAATGTTTTTTTTTATGTCGAATAGTAATGTCGAGTTATTCGACTATTCGCCAAAGTGAATGGCGATTAATCGGTATTCGACTATTCGCTATAAACACTATTCGCGGCAACTCTAGTAGTTACTGTGCCGATGTTAGCTTAAAATATTCATAAAAATAAGGAAAGAAGAAAATAAAAACAATATTTTCTAAATTTTGTTTAAAAAATCAAGTGTAAGCTGTATTTTCGTGTAAGACAGAGACACAAGTTAGTGTGGCCGACGCGGTGTCAACCATGACATAGTGACACCCCTACAGCGTCAAAGACTAACAGTTTACGCGTCGCAAATAGGCAAAGCATCCGGTTTCCTGGGATGAACATTATTTTATATTTAGGACGTGAAGTAATCGCTCGTAAAACGAGTAAACGGGCCACGACATCTCCTCGGCTCACTTCTCTGTGAAATAGATTTTGAAGCCATCACATATTTAGGTACCTACATTGCACATTGTCCTATTTGCTAGAATGTCTATTACATAAACAAAGAACTCTTTGAACGACATTTCATATTACTAAAACTTGTTGTAAAGCTTTAAATTTACCTAGACACGTTACTAAGTTCGAATTTCAAAACTATAACTACCCCTAAATATATTTTTGTCAAATATACAATCTGGACTGTAGACGATCTAGATTATATTTGAAGTAATACGTCTATTTTAAGTGAAGCTAAGAACCGCACAAATCTATATGACCGAATTTTAACCCGAATTTTAAAAAACTTTTTAAAAACAAGCTTTATAAACTAAGCTAATAATTATAATTATTACCATCTAGCATCATAAAGTATTCGTCAAGACTCAAATGAGCCTAAACTCGATGGGTTGCGCCGTTTAATTACGGAGTTCCTATGGCCACCTATGTGTTCGAGCTCCATCATCCAGCCTTTATGTCATAATAATATTACATTGTCATCCGAATTATACAGGCATGCAAAATTCAGCTCAATCGGATAACGGAAAGTGGGTCAAATTAAACTTGCAGGATTTGATTACAGACAGACAGACAACAGCCAGGTGAAAGTTAATAAAAGCTTGTAAAAAGATTTGCGTGCGAAATATCACTTTTTAAAGATGCAAATGCTAAATAGCAGACCTGTAGATCTCAGTATAATGAAGAAAATGACAAAAGTCAACATTTGAGTTCTCTTGTGAATGGCATTCGATCAAGATTCTTCAGTTAATACTTTGAATCAAGATGTTCTGAATGAGGAAGATTGCTGTTTTCAAAACAATCAAAAGTTGTGACACTTTTATCAAATTAACACTCTTAAAAGACCTGATGCTTATTTTGCTGTTTTCTGGAATACTTTTGTGGCATTATCATGTGGCATATTATTATTATATCTAGATTGACAATTCACAGACTATAGTATTATAATTATAGACACCACGTCAAGATAAAACTAACGCCATTGCACTAAAAAATACGTGTCTTTCCCTAATCGGTGCCGCACATGCGAGTGCGTGTGTTATGAGTCGTAAAAAAGATTTCAACTTACTCATTTTAGTCTCTTTGCAGAAACTATAATTTATTTAATCTCCACGCAAAATACTTTTATAATTTTTCTTTAGTTTTACTGTAGCTGTTTAAACCTACAGACATAGGCTATCTCGGAGATAACGGGATGTATTTTTAATTTATTAATGAAATTTTAATATTCAGTGTTAATTCCGCTCTAATTTGTGCATCCAACAAAGAGGTGGAGAGGAATACAAACTTAACTTAGTGATAGTGAGCTCAGTTGGACAGATTATAATTATTAAAATAACGCCTAATTCCATAAATTTATTATTTTCAATTTGTTTATTGCAAAAACGACCTACGCTACGACAACGGCACCCTTAGTAAAATTGGCTTCACTTTTGTTTTTTACGCCTGTCTGGAGTCTGGATAACTATATTTTGAGAGTGAGAAATATGATATTTATTAGCCAGTTGTATCAGTTAGGACGTGTTTAGTGAACTCCCTGGTGGGTGTGGAGCGAGCGTCATGAAATATCAACCGGCGATGGAATGGGAGCATTTTTTGTATCTACTTTCACCGGCCGATAGTGGATTTGTATCCGGTTCGGCAGTACCGTTCCGTTCGAGGGTAGGGTTACCGCTGACCGCCCACTTGGTGGTTGCTAAAGATCGCTATTTTGGCTATATCCTACTAAAATTATAAATGGATTAATATTATGAATCGATTGAGTTGAAACCCAAACTCAAAAACTTTAAGTTTATCCTCTAAGTAACGCTTTAAATATGATTGTGTACAAGGTGTTAAAGAATCAGACCAACATTATTCTTGGTTACATAATCTAGGATTAAAAAAAAACGACTAGATCGATAGTTTCTATGAATAGACATTTTTTGATGTGTTTTTAATAGAGAGATTCAAGAGGAAGGTTTGTGTGTAAATAAATACATAAAATAGTAGAGACAGGCGCTAAGAAGACATCTATTAGGCGCTACGAAGTGCGCCCGCGTTCACTAGTGTACCTATAATAAAATATCAAAGGGAAAGATTGTAGTGGCAACCCTACGTCTCACAGACGTTATCGCGATTGCACATTTCTGGCTGCTCTCGTTTAACTCCGCGACATGATAATGGTAATGAGAATGTACTGAACAAGTGAACCTGTGCGTTTATCTTCCACATCGACCGCAAATTCATTATACAAGACAATTATTTTCTTTTTATGTTAAATATACTTGTTAAGTTTGTTAACAACGGTTTTATTGAGCTTTTGTAAACGTAATTGCGATATGCTTTATTAAAGCTCATTTAAATAAATTAATATTTAAAAGTTTAAGGATAGATTTTTGAAACATAAATCATGGAATAAGCTAAAGACAAACGTTTTTTTATACATATAACATGTTACCTACCTTTGTTAATGTTTATAAAAAAATATTTAGTTTTTTTTAATTTATTAAAACTTCAATCGAAATATCTAGAAAGATTAGGTCCTAGAATACACACTCTCAAACTATATTGAAATGCTTTACTTTCTTATTCATATTATTAAGTATTATGTCTGCAAGAGGGCAAGAGACCGGTTTCAGCTGAACAATGCTTTAAATAAAGATACCTGAAATGTACCAATTTGTACGTAGGTCCATAATATATGTATTTATTGTAACATACACTGTAAAACAATACAAATTACTCTATAAAACAATACAAGAACAATAAGAATTTCAATACCGGACGCAATTTCACCGCTACCCACGCAAAGCTTCCCTCTACAAACTCTATACATAATAGGTACATATTTGAATACTGATAAAACCTAAAGCCTATGAAAATGTTACTAGGTCGCCTCCCACGGAGAGGAACATTACAAGTGTCCATTTGATAGGCTGAAAACACTGGTTACTTTAAGATTAGATCGGTCAGCATTATTCAGCTTGTATCGTCCTATTACACGGTAAAGGGCTCCTTGTCACCATTTCAGTTTCTGGATAGCCATTAGGGGTACTATTATGGGGGGGTTGAGTCATATTTCAATTTTAGTACATTTTTTTTACACCTGGCGAGAGAAGATTTTAAAAGAAGCAAGAAAGTTAAAGCGAGTCTGTGGTTGAGCGATTTTTCCGATTCCTACTAAAAATAGGGAAGTATACAAAACTGCCAACTCAATCTTTGTATTAAGTACATTACTTTGTATAATTTTAGCCTGATTCTCTCTAGATAGATTTTTCATTTTGGGCATTGGAGGTCTCACGATAGATAGACGAGAGTGACAAAAACCGAACTCGAAGCGTAGTGGTTTATACAATAGTTTGTACAAACTTGTGGTACTCTTCCAAGCCTATCACAACAGTTTCTGTTACTTATATGTTCTGTGGCTGAAATGTAGGCGTGTGACGTCATTAGGGCACATTTTGTCTAGACGTATATGACGTCAGAATTTACTTCCTAAAGTGCTTGCAATTTATGTTTGTGAGAAGCATTTATATGTTAATATTTTTTAAAGAAGAGGGATTTTAATGCTGTAGTACAATTGTATAATATTTATTTTTATATGAGCAATATTATTATTACCTAATATTTAAAATTGGAATGTGGACACAGGAAATCCCCAAACTTTATAAAAAAATTTGGTGAAAAAATTTAAACCGTTTCTTTCTTTTTATTTTAAAAATTAATTGAAGGACTCAATTGAATACCGACATACCTAAATTGATTATTTTAAATAGATTTTCTAACAAGCACACAACCTAGCATTAACATAACTTTCAATGCATAAATCAGAAATGGTATCCGCCCGTTTTCACTGCTGTTATCACAAATTACTTAGATATTAGATCGGCCTTCATAGGACATTTTTATCAGAACTGTCAAATGGAGGGATAAAAGGAGCCTACTCATTTAAAAGGTCATATAAGTTGTTGCCCGTTGTTCTTACAGTGGTGCCTTTCAAAATCTTTATCTATTTTCAAAAACTTCTTTAAATGCCAGAAATCTCACATTTAGATCTTTCCTACAATAATTATAATGTTATGATCCTCTCATTCACATGTGCCAGAACCAGAACCTTGGATAATTAATAACATAGTATTATACAGCTATAGGTACATAATATAGTATGATTTTCAGAGAAGCCAGGGAAGGATTTATTCCGACTTCTAGATTTAGCCTGCTACCATCTAGACACGCGAGAACGTTGTCAAAGGCAAACCTATAATCGCGGCCGTTCGTGATCCTTATTTATTTCGTGGCTGTTACGTTAAATAAATCAACAAATAATTGGGCGCCGTTTTCCCTGTAATACCACGTTAGGTAGGGTTCTAGGTATTTCCTTACAATTTTCCGGCTCCTGGCGCTGTAATCTGGGTGCCTTAAGAGCGTATATATCGAGTGACGCGAGTAAGAACAGCCCTCCATAATATTATTGCACACATTTTAAAAGTGTTTCCAGTTTGATATATTTAAAAATGGCATGAAAATAATTTTGGATTTTTTATTTTTTTTCGAAAATTCGTTCGTTCATTAAATTAATTCTATGAATTTATATCTCAAAATTTGTCAAATAGTGCGAGCGACAGAGCGTCACTGGATATTATATACGCTCTTAAACTTTAGAGATAACACATTAGCAAGGCAAGGGGATGACGTAATAGGGAAGTATTATTCAAAGGGTTTTTTTCTTCGACCATTGCTGATCTATTGTGACGTCCACTTGAGCTAAACCCCCTAAGCCCGAATCTTCTAAGAACTTCCAGATCTTCAAGGAGGTGGTTTGTTGTATCTCATCTGGAAGCATCATTTGTCGTCCTAGATGGATACTTCTATAGAATGTGCATAGGTGCAGTCAACTACAAAGAGATGTATCCATGCTAGGCTTACAAAATGAAGTAAATTTTCATTTGCCACAATGAACTACCCTTGGTTCGTGACATTTCTAGTAGCAATCAAACTTTATATTATCATCGACTCGTTTAATATGCAACAATAATGTATCCCACTACTTTTCCTTAGGTGATACATAATAATAGCATTTAAAATGAATCGAATATAGTATAAGACTTGGTGGATACTGAAAATGTCACGAAGTAAGGGTAAATAATTTTTGCATACTAAAAGTTCCTTCATTTTGTAAGACTAACATGGATACATCTCTTTGTAGTTGACTGTACATAAGTAACAATATAAATAGGTAACACACTTTTTATAAGTCTGGTCACTTATGACAAGACGATCAAATTTAGTGAGCAATGTTAAGCTCATTTGTTACATATTTATATTTGTTACTTATTTATTATGTCATCCCTTTGCCAATGTACTATCTCTACACACAGTGTGTTGTACTAAACACAGTGCCACACAGTGCTTTGAAATTCAAAAATTCTACTGCGCCTGTCACTCTGAGATATTAAAAAATAAACTAGCTACGCTCAATGGTCTAAGCTGCATAAATATCTACAAAATTTCAGCCCATTATAACCATTTAGGCGTGAAAGAGTAATAAACATTCATACATACCTACATATAAACTTTCATATTTTTAACATAGTATGATAATGAACCAGATGAATGATCCATTTTCGACCGGCAATGTCCATCGATGTAAACACAGCTACAAAGCCTTGTTCAGCGCTGATTTACATTTAGATAGTGTAACTGTATATCAACGGTATAACGCAGTTCATATAACTACGCAACGTATAGCTATAGTGTGTGTGAACGCGCCTCGAAGTGACAGTAACGAGGTCCGTAGCGTAAAATTACTTTTGGATGTCACTTCGGCACAATCAACGACAAAAGTTCTTCTATCTTTATGATATTTTTTTGGTTTTCTGTAAACACCTCGATTTCCAAAATGATGTTTTTTTTTGGAAATCGAGGTGTCTTATCCTATTTGGGAAGTTAGCTTTTGTTCTAAGCCCGCGCTCTACTACGCAGAAATGTTTCGCTAAATATTAAATTTTCATTCAAATAGTGTATTTGAGATTTGTTTTTGAGTGTCGCAAGAGGGCCTTGCCTATAAAGAGAAGATCAAAATATTTAAAAAAAATAATTCTCAGCAGCACTTCAAAGAAATAATTTGACTTTTCAAAGAATATTCATTCATCAAAGAACAATCACGTAAATCGCATGACGATCAAAGTCCCACCCACTTGTTGCTTCCTCATTTCTAACCAAGAACAATTCTGTAGTTAACAGTACGTCCCGACGGGAGGCCGGGGGCGCGCCGTGACGTCACGAGGCTTGTTGTCGTCACTGCCTCCCTCGTACTCCCACGCGGGCTCCGCCGACATTTTTCACAATTTTCCGCCCTTTACGCCCTGCCAGCCCGTCACCGCTGCGCCCACTGATAAGCCGCGAGTAAGTAGAATTTCGCACTATTTATAGAACGTTTATTTAATAAGGTCCTCCCACGCTAAGAAAGGAGGATATAAAAAGATTTAAGACTTAGGCTTGTTAAGGGCGATGGAGCGCCGATTTTAATAACAAACGAGAGGCCGACATGTACCCTAGCTCTTTTAGTATAATAAATGCGAAAGTATGTAGACAAGTGTATTTGTTGACCCTTATAGAAAACACAAGTAATTATCGTCTGTCATCACTTAGAATAGAATAGAAAACTCTTTATTGAAACACTACAAACATACAGAAAACTTAAAACTATAACACAAAATCACGACATAAGTGTAACAATTGGCGGTCTTACCGCTAAAAGCGATCTCTTCCAGACAACCTTTCAGGGAGAGAAATAATGACACTTACTCCTTAGACACGAGATTTTGTACATTTTATTAATAGTTTTAAGCTGTCCCAGATAAATTCTGTTTT
Source organism: Hemithea aestivaria (assembly GCA_947507615.1). NCBI lineage: Eukaryota > Metazoa > Arthropoda > Insecta > Lepidoptera > Geometridae > Hemithea > Hemithea aestivaria. The sequence goes on from OX382328.1 coordinate 13,530,551, forward strand.
CATCTTAGAAATATATGGTTGAATCGTCATAACACCAGTAAAAATATTTGATTTTACAACCAAGCACTTAACAGTTAGTTTAAACAAAACGATAATAAAATGATGAAGACGGCCAATTAGCACCAATATTCGTAGGTACTAGTGTATTGGTGAAAGTGTTCAAGTCTTGAGGCAATCACGTTTGATTTGAGGCTTAACATTAAATCGATGGATAATAAATATAGCTAATATGAGAAGCAAAAGTTTGTTCATGTGTCTCTTTACATTGAGAATTATTGTACAACAGACTTTGTCGATGACTTCGCACGGGTCCTAGGTAAGACCTGGAACTACTCAGGACTTAGAACATGGCAGAAAAGGGACCCAATAATAAATATAGCTAATATGCCAAGTAAAAGTTTGCTTTCGGGTCTCTTCAGTGAGAAGTACCTACTGTATAACAGGCTTTTCGACGACATTGCGATCCCAGGTAAGACCTGGATGCGAACTGCTCATATCTCTTGGCAGATATGCATGGCCCAAAGGGAGGCCCTTGCTCCACAGTGAATGATGTCATCATCAGTGTTGTCACTTGCCACCACCACCACTTGTTTTCACCTAAACCTGGACCTAAAAGCCCAGTCTATTGGCAAGTTGATGTGTTTTCCATAATGACTGTCATCAGACATTCCAGTTTTCCTACATTTCTTAGCCGCAACCGTTTGACGCTTGACTAGAGAAACTGTTCTGCAAAGATATTCACTTATCAGTCAGGAAACCGAACCAAAAACCGAATTGTCAAAAATGTATGACATGACGTATTATTAAATCGATACGACGTAGTCCGTCATTTTTGACAATTCGGTCCTCGGTTCGGTTCCCTAACGGCAATAATAGCTTTGTTGTGGAAAATTGGAGAATAACTTTTTAGGGTTCCGTAGTCAACAAGGAACCCTTATAGTTTCGCTTTGTCCGTCCGTCCGTCCGTCCGTCCGTCCGTCCGTCCGTCCGTCTGTCTGTCCGCGGCATTGCGGAGAAACTATAAGTCCTAGAAAAGTGTAATTTTGTATACAGGTAAGTAATAATAAGAGTAAGAGAACGGTGACAAAAAATAATTTTTAATTAATTAATTTAGGCTACCTCCCGTACACGTAAGATGGGGATGATTTTTTTTTTCTGGCTGATACCAACGTGTGGGGTATCGTTGAATAGGTATTTTAAAATGAAGGACGGTTTGCTAAGAAACTTTTTCGATTTCATGTTCTGTTTGAAAGATATTCAAGTTTTAAAAAAAAAATTGAGCGTCCCTCTAAAATCTGAACTACTAGCTTTAAAATTTTGAAAAAAATCAGAGGTATGCTTTCAACCATGAACTTTCCAGGGAAACTATAGCGGTTAAGATAAAATTATTACTTTCGGTAAAATCAGCGCTGAAAAAAAGAGATGTTGGCAAGGTCAGCAAATTCAAAATATAATTATTTTAAATAATAAAAAAAATCTACAATATGGACTAAACAATTTGTCAACAACCCTGTTCCAACTCAATAAATAAGAATACCTAAAGCTAACCTAGCCTATAGTTTATTAATGCATAACTAGATGGCGCTAGTAGTAAAATTAGATCGCGCAAGCGAATTGTTCATGGTTGTATTGTTTACGAGTTATAGCTATCACAAATAAATCACCATATTACAGTGTTACTTTGCTCATAATTTCTAACTTGTTAAGTTTTTTAATTATAATTTGACATAGCATGGTCAAGGCTTCTTGTGTGAATGATTGAATGATCCGGATATTTTTTTTTAATTTGCGGAGAATATATGCTCAAAGAATTCCGTTTGAATGTGACAACCTTCATAATTTAGGTTTACAAAAATTACTTTGGATACTCCCTGGAAATTAACGACAAGCCTTGGATTCCCCAAAAGTTATGCAAAACGTGTGTTGAGTATCTACGTTTGTGGACAAATAAGAAAATAAATAGATTTTGGTACGAAACCGCTATAATGTGGAAAGGACTCGAGAACCATCACGATGACTGTTATTTTTGCTTAGTGTGAACATAAAACTATTGTTTTGATTTTATTAAAAATTAAGTATGCGGAACATAACTGGCTCATAATGTGTTCATTTAAAAATGGTAAACTTTGTTTTAGTCCAATGGTGGTTATAATTTTTTTTTGTAAAGTAAGAATTATTTGGACTTTTCTCAACACGTCCAAAAACTAATGCGTCACTTTCAAAGGCTCAAATGTGACATAACCATCTAGTTACACTCTCTCCACGACCACCTAGACTATATTCATGACAATCTTGGGGTACTAAGTGAAGAATTGGGCAAGCAATTCCACCCGAACTTTTGTTCGATGAAGTAACGCTATCAAGGCTTCTGGAACGCACATATGATGGCTGAATATTGTTAGAGCATTTAGAATAGCCCTCTGCCTTCAGTTTCAGCAAGAAAATCAAATAACATAAAGAGTTTTTCAACTTAAACTTAAATTAATTAGGATCATCTCTACATTTATAGCGTTTTATTACGAAAACAACATTATATGTGTCATATCTTTTTAACTACAGCTGATACAGATTTTTCAGTCACAAATTTGAAATCGTCGTCAAAAATTGGACTAATATCATGTATCATAACACAATCATCAAAAATGCTGTTGTGCAGTGTATTCAATCTACTAGAACTACGGAACCCTACATTGTGCGTGGCCCGACTCGCGCTAGGCCTTATTATTTTTATTAATTTTACCGAACACGCATAAGGTTTGCCGTCCTTCGCTAATAAGATGTGGATTGACTCGTTCAAAAGATGTCCAAACATTCTAATTATCATAATCCCAGGAATTAGGTGAACATTGACAGGACATATCACATTACATAAACATTTGTCGTCTACCCAATTATCTGTCCCAAATGAGATTACTGCTAATGACATTATCTGGTTTATCAGTTACGTAACGCGCTTGTTACTGCATTCTGGGTTTGACATTCAAAACAGGGGTTGTGTTATGATTGTGCTACATCTAGAACTTTATATAATTTAAGTATTAGCTTCGTCTTACGATTGCGACAACGTATCCCGATCCCGTGAATAATCGGGATAAATAGTGGTCTCTATTTTAGCTTAATCTGTTGTCACCCGTTTGTGCGTAAGATAACACTCACACATGCACATGCACACTCACTAACATACAAACTTTCTACAATTTTAGAAGGAAAAAGGACAGGCTTTAAGGACAACGTGCGATGGACACCATGATCATGCATAACTCGAGCTGATATAATACTGTTAAGTAATGGCAACATAAATAAATATGGTTGAGATATTGTGTTAGCACAGATGTTTTGATAATAATAAATTAATTAGTGACACCTCTCCATAGATTTAGGAATTTGTCTCTCTGTGCACCTCTCGACAAAAGCTTTGCTTTATCATCATCATGAAAACATAATAAAAGAGGTAAAAAAATGATTTTAAGTTAAACGGTTTTATTTTAAACATGTAGGTACTAAAAGCTAAAAAATAAAATCGTGAGGCACGTCAAATATCTGTCAGGGAAAATGTTCATTAGAGATTTAGGTATTTGACGTGCCTCACGATTTTATTTTTTAGCTTTTAGTACATGTTTAAAATAAAACCGTTTAACTTAAAATCATTTTTTTACCTCTTTTATTTTTAGGCTTTTTAGTACACTGTATTCTACTTGTCAAGCCCTTTCATTTGATACCCATATTGATAGATTGAAAAAAATAGGTTATCCGCCATTTTGTAGCGGCGGCCATCTTGGATTTTGATTTTGTATAGTGCACTGTATTCTACTTATCAAGCCCTTTCATTTGATACCCATATTGATATGATTAAAAAAAAATACGTTATCCGCCATTTTGTAGCGGCGGCCATCTTGGACTTACAATAATATTGAATATACATAGTTGTATTGTCACCAGAACCAAAGGCGTATACCAAATTTCAGATCAATCGGTTGACAAGAAGAGGGTGAAATTTCAATTACTAAATTTGACCCAGGAAAAAAGAATAAAACAAACAGAGTAAACTAAATAAAACCGTTTAAAAACCGTTTAATAAGCTAAATAAAACCGTTTAATAAAAATCTATTAATTTCAAAACCCTATCCCATTTCAAGTCAGTTAAAAATTGAGATTGTTAACACAATCGTAATTCGTGACATTTTTTTCATATTTACTCTTTACGCTGATAACAGCCGAATGATAAGACACCGCAGGAAGGAAGCCGAGATATCAACGGAAACTCATCTCACTGACATTAAATTAAGCCAAGAATTTGTATAAGATTTATTCAATTAGCGTTATACAACTAGAGTTTATACTATTAATTGGTATTACAAACCTGAACAAATTTATTTAAAGAATTCTTGACTCAGAGAAGCTAATTAGAATTGGTTCTAATGATACCTTCCTTGCAACTATTATCATAAAAATGACCAATTACAATAAATAACGGTTTAAACGTGTAAATATTTAAAGCGCTTTTTTGGACGAGAATTTGACACTTCGTGCGTGCGATACCGCGAAGTGGAGCACCGGCTCAAGAGCTCATAGCAAGCAGTTGAAAGTGTTATATTTTTGTGAGAAGCGAAGATTAAGTCTGCATTATTTGCCCCCCAAAATCACGAATAGTGGCACGTTGCGCCGTGGGTACTACGGTAAGTACATTTTTTTATTTATTTATTTATTTATTTATGGTTCACACACGATTTTTACATTATTTCTTGTACATAATATCTTAATTAACATAATTTTATGCTAAATGCAAAATCTTTACGGCGAACACCTCATGCATAGTTAGTACTTAGGTAAATCATTTTAACAAGTAGTTTATTTATCCAGTTAACCAAGTTTTATTTTATTAGTATAGTTTATGAATAAGGAATGTACATTCCTTAATCGTAGCGTATAAAATGTTTATTAAGTATGTTCCAGAACATATAAGTACAGGTATCTATTAGACCTTTTTACGTGAAAGGTTGGAGTTCTCGTTGTTTTTATCTCGTCTGCCACAAAAAAAGTCTTGGGCTTTCTTACGGAACTTAACCAATGTGTCGTTAAATACATCTGTTACCTCCCCACATTCGTTTAATAATTTACTTAGCCGAGGTACTACTGAACTTACTCCTAGTTTTGTTCTACGGTGTGGTTTAATAAATAATTGTATGGGTCCACGAGGGTACCTCCGGGGTGCATAAATTTTAAACCTGTGTAAAAGTGACGAACAGTCCAATTGGTTTTTGAGGATTTTGTAACAAAACACCACATCTAACACATCGCGACGACTTGACAAGGAGTACATATTAAAGTGTCGTAATCGCATGTCATAAGATTTGATTTTTTTATTGGTACCAGTACTATATGCCAAGTGCCATAAAAATCTTTTTTGTATCCGTTCAAGTCGAAGCATATGTGTGGCAAAGTGTGGTCTCCATATTATACTACAATATTCCAAATTGCTTCTTACCAAACTGTTGAACAATATTTTTTTCGTTAGAGTCTTTTTGAAAACTTTCCCATTTCGAATTACAAAGCCCAGCATTTTTGTCGATTTTTTGATAATGTTATCTAAATGTGGTATGTAGGTCAATTTACTATCTAAAATTACGCCAAGGTCTCTAATCTCACTAACTTCTTTTACTACAATGCCACTTATAAAGTATTTGGATGGTATTCTGTTGAGATTCCGAGTAAATTTTATATGCGAGCATTTTTCATAATTAAGATGCATTTTGTTCCGTGCGCACCAATCTATTAATGTGTCAATATCTTCTTGTAGTAAATCTACGTCTTCCGAACTATGTATTACTCTCATAAGTTTTAAATCATCTGCAAACATAAATGGTACAGAATGGTTTAGGCTATGGGGTAGATCATTGATGAACAGGTTGAATAAAACTGGGCCAAGATGAGAGCCTTGAGGCACGCCAGATACTATTTGGAAACAATCGGATTCATGTCCTCCCACAACAACATAGAACTTCCGCTCGTGTAAGTATGACTCAAACCATTTTAGTATTGTGCCAGAGATACCGTAATAGCAAAGCTTTTGAATAAGCACCTCGTGTGAAACTTTATCATTTGGAGCAAAATCCTTATAGTGCACGTTTAAAAAAGAATTGTCTTAATGAGATTGGTCTTAATAAATAATTATAGTACGCAGTGTAAGCTATAATAGCAATAATTATGGCTTGCGTTACTTATGTTTTTATTAGACAGAGTAACAAGATTTTCTGTCATAAACAATGCCTTAATTAAACCTTAATTAAAGCAAGATTATAACGTGAATGTAAAAGAATGTCATGCAACTTATGCAAGCGAAAGAAACGCACGTATTTTTTTATTATCTGGCAAATTAAGAACAGATAAGGTAAATTACCTTTAAACGTATAAAACTCTGATATTATCTACTTTAACACCTGGGCTATACATAATAATATAATATCTTAAAGATGTGACATCAAGTTGAAATATACAACCTATAATTGTAAATTGACTCTGACAGTAAGATAACCTTTTGGAATATAAACCCAAATTAATTGTTATTGTTATCATTTAGTTGATCTTGTTTGCAAAAATTACCAAAATGTTGTATAGCGAGATTTTAGTGACAGCGACAGCTATTAGGCAAGAATTTCATGAAAGATATGCTCATTAAAAAGAGAATCGATGATTTCGAGCCAAGTGAACGCCCATCTCTGTTACTGAGATTAATGACAGTTATGTCATCCACTGCCAGTTAATCCTTATTGGCGGTGAAATGACAGAAATCAATAAAAAAATGATAAGAGTGTCGGTAAATATCACAGTGTCGGTAGTCACAGTACAGAGAGAGATCACAGTGTCACAGTACAGAGTCGGTAAACATGTCAGTTAAAATGTTGGCGTTAACACAACTGGTCACTGGTTGATTTCGCAACAACATCAATTATTCGGGGATTTACGGTAAATGTCATTTCCGTCATAAAGGTTTGTCTACACGATTGATTGTTCCGCGGTCCAAATGACGGCCAATCCGCGGCGTACTTTGTTGCACTTAACAAAAAAACACATGTGCGGAAAAGTCCAAGTATTGAGTTAAGAACCGGAATAAAAATTACAAAAATAAGTACTACAATGAAACACGTATGCAAGTCAATGTTGTAAACAATGACATGTAATTTATTTTTATTATAGATCCGTGGAGGTAATCAAAACTGTTTAGAATAATAGATGGCTCTTTTGATAGATTAAAATAAAAAGGGATAAGGTGTAAGGTGTCTCGCAAATGGACCGCTCCAATTAGGTTCATGCACACCATTTTACGCCAGTCGTTGTGGCAACCGACACTTCCCGACCCAGAAGGCCTAAGGTTGGATGTAGCAACTTTTAAAATTTTTTAAGCTCTTATAGACATTTTATGTTCAACTGATGTGCAGAAAAATAAATAAATAAAAATAAGATGCCGCTCGACCGTCTGCAAACGTCATAACGGTTCCTTACGTAAGACAGGATTCCGAGTATTCATACAATTTCACATTTCTACTGTTTTTTTTGTTGTTTTTGTTAAAGCAGATCACGTACGAAATAGTTACGTGTGACTTGCACACATTCCACATGACATTAGGAATTAGGACTGTTACACACAATTTTTTGGCCCCGTCAATTATGGTTACGATCCAACTACACTGTGATGTGCAATGCATTGTCAAATTTTGATAAAGACAAAGTGTCAGTATTTTGTCGATAAAGAATTTAACACTGCGACACACAGTGTGACGAGCTCTAGTTGAGGTTTATTTGATGCTATAGAAACCGTATGAATCTTTCCAAGCCAAGCACGTTTTTAATGCCTACCCCACAATGAGTGACAGCGACTCTCGAGCGGTGACGAAAGTCGTCGGAGAGTGGTTAAGACAACGTCTTGATGTTGCAGCCACCACTCAAAATTACACACCGGTCGCCAGAGAACCGCTGGAGAGTCGCGACAACAAAGCTGCGGTGTTGCGGCGATGTCGTCGAGAGTTACTATCGCCCAGGGTAGGTAGGAAAAAGCGTGCTGTGTAAGAACCTGCTGAACGTGCCTATAATGAATTAAAAAAAAATAACATCGATTTGTCCGAATCGGAAGAAGATCTAAAATTCGATTCGTTCGGTGCATTCGGCTCGGATAGATGTGCGTTCACCTTTAGTACTGCACCGCAGACGGGAATTTCGGTTTACAACTTTACGACTTGTACTTTGTTTGACTACTAAGTCCCAACAAGCTACGGGGACATATTATTATTCCACGTTCTTTTGTTGTTAGAATGAATCTATCTGTTGCTTTTCCCCTGGGAAATATACTTCTTGTGAAGCCAAAAATGTTCGGTGAATCCGAGGAGGGATTTAGTTTCTAGATTCGTCACGGCTAACAGAAAATTATTATCAGTTTTTCTCTACTATATTATACATGTTTTTAACCCCCGCCCCGACGCAAAAACGACGGGGTGTTATAAATTTGACGTGTCTGTCTGTCTATTTGTGTGTGTGTGTGTCTGTCTGTGGCATCGTAGCTCCCAAACGGATGAACGGATTTTGATTTAGTTTTTTTTGTTTGAGTGTAGAGTTAGTCGAGAGTGTTTTTAGCCATGTTTGGTGGTAATCGGTCTAAGATGGCCGCCGCTACAAAATAGCGGATTACTTTTTTCTTCCACGACCCCCTCAATATGGGTATCAAATGAAAGGGCTTAAAGAGTAGAATACAGCCCACTATATAAAATATAAAATCCAAGATGGCCGCCATCAAAAAAATGGTGAATTACGTATTTTTTAAATTTTAAATTTAATTCATTTGTTATACACATAAACCTTCCTTCTTTCCTTCTTAAAGCACTCCATCTATTTAAAAAAAACCCGCATCAAATCCGTTGTGTACTTTTAAAGAACCTAACCATACCTAGGGACACACAGATAGACAGACATATGGAAATGACGACTTTGTTTGATACTATGTAGTGATTATAATATGATAATAATTAATTAGTGATATATTCGTGATGAGTAGTAAAGTACAATAACACGTGATAAGCAGGGAAATGTTGCAAGGAATGCAATTGCTCAATTATATGAGTGCAGTCGGCCGAGTTACCACGGTATCTGTCGCGAGGTATACTAGAAATACTGAGTGAATAGGGGCAGAGAGCCGGCCTGTCTTGTTGCATAATGCAACTTCTTTTTTTCTCGTTCATCTCTCGAGCGATCTTGGTTTTTATTAATTTTTTATATTAAACTAGGCACAAATTCAAAAAAAAGTTTAGTTCTTTTTTGCATTTAGATAGTGAATTTTAATTGCTTTAAGTCTATAGTGTTTTAAATTAACTAACGAAAGTGAAATGTCAAGTCTATTACCCAGCCCGCTGGTGAGAGGTTTGCTTTCTGTAACTATTTATTTTAAGGGACTCTTAAATTAAAATTAAAATATTCTCACTCGTGGAATCAGCGATTATGAGTTTCACTCGAGGTATCTCATAGAGAACACTTTAAAACAACTACTCACACACACATACACACGTACTTTTGCAATGTTATTACAAAACGCAGACTTTACGATTGTAGCAGAATTAAACCGCAAGTCCTAAGTTTGCTTAGGACGTGAGTTTAACAATTAAAAAATTACTCTTAATCGTAGACTCGAGGTGTCTCACCAAGAACACATACACAAACACACTTCTTGGATCTATCTTCTACATCTCTTTATTTAGTGCTATAGATAAGTTCATAAACGCGTGTACGCTTGCACCCACTGGCCCAGATTGACAGACTGACATTGCGCCAGTTACTATAGATATATTATAGTTTACTATAGATTATAGATGTACTATTGTGATACTGTGTGATAGTCTGGTATGAAAGTTGTCTCAGATTCAATAGGTTTATTTTGCGACAAATCAAAAAACGAAAGTAGGTACTTAATGACATGTTTTACAGTGGAAAATTGTATTTGCGCTCGTTTTTTTTTTGATAAATACTTTCAGTGAATTCAGTTTCTTAAATTATAACTGCGCTCGCTCTTATTTCGCTCACAGCGATAAGGCCGCCCATTGTGGACCAATTTGTATTGCAGTGCTAATATTTTATATGGTTGCAATAAAGAGTACTTCTCTATTCTATTCTAACCTTTAGTTAAAAAGTTACTCTAAAGATCTGTTCAAACCTCATCGCTAACGCAAGCGGGAATATTGCTCAGGTTGAACAGGCCTTTACGAGGGAACTTATTTTCGTAGCTTTTAAAGCTACAAAAACAGTATAAAAAGCTGGGAAATGTGTGTGAACAGGCCTTAAGTATCTTATTGAGATCTCAACGATTTTTTTTATATAATTGGCTTCAACTGACAGATCAATTAGATGTATGTTCCGTAGGTACTTTTGTAATCTCTTGCTAACTGGATTGCCAACATTTTTTACTAAGCATGACCTACTCAATGCCATCAAATATCAATCATTACTAACGGAACCCGATCAAAATGCCTGTTAATAGTAGTCACGAATAACGGTTCACTGAGGTACGCAAAAAAGTAACTTTTTAATGAAACCCAAGGCTGATTTTAATCCGATTGAGGCATAGGCATTCCTGACACAAAAATGGGCTTATGGGCTTTATTTTGTATGAAGTAAAGTTGAGGTTTATGTGGCAGTTTTTAAAGAGGCATTTGTTTACGGATGAGTGTGCGCGGTGCGTCCAGCTATTGGCATAATTTCACATTCATTCCAATGCTGGTTGTACGTGATCGTCCCGAGGTGAGGCCGTGAGAAAGGCGCATGCCGTCACGCCCGATATGTCAAATATGCAATATACCGCGTATTTGAACATATTACGCCTAAATAACACGATGCTGATGACGACTTTTGCATAGCACGGAAACTACTGCCTGACCCGTTTAGGCGTAAAGTAAGTAAGCAAAATAATGCATCAATAAGCACTTTAAATCACTTCACTGCGAAAATAGTTACCTACTTGTCTCTGTCTTACCACTTCACGTCTAAACAACAGAATTGAGCTGATAAGGTAAAGCCATAGGTATATAATGTAGCCTACTTTTAGCGGGTGAACCCGTTTGGCACAGCTTGTCTGATGTAAATGTATGGTCGTACTATGGGATCTAGATTGGTGGGATCTGATAGGGATATGGAAGATCAAAATAATCTTTTTCGTATTGTCTTCTCACTTTTATTTTGGTATCTTCAAGGCACGAGTGAATAGGTACCTTTCTAGGCATCTTACGTGATCCATCGTCGACCGCATTTTCATTTTCCATCAGGTGGGATGTGGTCAAACGTAGGCCTATCGGGTATAAAAAAAAAGTTTAATCGATATTACCCAATCAGAATCAAGCGCATCGTATGTCTTACGGAAGATGTAATAAAAACATTTTAAGTATAGTTTCCGTATTAAATTTTAATAGTTCATAACTTTTTTAAGTTATTATCCGATTGGAACATATTGATAATTGAGACATTAACCTCGTCGCAAAAAGAAAACTATAGTCTACTGATGTAATAAGGAATAATAAAGGCTTATGAAACTGCAGCCGACAATAAAGCCAACACGCGCTAGCAGCAGGTTTACCGTATATTCAGAAGAAGTCATGAGACTAATCGTCATTCAGTCAAGAAGATACTTTAAGAGTCTTCCGCACGCAGCACGACGAAAAATCTTCCCAGCACTAATGTTACTTGGTGTGTTATGATGTCATTTTTAATTTTAAAAAAATGTCGCACCAAGTAATATTCTCAATACATATTTTTTTATGTTATAGACAGAACAAGCAGACGCCTCATCAGATGGTAAGGTACCACAGCTAACGGATGATTTCTATACCTAGGGCATTACTAGTACTTACGTCCAATCTATTAAGACTATTCACATTCCTACCAAGTACCCAGATGTCACACTGATCACCCATTCAAGTAGGGCAAGCGACGAGCCAGTCGGATGTTATTTAACCCCAGCGATCAATCAAGAATGGAGCTATGCCACATTCAGAAAACGCGACATCCAAATTACCATACGATTTCTATCAATTTATACTCATTTCTAATGCTGGATAACTGTGAACCCACTTATGTGGCTATGTTCTATAAACGGGTGTCGATAAGGGACTGGATGTCGAAACTCTGCCGATTTCCAGTCTTCCATCACAAAGACGATGCGGGAGTGCCGCCAAGTTAAATGGGTATAACCTTGCAATCAACCTGCACGGGAAGCCTCACAAAACCTTTTTTTTTACTCGGGAAAAATGTGTTACGCATCGTCACGTATGAGGACTCCCCGAACGAAGATGGGCGCGGCGAGGATACCCACCAAAAAACTTGGGGGTGTTCCTGCGGGACGCCATTATGCCGGGGCAGCGGGTACGCCGTAGCACTCATCCGCGGCCCCCGACAGCAGCCTCACATAGCCCTCTCGTACCTACCCAAGACGAGCGAGGAACGCGTCTTTACTCACCGTTCAAAAAAATAAAAATACTCTAAACGGGTTCAACGTTTGGTTAACAGTCGATTTGTCATTCCAATCGCGTTGTTTTTAATCGTCGCTCATTACGAACAATGAGGGGACGATAGCACAATAACTTGTTTGCATATTATGGATATCGGTACCAGCAGTTTGATGTACGCCCGGTTTATCTTGCCGTTCGTCTTTAGCACTAATATTATGATTATTTATAATAATTGGAGCTGGTATGACGAAGACGAGTAATTTTAAACTGAACTGAACCGATACTCCAACAGAACATGTTTCCGTAAGTTTCTTGAATTCTTCCCTTAAATAACTAGATCATTCAGAAAACGATGGAGAAAGGATCTTGGGGACTTTTTACAAACCGATTTAGATGAGGTGGCGTAACGAGATACATATATAAGGAGGATTTTGGGGGAGATTTTCGCCCAGTAAGTGGGTACAGTTCAAAAAAAAATAGTCGAAAATGAAAACAACAGATATTAATCACAGAGTAATAGGTCATAGTGATAAGGCATAGAAACACTGAGGTTTAGACAAGAAGCATAATAAATGACGTGAAAAGGAAGCAAGCAAAGTGAATCATAGCTTACGAACTGCTCACAAAATCAATGTAAGATAATATTGTATGCACAGATAGGTAATGTTTAAATATTTGTCCACAAATTTTCGGTCCTGCTTTGAACAGGTTGCCTCGAACAGGTTTTTTAAAGTAGTTTTGAAATGTTTGGAAGCTTTTAATTTTATCAGACACGTAATAAATCCATACATCGATAGTATCTGGGTTGCATTGATACAGGTTGCAGAAATATTTCACGATTTGAAAGTGTCGACTCAGGCAAGGCAAGCGAGAAAATAAGCATCAAAATGTTGATATAAAAAACTGGCAGATATTTTATGTTTATTGTTTACAGTGTTAAGTAAGTCACGATATTCTATTTTTTATTTTCGCAACTTGTCCAAAATTTGAAGCAACTGTTTTATTTATTACAGCACAAATATTAAGTTTGCAAAAAAAATATTATCCAAGAATAGTCGAGTTTTACGTCCAAAACCTTCTATGGTCAAGTCATTCAGTTTATCGGGCAGATAAATTCCCTCAAGTGTGATGTACACCTTTTATGTAACACCCTGTACATTAAAATATAATTGCGATCATATATTAGCGGTAAGGTTTCTTCCATCAGCATACAATAAGAAACAACAAAAAATCTCCAGAATGGTCACCGATTTAAAAGGGCAGCCAATTTAAGAGTCCATTATGATTGTGACTGTACCTAAATGGGGCTGAAGCTGTCTCGTTTCCTCAGGGCTAGTTGTCTCTTTCTATCATGGTATTTGTGCCCAACGGGATGTCAGTGTGTCAATGCATCTTGGGTCTCGTGAGTCTAATGGATGGTAATGGTATGCTGTCCACGTGAACTTTCAAGGCCTGTCTCTACTAAGATAGCAGATATTGAAGCTATTTGCGGATTTCTATGAATCACGGATGACGTAAGTTTAGCAATTATAACCTTTAAGGATATCCTTCACATTAACTTTGAAGTGAGAGCCGAATGAAGGGTTCAACGGTTCAAAATAAATGCACATTTTTACACAATTGTTTATGGAAGAAATTGCATACGCTTATACTACATTCTGATTAGTTATCTATAAGATAGACTCCACGGAAAAAAATATGAATCAATGTTTATTGTTCTAACAAAGAAAAATGTACTTATGTGCATTTATTGATATCTAGATAATTATTTATAACTTCGATTTTAGAAATGACATCCTACTTTTATTATAAATGCAGAAGTATGGATGCGAGTGTATGTTTATTTCTTAGTTTTTAACGTCTTAACAAAAGGCTTATAAATTTCACCTACGTACTAGTTCAGTCGGTTGAAATTTATAAGAAACTTAAACCCCGGAATAACGCTAACACTGGCTACTTTCCGACGGGTAAAACTGTTAGGCGCGGCCATTTTCTTGAAAATTAATTATACATCTAATAGAGCACACAACTCAACAACAGGCAGAATATAAACTATCGCGTCATTCCGTCTGTAATCTAACTAGCATTATTTACCTCCGTCCTTATCCATTGACAGTCAAGAGTCAAGTCACCGATTACAATAATAGCTATGGAACAATTGCATCGGCGACATTGTTCTACAATCTACAACCCTGAGTGTGAGACTAACGTTTCTAAAGATTTACTTTCATTGAAAACAAAAATGAGATAGTTACATATATAAAAATATAGGTACTTAACTCTTTGTTGAAACACTACACATATACAGAAAACTTAAAACATTGGCGGTCTTATCGCTAAAGCGAACTCTTCCAAACAACTTTAATGCTAAACATAAAATACTTATTTTTAACCCCCGACGCAAAAACGACGGAATGTTATAAGTTTGACGTGTCTGTCTGTCTGTCTGTCGGTCTGTCTGTCTGTCTGTGTGTGTGTGTCTGTCTGTGGCATCGTAGCTTCCGAACGGATGAACGGATTTTGATTTAGTTTTTTTTGTTTAAAAGTAGAGTTAGTTGAGAGTGTTCTTAGCCATGTTTGATGGAAATCGGTTCAAGATGGCCGCCGCTACAAAATGGCGGATTACTTTTTTCTTCCACGACCCCCTCAATATGGGCATCAAATGAAAGGTCTTAACTAGTAGAATACAACCCACTATACAAAATTTAAAAACCAAGATGGCCGCCACTACAAAATAGAGAATTACGTACTGCGTTGGGGTTTTTTTTTTAATTTTTAATTTAATTCACTTGTTTTACATGTATAACATTTGTATATGCTAATGTACTAATTGTAATCATACCAATATTCATGTAACCAAGTTCGAGACTATAAAATTACTTTACCCCATTCATTGTGGAGGTAGGTACTATAGGAAACATGCGATCACCTGTTGCGTCTATATAAGGGTAAAAGCGTAGAAGGGTATTCATTCAGCTTTCATGTTTTGCGACGTTTAGGGACCTTGGCAATATGGCCAAGGAATGTCTACTATTTAACAGTATCGTAGAATTATGAAATTAGAGCAATTAATGTAATTTGGACGTACTGTAAATACTGGCACATTTATTTATTTATTATATGAGATGACATTAAACTAGGCTTCGTCTAATTTTTATTCTAACGAACGTGGACGTAGTACGGTTTAAAGTGACAATTTCGAAATTTAACTTTTTGAAATGGTCTTGTGAGATTACTTCAAAACAGTAAACAACCAAAATGTTTTTATTAGTTAATATTTAATATTTAGTGTTAATTCCGCTCTAAATTTCTGAGTCTAATTAAGTTATTAAGAGATGGCGAGGAATTCAAACGTTACCAAAATAGTAATTAGTATTAATTCCACCACCGAGTGCACCACCCGCCCTCCCGCATATGCATGCATTAAGGGTTACAACTATTTGTTAGTGTTAGTTATGTGGTTACGCGAAACACATTATTACGTTTTGCGGCGGGTAACACAGGGACCCCTCCCTTTAATACTAATTACTATTTTGGTAACGTTTGAATTCCTCGCCATCTCTTAATAACTTAGTTAGACTCAGCAATTTAGAGCGGAATTAACACTAAATATTAAATATTAACTAATAATTGTTGTGATGGATTTCCGCAAAGTAACGCCTAGTTCCATAAATTATATCAAAATGTTTTTAACAAAATGAACAATCTCTAACGACCACCATTGTCGATTTAATTAAATGACTTCAGCCGTAAATGTCCATCAATTCGTAAACAAAGCGTATCTCTTAGATGTTTTATCGAAGGCTACACACGTACTCTATTTGAAGGCTCCGTGATCTAGGTGAGAGCCATCTAAGCGGAGACAGACATTTCTAATGTATATTGAACTGAATTTATTTCTAAGGAGCCATAATGTTAAATTAATATTCAGTAATGATGCTAGTTAAGGAACATAATTCAATTAATCTTGGTTGATTAATAATATTATAGTTTGATAATAAATTTCCATTGGCAAATTAACACTACACAACCAATGAGAATTTAAAAGCACTTTCAAACATTTGAAGATGAAACTGTGTTAAAAACGCATTAACTTGCTAACGAATGCGACGCTAAAGAAAGTGTTTACAGTCTCTATCGAAAGTCATCTCACATTACAGAATATCCAAGAACTACATCTATGCAAACAATAAGAGGAAAACCGCATAATGGTAAACGTTAAAGTGGCACAACACTATTGGACAAAGCGAATCGTGATAACGATAACAGTAAACTATTGATTCGAATCGATTCGTCACGTAACGGTGTCGAGAATAACCGGTACAACACTACTGTTTAGGGACTGCAAACTAATTTCAATACAATAGCCCTATATTTAGTTGTTAGAATATTAATAACGATGATATAACGCGCCTGTCTAGAACTTCCTCTTGTTGGAATTAACTCAGGACGTGGTACGGGACGGAAATAAATTAACTTTTAAAGGTTCAAAACAGTCTTCCTTTTTTTTGAGGACAACCTAAGTTCTGAGAAAAACCGGAATTCGAAATCATAATTTATTTAAGTCGTGGCTTCTATATTTTTCCAATATTCAATAATAAAGGTTAGGATAACTGTACGGAAATCCTCAAATTAGCTTCAGTTTAGTATCAAAAAATAAGGAAAGACTCGTAACGTTTATATATAATAATAACGTTTATATATAAATACTTACATATGTACCTCATCATATTGGTATTATTTTTGTCATTTTTTTTCCATTCGAGCATAAAACGATCAGGCTGTCACTTTAAATTACTTCAGAGGTAACGAGAAAAGCATGAACGAAGACCATGCGAATGTTGCAAAAGTAAGAAGCTAGTTAATACCCGTAACGGTTCAAATTGTTCCTCCCAAACAAAGGGCAAACATCGCTGAGAGTCACACACAAGCAACGCCAAGAATGCAAGCTTACTCACGCCGCGGGCTGCGTACGAAATAGTTTCGAAAGTCGCGGAAGAATATAAATTGAATTCTTACCCAGATTTTTGATGACGGAATGCATTGTGATACTGCAGTGCGTTACTTACCTGTAAGCAAGAGAAAAAATACAGTTACTTAAGAGATAATATAGGTGCAATAATACAACTACAAAAATAGCTAATAAAATTGACAAACTTTTCTGTGATTTAACACTTTAAACTTCCGCAATTTGAACTCATGTTAATATTATTAATCGGTACTTATCGCGTAATAATTATATTATGTTAGTTTTACAAAAACATTATAAAACCAACCTCGACGTTACGGTACAGTTGCATGTATCGTGTTCACGAGAAAACTGCAGAGATGTTCATCCTACGGCGTTCGAGACGATAGATTTACATCTACCCTCACTCGGTCAAAAGTGTTCTCAGGGTTGTCACGACACACCACGGTATCCTCCGGTTTTCGAATTACGTTATGACGCAAACACCTTCTTATTACCGGATTCCACGTAGATGACAATTTGAGACCATCTTCACGATTGAAATTTCGATGTTTTTTAATCAACACAACAGACCAGATAGGAACTATTTTAAGGAACTTTTCCGTCAAGACCGTATATTATATTCCACTGTCCAAGATGTCGCAGCGTGTGAGAACGGCAAAAGATGTTATTCCTTTTCAAACGCCGGGTGTTTACAAGGTGGATTGTAGTTGTGGTAGCTCGTACATAGGACAAACGAAGCGCACCATCGCAGATAGAGCCAAAGAGCATATTGCAACTGTCAAGAACCGACAAACAAACAAATCAGCGATCGCTGAGCACCTACTTGATTCTGGACCAAACCACTGGATTGAGCTCCACGAACCGAAAACACTTTCTACAGTAGGATTTTATTATCAAAGAATGGTGCGTGAAGCAATTGAAATTAAAAAGATCGTAATTTCAATCGTGAAGATGGTTTCAAATTGTCATCTACGTGGAATACGGTAATAAGAAGGTGTTTGCGTCCTAACGTAATTCGAAAACCGGAGGATACTATTATTATTGTGTGTCGTGACAACCCTGAGCACACTTTTGAGCGAGTGAGGGTAGATGTAAATCTATCGTTTCGAACGCAGTAGGATGAATGCCACTGCAGTTTTCTGGTGAACACGGTGCGTGTTACTGTACCATGATGTCGAGGTTGGTTTTATAATGTTTTTGTACAACTAACATAATATAATTACGCGATAAGTCCCGATTAATAATATTAATTTTGTTTTTTTGTGTACAAAAATCATTATATTCTGAATTCTGATTAACAAATTGCGGCCAAATTGGAAGTTTTGATCATGTTAAATTTCTATATCTTCATTAAGAATTCATGCATCATGGGGATTTATTTAGGCTCACGTGTTCGCGAGTCCAGTTCCGTACGTCAAATGTGGTGGGAGCCGCAGAATATCTTAAGCATTTTTGCATTTCTGGTGTGGCAAAGGACTAAGTGTATCACACCAAGTACGTTCAATAGGAACTCCAGAACGTAGGAACAAGCAATAAAACTGGCCTTAATCGCAAAGCCTCCGATGATTTCATCGAGAGACCTTTACGACTTTCCCTGCGATCTAGTTGTGCCCATTGTGAAGGACAATAGGTTTCCACTTTCACACGCCACACCGCGCCGCATCTCACTATGATCTATGAATGGCGTGACGGAGGCAGAATCACCAATTTCATTGTCCTTGAGTATGTTTGGATGAGTGTCGGATGTAGCTGTAATAATGTGTCATGTGATTGTGACGAAACGCTTTGTTTGAAGTTTGATCAGTTCCCAAATCATATCTGCGTTTATTTTGATTGAGTTAACAGTGGGAAGGTTCTTAAAGTGAAATATCTGGATATAACTACCCGATATTGCAATTCGCTCCGGTTGGAAGAGTCAGAAAAATTATACTGACCATTTATTATCCTAAGTTTCGTGTTGAGTGCCACCCAGAGAGTGAAAATTCAAAATTCTGCGCGGATCTGCACTGCTGCACTGCGCCTGTCACCCTGACATTATCAGTTCTAGAATCGTCCATGCCCAGTAATTTCGCTAATAACATTGCCTCAAGGGTACAATAATGCCTGCACATTA
This sequence comes from Hemithea aestivaria, assembly GCA_947507615.1. Taxonomy (NCBI): domain Eukaryota; kingdom Metazoa; phylum Arthropoda; class Insecta; order Lepidoptera; family Geometridae; genus Hemithea; species Hemithea aestivaria. Next base: position 13,550,112 of record OX382328.1, read on the forward strand.
CTGCTTGGCGGAAGAATAACTGACAAAGGTGTACCACCAAACACGATAATCGAAAACGATATAGCGTATAGTTGAAGATCATGATGATCTTTCACTTATTGCAATAAATTAAAATTACAAGTGTAAAATGCCAAGTGCGTAAAATGTTCAAGTATCTCGATAACATCACACTACAATCACTTTGTACTTAATAATTGGAAACCTTAAAAAGGCCGAAAATTGGCAAAGATCACAAAAAAGTGGAACAACATTGTAAGTCTTGTAAGTTAAGCCTCGTTCGGGTACATAATCGATTGTAAGGTTTCGGCGAAAAAAAACTTGTATATTTTATTTATTTTATCTTAATTTCGTTGAGCTCAATGATATCGGGTGCAGGTGTGCGGCCGCCGGCCTTCGGCACCACCCTGTCGACATTCTTGGCTTTATGGACCCCATAATAATGTAATGGTACAAGTAAAAGTGATAAACTAGTCTTGGGGTATGCGGATTGAACGCTGAATCAGTCAATGCATGCTTAATGGCATTACTTTTAATTATTTACGCTGAAACTACTGAACCCCGATAAGATATTACCCCGAAATTTGGTATGCAGCTTGCAGGACATAAAGAGTTTGATTTGGGTACTTTTAAACTACTAGGTGTATCTTCGCAACGTTTAGATTGCTGAACGGATTCAGTTGAAATTTGGCAGACAGGTAGGTTTTATGGCGTAGCCACTTAGAAAGCTTTTGTAAAATTTATTTTCAAGGCGTAAGCTAGATTAAAATAAGGAAATAAACAATTTGTACATTGCTATTATAAAATAGGTAAGTATAAAAGCAGACGTGTAGGTGAACGAACGATCTTACAAGAATTTATGTTTTCTTTGAACCGGATAATGATGATTAAACCGCGTTAATCTTAGTTCCTTAGATAATTAACGTTGGAAATCATCGTAATAAAACTGCTTGCTAAGATATTACCGAGCTTGTATGAAGATTTATTAAAATAGAGGTACCTACTACATATAGCTACGGGCAGTTTTACCCGCTGAACAGTAGCCTGTGTTACTCCAGGTTCTAAACTATCTGATCCGCAGCTTTGGTACTATGGTGTCCCGCAAGAACACCTCTAGATTTATAGCGAGTATCATCACTGCGTCCATCTTCGGCGGAGTAGTCCCATAATATACATACCTCTTAGCGCAGAATGCTGAATACATTTATCCTGGACCAAAAAAAGGTCTTGACTGTCTACATACATACGAAATTTATACGCTCTAAAAAAGTATGTAAAAACTTTCATAAGAACTGATTTCTAAGAAATGAATGTTGACGTAAACAACTTTTGCATGTTATTTTAACCCAATTGACTGAGAAATATTTGCAAGAACTACATTTTTTAGATTCAGCATTACGACATAACTAAGTACAAACCAGTGTTGTGATTTGATTGGCTTTGCAAATCAATGAATAAGGTTAGAAGGTCGCAAGCAAAGGATCGCGATTGAGTATTAATTGACTAATAAATTGATTTTGCATAATTGAAATCTTTATATCTAACTTCTCAATAACTTTTTGAAACAGCTTGTTTTAATAGCTAACTATAGCTGTTATGTTGTTTTACCCTTTGCATCATCATTGGGTCTAAGGTATTTGCGTAGGTAGATAAACTAAATTTTAGCCAAATCGAGTTCAAAATCATGTAATTTTTCAAACGTTACTGTGCTTCGGTAGAAGGGCATTGTATCTAGTGAAATTCCTGGGCTGAATAGTCTTAACATCTTATGATTTAGTAAGAAGCGTTGGCATAGTACACTTAGAATTTTACATCATTGTAAAATCCTGGGTAGCACCTGTACCCTGTACTAATTATATAGGCAGGGTTATCTCTTATTATCATCAGAGCGAGAGGAGAGCGTCTTGCTCGTCTTCTTTTCTTTTTGTATAAAAAAAAAAACATAATGATATCGGAATGAATGAGTGATTATCTCAATTAATAACTTAAATACGAGAATGATCTTATTTTGATTAGAATTCACAAGAAATACTCGCGGATGCTCAAACCAGTTCGGAGCATAAATAAAAATTAAAAATACATCAACGAGGATAATACGAGTATCAATAGGTATAGGCAGACATTATTCGCAATGAAGCCTGGTACATATAAAATATAAACTATTATCATAAAGGAAATATTTGTATGTTTGTGACGGATAAAATTAAAAACCATTGTTAAAATTTCCTAATAATGTATGTGTTCCTAATGTGTGTATTTCCTGATGTGATATTATAAAACAAGTGAAACTTGAACTGAAAAACTTTTTAAAAGACAAGCTTTTATTATTATTACCATCTAGCACCATTGTACTCGTCAAGACAAATCAAATGAGCCCAAACTCGATGGGGTTGCGTCGTTTAATTACGAAGTTCTTATGGCCACTATCCTGCTCCTTCATCAGATCAGCTCCATGTCATAATAATATTGCGTTGTCATCCGATTTATATACGTGCATGCCAAATTTCAGCTCAATCAGAAATCGGGAAGTGGATCAAAACTTCTAAGATTTGATTACAGACAGACAGAGAGACAACAGACAGGTGAAAGTAAATAAAAGCTTGTAATAATGTTCATCATCATCGGCCTTTGCGTCTATTGCAGACGATTTAAGCTGTCTTTTTGGGTTGCGTCGGCACTTCATCGGTGGCTAATAAAACCAATCCTGGAGCGGCAGGGTTGAATACATGTTGGGCAAACGTGCGTCACAGAAGGGTAAAAAAGTATTACATAGGTATAATGGTAAACTTCACCATTAAAATGCTACATGATGCTAAATAACAAGGTCTACTTTTAATCATCAAAATCCTCAGCGAGCGAAGCCAGTAGACTGCTAGTCTTTTATAAGAATACTAGCTTATGTTCGCGACTTTTTCCGCATGGCAAAATCCTTTTTTAGCGGATTTCTACGTCATTAAACCTATCTGTGCTCCAAATTTCAAGCGAATCCGTTCAGCGGTTTGATCTTTGCGTTGATAGATCAGTCAATCAGTCACTCTTTCCTTTTATATATTTAGACGATGGATTTTTAAACTCAGTAAAAAGATTGACGAGGATATTTTGAAGAGGAAAACATAGCATTTTTTGCAATTAAGTAAAATTCAACCGGTCTTAAGGATTGATGAAAACTTTTTGGTGGCTGGGATTTGATTATGGTCATTGGTTATAGACGGTATTTAAATGGAATTAGGGTCTTTAAACTATTTGAAAACTCTGATTTCACGTTTAGTCAAGAGGTAGAATATACTGCTTTAAAAGGGCTCAACATAGGTGCGGATCTCACACGAAACGTTATACGTTAAAACGTTTTAATAAAATAAATCTCCAAATCAATTTTTGTAAAATGGGCTAAGCCACGCTCTTTGGCATGGTACGAGTAAGTCTGATATTTTGGAAAACATTATGGTAATATTGACTTGTTATTGAATGAATAATGGGAGCCGCTTTCTGCGTGATACATATATTATTATGATTTTTGGATTCTTGAGCCCCGCGCCCCTTACCTTTAGGCCACTATCTAAATATATAAAAGGAAAGAGTGACTGACTGATCTATCAACGTTCAGCCTAAACCGCTGGACGGATTGGGTCGAAATTTGGAACATACATAGATAGTTTTTATGACGTAGACCTCCGCTAAGAAAGAATTTCTGCACGCGGGCAAAGCCGCGAGCACAAGCTAGTCTCCCTATAAAAGGTAAGAAGTGACAAAAATCCTACCTACTACCGTTGCGTGTAGGGCCCGCCTTTGTGAAGGCGGGCAGTCGTCGACGGAGGACTGGATGCAAGGCTCTGCCGATTCCCAGGCCTCCGTCCCAAAGACGATGCGGGAGTGCCGCCGGGTTGTTTTAGTGGGTATACCCGTGCAGCTGCCCTGCACGGGGAGTCCCACATAACCCTCCCATACCCCCGATGGGAGGGTATGCGTAACGCATTTTTTCCCGGCGTTAACAAAAAAAAAAAAAAACCTACTACCGTTAAATCTACCAGCACCACGTTTCTGTATCATGTACGCGAATTAGTGCCTTAAATAAACTCAATTTATATTCTACAGTTACAATTCGGTATAAGTGCTCGATCAACATGAAGTAATTAAAGACATTACATGTTAAGTAAAATTCGCCCAAATTGCCTGTAAAAGTTGAATGCGGTGGCCCAAAAAGAAACCCGCTTTCACAAGAGAACGTCGATTTTAGCATTTCAGTCACGCCAGCCGCCGTTCACTGCAACTATTTTGATGTATTTCCAAATCAACTTTATATTTAATACGGTTTTTATTTAAGTATATTATTATATTTTGTATATAATATGAATATTGTAATGAATAACAAATAATACTAATACAACTAATACACACATACTAATTCATTACAATAAATACCCATATAATTAATAATTAGGACCTTTGAAAAATAGGCAGAATAATGTATTTCACCCTAAAAATCAAATTGTTCCAAAGATAGTAGTAGTAAGCAATTATTGTTCAGATGATAGATGCAAAAAAATAGATGAACTCATCCTCAGTGGGAAGAACCTAAAATGTGTAAATAAGATCGCTTTTATCTAACCGTACGTACCTACATAGGTACGTTTAGTTCATAGATTTTCTCGCGTATCATAAGGTGATACAAATGTTATCTACAAAATATCTATTATTGAGATAAGAGTCTAATTTCCTGAGTCCCCATCTTCGCCTACAAAGCAGATCTAATGCTCGATGGAAAGCATCATGAATCATGATTGCAAATAACAGACACAGTGCCAGCTCGTAACATTTCCCTTTAGTCTTGAGCACAGCAATGCCTGTAGGTTACTGCTCGGTGGATGAATAACTAGAAAAGGTGTGGTATTTCCCTAGATGACCCCTGCAATCAGTCGTGGTCCTCATACCTGAGGGTCGTGACCTTCTCCATCTATGACTTTTTCCCACGATGTTACACCATCTTGTCCTATCTCCGGCCACCCGACCCGACCTCTGCAATAGAGGCCAATTAATACAAAAATATATTTAGGAACCCACAGTCATTTACAATGAAATCAACGTATGTAAATGTACTCGAATAATTCATGGAAATGTATGTTTTTCAATCAAAAGAGGCTTACATCATAAGGTACCTGTTATCACGAGCCCGAGCCCACAAACCGGTTGGCGTATCTTCGTATGCTTGTGTAAAGATACTAATTTTGGTTTAGCAGAGTCGATGCTCCCACACTTCTCAAGGACACGCGCTTTGACGCGTTTCGGACAAAATATCGTAATCAACGGGGCCCCTTGAGAAAATTTCCCATTACAATTCATGATTATCGAGATATTATATTATTATGGTGATTTATTGATGTAAAATGTTGGTTTTTTCCACTTAGATTAGAAATAACTTTTCTTACACTTTTCGGACGAATGGCGTAATAATTTCTTCGTTTAAATACATATACATATATTTCGAATTCCTAAAAAAACGGCTACTTTGCACCTGATGAAAATTAAGAATAAGAGAATTTATATCCAAATTAAGCTTAAATATTAAGTCTCGAATGTTATAATTAGCCTGCTTATTTAGCAGATCCCAATAAAAGATATAATATGTGAAAGCACGTGAGTTGTGTGTGAGTCATATTGAAGTTTTGTTTGATGACACATCTTAAATTATAATACTCGTATTATAAATATCATTGATAACAATCGCTAGGGACTTTTTTTATTAATTGAAATAACAAACAAACGCCAATTATGGATCGAATTATATTGATAAAAATTTAATCCATACATCCATATCCATATCCATCCATATCCATACATATAATAAGAATGGAAATTTCTCCCCATTCATTGTGATCCTTTACTAAGATGAATCGTGAAAATACGCATATGAACAAAACGACGCGAAAAAGTCGCTTGCGCGATCTAATTCGTAAAACATTTTGTAAATTTTTCCAAGGGAAACGTAAAATAAAATGATAAAATAAATAATAATCATTTATATCGGACCTAGACATGTGCGCCGATTATAAAATGACCGGCGGCGGCGTCCGGTCGAAAAATGACCGGCGGCGGCGGCGTAATCGGCGTGAAATCGGCGTGGGGGTAAAATTCAACAAAAATCAAAATAAAGCGTGCTAAATCACGTTTCTTAAATATTATTTGTTATATTTAATAAAATTAGCCGTTTTTTTTGCGAAAATCTATGATAATTATTAATTAAATATCAATAAGTAGTGGAAATAAGCTAGAACACGCCCGATTGATGAAGTCCACGCTCCGACCTTGCCCACTTCCAACTGTCGCTGGATCCAAGCATTCCAGATTAAACTGGAGAACCGATTCGCAGCCTTGGAAACCACAATTGACGTTGACGTAGACCAGGATCTAAATAGAGTGGTAGAAATCTTGCGGGAAGAAGGTGCTAAATTGAGCGAGAAGAAACGCACAGGCAGTAAGTTGAAGCTTTCTCAGGAATATTTGCAGCTGATGAGGGAGCGACGTGAAGACCCACCAACAAATTTGTCAGAGAGACGAGCTCTCAATAAGACAATCTCCAAGGCAGTAAGAAGAGACCTCCGGAGCTCCAACACACGCGCCATTCAGGAAGCGATAGAGCAAATACGGGGGAATAAGGTCGTCGTGCAGAAATTACGGAGGAGTCAGTTGACAAAGCTGACTACATCAGGTGGAAGCGTCGTTACCTCTCAGCCTGAGATTCTTGCTGAGGTGGAAGACTTTTATAGCAAGATGTTTGCTTCGCAGGCGCCTCAGCCTGAAATCCGCAATGATCCAAGAGCCCCTCTAACGCGGCACTATACCGAAGACCTCCCGGATATCAGCGTAGACGAACTGTCGATGGTCCTTGGTCAGCTTAAAAATGGAAAAGCCCCTGGTGAAGACAGAATTACATCGCAGCTCTTGAAGGCTGCAGATGCTCCTGTATTGAGAGAGCTCCAGCGAATATTTAATTATGTCCTCTTCTCTGAAATAACTCCAAAGGCGTGGAGCAAGAGCGTGGTAGTGATGTTTTTCAAAAATGGTGACAAAACCTTTTGAAAGAACTATAGACCTATTTCGCTCTTGAGCCATGTCTATAAGCTTTTCTCAAGGGTTATCACAAATCGTCTCGCACGAAGATTTGATGAGTTTCAGCCACCGGATCAGGCCGGCTATGGCACCATAGACCACATCCACACAGTGCGGCAGATAATACAGAAGACCGAAGAGTACAATCAGCCCCTATGCTTAGCTTTTGTGGACCATGAAAAGGCCTTTGAGTCCATTGAAACCTGGTCTGTTCCGAAGCCAAATCGATTGGCGATATATCCAGGTGTTGAAAAATTTGTACTATACCGCCACAATGACTGTCCAAGGCCAGAACCGGCAGACTAGACACATCCCTTTAAAATGAGGTGTAAGACAAGGAGACGTATTTCCCCTAAATTGTTTTCCAAGGCTCTAGAGGATGTGTTTAAGACGCTACACTGGACTGGACGGGGCATCAATATCAACGGCGACTACATTTCACACCTGAGATTTGCAGGAACCTGAGATTCAGGAACGCTGCAAGACTTGCAACAAATGCTAATCAGCCTAGCTGATTCCATGGTTGATTGTAAGAGTTCTTCCCCCATAACTGCGATGAGGGTACAGTGCTCACTGAACCATGCTGGGCACGCGTATCCACTCGGCAGCCACAGAAGTTGCAAGCAGGGGTCGGTTCTCTGCCGGCTACGTGATGCATGCAAGTACTTTTCGAAGCATCCGTACCCCTGGAAAACAACTGCATGAGCCTGAAGGTCAACGACCTGTGCTCTCTGTCCATCCACCGCAGGAGTAGCGGACGGATCAGGCGGGGAGACAACCGGGCAAAGTGCTCCCGGAAATAGTACCGCCCATCGAGGACGAGTCCAAGATATTTCAACGAGGGCTCGACTGCGATGTTATGTGACCCTGGCGTTATGTTGGCCTTCACAGCGACAACGATCAAGGCAAGTCTACACAGCGACAACGATTGCCAACGAACCTCATCGTTGGCTTTCGCTTCGCTTGTTTGGTGTGGAACATAATGGTGGAAAGTGGAGATCATATTTTCATACGAAAATCATACGTTTAATTTCACAAAATGTTAGTAATTTACTACTCGGGTAGCAATAGCAACAGTTAGTGGTGCGTGTCAACTCGAGGCCCCGACTAGATTCATTCTTTTCTATTCTTTTACATACATTTGTACGTGGACATACTGTATAAATTTATATTCAACCCCTTTCAAGTCGTTTAAATTTATGTGGGACATTTCTTGTGTCTTCACTTATTTTATTTTGATGATAATGATGATAACAATATTATAATAGCGTTAATATAGTGAAAAAAAAGTCACGCCGATTTCACGCCGATAAAATGACCGGCGGCGGCGGCGTGACCAAAATGACCGGCGGCGGCGGCGCGGCGGCGCGGCGCACACGTCTATATCGGACACATTGCCCCTAATTTACATCAAAAATTCTAAATAAAAGTAATAGAATATAAAGTAAACTCAATTCAAAAAAATATGGTGCGACAAACTGCGACAAACTAAAAATACGCCATCTATCGATGTGGCTGTAAACGAAACCTTTAATTTGGGCTAAATTTGTAAATAGTTTGTGTCACTGGTGTGGTTAAACAACACCACCGATTTGAATAAAATTTTCACTAATACGTTGCAGTTTTCTCTACTTGAACCTTAGTGTTGGTTTTAGTCAAATCGGTTCATAAATAAAAGAGTTATATCAATCTAAAGATTCGCATATAAAATGCTAATAAACAAGAAAGGTAGTCATAGGAACCGCGTAATCAAAAGACAAAACCTCATCGAGTTTGGGCTCAATTGATTCGTCTTGACGAGTACATTGATACTATATAGTAACCAGGGTCCGATGACGGAGCTGGAAGGTGGCCATAGGAACTCCGTGATTAAAAGAAAAAACCCCATCGAGTTTGGGCTCATTTGATTCGTCTTGACGAGTACTTTGATGCTATATAGTAGCCAGGGTCTGTACATAGGTAGGTATCATTTTGCACCTTATTAATTTCTAAACCATGTAAAATCATCAGGAAACAAATTAGAATTCATTTAAATTAGTAAATGTAACTTATTTCTCATATGAATCAGCGCCAGCGGAAAATAATGGAACTAATCTAATGTGCGCATAATGCGTGTAAATATCAGTAATAAATATCTTTTTGCTGCTTATTTTTAATTTCTAAAACATGTAAAATCATCTGAAGATAAATAGAAAAATTCATTTAAAGTTCATTGTAAAAGTAAATTATTTTTCATACAAGCTAGCGCCACGGAAAATAATGGAACTAATGTCCTAAGAAAAGAAGTCCCGCGTAACCTAGCGGAACTAAATAATAGATTTATAATTACTGTGAATACTTCATTTATTATATATTTTTTATTTGTTAGATTAATTAAATATTATGTACCTATTTAATTGAGAAATTAAATATGAGAAATTATGAATTGTTAAAAATCTGTAGATATTTTAACTTAAAATCACGCGATTGTGGCGCTCCATCTAGGGGGATCTTTTGTAAAAATCACTGGTTATCCGGAGACACACAGACATAAAATCTGTTCACACCCATTTAGGCATACATCCAGACACAAACTTTCACGTTTATAATGTTAGTAAAATTTTGCAATGATTATTATAGAACCTTTTATCTGTGTTATAGATAATCATTTTTTTTTTTTTTTTATGTGATGAAGTAGAAGACGAGCAAGACGCTCTCCTGATGTTAAGAGATAACGGCTACCCATAATCAGTACAGTGTTACCTAGGATTTCACAATTATGTGAAATTCTAGGAGCACTGCAGTCATAAGATGTTAAGACTCTTTAGCCCAGTAATTTTACTAGCTACAGTGCCCTCCTACCGGAGCACAGTAATGTTTGCACATCACTGCTTAGGCGGTAGAATAACTGGCACTGTTGGGGTACCCACCTAGACGACCTCCTGCAAAGGAAGTCTACCCCCGGTAAGATATAGAATAGGCGGATTTAGGGGGGGGGGGGCAAGGGGCCAAGCCCCCCCCCCCCGAGTCATTAAGCAAGCTGCTCGCGCACATATTATAAAGGATGTTTAAGCTTTCTTACTGCACAGAGCGAGTAGGCGGATTTAGGGGGGGGGGGGGGGGCAGGGGGCCAAGGCACCCCCAGAAGCATTGTAGAGTTACGAATTTCGCACATATTTCATGGTAAAGATTAATTTTTTTTTTTCGGCGCTCGCAGCTAGCTGCTCGCGCACTTATTGTAATGGATGTTTAAACTTCCTAACCGCTCAGAGCGAGCTAAACATACACTTTTCGTAATGAAAATTATAATATTTTTGCCCGTCTGCACCCCCCCCCCCCCCCCCCCCCCCAAAACCAAATCCTGGATCCGCCTATGATTTTAGGTAAACACCTCAGTGGTAGAGTCCTTCTCACGAATGAGGTCCCGCGGAATTTTGCGGAACTAAATTAAATTTTTTCGATAAATTCTGGACTTCATGCCATAAATAATTTTTCACCACTCTCGCACGAAAATAGTGTCTTTGGTCATCGATTTCAGTGAGCAAAAGCCGTTTTTGCTCTCTAGAGAGGCAAAGTGATTTGAATTTCGAACACAATTTTATTGGCTATGAAGAAGTTGGTGTGTTCTGAAACTTATTTGTGTACAATTTTTATTTAACTGAGGTGCACATAATTTTTAATGTTATTTATTGAATTTTAAGTTTATAAATTGTATTTTTTCAATAATATTTTAAATAAAATACTATTATAGAATAATAAATGAGTTTTTTTTAAAAATATTATTACAATTTGTTTTTCATAAATATGTCACACACACAAATTTCGAACGCAACTCTTTTAATAAAAATAAAAAAATACAAAATGGCGGGATGTAGAAGTTTAGAGTTTACAGTCAAATGGAGAATGCGTTGTGACGTCATCGATAAATGCCATCTTTGTCTCTCTCTTTTGTATGAGGTAAGTGAGATGGCACTTATAGTTGTCATTTTTCTTGCGACAGTGGTGTTCACGACACATTTTCCATTTGGTTCTAAACCTCTTGGTAAAGATTCAAATAAATATTTTCAACTTAAGTTGTAAACTTTTGCAAATTTCTATTTGTGATCTAATAGTCTGTTTAATTACAAAGAAATGAGTGACCCCAGTGATGAAGGTAGTTGTCTTACGCCAAAAGAGTTGAAAGAACAAGTTTCGAATGCCGAGTTAGGTATATGATAGTTTCATTTCAGAAAATTTCATTTTAGTTTTTTTTATACAACGATGTAAGAAGATGAGCAAGATGCTCTCCTGATGGTAAGAGATAACGCTGGGATTTAACGAAGGTTAAATTCTGGGTGCACTGCTGAGTCATAAAATGTTAAGATTCTTCAGCCCAGTAATTTCACTAGCCACAGTGCCCTCCTACCGAAGCACAGTAATATCTGCACATCACTGTTCAGGCGGCAGAATAACTGACACTGTTGGGGTACTAGCCGACCTCCTGCAGAGGAAGTCTACCCACGGTAAAGAGATCACCATTAAATGACGCGGAAAAGAGTCAAGAGTAAGTGTACGGAATCAAGCTGTTATTATTCCGTATTTTTATTAGTTTTTCTGATTTTAATGATAATTTGATATATTTTTGTTTACTGTATTTAATCTTGATGTACTATATGTGTAAGTGGTAATTTATTGCCGTTCTAATTTGTACTGTGGTATAGGTATAACGATAGTTCTGGGACTTATCCCAGGACGTCTCTGAAATCTAAGTATTATTCACAAAAAATGTTTCATAATATTATTTACTAGCTTATGCTCGCGACTTTGCCCGCACGGCAAAATCCTTTCTTAGCAGTGGTCTACGTCATGAAACCTTTCTATGTTCCAAATTTCAACCCAATCCATCTAGCGGTTGAGGCTGTACGTTATACAGATACATCAGTCACTAGCTTATTCTCATGGCTTTGCCCGCATGGACGGGTTACGTTTCATAATACCTACGGTCGTTTCAACTACGGTCGATATAACTACGGTCGATTCGCATAAGTTCATTTCACATATTGGACGACTCGCTTACAGTGCAACTCGCCTGCGGTTGATTAAACTATGGGCATGTGAACTAATGGGCGATTCGGCCAATGTTCATTTGATATATTGGTTAATTCAACTATGGACGACTCACCTACGGTTTATAAATTCTTTGCTACGCGTGTTTTTAGTACAGTATTCAGGGCAAACCGAAATCTGTTGGTTAGGTTAGGTTTGAACAGTGACCACAATGCGCGAGCCGAGCGAGCGAAGCGAGCGTGCCGCGGCAGCGGCCGGCGAAGCGCCAGAAATTTTTCTTATTACTGAATTATTTATCCTGTGTCATGGCATCTTCAGGCATTTTGGCATCTTCTTTCATCTACCTCATCATGGCAAAGTGGCATAATAAGCGGTCTGCGCACCTACAGATAGAAATCATTCAGGTATCAAAAACAACACGTTTCTGAATTCTGTACTATAAACAAGTATTTTTTAGCTGTCATACCTGACTAGCAGCCGGAAACATGGTCTAAAAATACGTGAAACGTCCGTTAGTTCGGTCAAAAATAGGCAAATCGTCCAATAGTTTAATCAACCATAGCTCAATCGACCGTAGCTGAGTTAACCGTAGGCGAATCGTCCAATATTGATTTCAACCAATAGTTATTATGAACGTAGGCGAAACGTCCAATAGACATTTTGAATAGTAGGTGATTCGATCGTAGTTACATATTGGCAAGGTTTGCCAGCCTTTACTAATTCTACGCCCATTAAGTCGCAGAAAACCCGTGAATTGAATCCCTCTTTTCCGTGGAATTGGAAATCGAATTAAATGGTCTGCATCAAATTCATTAATATATGAATAATTTACTGTCACGCGCTACGAAGTGCGCGCGGGTCAGCTAGTGATAAATATGAGCCAGAGGAAATTGTTACTATTTAACTAGTAAAATAAAAAAAGTACTAAACCGACTTTAAGGTCGCTCTTAATAACAATACCATTTGATTCTTATATCCTTAAAATCAACGGAAATTTGTGTGTACTTCTATTTTTTTTTATCTTAAATCGATTGAGCTAAATAATAATAACAATTGGGGTTTATACTCCAACAGAACAGGTTACCCTACTTACACTGTCAGAGTCAAATCACAAGTTATAGGTTGTGTGGCGAACCTATATGTTGCAGTTTCAGGTCGCCGAGATTACTACAGGGCCTGCAACATGACCTAACGACTGCTTCCTACATATCTAAGATTTGGTATGTAGAATCTTAATAGTTTTTATCCTAGAATGACATGTCTATTATTATACCACTTTTTTGTCAGGTAATAAAACCTAGGCGCAGCTAGTCAAGTACAAAGTAATATTAAACAGTGCTACTTCAAATATAAAGAATCCAACACACGGTTTTATTACCATGGCCTTTGTATATAGAGGTAAGTATGATTATCTCCAATCACAACACTGCATTAGTAACAACACTAACAATCGATTCGAACCAGACGTAGACGATCGATCATTCGAATAGAAGTAACAGCTATCGATTATAATTTCATCACTAATGATGCAACTATTCGAGCCTCTGTAACAGGATGTGACTGGGTCGATCACGCATCAATTAATATTAGATTGGTCAATCACACTATCTTACTAATATTATAAACGTGAAAGTTTGTAAGAATGTGTGGATGTCTAGATGTATTTTTGTTACTCTTTCACGCCTAAAAGGCTTATTACACCTGCCTAAATTTAGAAGCCTAAATTCAGTCGCCACTGAATTTAGTCAAGTGTAATCACATTTAGCATCCTAAATTTAGAAGAAAGTATCGTGCATCCTAATTTAGTCACTGAATTTAGTGACTAAATTCAGCCAAGTGTAATAACCACTTAAGCGGGTGGACCATAGACATAGACACATAGGCTACAGTATAGCGGGTAAAACCGCTGGGCTCAGCTAGTATAAGATATTTAGCGGAGTAGCCCTGCGATCAGAAGCCACGTATTGGCTGCCAATTGTAACACACATGTGTTTTTATTTTGTTTTATGTAAGTTCTTTTATATGTTTGTGTTTCAATAAAGTGTTATCTATTGGCTAGATGAGATAAGCTGAAGAATGGGGTCAGTGGCGCACCTCAGGATAAACCTATATTCAGCAGTGGTCGAGCATATAAGCGGATGAAAATGAAATAACTATCATAGATTTTTTTTATTCTTTATTGGTTAGCCTTTGTCCACAACCTCGCGTGATGTTAAGCGACGATGCAGCCGTAGATAGTAGCAGGCTGACAGGCTAAACACAGATGATAGCTGGATAACTCTTCCTGGCTTCACTGAACAAAACCGGAATCGTAGTGTAGATAAAAAACCCATGCCTAGATTTAGAGAATGATATTCCCTCTAAAAGCTAACAATTGCGACAGCGCTCACAAAATCTAAGCGTAACATTTCTATGACGAGTCTTTGCCGTTCCTCTTCGTTATACATTCTGTGGATTCGATGCAATATTGGCAGAATGCTTTGGTGGCTTTCCAAGCGTGCAATACCTATTTGTATTCTTATTATTTTGTCTGGATCCGTTTGCACTCTCGAGGCTTTTAAGCACTATGTTTAAACCTGCTTATTATATTTATGAACACATTTTTTACTCTTAGTTTAGGTTCTCCTATTTGAATCAAAACCAAAGATCATGTAACTTTTGAGCAATTTGCTATTTCCAAAGGTTAAATAATTATATTCAGCACTTCTTAGCCTAGCCCATTGCAGGACATAGGCTTTTCTTGTCCTATTATTCTCTGTCCTGGCCTGTACGCGTTAGTTTTTCCTGCGATCACAACAATGACATCAACTGGCCCTAAAGGTTACAAAACTTTATAGGTAGAAATTTAATTATATCCAGTTTAAATTAATGATTTATATTTATAAGTTGATATACATATTATAAATATCAACCATATCAATGTGAGATATCGCCCTCACATCTCTGTTTTGGTGCTTCTCCGCATTTTATGCCTTTCCTGCGCTACAGTATTATGGACTCACCTGAAAGATCTCACAACGCGCCTTCCTCCTAATAAACAAAGTCAGATATTTTTGCACTAAACGATTCGTGAGTACTTAGATTCATAATTGTAAATTAACGGAATAAACTCACTTGTATTTACTTCGGCTTCGTGCCGACCGGCAGCAGCTCCCTGAAGAAGATCCTCGTACAGGATCGAAACGGCCGGCACGAAGCCGAAGTAAATACAAGTGAGTTTATTCCGTTAATTTACAATTATGAAAGTCAGATAGTTACATTGAAAGCTAACAATACAAGAACTCTAACATTCGTTTTTCATAAAAGTAAATGATCAATTTAATAACAAAATGGATATAAAATCAATTTAATTATGACTTAATAACAGTTTTCCCATTGTGTTGTCAGAGAGCATACAATAGCTATAACTTCAGCTTCTTATACTTCGATTTAGTTTCATGGGATTCTCAACACATAATAAAATGACACCTTCATTTATTGGCTAGCTTTTTACAGCATGTTTCTAAGTACAACATGTGTCTCTTAATTATAATAGATAAGATAAGAATATGTACTCTTTATTGAGACCAAAGAAAAATAGTATTGCTTACAACTATTAACTAGTACTAAAACACCCAGCTTTCCAGTACCATCATCAGATCAGCTCCATGTCATAATAATATTGCATTGTCACCCCATTTAATACATGCATGCAAAATTTCAGCTCAATCGGAAACCGGAAAATGGATCAAATTTAACTTGCAAGATTTTATTACAGACAGACAGACAGACAACAGACAGGTGAAAGTAAATAAAAGCTGGTAATTATTATTATGTAATATATGACCATAGTGAGTAGGTAAACATTAATGAGATTGTAGGTTTAATAATGGGTTATAATTAACCAAAAGCATATTAAATCGTGGCTTTTTATAGCACTTTTGAATATGTAGTGACACTCACGAACTAGTTAAAAGGCACTTCGCAGTAAATGAATGTTATATATTAAATTATTTAAATAGATGCTTAAATAATGAGCCCACAAACTGACAAAAGAAAGTTTTTATTTTTTGCTCATAAAATAAAAAATATCTTAGAACAATTTTAAAACTCAGATAGATGTATGATAAAAGGGTTAAATTTTTAAAATTTATAAATACGGGTATACTGTCAAGAAAACGTAAACAATACTGTTAAAATTAGTTCTACTCAATAAATAAAAAATGTGAGTGTATGTTTGGTGCTTGTTCACGCAAAAACCACAAAACTTATTATAATGAAACTCAGTGTGCTGAATACCTGGAAGAATACAAAGGATACTATTTATCCCGTTAAAACCTCGGGAGTGCGTCTAATATTAAAAAATATAATAAGGGGCTGCGCAGACGACAGACTATCCATGACGCACTTTTAGTCTGTGAAAATAGAACCTATGCAATTATATTATTTGTGCGCCGGACTTTTTGCGCGTCGTGTGCGTTACTGCATAATATAATTGCATAGGTTCTATTTTCACAGACTAAAAAGTGCGTCATGGATAGTCTGTCGTCTGCGCAGCCCCTTATGATAATTATATAAGCGAAGCGAAAATACTTTCCAAAAATATTTCCGAGGGTCTCTAAACAAAATAAAAGTTAAAAATAACAAAAGCTTGTAATATGTACCTAACCTTTTATGAAAGGAAGTAATAAGACGAGCAAGACGCGCAGAGATAATGATGCACATAATCAGTGCAGTGCCACCCAGGATTTCACACCATAGCTAAATTCTAGATGCACTGCACCAACGCTTCTTACTCAAGAGTCACAAGATGTTAAGACTCTTTAACCCTGAAATTACACTTAAATGAAATACACGAAGTGTTTGTGTATCAACTTTAAAGTGAAGTCATAAAATCCCGCTACGAATTAAGGCTGATGATCTTTCAGATAATAAAGTAATTAAAATAGAATAACAGTAACAAATTAATTATCGTTATCTTATCACACATTTTTGTACATTCCGTGATTCATGGTTATAATTGGAATTATTAAATCAGTGCCTACAAGAGGTTGCCTACTAGACATTGGGTTTTTAACATTTTTTGTGTGATTGGAACAGGATTTTTTTAAAACAAAATAATGCAATTTTTTGCGCTTTAATTACAACTAGCTCAATAAACTTGCAGCCGCGGCATTATGATATCCCACAGGAACACCCCCTGTTTTTTTAAGGCTAAAGCGCCGTCCCTATCTTGGACATGGGAGTCCCACATACAGGCCTGCGGCCCTGGCGTGATGGATGGTGATGATGCGTAACGCATTTCTCCTATCTCCAAAAAAGGACTAAGATACATAAGTACTTACGAAATTTGGGCTCAATCTGTTCAGCAATATAAATCCACACATCCACACACAGTAGGTACATCAAGTAGTATAAAAGAGGATGATCTAAAATCACGGACTAGCAAACGAAGCGTAGGACGTCCACCCACAAGGTGGACAGACGACCTTACAAAGGTCACCGGAAGACGCTGGATGCAGGTCGCTTCCAACCGGTACATATGGAAGTCCAAAGGGGAAGCCTATGTTCAGCAGTGGACGTCCTACGGCTGAGATGATGATGATATAAAAATGGCGTCAGCTTTACTTGACTTGTGACTTTTTTTTTATACGAGATAGGCCTACGTTTGACCACATCCCACCTGATGGAATATGAAAATGCGGTCGACGATGGATCACGTAAGATGCCTAGAAAGGTACCTATTCACTCGTGCCTTGAAGATACCCAAGTTGTACCGCTCGGGAAACAGGGATGACGGCAAAGTGTGACTTTATACGAAAACAACCAAAAATGATTCTCCAGCGATTCACGGGAACCGAGAGGTCGGAAAGGTTAAATCAACATTCATTATCATCGTTTATGAAAACGCGGGATTCCTACAATAACAGATGTGGGTTTTACAACTTGAGATAATTATTTTTACCTCTTTATCACTATTGCATATAATACTAAGACAAACACTAAGAAGCGTTTTATCGTTTCCTCTCAAAACATTAATATTATTATCGGAAACAAGATAGGTACTTTAATTTTGCCATTATACCGTTTTTGATAAAAGCTATTAGAAGATCATTATATTTATAGTGGACAATTAATATTATCTACACAAAAAAGTTAGGTACTTAAACACTATTCAATGAGCTATTTTTAACCCCCGACGCAAAAACGACGGGGTGTTATAAGTTTGACGTGTCTGTCTGTCTCTGTGTGTGTGTGTGTCTGTCTGTGGCATCGTAGCTCTCAAACGGATGAACGGATTTTGATTTAGTTTTTTTGTTTGAAAGTAGAGTTAGTCGAGAATGTTCTTAGTGTTTGGTGGAAATCGGTCCAAGATGGCCGCCGCTACAAAATGGCGGATTACTTTTTTTTCCACGACCCCCTCAATATGAGTATCAAATGAAAGAGCTTAACGAGTAGAATACAGCCCACTATATAAAATTTAAAATCCAAGATGGCCGCCACCACAAAATTGTGAATTACGTATTGCGTTGGGGGTTTTTTAAATTTTTAATTTAATTCACTTGTTACACGTTGATAGCACTTAAATGAAGATTTTGAACAACTGAATTTAATAAAAAAAACTTCAAGCTGTCAACTACTCGATTTATTTCAATACAATTTAAATGGGACGTGAAAAGAAAACATTCTACGGTTCTGCAGGGCCTTGTTGAAAAATCGGGGAACATTCATATAAAAAGATTGAGCAATAACTATACCTGCGTCTATTTATTGAAGACGATAAAAAATAAAGGTAAATAATAAATGAGTCCTGATTTTCTAAGAAGTTCTTTATATACCGGGGGTAGACTTCCTTTGCAGGAGGTCGTCTAGGTGGGTACCCCAACAGTGTCAGTTATTCTACCGCCTGAGCAGTGATGTGCTCCGGTAGGAGGGCACTGTAGCTAGTGAAATTACTGGGCTAAAGAGTCTTAACATCTTATGACTCTTGAGTAAGAAGCGTTGGTGCAGTGCTCCTGGAATTTCACATAATTGTGAAATCCTAGGTAACACTGTACTGATTATGGGCAGCCGTTATCTCTTAACATCAGGAGAGCGTCTTGCTCGTCTTCTACTTCATCACATAAAAAAAATATATATATAACATTAGGTAATTAAACATAATTTACAAACATAACTTTGAACGCAGACTCCGCAATACGTCCTTGGGATTCCCGAGACGTCAGTTTCCTTGTGCTATTTTCCTTGATAAAATTAACTATGTCGTGTGGAAATCTTTAATTGATCTAAAGACACATAATATAGAATTCTCCTACTTGTTGATCAAAATAAAAGACTGAAATTTACAACACCTTTTTTTTTAATTGCGATATTTGAATTTCTCTTATAATTATTATACCTCTAACTTTTTGTATCATTAAGTGCAAGTATTAAGTATAATATTATCAGGATTATCCATTACCTGTCCAATACCTATCTCTATATTACCTTTCAGTTCATTTACCGTAACTGCAACTATAGGACATGCATAAATAAAATAAAAATTGATAGTTGTTAAGCGGAAATAAACATACAATATTATTATTAATAGGTATATATATTTTTCCTAAAACACCACCTGCACTTGCGTGTGTGCAAAACAACGTGTAATACACATAGTGGCACGATAATACAGACTGGCGCAAACTACAGTGAGCCGCACCGCATCGCGTACCAAAAATGCGCCCAGGGCATGCCACAAATCATATTACTTAGGTATAACAAAAATCCGCCTACTTAGGTACATTTTATATGAACAAACGCACACACTGCAGGTAGATAATGCGTTGAGGTTCATATAAAATGTACGCAGAAGATTAAATAATGTTTATATTATATAAAAATAATTAATTTTGCATGTCTAATAGGCGAATACATTGTTACTAAAGTATAATTTAAGATCACAATGTACATATTATGATCGTACATGATGTAAAATTACATGTATTAGAGCAAATAAAGATTTTGAATTTTAAAGATTTTTATGCGCTGCGCCACGGTGCGGCCCGCCGTTGTTTACTCCAGTCTTAACAACCATGCGAGTAGAGATGCGCCATGCGGATGTTGTGATTCGTGGTCGAGTGATCAGATCGTATCTCTTTGTCATTGATAACGATTACACTAGTGCGTGGGAATATCACGTACTTTCCATACGCAGATTATATTTTATTGTATCCCATTCTAGTGAAAGGAGAATGGAATATTTGTGTAATAGCCGTTTAGTGAATGTTTAAAAAATGAACTATTATGGTACCTATTGTATGTTAGGACGAGTGATTTAAAAAATATATTAAAGTTATGTACTTTAATCTCGATTTCAATAAGCGAGGGCGAGATTTACCACAATATAAATAGGAAAATAATATAATTTTGTTAACTTGTATGAAGTGTTCTGCATATCTGTTTTTGTATGTGTGTATGAAAACATTTTAGCGGTTGGATAAAAAAGGCCAATATCATAAAAACCTTTGAGGAGTCAAGTCTTGGAAGAGTCAAGTAATTTTGTTTGCTAATACAAAAATAAAAAAAAAACGTCTGTAGTTAACATTCACATTCAAAAGTCGTGTTCCAACAGTTATAATTTATAACAATTAAAACAAAAACGATAACATCGCAGAACATAAAATATATTAATTATACCTACAGTTATTTATTTTATCGGTCTTTTCCTACGGTTCGTAATGCAATTGTGTTGTTCTTATAACTTACATAGATAACGAATGTGTTTGAACTGATTTTATTTTAGAGCGTGATGTATTTTATTTATTGGTAATTCTAGTTAGAATATATAGATCTGGAATAAGTGACTTATCACTATAAAAGTCTGTGCACCTTTTTTTAAACGCTGGTTCTTATGGCCATCTTCCAGCTCCATCATTAGATCAGCTCGATGTCATAAAAATATTGCATTGTCATCCTATTTATACAGGCATGCAAAATTTAGCTTATGCGGACACCGGAAAGTGGGTCAAATTAAACATGCAAGATTTGATTACAGACAGACAGACAACAGACAGGTGAATGTAAATAAATGCTTGTAAAAAGAGGAAATTATCATCATCATTTTCCTGCCATTATCCTACATGACGTATATCATCTTCCACACATTAATCTAATGTTTTTCTCTGTCACACATTATATCAACAACAAGTGAAATTTTAAAAATACTTTTTAAAAACAAGCTTTAATTATCATTACCATCTTGCATCATATAGTACTCGTTAAGACAAATCAAATGAGCCCAAACTCGATGGGGTTGCGTTGTTTAATGACAGAGTTCCTATAGCCACCTTCCAGCTCCATCATCAGATCAGCTCCTTGTCATAATAATATTGCATTGTCATCCGATTTACACACGCATGCAAATTTTCAGCTCAATTGGAAACCGGGAAGTGCGTCAAATCAAACTTGCAAGATTTGATTACAGACAGACAGACAGACAGACAACAGACAGGTGAAAGTAATATAAAGCTTGTAAAAAGAGGAAACTATTATCATCATTTTCCTGCAATTATCCTACATGACGTATATTATCATCTTCCACACATTAATCTAATGTTTTTCTCTGTCACACATTATATCATCAAAAAAGTGCTAAAAAGACGAAATACCAAAAAAATATAACCTATAACAGTAAATCTATAAGAATCGCTTAAAAAATGTTTAATAATTAAAATTTTTGGGATAAAATTATGCTACGCAAATATGCTATGCATCTAAAGTTTAAGCGGAGAGATGTATTCTGATAAAATAACCAAAACTCGCAATTAATTTTTAATTGACGCGTAAAATAAAAGCATACACAATGTAAACTTGAAACTTAAGTCAGTAACTAACACTAAACTACAATCTCGGCCCATTTGATACGCGATAGGCGCGCAATCAATCTGCTTAATGGCTAATTTATTTAACTTTGATAACAATCTGACTAACAATCTTAGGATACAGCTACAATTTACATAAAACATTGCTTCTCTGAATTCACTCATTTGTCATTTTGGTTGCTAGAACAGAGAAATGCTAAAAAATACGCCGATTACATGATACGCCGATTATATGTATATGATAATATCTGCACTCTTCTCAATTTTTGGTACATTCTCTCCAGTTCCAGGTCAACTCGTATGAAAAGCTACCTTAGCATTAAATATAATTACATTTAATAAAGTATAAAGTAGCATATAACACCTGTGCCCTAAGATTTTACCTGCAAAGTAGCCAAAAGCAGAAGAGTCTCTAACAGATAAAAAAATTTAGTACCATTGGTTTAGCTTCGCATTATATATACCCCTATATACAGGACAAGGTAACAAATACACACACACATGCACACAGGTACATATTATGTACACATGTACCTCAGGTACAATATGTACCTGAAATACTTTTGGTATGTATGGACCAAGGAATATACGGAACTTACTATATTATAATATATTTAAGGAATCTTATTCAGTGATATTTGTAAAAGAAAAAAACATTTATCATAGTTACATAATAGCACGTTCGCAAATTAGATTAATTTTGCAAGCGTGCTAAAAAACGGGAGCGCGATAAATATTATCACAATAATTTCATGTAAAAACTCTGATAGGTGATCACGAGCCTAAAGAAAAAAGTTAGTAATTTTTTCAATATAGTTTGCAGACCGTTCATTCATAACTTTTTATAATTTTGATAAAAATACTTATATATTTCTTATGCATATCCTTTTTTATTTTTTCAGAAAAAAAAACATTTCCCATTCATACATATGTAGGTATAGGTTTTAGATACGCTTAAAAATTTTCGCAAAGTGGGACTGGCCTATAAAAACAGATTATATCTAGTACAGATGTCGCAGTAATATAGCAATTGCCGTTACATAATTATGTTACTAGGGATATGATTATGAGCCGGAACATAGTCATATCCCTAGTAACATTATTAAGTAACGGCTATTGCTATCTTACTGCGACACAGATACAGATGACAGTACACATAAAGCAGATTGATTGTATATATGCTGAAAATGACGCTAAAATTGTGACCCCTGAAGTTTGTCCATCAACCATTATCCAAATGTCTGTCCGTGTGTTTGTGATGACATAAATTGCAGAAACCCGTTCTGTGTATATTTACTTCACACATCACAAAGTACGCAGTTGAACATAATGAGGCATTTTCGGAGCGTGAAAATTAGTGAATAAGCCCATCTATGTAAGACGTACATGATGCCTAATGGCTTGGACGGATCATTAACCCTTCTTCTATGTCATTCTATGGCTATGGGTATTATTTTTTTAATTTAATATACTCGTTGTTGTATGAACAGTTATTTTAACTCTTTACTTTGATATTATCCATACGTTAATTATATATGTATTGCATTTGGACTACAGACTGTATGCTTTATCAACGCAAAGCTCAAACATCTCTTCTAACTTTACCACTTTTTTTCCAACAAAAGAAACCATGAAACGTAAAAAAGGTGGTATGAAATTAGCCAATTCAATGTAAATCTGCAACTGACTTTCTCCGACTGTAAAAATTGAATGCAGATCCGATAGTTGATATTAAATCAATACAAATCGGAACCAGTGGAAAGGTGTCACTCGTGCCAGCGGCGGCAGGAAAGCGTATCGAGACGGCAGAGTTTCCCTGAGGCGCCCGGCGAGTCATGCTCTATCACCCACTGACATAATCTCATTCAAAATAATTATACCATGTTTCGGAAGGCACGTAACACTAGTCGCACTGTAGGCCTCTATTGTAGAAGCCGCCTGGGGAAGTACCACGCATTTTTTTTTCATACAACGAAGTAAGAAGACGAGCAAGACGCTCTCCTGATGGTAAGAGATTACGCTGCCCATAATTAGTACAGTGCTACTGGTGCACTGCGCCAACGCTTCTTACTTGAGAGTCATTAGATGTTAAAACTCTTCAGCCCAGTTATTGCACTAGCTACAGTGCCCTCCTACCGAAGCACAGCAATGTTTGCATATCACACCTCAGGCGGTAGAATAACTGGCCCTGTTGGGGTACCCACATAGTCGAACTCCTGCAAAGGAAGTCTACCCCCGGTGAATTTACCAGTTATTTTACGAGTACCTCCGAGTAGTAAAGTCCAAGTATATCTGTCTTCCGGACTGAAAAGCAATGTTATCAGTAAAATTACTGGGCATGACGAGATTCAATAAATAAATTTCTCAGGCGTAGTGCAGTGTCGCGCATAATTTTGATTTTTTGCTATCTCTATACCAAATTACAGCTCAATCGGTCCACCCGATTAGGTGAAGAAGTAACAAACACACACTCACCAACTTTCGCATTTAAAATTAGTGTGAAGTGATGTGATATAAGCCACACAACCTATTTTTGTGAACTATTGTGCAATATATCACAAAAAATATATATCGGTTTATACCGATAGAATTATATTAGTGCACCTAATATTCATGATTATAAGCTATTTAGAATTCAAAACAAAACAAAATTATTAGCTACGTACGGTATGTATTAGGCTCTATTTAGACACCCATTTACCTAACGCGGCAGTTCGCGTAATACTAGTGTAATTTCTTTTTAAAAGCAATAATGAGGGACATTTTAACGTCAGTGTGTGAAAAATTACAGTGTTTACTTTAATTTGAACAATTTTGTGTTTAAGTATTTCTATTAAGGTCGAAACATAACTGGTTCATAGGCTGAATTGGGGTCTGCTATACTTTTTTGTCTTTTCAGTACGAAAAGGCTTTTGCAAAAGGCCTAAGCAAAAGGCCGTCAGATCTATGTATCTATTATAATTTGTTTTGTCTGCCTGAATGTGTTGACAGTTTTTGCTTTAAAAGTCACTGTAGCTATGCGAGATCGTGGTCAAAGGCAATTAATTAAAAATTAAACACTTTTATAGACTGTAACTAGTCATGTATGTACTTAGTTATATGTGTAATATATAATGATAATAATTATCATGTCCATACTGTTACAAAGCAATAAAATGAGAATCAATAAAATATAATAAAATTCAAATCTTGTAACATAAAAACCAGTAAAATATTTACTACTTTTTGTACTAAAATTCCTTCGTATACACGCTACTGAAAGTTGTAAAAGTATTATAAAAAAAGAAAATTGACCACCGTTAAAACCTATGATGATCATAAAAAGTGTATATTATCAAATTTCAACAGTAATAAATAAATAATAACTTATAGCCTGCTATCACGCTAGTAGAGTCGCGGGTTCAAGCGTTACTAATTTCAAATATTCGACATATTAAACAAAAATAACGTAGTTCAGACTTTTGACTTACGATGACGTCAAACTTAAAAGTTACAAATATTCATTCTCATTCAAATTGTAGACCGAAGTGAAGAAGTCATATTTGTAGGATATTTTGTACAAATACATACTACTAACTCTACTTCGCTGCCCGGCATAACTCATAACCATATGAGTTAAAAGCGCTTATGCCGTGGGACACTATTTCGCTCGCACTATTAATAGGCTACTATTAAGAGTATCAAATCAAATCAAATCATTTATTTGTCACAAACATGGTGCAGTTGGTGAAACAATAGTCATAGAACAGCATGCTTGGTCAGCTCTACTGACAATTTATAGCAATAATGTTAATAATGTTAATTCTTAAAATAATCAAAGGTAATTACAATTCATAAAAATACAAGTAAATAATAAGAAACATAAGGCATGGGGAGATTTAAAAAAGAAAATAATATTGCTCCCCATGCCATTTTTCAATATATCAAACTGGAAATACTTTTGAAATGTGTGCAATAATACGCAGGGCTTCTTTTGAGGAATTTTTCATAAAGTTAATTTCGAGAGAGCGGCCAGGCGAAAGTCCTTCAACATTCCGTCCTAGGCCCATTGCATTGGTTCGCAGTTCGTATCTGTCATTATTAAGAGTACATAGCTTGTGTCAAATAATATAAAAGAATTCAAAAGTGGATGTTAACGCGTGCGAGCTAATGACACTATCTAACACTACCTAAACAGGTTGCGCCAAAAGGGTTGTTCACCTCGGCTCGCCGCGCGACTATTGAACCGCAGTTTGAGGCACTTTTTCAAGGTTCTATCACACGTTAGAATTTCAAATGCGCGTTAGGACGGAACAATCAACCTGTTGTTTGCATTTTATCTCTTTTTAATCGAGTTCACAAAACAAAAAAAGTAAAATATATTTGGCCCAACGCAACGTATAACTATTGCCATCCAAAGTGCCAGTGCTGCCAGCATTCTGGGCTACCATTTGACAGTGGTTTGGAGCACCTGGATTTTCTGTAGATTGGTGTGTTGCCGATGTGTTGCTGTGGTTAAAACAAGTGTTCTCGACTGCCCTAGTAGCTGTAGTTTGTTTGCTTGTTTTTCTCAATAGCGGCATTTGCGACTAAATAAAAGAAAGTAAACACGTAAAAAATACCGACTAAACACAATTCACCCCACTGCACAGTCGCAATTACGGTATTTTCCGTTAACAAATATACTGATGTATTTTTTATTTGTATGACTTTTTCGATAAAATCATGTTTAATTTTTAATACATTTTTTAAAATAATATTATACAATGCAGATTTAAGAGTTAATTAAATCACTTTTATAAAAACATTCGAACTTTCTTATTTATTTGCTCACTGCATAATGTGCATTCGTTAAACAGAAAGCTATGATTGGATAAAAAAATCAAAAACATATTAAGACCATTTTCATGCATTTTTAAGCTTAGTACAAAGACCTACTTTAGCCCAAGGCAGGCTTTAAAATTTAAGCCAACTTATTATTAAAAAAAAATATGTGACTTAAATAGCTTTAAATAGTAGGAAATAAACGCATTGTAGGATTTTTTAATGTAAACAATTAATTTATTGTTGTTTACACGTGCGTTTCTTTTTTCCATGAACTAAATAACTTAAGTATTGAAGAATATTTCGCAGCACAGATTGATCGTGGATGTTTCAAAAAATCAATTTAAAATCAATAACCCGCATTATACGTCACTCATTCCTATCTGAATACGGTACATAAAACCTTTTAAACAACGTAGAATGAGTCCAACCAGATAAAGCTATGTCGAAATATTGACACATAAAATGTACCAAATTATAATACCACCATCAGAATGTGCTCTACTCAGAATCTCACTTATATTATAAACGCGAAGTTTGTATATATGTATGTTACTCTTTCATTCTGTTACTTGGACCGATTAAGCTGAATTTTGGTGTAGAGCTTGGCTTTGGTTTGGTTTGGATAGCTTAGAGTCTAAGCTCTAAGTCGAATAACATAATACTAAAGGATACTGTACAGTGTGTAAAAACGCTGGGCGCAGCTAGTAGAATAATATAAAATATATAAGTATTTATTGCTTACGAAATAATTCAATGAAACTTACTGAGATAGACCTATCATAAAAAAAAAAGGAAAAAGGAAGCAATTGACGGTCTTATCGCTCTAGGTGATTTTTTTGAGAATCGAACAGGACATAATATAATACAACTAGCTCATGCTTGCGGCTTTGAACGCGTGAAAACATCCTTTTTTACCATAGGTCTACGGTCTACGTCATAAAAAAAACATTTATTTATTCCGAATTTTGACCTTGAATTTTGACATTCAGCGGTTGTGATTATCCCTTGATAGATAAGTCAGTCAATTAGTCACTATTTCCTTTCACATAATATTTAGATAATAAAAAAACATAATTAAATAAATGACGTCAGTTACGACCTGATTTTAAGACATAGAAATAAATTAAATTAATTAACTGCATTTTGATTTATGTAGACAAAGTAATAAAAAAAAAATGCGATAGCGTCGCTAGACAAGGCAGGTTATAAGGTTTTAAAGTCTAGATTTTATGAGGGTCATATTAAAAATCATCTGACATTGACCTTTGTAAAGGAATGCATTTAGATATAAATACTAGTCGCAACGATACGAAAACGGAACAAATATTATACTTGGTCAGTATTGTATATCAGTATTTAATTATTGTAATACATACATAATACATACCTACAGACGTGCATGTCGTGTTTGGGATGTTATTATAATATTATCTCACCAAATTTTTTTTTAATTTATTTTCATGGTCTCAATAAAGATGTGCTATTGTATTATAAATATGTGCAAAATAAATAGATATATGTATGTATAGTGAATAGCGATGATAGAAGAAAAAATTGGAATTCTGTTAAGAACCTTTATGGAAAACAATTTTAATAGGACTTATATAATCACATATAACACACACACACGCACGCACGCACGCACGCACGCACGCACGCACGCACGCACGCACGCACGCACGCACGCACGCACGCACGCACGCACGCACGCACGCACGCACGCACGCACGCACACACACACACACACACACACACACACACACACACACACACACACACACACACACGCGCGCGCGCGCGCACATGTGGTTTTATGACATATTCATTGACATAATATGACTAATGTTAAAGATGTTTTTCCATAAATGTTTTTTTTCTTATACGCCGTTGTTCCCGAGAAAAAGAAGTATGGGTTCCTTCTAGCATAGACTTTTTGTTACTTTACATTTGCGTTAAACAATTCTCAGAAGGCCGCATCTGTTAAAGTGTAGGTCGTGTTCTATCTTCATGATCAGCCGCTAATTTCAATGGAATATTGCCTTAACTATGATATTGCATCCTTGTGTGATCACGATTGTTATTTCTACACATTTCAGAATAACAAGTACAGCATTTATTGAGTTATAGACAATAAGAAAAGTGTTATTGGACACATTCTTAGTTTAAGTCTATCGTTTAAGTTAAATGTAAATTACTTATTAGCCAAAGTTAGGGCTAGATTGTTTTTGTAAATGAAGTGTAACAAACATGATGTACTCTATATTAATTAAAAAATATATATTTAGTAGTAAATATAATATATCTTACTTATATTATAAACTTGCTAAAAACCTTAATTTTGACATAACATTACTGATTTAACTAACTTAGTGTAGATAGTTTGAGTTTCGGGAAAGAAAATAGAATTGTTGCCTGCGGTAGCGAAACATAACTGCATTGAAAAACCCTGCGCCATATTCTTCGCTACCCACAGCGGGAGCGAATATCGGTTTAGTCATCCATAATGTCTAAATGGGTGCATCAAATTCATTTCAATGAATTGATATCACGCGTTACGAAGTGCGCGCGGGTCAGCTAGTTTATAAATAAAAATGTACATATTTAGAGATTATGATTAGTTAAATGAAAGTCCCATTAGTTCGTTTAAAACTATTGTAGATGATCCATTCTCTTCAAATGTTAATTTTTAAAAATAACATATAGGTATATGCTTTATTTTTACAATCATAAATAAATAAAAGCAGAAACGTAGTGCGGAATATATAGGTAAAAAGTAATATGTACTTACTATAATTATTGAAAACGTGTGCAATTTGTTAAAAGATAAAAGTCGTAACTGCAGATAGGCGTGTCTGCATATAGTCGCAAGTGCACGTGTGATATTTACCTTGTCACTTACGACACTTGGCTTAATTAACATGTTACCTCTATATTATGTTGTATGCTAAGTTTTTACTTAGACTGCGCAAGTTTTTTAAGCAACGAAGTTGGTTATCGGGATTTCTGCCGTAGAATTAGATAAAACTGGCTGCGCTCAGCGGTTTTACCCGCTGTTGTGTTATTCGCTTATGTGTTATTCCAGGGTAAGCTATATCTATATACCAAATTTCAGCTTAATCAATCCACCTGTTTAGGAGTGAAGAAGTAACAAATTTACACACAACCTTTCGCATTTTTATTATATTAGTATGATTATGTTGTATGCAAAGTTTTTACTGCGCAAGTTTTTTAAGCAACTAAGTTGGTTATCGAGATTTCTGACGGATTAGATATAAATCTTTGGTATAAATCGTATTAGAAAGATATTACTACAGACTGACTATTACTCATAATTTTATTAATCGAGACTTATCGCGTATACTACCGGGAACTTATACTGTATTATATTTTATACTAGTTTTTTTTTTTTTTTATGTGGAGAAGTAAGAAGACGAACAAGACGCTCTCCTGATGTTAAGAGATAACGCTGCCCATAATCAGTACAATGCTTCCCAGAATTCCATAATGATGTGCAATTCTAGGTGCACTGCACCAACGCTTCTCACTCAAGAGTCATAAGATACTAGTTATGATCATTGGTTTTACCCGGTAGGGTATAGGAATTATTCTAGGATTCAAGCTACCTTTGTAAATTTTAGTTCAATCAGTTCTGTCCACACGTATCCAGCTTTCGCATGTTTATAATATTAAATAGTAGGATATCATTTAGTAGGACATTTTTTTTCATTTTCTAATAATATTTATAGTAATCTTAGTTCACCGGATAGTACAGCGGTATATAATTTTTTTAAATATTATATAACAGTATAAAATAACGTTATTAATTTAATAAATTAATTGATTAATGTGTATTAAATTGTAAATAAAATAAATATTTCAATTAATTACAATACATCTATCTTTGATTAATGATAATAGGGTGATAAAATATCAAATTAATTAGGAAAATATTAAATCCACACAACTAATCAACGACTAATGTATTTCATTAACAAAAAAATGTAATATCATTAGTTTGTTTAATAAATTTAAAAAAACTAGAGTCACGGAGTATCTCATCTAATTCTTTGGAAACTGCTTGACCAATTTCATAAAAAAAAGGTAGGTCTCAGACATCGTAAAGTTTTTTTCTATACGCAGACTTGCGCGAGTCAGCTACTTATCTTATAAAATATATTAATAGTTTCTGACAACATACACAATTTAATAATTTATGATCATTTCTTTTTTAACCATTAATTTTTTTCAATTCGATTTGTCAGTGTGAATGATGACTTCCAATTCATGGATCGCATTATATACGAAACCTAAATAGGTACCTGTTTTGTGGTTTACCTGTTTTTCTAGAGTTTGTGCAAAGATAGAAGAGCCACGGTACTGCACTGAATTGCGAGGAAAATGGTCAAAAGACTTGTAAACTTATGCCATTAATTTTCAAGTGCCAAATAGGAGTGTCAGCAAAGTTGTATTACTTTGTTGCGTCTTCATTCATTATTGAACTTGAATAGTTCCAATACCAATGTACCTACAGTACGTTGTATTAAACAAAATTGCTTCCCGCCATCCGATATAAAGCTGTTTGCCGCAAACTATTATTTTATTTTCTTCGAGAATTTCATAAATTGTCACTGCGTCGCACACTGCAACACAGGTGTGGCTGAGACGGATCCGGAGTGAAACGAGGCTATAGTCTTTAGTATCTAGTGAAGGAAAAGATTATTTTAAATTTTACTCCTCATTTCCCACGCATCATCTCTTTTTGCACAAACGCGCATAGTACATTATAGTGAGTAGGTAGGTATATAAAAAGTTAGGCGATCGTTAACCCCACGAATGCCGCGCCGCGTGACTCGCCAACTATCGTTTGTTTATTATTTACACCGAGTTAGCGCTTGGGATATAATTGTCGATTTACTCAGCACAGGATAATAATATTGTACTCATAAAATATGCCCACAGAAGCAAAATTACGTATTTACAACATGTCGTAGTTACGACTTTTTCCCTTGTTTATAATTTGTGGAATGTGTTTTGATGAGTTTTTCACGCGAGATCGTGGGCAAAGGCTAACCTATAAGGAATAAAAAACTGTTGACTCTCTGTTAAAAAATAACATAGGTGAAGAATAGGCGTATCTCTCAGATAAACCTATTCTTCCTAACTATTTTGTTGCCAAAAGGTTTTATCTATTTTTTATTTTAGTTTTTCAAAACGGGCTCATAACTTTTTCTGATAAATATATTATTAATTATTTGACTTACCTATTTACCTACGCCATTGTTATTTTTAACTCTTCAGAATTTCCATACGATAAAGCGATCATACCAGCACTTACCTGAAAAAAGAAAACAGTATTATAACTCGCGAAAAGTGGTACCTAAATGAAAATCAACAAAATTAGCATATAAAGTGTTATCGGCCGATAGCAGTAATGTTTCCGGCACTCGCGTAAACTGGAAGTTTGAAAAACAATCCAATAGTTGCTATCAAAGTCTCCACGGAATTCAAAATAGCACTAAAAAGATCTTCTATTGAATTTGAATGGTTTATTTTGACTCTCATAAAATCCGAGAACCTATCCAAGGACAGCAGCCGCAATACCACAGAATAACTAATGGTACTAACGTAAATACTGAGTTACGTCGAAGGACGAAAGTCTTTGTAAAGTAAGCAGAATATGCGGCTCAAATGGAGTTATTGATGGCAAGTGGAGTAGTTCCCTGACCATCCATGCATCCATGTTCCATGTTAGAGTCAATTTTGTCGAAGCCTCGAGAAGGAGGACTAAGGGAAAGACTTATGAAGGTAAGATTTGGACTTTACATTGTCTTCCTTAGGCAACAACAAACCAACAACAAATAACATGAAAAATTGAAGTTTTCATCACTGTTTTTGAGCCAGTCGTATTCTAAAAGACAAAATATCACACGACATTTTTCATAATAAATGAATGAACTTATTGTCGAGTTACCCATATTTAGAATGTGTTTAATCAAGTAATCTAACACCATTGATAACCATCGGCGCACGCGCAGGATGCGGGCGACATCTGGACACGACTTTTTATTTATTTTGTCATTGGACGCCACAAAACGTCCCTATTCATCTGTCGAGAGATTTATTGTAGCAAAAAATATGATTTGACCTTTAAGAACTGGCCAGCGCAGCGTGAATATTCGTGCTGCGGGTTCCGTATAAATTATAAATTAATTTACAAATCTGTAATTAATTGGGTGTGTAAAATTTTTAACAATAGCGTTTTCGTACTTACTGTATTTCTTTTTTTTAAGTTTGTATTATATTATTATATTAGTTTGTTGTTTTTTTGGAAGTTAAATAATTTTATCTTAACTGAAATGAAATTGATGATGATGATTTATTAAGATTGATGATTAATTAATGATTTTTATTTGTTTAATATTGTTATTATATTGGTCGAAATTGTAAGTAATTATTTTTTAGCAAAATATTTAAAAAGGAGTTTTATATTATCCTATCCAAGTATAAGACAAAGTTTCAGTCATGTAATGGTTTCAAATTATTATAATTGCAGATTACTTTACACAAGTTTTTACATATTAACGGGTTTCTGGCTGTGCCTTACGTGTTTTTAACCTATTAGGTATGTACATAGATTCTGATATTTACATACCATTTCACAAATTAATATTCAAACAGCTAAAACGTTATATGATTAAGTAATTATGTATACACAGTTAACTTAAGTATTATTTATTATGTAATGCTAATAATATTATAAGCTCTATAAACTTAATCTTTCGTATAAAATTATGGCGTTTCCAATATCAGAGTTGCGATTTATGGAACCCTATTTGGGCTCCATGAAAATAACAAATGACAATCGAGCATATGCATTTAATTTGGTGACTTAGATGACTTTTTATTATATCTCATACCAATCATATAATCGTATGTGAAAACTGGGAACTTAAGTCAGTTGCACTACCTACAGAGAAAGTTCTGTCTTTTAATAAGTGTGTACTGTATCTATTAATTTAATAGGCTAGTAGGGTGGTCTTCGATTGTTTTTAGTATTTTCTATAAGATTGCATTATGTAGTTGATTAATGTTGAAATATTGATATGAATATGAAATATTAATAATGAAGTTCGAAGAAAGTCATGTTGGTACTTATAACCGCAAAAATCGGAAAATTCAATGAAAATAATATAAGTTTACCACATTACCAAGAAGTAAGACATAGTTTCTAGTAGCGCAAATTGGGAAATCCCGTTCTTCTACATAACAAACTATTCTTTTTGTCACTATGTGCAGTGATGCTGAGACAGCCCCATGATGCAAACAAGCGGTGACAAAACCCTTTGTTTTGCCGTCAAGTGTCGACGAACTCGACTTACGACATCGAAATAATTCACTTGCAGCACTACCTTTTTGCTGAACCACGTAATTCAATATTACACCTTCACACCAGCATAAGAAGACCTCTAGGTTCGTCATAAGTGAAGAGTATGAAGGGTCACTGTGGCTGGTCGACCTGGCTCTTTTGCGGTGCATTTCCGTAATGAGTTCAGAATTAATTTGCTGTTTATTTGATGTTATGTAATTGAGTTTAAATGAGGATTCTTGATGTAATTTATTTTGCCCAAAATAATAATCCTTACAAGTAGATGTAGGTACCTGTTAATATGTTCTTTGCCATAATGAGCTTCCTCCATATACTATATATATATAATAAATACTATATAAGTAGTAATGGATGACTAGTTAAGAGTCAATGCACCATGTTGCAGCCTATAGTCTTGGAGACTTAAAATTGCAATATTACATATATTGACGCTGATTGCAGCGAAATTTGGAACTACGATTGTAAAGTAGACCTCCGCTCAAAAGGAGATCTGCACGCGGGCAAAGCCATGAGCATAATCTAACTAGTGTATCTAAAATCTAAATACAAGTAGAATAACTACAAAAAATATAAATAGAATAATATAGACATGTCGGTTTGTTTATCGTTAAGTACGAATTAGTCACGCGGTGGGGAAGCCCGTGCCTGGTTACAATAAATATACAAATCGGTTTAAAACTATTTAGAAGCTAACTAATGTATCACTGCGGACGTTCGATTTATCAAATGCAATATTTTTTAGATAAAAAAATGATAAATTTGTTTTTATGGGTTTTGTTAATAATTTTTGAGTCATCAGTTAAAAATCGTTTTGATTTATTAGGTTTACTCACCAATAATAATATTAATCTTTATTTATTCTTAATATTGAGTGAAATATAACTTTGTACACAATATTTAAATTTCAATAATATAGGTATGTAATTATTAATATTATTTTTGTTTGCTGATCGTGCAAAATTTTATTTCAAGAATTTTGGGATAGAACTCTACGTAAATATAATTAATTCTAAAATCATTTTTTTTTTCAAATATTTATTGCACAAATAAATACACACAGGTATTTTAATTAAAATAAAGATTGCATA
Organism: Hemithea aestivaria; assembly: GCA_947507615.1. Taxonomy (NCBI): domain Eukaryota; kingdom Metazoa; phylum Arthropoda; class Insecta; order Lepidoptera; family Geometridae; genus Hemithea; species Hemithea aestivaria. Next base: position 13,585,361 of record OX382328.1, read on the forward strand.
TTTACCGTAATCCTAATTTTCTTGATTAAAAGTAGTTCCGAATATGCATTCGAAGAATTTCTTTATATAAATTCTAAAAATAGTTATTAAAATAAGTCAACATTATTAGTCACTATACGGCAGGCGGTATGTGCGTAATCCTTACAGAGTTATGGACAGACGGGTGTCCGAAAAAGGAGGCAGTTTCCACCGGACGGTTCATAGATCACAAAATAAATAAGAGTACAAACGCTACCAGCCCGTCATAACGGGACTGCGGAATGCTGCATGCAACAGGTGGTTTCGCCGCATACTCTCGTAATATTACGAGTATGCTACATTCGTGTTGATTCCCAACTTTACTGTTTTATGATGGATGAAATCAGGTAGTTTTATAGACTTTACTTTTGACCGTTGACCGCAATTTTCTGGCGGAATGAGCCGAGTCAGAAACGCTTGTAAAAGAAGGTTTATGATGCAAATTTAATAAAAGTTACTTAGAAAACATATTTTGTATTGATCAAACGACTTAGAATAGAATAGAAAACTCTTTATTGTTCACACAAATACAATAATATAGCTTAGAACTAAGATTACACAGAAATAAGTGTTACAATTGGCGGTCTTATCGCTAAAAGCGATCTCTTCCAGACAACCAAGACTACTTAATTATCTGTTAAGGGCCAGTTCCATTTCGTGCACTTTTATGCGTACACACAGTCCAATTTTCAAACTAATGCTTAGGATCGTCTTACAGAAATGGCAGGTTAGACTGATATCGCTGTTGTTTTCAGCGTTTTCAGCCAAGAGGAAGCATTGAATCGGCAAAAAAAGATCAAATGATACTTAATTTGAAAAAAATTAGTAAAATTAATAATTAATTGAATATAATAATAGCCTTTGTCTATTTAGGTAGGTATCTAATGTAAGTTTACTTACGTAATGTTATGATGGCGTGGTGACATAGATAATAATATATTACAGAAACGTGAATTATGATAAGATAGTTAAATTATATTAGCCCATAATGTCTCATTATTGAAGTAATACTACATAATTGATATTAAGGATTGTGTATTTAGCGTATAGATACCTAATAGAAAACAAGTTAAATTAAAAGAAAAAACATTTTAAAAACAAGCTTTTCTAATTATTACTATCTTGCATCATAAAGTACTCGTCAAGACGAATCAAATGAGTCTAAACTCGATGGGGTTGCGTAGTTTAATTACGGAGTTCCTATCCACCTTCCAGCTCCATCATCAGCTCAGCTCGATGTCATAATAATATTGCATTGTAACCCGATTAATACATGCAAAATTTCAGCTCAATCAGGAACCGGGAAGTGGATCAAATTAAACTTGCAACATTTGATTACAGATAGACAGACAACAGACAGGTGTAAGTAAATAAAAGCTTGTAATAATATCCTGTATAACCTGGTTCTTTAGTAGGGTGAAGCGATTTTTTTTTTATGTAATAGGTAACAAACAGTAGTGAATAGAGTCTTGAAAGGTAGGCAACGTACTAGCGGTACCCCTGGTATTGCAGGTATCCATAGGCGACGGTAGCCTCACTCACAATGAAGTGGGCCTACAAAAAAAAAAAAACAAGCAGACGGCCCACCTGATGCGTGAGTGGCTACCGTCGCCTATGGATACCTGCAATACCAGGAGTACAGCTGGTACGTTGCCTACCTTTCAAGGCACCTCAAAGTTACCGCAAAGTTTCATGTTTTTTAAGTTTTATTAGCTTAGCATTGTTTGTAAATGAACAAATTACTTGTCAGATTGTTCAAGATATAGTCGCACGTATTTCCCGCGTGTGATCAAATTAATAAATTGTCATTGAAATTAAATCTGTCCAATAAAAGTGTCCGATATCGGCACGTTTTCGTCTCGGTATAATAGCGGCTGTAAAGATATTGTTATATTGATAGAACTGAACGCAATGCAGTAGCCGATTATGATGATTATGTTTATCTATTTTCAAGTACCTATGTGGTTACATCATTTGTTTTTATGAATACTTATGAAGGTACGCTTATAAACAAATACTCGTACTTATTATATTTCCAGCTTTTCCTGATAGATACAGCTTTCAGTGAATCAGCGCTCATGATGACTCAAACGCACCCTAGGCTTAGGTACAAGAATAATACTGGATATATGGAAAATCTCTAAATTATTGAACTAGAATTTAAAGAGCACAAAAACCAAATGAAAAATGTCTTTATTATGAGCTAAAGATTTCTAAAATAAATCTGGATTGGACTAATAAAACAAAAGTCTGAGAGCTTTTAGCAGTTAGGTGTATGCTTTTTTTAGCTGTCTTTATAACATTGCGTGAGAGAATTATAAGAATCTTCTTCTTTTTAAATCTCGTAGATTGTTGACTACAATCTGAATGTAAAATATATCACAAAGTTTCAACTTATTAACGAAGTCATTTTGGCTAATCCAAATGTCAAACGAATGATCCTGTACTAGACCAGTTATGCTAATGAAGCCATAGTTCAGTCGCGGCCATTAATGTCCACTGCATTTAACATAATTTTCTAGAAAAGCTACTTTGTATTCCACTTGATAAAAGCTGTTTCTAATTCGAAAATCGATTTCGGTATCATAATTTAATTTAGCCTCTAAATTATTATCTAGTTTGATGTTTTTATTCGGTTTTAAAGTTTTATGAAGATCCCAGACTAAGAAACCTTACTTATTTTCTGATGAATGAAATTTTTGAGATAGGTACAATATAAGTCTAAATAAGTATAAGATAGTTATAAAAGGGACTTTTAAAGCGTCTGAAGCTCTTCAGGCAAGCGTTCTTCTTTAGGCAAGCGTCAAACGCTTGTGGCTCAAGCTAAAAAAATTACTGGGGTGGCATTTGGGGAAATGTATACCTACTTGGCTAGAGGGCTTTTAGAGCAATGGATTTCGTAGACAGAAGGGGTCATGGACGTAGATAATACCTATATTTATTATTTAATTTAGTTTATGAAATTCTTTATTCTTTGGATTTGGAATGTTACAATAACAGTCACAAACCCAGACTTACATCAAACTGGCGCAACTTTTGTCTACCGAGCGATGACTCGCTTTTCCTCAAGAAATCAAGCGAATCCGGGCCAAACATTCGTACTTTCCTCCAATGTGGTCTCTATTTACAGTGGATAGGGTTTAAATTGCATTGTCAATATAATAACTAACAATAAGATGAAAACGTGCTAACAAAATGCTATTTTATTTAATAGATGCCGATGTCGATGAACCTCACACATTGGGCTATTGGCGAATGGACGATTTTGGCCGCTGTACCGTTATTAGTGGCTTGTTTATTTGAGATAGCGGCACATAATGCTATAGAAGGCAAGACTATACCTACCTAGCTCTAATTTAAAAGCTTCTGACTCGATTATGAACTTTCTGTAATGTGCCATAAAGGTTAAATTCCATTATACTTTTCAGGCGAGATGGTGGGCTTCTTAGGTATCTATAGTTAATATAAAATGACCAATGACTACTCCAAATCTTAAGTAGATTGCTAATCTTCTTGTTAACGTTGGTTCTAAGATTAAATTAAGGATAGCGACCGATAAAAATCGGGAAGAGATTTCATTTTCCTTAATGATACTCCCAAATATTAATTAGTCAATAGGGCCACCAAATAAAGAAAGAAAAAGAACCTCGGTTTTTTACTACTTAAGTAAAAACCAATTGCAAACCAATGGGAACCAATTCTAATTTTTTACCAACCAATTTGTTATCTTTTAATATTTGGTTTCAGTTAGTTTATTTTGCCCAATTCATATCGAACTTGGAAAAAACTTATTACCAATGATAATATTGTTATCTATAATCGTATTTTCCCAAGAAATACCTGAAAATGAGCGATAATTTATGGACACTGAATTTATCGCAATCATAAAGTTCAGCCTTCAAATAAAAAGGTCGGAAGGAGGTAAACTTCTCTTATTATAGACAAAAATCTGATTTTATGATCGAAAGGTTGATTGAAGTTGTATTTTGGTCACTTCTTTTTTAAGAAGTTCTATAAAGACTGGGCAAGGTTGCTTTTATAAGTTTATTTACTAGCTTTATAAGAATCTTTGTTCTTCTGACCTCTAATAATTATTCATACTTGTTCTACCCGCTCAATGGTCGACGTCACAATATCGACATTATTAAAATTAAAATGAATTTTGAAATAAATAACAGCACTAAAGTAATTTCTAACTTTTAAACTAATATTAATTATATAAGTCGGGACTTTTCGCGTAGGTATTATTTAATGCTAGTTTTAAAAAATAGTACCTAATTTAGTTTCGGAATCATGTCGTTTCTGTATTCTCTCTATTATTAATATTCTAGATCTCTATATCTTGGCTACTAAACCCTATTCATTTCGCAAACAAGTCTCGTTTTAAGACAAGGTTATATTTGGAATTTACTTGCGTGTAATAATCAAAAGTACAGGAAGAAGTAAAACAGTACTTAAACTGGATTTTCGTGCGGAACTTACAGCGCTCTCGTTCGCAAATACGAGTAGCTTTCCTATTATAATGCGTGCAATTTTCAGATCGCCTTTCGAAAAACTGCTTGTTGCAAAAGATTCGTGGAGACTCGAGACGAATCAAATGAACCCAAACTCGATGGGGTTGCGTCGTTTAATTACGGAGTTCCTATGTCCACCTTCCAGCTCATCATCAAATGAGCTCGATGTCATAATAATATTGCATTGTCATCCGATTTATACATGTATGTAAAATTTCAGTTCAATCGGAAACCGGAAAGTGGCCCAAATATAACTTTCATTAGACAGACAACAAAAGTTTGTAAAAAAGATCGTTTTCCGTTGTCTTTTCATATGTCCGCCATACGACAGTTTCGTCCCACTGTGCGGCGATCTCTTTCGCAAAGACAGAATGCTTTCCTATAATGCGAGCAATTTTCAGATCGCCTTTCGAAAACCTGTCTCACAGATTATATAAACACATCAAACCGTGAAGATTGAGTACAAATAATTTATTTCAGCCGAGCTAACGGGTTCGTGAGTACCGGTTCTCCACCAAAAACCGTAGTCATTTAGGCTCGGTGCACAATGAACGTTTAATTTTAATTGCGTATTTTTAAGGTCCTGTACTAAGTAACTAATAAAAACAATTTAAACACTTTTTATGTTAGTTTTAAGTTTTATGGTAATTGTGGTGTTCAATAAACACTTATGAATATATCGTTATATGTATATACCTATTATTGTTACATTTAAGAGAACTGAAGAACCGATTATGTGTTTTTTTTATAAAATCAATAGCAATATTTCTGAGGCTGTGGTGTCAGTTTGTTACAGAGCTCTATATATTTGCAATAGATAGGCAATTGTATTGTAAACTGTTAACTATTTAATACTACGGTCATCAGGGTTAAGTAATTTATTCTACAAAATACTTGAATCTAGTAAGTGATTTTTTAAAAAATATTTGTATGACCACTGTGAACCTATCCTTCTTTTTTGAAGTCTTGAAAATACAGAACTTTTAAATGTTATTTTGCTTGGAAGCACCAAAACGCGCGTGTTCACAGGCCAGTGTGTCTAAACTCTTAATTAACTAAGGCAAACGTGGGAGAGGCGCAGACGCCGCGTCTGTCCCACGGTGCTGGACTTTTACTTCAGTATTTAGGTACTGCTTAGTATTCTGTGCTCCAGATGAAAGGCGATTGCAAAGGTTCGGATCTGGCCACAGATTACTATCAAGTCTTTTATCTTATTAAAGACATGCTGCGTCCAGAGGTATTTAAGCAAATTTGTTTAAAAACTATCTAGTACCAACTGATTTGATATTAATAGATGAATGAATTCTTCTGATTGAACTGTGGGTCCCTGCCTATAAGATATGTAGGAGGCAGTCGTTAGGTCATGTTGCAGGCCCTGTAGTAATCTCGGCGACCTGAAACTGCAACATATAGGTTCGCCGCACTACCTATAAATTGTGATTTGACTCTGACAGTGTTAGTAGGGTAACCTGTTCTGTTGGAGTATAAACCCCAATTATTATTTTTATTATTATTATTTTGTAGATATAAACTATCAACTATCTACATACAAAGATTTTGCCCAACTCTGTTAAAACTTCTCGAATAGAAGTTGTCGATTGTCGTGTTTGGAATGTTATCATGGTGGTTCCACCTTCTAACTAATTACGTGTTTTTTTTGTGGATGAACTGTATAAAAGAGGATAGCATACGTATGAAGATGTGACGGATGATAGAGTTCAATGGAGGACGAAGACGTGTTGTGCCATCATCATAAACCAGCTGGTGACCCTCAAACGTACAATAAATAATGTAACGAAGATAAACATTGCGATCACATCTTTAAAAAATGCAGTCCTTATGATTTCTTGCTCGTTCTTCTCATAGAGGTGCTTTGCGAACGAGAGGTAGAGTGTGAAAATAGAAAAAATGTAAAACTGACTTACAAAAGTGCTCCAATGTAACCTATTTGAATAAATGAATTTTGAGTTTGAGTTGTGGCAAAAGAACAGGAAGAAGAACTGATTCCATGTAGTCGTTGAGATCGGTGCGTCATCAATCAATGGGCTCACTTTCAAATCGTTATCTTAATTGCTTTTAGATATAATTAGGAAACAAGTTTGTTAAGTAGGTATTAATATGATTTTGCCGTTTTAAATAAGATGAGGTGTTTAGAAGGAGAGCATGTCGATCAATGTTTCCGTAATTTTGGTATGTTTTTAATGATAATTTTATTCTTCATACAGGATGTAAAAATATCTTAACAACTATGTTTACGATTTACGAGTGTCATTACTCATCGGCCCTATCATTGGAATTTGGCCCTACTCGCCTTCCGTAATTAAAGCCAAGTAATTAGTATAACCATAAAAACAACTTTTCATACAATATTGGTACCCCTTTTTTAACCTAGGAAAAATGGGTTACGCATCGTCATGGGAGTATGTGGTTACTCTCCCACCGAAGATGTGCGCGGCGGTTATACCCACTAAAACCTCCTACCATCCCTAACCTGGGGGTGTTCCTGCGGGACGCCATAATGTTTTGGCAGCGGGTACGCCGAAGCACTCGTCCTTTTTTCTTGAACCAGTGGTTAAGGCTGATTTCTGATTATAAACTAATTTAATTTGTACCTAAAGGTAAGTTTTTAAATCCCCCTGTCCGATTAACGTTTAGGCAACACCGGATAGCCCCGATTACCGCGTTTCCTACGACTACGGATCTATTTTCCTTTAGCTCATTATTGTTTTTGCAAATTGCAGTTCAATTAGGGCTTAAGTACATATTGTGATCCAATTTTTTATCGATTTTTTATATGAAGTAGTCCACTTCTCCTGTGACATAGTCGTGTGAAGTTCTCCGAAACGGCTTGACCGATTTTTATGAAATTTGAAGTGCGTATTTGGTAGGTCTGATTATAATAGGTTTTGTTGGTTTAAAGTTGCTTTACATAACACATTATAATATATTATGGCAATTCGGTACCGAATATTTGCAACACTTCGTAAACAGTACCTCTTCTATTATAATATGTCAAACTTAAAAAATACAGTGGGTATTTTTGTCTGCTACGGTAAAGCCGAATATATCCTACACAGTTTAACAATTTTGAAATTGCACATTATGTCATTCAAATAAAATGTTGTACATTTTGCGGAACGACCTGCACTCTTAAAATGGTTCCCTACCATGATAACTAGTAATGCCATAATAAAATTGCGCCTGTCAGCCTGATAAAATGTTCTGATGTCTATATCAACAACCTGTAATTTACAAGCAATCGAGCTACATAGTACCTATATCTTGTATAATATAGGTAAAGAAATCGTTGAGATCCTTGGCACCAATTGCACCTTAGCAAGAATTTGCTCCAATTCCGAGTTTAGTGTTATTTGATAAAAGTCCGCTATATCGTGACGTTTATCTTTATCTAAATCTAGGACTCAAATACGTAGGTATTTATTGAAGTATGGCCTATGGCGTTTATTGCGTCAACTCCGATATTATTCACTCGGTAGGCACCTTTGATAAGGGTTCCTATGTTTACGGAAGACACATTTGTTGTAACCAAAACACTGTATGAATGATTTTCACCTGTTTTAAAATAATATCACAATAATAAAAATAACAATGGACTCATTTTCAAATGCTATCCATGCATAGGTCAAATCGCTGAAAGGATTGTTATACTTATTAAATTTGGCACATAGACATTGTGAGTTACACATTTGCTAAGAAAGGATTTTAGATGCGGGCAAAGTAAGATGGTATAATAATAATTACATAGATTAATCATGATATTATACATTCCTATATGATTTACATACCAATATAATATCCAGCAGTAGCAAACGACAACAAAATACACCTACATAATATCATAACCTAAAAACAGGAAACATTATCATTCTATAGTTATGGGAGATTTAAACTTTGATATTTAACTAACATTTGAAAACGTTTTGTCACCGTTATTCACGTTCCCATCAATAAATACATCGTAAAATGGACATAAAACTATTAATAATCACGATAGGAGAAAACTTTTCGACCAATTTGACTGTAGGAATCTTGCATGCAGAGAGATTTGTCTTTTACAGCTGGCTTATAATTGCTGTGATTTACTGTGACACGCATAGCGAATCATGCGAAAACACTGATTTTAGAAATCCAGGAAAACCATAATATGCATTATGTCCAGTGAAGTTAAGGAGGGAATTATCCCGCCTAGGATAGGTTTTCTAGGTTTTTAGTCTGCTACCATCTAGGTACGGCCGTATCGTCGCTTAACATGAAGGGAGATCGTGGTCATAGGCTAACCTATATAATATACTTAAAGAACATTTAAAAAATCAAAAAATTTATTTAACGACAACTTGTCTTGTAATGTGTCTATTTGACAGATCTAGGTTCAAAATAGGGTATGAGGGGAAGTGATATGTGGTCGCACTGTTCTTTCTTAGGAGAGCTGTAATATTAGTGTTCTCCATCTAACTGAAACCCACATAACCACCCCAAACCCTCCTGAAAGAACCCCTATCCAAAGTCCTAACTTTCCTGAAAGAACTATTAGTGTTCTAAGTATTAGATAAATAACGCTTTATTGGAACACAAAAAATATACAAAAAAGAACTAAAGAACTAAAACAATATAAAAAACTAAGTGTTACAATTGACGGTCTTATCGCTAATAACGATCTCTTCCAGACAATCATGCAGGGCGAGGAGAAAATAAATTCACATGGGTTGGTGGTGTGATGCAAATTAACAGAAAAAACTACAGTGGTTCTCGAACTCTTTCTAACTTTTCTAAAAGAGAATTATAATAGTGGCCGAAATATTCCTAATTTTTTTTTTTAAACGTGACAAATGCTTTTATTTTTCTAAAATATCTACAAAGTCAATAGTTATTTGTCAAGTTTAGTGAGAACTGCAGTGCATTAGTCATGTTTAAGGACCACTGACCACTGTATGTTGAGTCATGTCACAAATCGTGTAATGACCGCTCATTGTGAAGCCCCTTAAACGAACATTATCTAATTAATTACACTGTCGGAGTATTCTAAATTAGTAGGCATATTATACATTTCTTAAGAAAAGAATATTTAAAATAGAAAGCGAAGAAAGACTTACCTAATTACATTAATTCACTTTTTTCTTTGAGGCTTATATTAGATATATATATCTTTTTATAAAGTTATTCCTATCAATAGGTTTTTTAGTAAAAGTTAAATTTCCATAAGAAGGCAAAAATGTTATTCCATAAGAAGGCAAAGATGCAACCTATGTATATTCGTGGATATTAAATTGCTGCACGATGCTATTAAAAACGAGTAACCTCCTATTTTAGTTTCCAGCAGGATATAGATATTATTTTGTACCTCAACAAATGTTTTTACTTTGAAGGATTCTCAAATTCAAAAAAATAATTTCTTTTTATAACTATTAGGTAGCTGCACCTCAATTACGAGGGAGAAATCCACCTTTATATTATTTGCAGAAATTAGGGGGAAAATCCACCTTAATATTAGTAGGAAGTAGGATAAAAACAAACAACAATATGACCCATACGTTTAAAATAAAGCGAAGTTATTCTCATTAGAAACAAGGAAAGCAGAGGATTAGCGAGGGCAAATGCCTGCTCCCATTACGTACACTTCACTGCGCTTGCCCCATTTACCTTGTTACAGTTTGTTACTATAATACATTGCAACTGCAACTTGCCAGCACAATTGCTGATTTATTACTGGCTGTTTGCTGGGATTATAAAGTAAAATGATGTCAAAATTACGTGACATTTGAAAGAGAATTATCGGCGTCACATTTAGATATAGTTTATATGTGTGATAATTAATATAATTAAGCTCAGCGGATTTTCCCTAACAGTTTCCTAGCAATTCAAACATATAAAATTGTAGTTGAATTTTAATGAATAGAACAATATTAAAAGTCTGAATCGAGACGCCCTAACCGATACTGGTATAATTTCCAAGGGATACAAATTCACATTCTTTTTATTTTCGTTTCGAATTTTTTATTCACTCGTATCATCTTCGAAGACAACGAAAGCAAGGACCCGCCTGTTCAAGTGTTAATGTATTAAGAATGTAGGACGCAGTCTGGATGCATTACACTCAGTTGAGTGAATCCGACCCATTTTGCCTCGTTTTACACTCGTGTGGGATATACAGGCCAGGGTTAAACGATGTACTTTTCATTATTTACAGAGTTATTGATTGGAAACCTTCGCGGCGTGACTTGTTTAATTATGTATCAGGACTTATCAAACGGCTTTAAAGTGAAGGTTCACAAGTTGGGTCTATAATAAAAAAAATATACTCATAAATAAAAATAAAAATAAGATATGGATTTTTCAAAAGAAATAAGCCGTCACGTTTGGTCGTTCTCATTTAAAGTTATATTAGAGTTGCATTAATATTATTTAAGCAGATTCTTTAAAATAAATATTTTTAAATTGTCGAAAAAAAATAATTCCAAAAAAGTTAAAGGCTTTGAATTTTTGTTTCGAAGGTTGTCCCATTTGAAAATTTTATCGAAATAGTTCTAGCTGTTTTTTAAGATAATAATAATAATATAGTTCAAAACATGCATCTCGATTATCAGGTAAATCGAATCGCAACATGTTCCATACATTACTACTACGAGATATCTTAAGTCAGTAATCTAGATTTCTTGAAACATTATAAAAGATTAAATATCTAGTCTCAATCTCAAACAAAAACATGTGAAGGTAGTACTTATTGTCTCGTAAGGACGTTCAAAGCGTAGATTTCAAAACAATGATTGTGCAAAAAGGCGACGTATCCTATTACCCACTACGCTACGTTATTACGTTCACATACTCACGATGGGGGGAAGGGGGGTATGACGTAGATAGTGTAAGGGGGAAGATGGGGATAAAACTGAGATTAACATTACGTTGGCATGCACATATTATTTTATTATACAGTAGGTTCAAATAAATCTTCAAAATATGTAAAAGGAAAGAGTGACTGACTGACTGATCTATCAACGCACAGCCCAAACCGCTAAACGGATTCGCTTGAAATTTGGAATATAGGTAGGTTTTACGATGTAGACCTGCCCTAAGAAATGATTTTAAGAAGCGGGCAAAGCCGCAAGCACAAGCTAGTAAGTATATTTATAAAAGGAAAGTATGAATAAATTACTGATATATCAACGCACAGCTTAAAATGCTGAAAGGATTGGGTTGCAAATTTGGAACATAGATAGGTGTTATGACGTAGACCTCTGATAAGAAAGAATTTCTCCACGCGGGCTAATTCGCGAGTACCAATGAGTATAAAAGGAAAGCTTGAATGAATTACTGATTTATCACGCACACGCAGCCAAAACGCAGAACCGATGCGATTTGTTGAAATTTGGAATACAGATAGGCTTTATGAAATACTAGCTACGCTCAGCGGTTTTACTCGCCTATGTTTTATTCCTGGGTCTAAGCTATCTCTATAACAAATTTCAGCTCAATCGGTCCACCCGTTTAGGCGTGAAGAAATAACAAACAGATGAGGATGTGAAAAATCATAAAAAAATGTGCGACAGTTTTGCAGTGCGGCCCGCCATAATCTACGCTAGCCTTTCGTCTTTAAGCAGCAGTAACTACTATTATACAATGTGGGTGTGCTCATAACTCAGTTATGTTGTGATTCAGTGGTATGTATCATTACGTGCCGTTCTTGCTGCGGTCTATGTTCGGCGGGCTCTCGACCGGAACCGTTTTTGCCACTGATACTGTTGCGGGTTTAAAACGAGCACGCTTCTTAACGGTGAAGCTGCGCTTAGTATTTTAATGGAGATCTTTTGTGATGTGCTTGACCGCGGCATAGCGCCTGCTTTATAATGTGTCAGGATTTTTTTTTTTGTTTTCGCCGGGAAATAATGCATTACGCATACCCTCCCATCGAGGGAATGGGAGGGTTATGTGGGACTCCCGTGCAGGACAGCTGCACGGTTTACCCACTAAAACAACCCGGCGGCACTCCCGCGTCGTCTAAGTGACGGAGGACTGGGAATCGGCAGAGCCTTGGCATCCAGTCCAATGTGTCAGGATACGTACAAATTACAAATTGAAACAACGCAACGCCCCGTATCGCGACCGTTTTACCGCGTGTCCGGAGTCTTTTTGTCGTCAGCTTAAATCTCTGTACATTAATAGTTTTAACAGCTAATCTCGAACGTACTGCATGTATGAGGTGGCTGTAACCTCACGACATCAGAAGAGCCATCGCGTCGTCTAGTTTGTCACTAGAATAAGCGTTAAAAAGATAAGTTCACCTTAAGAAAAATTTAACATGCCTAAATACAATGTAAACTAATAACAAATGCAAGAAAATAATACCGATTTATTTTTGCAATTTATATTAATGAATCATGTTGAAAATTATATCAGTAAAAGGGGCGTGTTAGATTTGACCAACGTGCTCGTCTTAGGCAGCAGATCCGTTACTTTTCTACGGAATTCTTAAATGAATTGAAAAAACCTTTCAGTCAATTGACAAAAGTAGACTTTCACCAGAAAATAAAAAGTTATTGACAGCCGGCGGCGCGCATAATCAGCTTTCAAAAGATTTCAACGCGTTGTTTATGAAATCATTTGGTACAGTCTGCCAAATCATATTATCAAAGCTGAAATCTTATTATTGATATTTCAAGCACCAGTTTTCACTTTTCACGCATTTTTTCTAGATCAATTCGAATTACTGGAACCTATGTATCTACGAATTCAATACCTACATAACTTGAACCTATCTACGAATTTAATACTTAACTTTTTGTCTTGGCCCTCGACCTTTTTCGAGGAGAAGAGTATTCTAAATTCAAAAAATGGGAAAAATTGCCATTTTCAAAATTGAGAAGAGGTTGAGGTTAGGGTGGTAGTTTCTTAAGCCCAAGTTTCGACTATGTCGCTTATCACCATGAATTCTTAATTTTACCTTGCCTGATCTTAAGAAATAACGCTTGCCCTTTACAGAAACAAACTAAAATCTTTAACGAGAAAAACATTCTTAAATTGGGTTAAATGCACATCGTCCTTTTTAAACGTCAGAAACATTTTATGTTACGACGAACGTGATACGAAGACAGATTCATGGACATTCTTAACCTTCTTCACACAAACTATTGGACAAGTAGACAATAAGGATCAATCATCTCAGTAGGTATGAAGCGAAGGTGAGCGGTGAAGTCTAGTGCCAACTGGATAGCCTAGCCACTTCCTAGGTCGTGCGTCCAGTTGGCAGCGGATTTACCTATCTTAGGACGTAATTGACCTGTACTCGTAACTCGATAAGTCTTGGTTCTTAGAACAAGCGGTAGAGAGTTTGTTCTAGCGAATATATTTATTTACAGAACAATCTTTGTGCCAAATTCGGACTCAATTTGTGCAGCGGATTGAGCTGTGCGTTCATAGATATAGTTCAGTCAGTTTTATTAACTTATGCAGCAGATTTATTCATCATAAAAAAAAGATCTCTTGTAGGTGAAGAACTTGTGTAGGTGATAAGTGAACTATAAGAACAAAATCTAAATTATATAATCTAATTATATTTTTCTAAACTAAAAACTATAGAATGAAACAGGACTAAAGACTCATTTAATTTAACACATTTCTTTTCATTCATTCATATAATGATTACAACGGAAAACCAAGACTACAAAAAGGAGAAGTTGTATTCCTACCAAAAGGCCGGCTCGTATAAAGAAATCTTTTCATTTTTCCTCTCAAAGTACAGTTCACTTATCTGTAAGACTTTACGAATAGTAGAAAATAAGCACCCGTCCTCTGTAATCATTGAGCTATTGTCTGTATTCGAAACCATAATAACTTCATGAAGAAATTGAAGGTTGCATGATGAATGGACGGCAGGAAATGGATATTAGCTAAAACGGTTGGAGGTCTTAGGAAGGTTTCACGTAGACCGCCACATTTGTCAGATCCTTCAATTATAAATATACTAAGGTATTATAGCGGAATTAGTACTAAATATTGGTATTCAATTAACAATTCTAAGGCGTTTTCTATGACGTTTTTAACCCCCGACGCAAAAACGACGGGGTGTTATAAGTTTGACGTGTCTGTCTGTCTGTCTGTCTGTCTGTCTGTCTGTCTGTGTGTGTGTGTGTGTGTGTGTGTATGTGTCTGTCTGTGGCATCGTAGCGCCCAAACGGATGAACGGATTTTGATTTAGTTTTTATTGTTTGAAAGTAGAGTTAGTCGAGAGTGTTCTTAGCTATGTTTGGTGAAAATCGGTCCAAGATGGCCGCCGCTACAAAATGGCGGATTACTTTTTTCTTCCACGACCCCCTCAATATGGGTATCAAATGAAAGGGCTTAACGAGTAGAATACAGCCCACTATATAAAATTTAAAATCCAAGATGGCCGCCATCAAAAAAATGGTGTATTACGTATTGCGTTGGGGGTTTTTTAAATTTTTAATTTAATTCACTTGTAAGATAAAGGAGTCACAATTGGCTGGACAAAACCTTCCCCAAATCTATCAATCAAAACATACCTATATTCAATTATGAGCACTTTTTCGAATTAATTAGTTCTATCGCTTATTGTATTTTGAGAGTTCCGCATCAAAATTTATTTGGCTAAATTATTTTTTTTTGGCGATCACAATAGGACATTTCTGCCGCAGTGATACGAAAAGCCACTAAAAGCAAATAAAAAAAAAACTTTTTGAACACACACCCAGGATAAATGTTTTGGCATTATTTTCGTCACAAGAACCTTAATACCAAAATAGATTAATTTTAATAAAGAGTAAAATACCTATTAAAATAATTAATTAAAGTGACCAGTGCTCTAAACGTAACGAGTTAACAAGCATAACAATAATAAACATTTTCAGCGGCTGTTTTCCTTAAAATATTCAAGTTAGATGTTATTGTTTGGAATTATTTTTGTGAAGTGATCCCTGAATTAATTGCTTAGAGGAAACTGGGAAATAACACGGTAGTCTTTGGTCTAGTTATTTTTGTTCTCATCGCAAATATTATAAGGTTTTATTTACTTTCACTTGTCTGTTGTCTGTCTTTTTGTCTGTTATCAAATCTTGCTTTAATTTGATCCACTTCCGAGTTTCCTAATAAATTAAAAAAAAAT
The DNA here is from genome assembly GCA_947507615.1 of Hemithea aestivaria. Lineage (NCBI taxonomy): Eukaryota > Metazoa > Arthropoda > Insecta > Lepidoptera > Geometridae > Hemithea > Hemithea aestivaria. Next base: position 13,601,024 of record OX382328.1, read on the forward strand.
TATGCTAAAGCATGTAGGTATGCGTTAATCAGATGACAATGCAATATTATTATAACATCGAGCTGATCTGATGATGGAGTTGGAAGGTGGCCATAGGAACTCCGTAATTAAATGACGCAACCCCATCGGGTTTGAGCTCATTTGATTGATCTTGACGAGTACTTTGGTGCTAGATCGTAACATGGATGTTTTGGTGGATGGATGGTAGACAGTACATCGGGTAAAACCGCTGCGCGTAGCTAGTAAACAATATTTTCTAAAGAATTACGTCGAGCGACACATTTAAAATGCCATTGGATATTGCAAAAATGACTACCATACCTACCGCGAGACATAAAATGCATAGTTTTCTATAAGAAATCCATAGAACCGATCAGTATGGTTTGATAAGGCTCACGTGGCCGCCACCGTGATAGTTACGGTCTTGCATAACCACCAACATTAGTGGGAACCAATAACATTATTTAGAGATTCGATACGTATGTTCTGTGGAATACTGTAGGTAAAACCAAAGCCCATGTGATGTAGAAATGAGGGCATAAGAGTCATAGTGGCATAACTACTCGTGAAATAGTTTTCGGCGGCCATCTTGGTTATATTCTACAAGTGAAGCCCTTTCATTTGATACCCATATTGAGGGGGTTGTAGAAAAATAAAGTATTCCGCCATTTCGATGAGTCGGTTAGATTCTCCCTTTACATAATAGGAAGTTTTTTAGGTACATAATTAAAACAAATTATTGATAAAACATTTAAAGTAAAAATTCAATAAATTACAAATTACTAAGCAATTGAGTAACCCGCCCCTGATCGTTCCCAGTGCAAAGGTGCACTGGGAACGATCGTTTAACCATTACGCTCGCGGCATTGCCACGCTGAATACCGATGGCCATCCTCTGCACCAAAAAACGACCCGGAGCGGGAGTCACCGCTCTTTTATATAATAGTATAGATTTTTAGTTAAAGATATTGTATAATTGCTTATTGAGCATCACAAATCGTTCCGAGACGAAGGTGACCTTACCTTCTGTCATGACGACCTCTGCCTATCGTGCGCACTCGAGAAACGGTTACTAAATCCCTCAACAATTATATGTTACATCTTTCATATTCCCAATTAATGGAAATCCCATAGGACTGGATAATGCCCATATTATGCTGTATGTGGTGTAGATTAGAATCACATTCTGGTACACAAAGTTCGAATCCCTTCCAATAATAATGACATTTCTATACGGTTTTCTCACTCGTTGTACCTACAGATGGCTAGAGTGAGAGTAGATGGGTAGTTAGACATATCTACTATTATTTAGAATCTAGAATAATACTAATTTGTCAAAATTCAAAATATATAAAAGGAAAGATTGATTGATCTATCAACACACATCTCAAACCACCAAACCGAACTGGTAGAGTTGAATTTGGCACATAGTTACCTAGATATAGGTTTTTTTTGCGGGCAAAGCTGCGAGCATAACCTAGATAAGAATAAGATAATTCTGACAAACTGAACAAAAGTTATTGCTATTAAGTATAGTCAAAGGAAAAGAATAGTTCATTTATGCAATCAATCGATAGGTAATTAATGTTATGCTTCCTTGAGAAAGTGTCAATAAATATCATATTATGACGTAGGAAGGTATGTATTTCGTGCGTACATAAGGTAGATATTTTAAACTACGGAATTTGAAACAGTTGGAAACTCTGATAAGATTTAACACCAAATAAGTCAGCGTCAAAAGTCAAATGTATAATTTTTTTTCGCGTCATATAAGAAAAATGTCCAGGTTCAATTCATTTTTATTACCACCACTTGCACTGGTGTTGCAGACGTCTTTAGATGATGGTAATAGCTCATCATCAGGCAATCAGGCAGACATAAAAAATACGTTCTTGAAAAACATAGCGTCAAAGATAAGCAAAAGTAAAAACACAATGACTGTTCCAATAATATTACGTATGACCGCTTTTAAGTGTACCCTACCGGTGATAACAAAACTATAGGTATGATTATCTATTTTATATGTGAAAATTGAAAATTAAGAAAAAACAGTATTACTTCGCAACGATAACCTTATACACAGTTATAAATATTACTACGTCTTTACGTAACAACATCGTGAAAATCAAGTTTAGCTAGTTAACATTGTTGCGGATTTATGAATGTCAATGGATCAAAGAGGGCGCAAGGACGCCCTGTCCACACGCCCTTAGACCTTAAATCAACATTTACTGTCTGCCGTAATTGTAACACTTGAGCCATGCTCAGACCAGTTACATAATATAATCGAAAATAACGGCTTACAATGTAGCCAGATCGATTTAAGCCTGATCCCACATCGGATATAATTATTATTGAAGTTGCAATATACATTTCTTTAAAAAAATGTAGAAATTTTCATGGATATTTTCAATGTTCGGTTGAAATTACACAGTATCTAAAAATAGTAATACAAATCGCGGGTGGAGGAGGAAGACTGAGGAGCGAGTTGAGTGGCGTGCCATGGGGAGGCCTATGTCTAGCAGTGGACGAACATAGGCTGATGTTGATGATGAATAAGTACAAATAGTTGTTGTTGGCGACGAGCTATTTTACTACAAGTTGTTTTTTTGAAGTGAAAACTTCTTTAGCGGCGCTGAGCACTTTTTTGTATGGGTAAAAACTTTCAAACTCGCGTCAGGGTCACGTGATGCTGATCGAAAAAGCGTAAGATCGAGGGGAAGGGAGAGGAACTAGTATCTCCCACTCTTTCTACCGTGCCTGAGTGTGCTGCTCTGTTTAGGCGGCACAGGGGGCTTAGACAAGCGCGCGCCCGATATTTTTTTTTATATTTTTATATTTTATATTTTTTTTATTAGACACTTAAATAGGTTCGAATCAAAACTGTTTGTTTCTTACTTAAGTTATCATAAACCAATTGCATCAGTTGTAAAAATTTGCGATGATGATTCTGATAATAACGATGGTGTAAAAGTCGTCGAAATTATGGATGGAAGTTGATTTTTCTGAGAGATAAAATTTAATGTTATATATAAATAACGATATAATATTATAAATAACAACATATAAATTGTCATATTTGTGTACGATAGCGCAATAAATAAACATTGTATTCTACCTCACAAATGATAGTATTTTTATACTTATAATTAAACACAACGTTAATATTGAAGTTTTCACTTCTGCCGGCACTCCCGGAGTGCTATTTTTTTTTTCATAATTTAATTTTTTGTTATTTATTCATAATTTTAGTAAAATAAATGTCCTGACAAACAAAAAATCCGAATCAGTTTCCTTGTACATATCTTCCATATTATGGAGTTACTGGTTTAATAACAGAATACAGAATGAGCCTTCCCTTTAATTTTAATCAATAATACTATGATTTGATTACATGACCAGATCATTCTGTGTCTTTTTATATAGGTCCTAGGCCCTAGGTGTTAGTAAAACGTTACATAACTAACAATTGGACACTAAATGTTCGTTCAACCGTCGAGCGATAAATTTCCACTCACGGTCACATAATCGACTTACTACAACCGATAACGCTGTAAAACCTAGCCTACGATTCAGAATTCTACTAGTATTCAATTTCAATATGAAATTTAACAAGTGAATTTTCGAAAAAAAACTTTAAAAACCAACTCGATGGGGTTGCGTCGTTTAATTACGGAGTTCCTATGGCCACCTTCCAACTCCATCGTCAGATCAGTTGCATTGTCATCCGATTTATATACACTTATGCCAAATTTCAAATCAGAACCGGGAAGTGGGATAAATTAATCTTGCAAGAATTGATTACAGACAGACAGACAGATAGACAGACAGACAACAGACAGTAAATAAAAGCTTGTAAAATGGTGACTCTCGCTCTGGGTCATGCAAAGACTGTCCATCACTATACAACCCTGAAACACAGCAAGTGTTATGGACAGCATTCCACAGGGAACGACCCGGTCCGTGGTGGTTATTACGCCAATTTTTTAAATATTTTTTATTATGATTATTCATCATCATCTCAGCCGTAAGAAGCCCACTGCTGAACATAGGCGGGAGGCCTTTGGACTTCCATATGTACCGGTTGGAAGCGACCTGCATCCAGCGTCTTCCGGCAAACCTTTATAAGGTCGTCTGTCCACCTTGTGGGTGGACGTCCTACGCTGCGTTTGCTAGTCCGTGGTCTCCACTCGAGCACTTTTCGACCCCATCGGCCATCCGCTCTCCGCGCTATGTGGCCTGCCCATTGCCACTTCAGCTTGCTAATCCGCTGGGCTATGTCGGTATATTATGATTATTAAGACTCATGTAATTTCTAATCTAAATCACTTAAATCCTAAAAGTCTTAAGTAAGTCGAGCGTCAACAGAATGGTGATCTTTGGATGCCTTGAGCTGAAATTTTGTTTAACTTGGACCCTGATGAACTGCTGGATACCGCATACAGATAGTATTTAATTACTTATCTTGAAGTTTATTGTTTATATAATTACATAACAAGAACGATAACATCATTGTTGCTAATTGACATTGTTTATTATCATTTATTTCGGAGTATTCAATGAATGTCCGCGCTGTGCTCCGGTAGGAGGGCACTGTAGCTAGCGAAATTACTGGGCTAAAGAGTCTTAACATCTTATGACTCTTGAGTAAGAAGCGTTGGTGCAGTGCTCCTAGAATTTCACATCATTGTGTAATCCTAGGTTACACTGTACTGATTATGGGCAGCCGTTATCTCTTAACATCAGGAGAGCGTCTTGCTCGTCTTCTACTTCATCACATAAAAAAAAAAAAAAAAAAAAAAAAAAAAAAATGTCAAACTATAAATATATTTTTGCAAGTATAACAACATTGATACAAAGATTTTAATTGTGTGGCCAAAATTTTAACTAAGGTTGATATTTTGTTAATATGACCTTTCCACAGTTGTTTGGCAGAAATAGCATAAAGTGATAAGACAAGTTTTAAAGATGATAGGCAAAATAGGCACTGTTGTATTGTCTTTTGGTAAAAAAAATGTATTATTTATATATATCTGAATAACTTCGCAACGGAGTGGCATATAAGTTATAATATTAATAAAATCATTTCAAACCAAATTTTACAAGTAATGGGTTAATATAGGAGTCATACATAGTTACATAGAGTTCAGTACTTAATTTGACAATAATTAGAAAACTTTGTAGGTATTTAAGGTGAAGTTATCGATAACATTTTTACAAGCCACTGTAAAATATAACTGCGAAAACTTTAGTTTAACATCCCGGTTTCCAAAGAACTCTCGAAAGATTTCTTTACCAGTGACAAGTGTGATTTATAGAAAGTGATTGAAGGTGTGAATAACATGAATAGTTGTAAATCGAATGTTGTTTATGATTTATTATGATTGGTTTAAAGTTACAAATGTTTCCGCATGTTCTTTAAAACTTTATGCTGCTGTTGTAGGTACGTAGTAAGCATATTAAAGGCCCATTTCATTCGAAATATGAATGAAATCTTCAGTTAATGAACTCCTTTACCTACTACTAGGTGAAAGGTAACAGATAAATCGGTAATTATTATTGATTGGCAGTATTGATTCGTATAATATCTACCTACTAGCTATTATGTATGTGCAGATAAAGGAGTGAGTCGATGTGAGAGAGAGTTGAGAAAGTTAGATGCGTGCGAGATGGCTTATCAGATGATTATGATGTCATTTTTATTTCTGAATATCTGAACCGACTTAGAAGAGAAAGAGGTTATTTTTATTTTCTTAGTACTACCTATATTGTTGGACGATATTTGGTTAGGATATTAATAGTAAATAGTAAGTAATTAGGTACTCTTGGTACATATTTTAATACAGGTGGTTTCAATTCAGATAGATTTTTCAAAAATACAAATATGTACGTACATATTTATATACTTACCTCTAGTACATAATATTAAACGCCCAGTTTGCAACGCGCATTATGTGCACAGTGCACACTTGGGTAACGCGCTCTTTGAGAATTAAGATTTTACGGACGTAAACCAAAGCGCCCGATGTGTTTTGTGATTGGCCCTTCGTCTATAAAATTTCCCATTGTGGCTAAATCTCTCATAACTTTATTTCTTGGCATTTTCGAAAATAGTAAAAATATAGTAAATTTTTTTAAATTAATTTGTGATGTGTTTGCATTTTATATAGGTTTAGTATTTTATGCGACAGCATTACCTTCGTATTAGGTAAAGGTGGTTAACTAAAAGTAATTAGATCAAGTACGTTTCCATGACCTAGGCACAGATAAAAGAATACTAGCCTAGGTTTTCCCCAGAGTACCCACAATATGAAATCAACGTAACAGGTCGCAAGGTCGCGCTGGATGAAAGGTGATATTGAGAACTTATTGGGACTTTTCATTAACAATTTACATAACTATAAATACCTATTTACTAAGAATAATATACCTACTGATAGCAAATTTGTATGTATAAATGGAAAGGGGGATTGACTGATCTATCAAGGCTCAGGACAAACCGCCAAAAGGATAAGGGTTTTTTTTATTTGATATAGGTCGCGTGATGAACCTAGAAGGCGGGATAAACCCCTTCCCGGTTTCTCTGAACATCATGCCGGAACACAGTACAATTGACCGCATGGTTTTTGTTAGAAACGGACACATACGCAGACGGCCTACCTGATGATGACAACGAGTGGTATTGCCTCCTTGTCATTCAGTCATTCAGGTATGCGCTGCAGGGTAAATCTCTTGGCTTTACTGAACGTCGTGCCGTATCACCTCCGTACTGACCTCTTAGCGACACGATTTGTTCCACGGATGGCCTAGCTACCATCGTAGCCATAGCCTCGGAAGCCTGTCTACCAGTAAAAACACCATATTTTTCTTAACCCGAGGAAACCAAGAGTGTTAACTAGTTTACCTACTATAAAACGAATTTATCAAAGGGTTAAAATAAAACATTTTAACTTATCTGTTATTAAAAAGATCAAAGACCGCTTTGTTTAAACGGAGAATTTAATTTGACTCTAAGTAATCAGAATTTAATTTCACCCCAGGAAAGTGAGAGATTTTGAAAGAAGTTACTTAATATTTATTTTGGGATTCGTATTTTTTTGCTCTTTCTGTAAAAGTAAACTAAGCTAAAATCTCAAAGGGTCATACAAGTGACATGTTTTTTGCAAATGTTGGCCTAGTATCTCAAGTGAGAAGCCTAAAATCTGCCAACCATGTACTTTTAATTTATTGCATTTTTCATTATATAATATTATTTATACCTACCGTTTAAAGTATACAAAATTAAATACATATTATCTATTATTGTATTTACAGTCCTGTTCCATTCCCAGGTTGTCTGTAAGAAATTGCCTAGTGCGATAAGACCGCCGATTGTTTACCTAGCATTAAGATATCTAGATCATTAAGCTTTTTTGTAATTGTTTGGTATGCAATAAAGTATTATTCTATTCTATTCTATTCTACATATTCATAAACACTTTTATACATAAAACATTCATTTGAAAATAACTTATTTCAAGTTAGTAGGTACACGATAGTTTGTAAGTAATACCTTAATTTCTTGTCTGTTAATTACCCCTTAATTAAAATTAGAAATATTTTAATGACCAATTCCCTTCCTTCACGAGAATATAAATAGTCGAAATAATATTCACATTTAGAGATATGAAAATACGATAATATCGGAATAATAATTTTATTGCATATTTGGGCGAGTTTTTAAAATAACAACACTAAGTTAGTACCTAATTAACTAGCAATTTAATGGGAGTTTGCAGCAGACACTAGAACTTATATTTATTTATTTTATTATTCAGCACAACGCTAGGACTAACTTAACCCTTAAATGGACGATTTTTGTTTCACGATTTTTGTTTTGTTTCACAATTAACAAAAAATTAAAAGAAGGTCAATTTTATCTGTGATGTTTAGTATGTTGTTTAAAAACAACATTGTCCATTTAAGGGTAGCTAAAGTAGAAAGAAATTTGTAGAAGTTTTGAGAAAAAAAATTTTTTTTTTTGTAAAATATACAAGAAATATGAAGCAGTGCAGACAATAATCATGGACAGTTAAGAAAAACTATTCCTTCTTGAAAATATTCCTTCTTATAAATGCTTTAGTTATCAAAATGCCCTAACACACAGACACAAGCGCTACGCCCACATTCATAAAGCCATCGCATACCTATCTATTGAGAGTGGAATTTGCATTAATGTATCGGTTTTTCCAAATTATTTATTCACTGGGTGTCAACAACCGCGATTGGGTAGACTAGAATAAAACTGTGTCGCTAGACTGTGCTAATGAAGAATAACAATTTGTTTCAATGGAAGCTTCATAGACTGTCTAAATTCGCTGTAGTGATGGGACATCATGTCTTAAAATAGTCGAGAGACTACAAGAATAGTATTGTATTCAATTAATAAATTTATGGAAACGAGCCCTTAACACTTAAAATAGACGATGTTATTGTATTCTACAGTCCAAAATTGTAATTTATGCAGATTTTTTTATCTTTCTTTAATTTTTTTATGCTTTATTTTTGGGCACACAAAACACACAACTACGGCAAGAAGTCCACTAGACCAGTGCAATTCGTATATGTGGCTACAATAGTTATTTGTTATACAAGAGTGCAAAGTTGCTTTTTTACCGCGTGCTCAGTTTGTATGACCGAGCAAGCGAAGGATTTTAAAATTAAATCACGAGCGTAGCGAGTGATTTAATAATTAGAATCCTGAGCGTTAGCGAGGGAATCAAAAGAGCACAAGGTCAAAAATCTTTGCACTCAAGTGTGACACATAATTTTTCATCCACCCTCAGCGAGGAAATAACTCAATGCTAAAAGTTTTTTTTTAAATTATTCTCACCAAATGATGCGCACAGTGTTGCCAGTCCACTATCTTCAAAAATAACCAGTATTCAATTTTAATTTACGTAGGTACGCTTACTTAGAGTCCTTTTCATGAAAGAGGTCCCACGGAATTTAGCGGAACTAATTTTTTATTCTATTATTCTTGAACTTCATATTTTAAATCATTTTTATTTGTTACATAAAATAAATACCTTTTTGATTAAGAAATTAAATATGAAAAATTATGACGCGTTAAAAAGTTAAAGGTATTTAAACTTTTAAAATGTGCGATAGTGGCGTCCCGCAAAAAGGTCTCCTTTCGTGAAAAGCACTCTACCTATTCGTTTAAGTGATTATTTCCTCATTTTCAGTTTATTACAGTGAGAAATCGTTAATAAAAAAGTTACTAAAAAGTAATACTTAGAAAAAATCTTGCTACTAACTAAATAAAGTTAAAAAAAATGTTACAAAAGTAACTTACTGGCAAGGCTAATGGTGCGCCCAAAGCAAATTAAAAAAAAAGTTTACTAAAGAGGTTCTTACTCCGAGTTTTTAACAAATTTAAAAAAGTTGTACGCTTATTTCGGTACCATAGAGGTGGAAGTAAATAGGTTTAATTATGTTTTTGTCTCTAGAGGGTATAGATCATTCACAGTTATTTTACCTCTGACAGATGTCAAAATTATTTTCTTTATGTTGCATTATTGTCAAAATGTTGCCAGATCGTTACTTTTGTTACGTTTTACGTTACTTTTTCACCCTTTGAGTTACTTTTGTATTCGTGTCTAGATGACTTTTGCGATACTTTTCAAGGTCTTTATTTTAAATTGAACCTTATAATTAATGAATCTTCTTCCTTGTAATGGTATAGAAAATAATAGTTAATTTATTGATTTAGCAGAGACAAAAAAATAAGGCAATTTTGTATAACTTTATCTGGTTTAGAAAAGGATTTTTTTTGTTGATTAGCAATTTCTTATTTAAATAAACTGAAAAATTAGTAACTATCACCGAAATGTTAGAATATGTAAGCGTATTTCTATTCAACTGTGTATATTGCGTAAAATTTTCAAAAATGCGTTACTTTTCTTGTTCAAACGTTACTTTTTGTACTTGATAAGGTTACTTGTACTCGTTGTTTTAATAATTATTATTATAATTCCAAGCTTTACCAATGCCCATAAACTCAATTTTCTTTGAAGAAAAGAATTTATCTATAACAATATCGGATGGTTAACATAATATGAACAAGTGGTTACTGCGAACTATCAATATGATATAAAATATTAGGTAGGTTCGAAACAGGAAATTCATGTAAGTACACACATCACTGTAAAATAATACTTACAAGTGAATTAAATAAAAAAAATTAAAAAACCCCCGCCCCCAACGCAAAACGTAATTCACCATTTTGAATGGCGGCCATCTTGGATTTTAAATTTTATACAGTGCCCTTTCATTTGATTTCCATATTGAGGTGGTTGTGGAAGAAAAAAGTAATTCGCCATTTTGTAGTTGGTTAAAAATGGGGAAGTCAATACTCACCTGACATGGCAACATTATTTTCAGGCTAGCCAATGTAAGGGCTAGAGGTAAAATAACTGTGAATGATCTATAAAGTAAATTTGAATTTCTCTAGAGGATAAAATGGACTTTTCCAGTCAGATAAACGATGAGTAAAAATACACTTTCCGAGATAGTGGGATGAAAAAAAACTTTTCTAAATAGTTGTAGCCAAGACATTACAAAGACATAAAGCAAGTAGGAAAATGCTCTAGTAAAAGCGCAAGATTTACTCAGTACATTTGCCTTTGGTCCCCAGTTCCCATTCTACCTACTACGAGCACGGGCATAGTTTCTATTTAATAAAACAATACTCTCAAGGGTATCGACTAACTTCGTAACAAGGAAAATAAGGGGAAAATGTTAGAAGCGTAACATCACAGTAAGAGGTTTGGTTTCGATACATTTTCCTAAAACATTACTATAAAACGAAAATAGCTAGTGATTTATAGTGCATCATCTTACGAGTTGGTTTTACTTTTGAATAAGGCGGAATTGGTAGCTGGTAGGTACTGATTTTTTGGCTTCCGTAGTGAACAAGGAAGCTTGGTAGTTTTTATGAATTTTATTACATATTTTGAACTAAACTACTACGCTACTTACTAAAGTAATTAACGTAAATATTCGATTTCAAAATCAAATGGCTTCTTCGATCTTCGCCTGTCGCAAGACCAAGACTAGTTCAAACAGAAGACCGATGCTATCAAACGAAGTCGTGCAAACTCCGTCTGTTTTCCCATCACTAGCGCACGATGCGCGCTGTAGTGAGAGGAATGCAAACGAGCGCGAGCCAGAGTATTGTCGCCTTTCACACGCCAGCGTTCGTTAACATCTTTATAATACTACTACGGTACCTATAAATACTTTTATATTAGGTACTCGTAGTGTATACTGTAAAGCCGGCGTCAAATAGACGACGGGACGGTAAAGATTAGAACAATACAAAAAAAATTGACCCGGATCGCGACCACTTTCTCGACTCTGTGTGATTATAATTTTATTCGAAAATTTGTAGTAATCATAATAATAATAATAGTAAAAGACTATCCCTGTCTTAACTTTTCTTAAGATATAAGTACTTAAGCATCTTAAGCCATTTACATTTTCTTGAAAAAGTTTTAATATAAGTAATTTATTTTACTCGTTATTTTTGAATCCATGGATAGGTGTAGGATTACTTTTCCATTACATTTTTATGATGTAAAATCTATATTGAGAGTGTTTCAATACAGTAGTGAAGGTCACTCGGTTCATGTTATAGACTATAACAGTGGGTATTTGTCCCCATAAAACACATAACTATCATCGATGTTATACACAAATAGACCTGTCATCATTTGTTTTTAACTAGCTGTATACCTACTAATTTTATCATTTTCATTACAAAGTCAAAGTTTCAAAGTCGTAGCCAAATTCAGTATAGTATTTCATTACATTTAAATAATGTTGGCTTTAATTTTTTTTATGATAATGGGTGAAGTGAAAACTGAAAACAAGATGAGCTATTCAGGTGTAGGCCAATGTAAGCAGTAAGCGCCATAGTTGTCTATATCAGAAAAATCGCAAATCCAAAGACTTTGACATTTTATTTAATTTGAGAACTAATGGAAAGATCTAAGCATAGAGACCGACAGACTGCAGGAAGCGACTTTGTTTTATACCATGTAGTGGATAGTAGATTTGACACTTCGCCGAATATTGGAGCGAAATGGGGCTGAGGGACTATTGGCCATCGCCCAATGACATGTAAAACACTAGGTCAATAGACAAAATTGCGTACATTACTTGCTTAAACCTCCTTATTAATATGAGTAAAATAATAAACGCAGCAATGTACATTGAAGTTGTCATCAATCGTAGTGGGTGAGAATTAGCCAATAGACCCTCTGCTGACCTAGAAGCCCACGATAAAAAAAAAACACGCTATGCAACATTATATTCTATGCAAAAAGGCTGTCTAGGACTAGTAATCATGTTTTAGGGTCACCCTTGTGATAACTCTACTAACTCAATATCATACTTATACAAATATCGATGTAATGTGTTAGTGGTGCACAATGTCACACGCGAACACTTGTGCAAATAAATGTTGTTTTTGAATTATACCATTGGATTTTATGTTGTTGCGATGTTCGTCGATTTTAGGAAAATTATAAGTACCTGCCTGCTATAACATCATTTGCTAGAAGACATCCACTGCTGAGCATAACACTATTGGAGCGAAATGTACACTAAGTATAACTTAACTTTTTTTATTTACCCTAAAATCTTACGAGGCATTACGACGAGACATTAAGATCAAGCAGAAAAGTAAGAAAATTAACAAAATACTCTTACTTCGTAAGCCTAGATTTTACATGACATTCAAGTAGGACATGCTATAGCAATGATATCCGATTACAGGGCAAAGGCCTCCCTTCCCTCATACCATCCTTGATGCATGCATCAAGTTCATTCTCATCTCAACATAGACCTATAGATTCTAGATGTTTGAGAACATGACTGCTTTCACTGTCTGACTGTGACTGGAATCGTGATCGTGACGCAATTCTGCCTTCTGCCTCAGCTATTATTTACGCAATCCAACCATTGTTCAGAACACAAACAGAGTATGTTAATCACTAGATTATCCATTGGTTAAAACGTTTTTGATTAAATAGAACCGGCTTTTCTTTGTGCAGAATTTTCTAGAGTTTCTTTTCCCCAGTGAATATTTCTAAGCTAAAGTAATAGGTACCTAGTACCTACATATTGTATGTAATTAGTTTTGTGAGAATAAATTGAAACTAAATAGTATTTTGTTAGCTAATAAATAATTAGACACATACCTATGTAGATATCTAAATTAAAGTTTAAAGACTAGGTGTCTTTATACAGGGTTATTTTGTATGAGTAAAATGTAACAAATTATCTAAAGTTACATATTATCACATAATGTTGTTCATTATGTTAGCTGCCTGGTTCTGCGAGGTTGGTCCTTGTTGTAGGTGTTTTAAAAATAACCCTGTATATTTACCGTAAAATTAGCTTTTCTTGGTGTCGAACTTTCTATAAGTTTACAACCTTAAAAGCCCTTAAATCATTATTATTCATTGTCATTCGACTATTTCATAATAGGTTTTGCCAGGGCCCATTTTCTCTCCTATCTACGTTTTATTAAGCTATTGCATAGCTTCTATCGCGGGCCTTGAGCGTGGGGACCGAATCCAGAAATTCCGTAACGAAAAAACCTAACACCCCCCACTCCGACCGGCACAGCGGTGATACTTTTTAATTTTTCCATCTATAGATAAAAATGCTATGCAATAGCTTTACCGCGGCAGTCTCCGAGTGCCACACGTCTTTTTTTGTGCTAATCGAAAAATATATTAGTAGGTACCTATACCTACTTATTTTTGTTGAATATAAGTTCAAATTACCTATTCAAGTCGTATCTAATAATGCCACCGATATTATTTTTTCCTTAACTATAGATATCAAAGTATGTATTTAAAATACGGCTTACCAATAACTAGGTATACCTAGTGTGTCAAATGCATAGCCGAGCGATAAGGGCGAAAACTCGCCAAGGTAAATCAAGCACCTACCTACGAGTATTTCACTTATTGTTTTTCAACAAGGCTACGTGGAAATTCCCGCTGAATTATGCTCGCTGTGATTCGTGGATTTTTTTCTTTGGGCAATATTTTTAACCCAGGGTTTTTCCTTTACATTGAGAAACCGGCCACCGGCGGTTTTACCATCTATGAGGTTGAAAGTGTAGCAAATATCAATCTATGGATACAAATTGTCACGTTAATAATGTTTTTTTAGGATTTTTTGCACGTAAAAGCAGATATTCATACAAACTTTTCCACGAGGAAATTTATTTAAAGTCTTTATTATAATAGTAATAATATTTATAAGTGCCCATTATTTACTTACATCGCACAGGAAGGCCATAGCTATATAATTCTAAATTTAGCGTTCACACATAATATTAGCCTAGATTATTATGTTTTTGTCCTAGAATCCAGGACATGTAGAGATTATTCATAACTATTCGTAGGTATAGGCCGCGATCCAATGCATAGCAGTTTCCTTTTACTGATAGGGCTGCTTCTCAAGAATGTAGCTGTATGAATGGAATTTCTGTGGGAAGGGTTTCTTAATGCTAGATCTCGGTTTACCTCGACTTTACTCAACGTTCTGCTGCGATTTCAGTAGGAAGGTTAAGGTGGTAAGAAAATTGGCTAAAAACTGCATCTTAATTCTCTTGGAAAAAGTTTTGATGCCGAAGGATAAAAATAATGGAATGAAAACTTCTACATTATATATTGTTTTCCTAAGACGTTCAAGTCTTTACCAAATTTAATCTAAATCGATTCAGCGGTTCAGGCTGAATTTTAATTAAGGTTTAGTTGAATATTTATCTTTGTGAAACCCTGGTTGACCACTGTACTGATTTATGGGCAGCGTTATCTCTCATCAGGAGACCGTCTTGCTCTCCTTACTTTTTTGCATAAAAAGCGCGTGTCGAAGTAACAGCCGGAATTTGTATTAGTATGGTTTCATTACAGATTACAAGGTTAATCTTTGACCACGCTCTCGCGTGATGTTAAGAGCGCATATATCGAGTGACGCTCTCTCGCTCGCATTATTTGTCAAATTTTGAAATATAAATTCATAGAATTAATTTATTGAAAATTCCTTATGACCAGAGGGGCTATTGGCTAATTCTCACCCACTACGATTGATGGCAACTTCAATGTACATTGCTGCTTTTGTTACTTTACTCATATTAATAAGGAGGTTTAAGCAAGTAATGTACGCAAAATTGTCTATGGATTCTAGTGTTTTACATGTCATTTCGCGATAGACAATAGGCCCTCTGCCCTGCATAATATTATTGTACACACTTTAAAAGTGTTTCCAGTTTGATATATATTAAAAAAATGGCAAGGGGAGCAATATTTAAAAATACTTTTTTTACAAATATTCCCATCATGTCATTTTTCAATATATCAAACTGAAAATACTTTTAAAATGTGTGCAATAATATTATGCAAGGCTGGTCATAAGGAATTTTCAATGAATGAATTCTCTGAATTTATATTTCAATATTTCAATAGGCGTCACTCGATAGAATACTACTGTAGATAGAATATGTGGACGGCAGCAATAGAAGACTACAGACCTAGAAGGCGGGATAAACTCTCTGGTTGATGGATGGTAGGTAAGCTATATGCATATTATGTGTTCAAGATAAGTAAACAAGTGTAAACTAAAGTTCATGGATGTAGTACTACATTACGAGAAACATGTTATGTGATAGATAACTGCTATCAGTAGTGTCGTACCGGACATCCTCGGAAATGGAACTAGGCCGATCCGGGATCTAATTATATCATAGTAAGTGTACTATGAACGAGTAAGTGAATACCTAACTGGGTAACTGATATTTATGACATAGTATTGATGCCAAATTAGCATTATTTATGTGACGGTGACCATCAGATCATCTTCAGCCTATAATATCATCCTACACTGTCCACCATAAGCTTTCTCTAAAAATGATCATAATTTAATTTCAAGTAACTGTAGTTGTAATAATATCTTACTAAAATCATAAACGTAAAAGTTTGTAAGAATGTAAGGACGTCTGGATGTATGTTTGTTACTCTTTCACGCCTATATGGGTAGACCGATTAAGCTGAAATTTGGTACAGAGATAGCTTAGACCCTGGAATAACACATAGACTATAGTAAAGCGCGTAAAACGCTGGGCGCACCTAGTGTTACCATAATTTATTTCCGATACGCACGACAAGATGTTTTTATGAGAATCGTGGCTCAGCCGCTTACATCAGGAAATTCAATTATTATCACAATAGTCCCACTACTTGACGTCTGCTACTTAAAGTAGGGTTGGCAAGCACACAAGTCAATAAAAATATATATAAGGCCATTTCAACAGGCTTTCAACAGGTGAAGGCGAGACGTTTTAGGTAATTCATAACTTGAAAACCGCTTGACCGATTTCGATAAATTTTAATGCCCCCAGAATGGGACCACTGCACTGGGATGTGTAGTACCTACCTACCTTTGACACAATTTTTTTTTAATTGGTTCAGGCGTTCAAATAGTTTCATTAAGGTACTCAGATATATATACACATGAATTAAATACAACATCTACCTATATCTATTTATTACTAGCTGACCCGCGCGCACTTCGTAGCGCGTGACAGTAAATTATTCATATATTAATGAATTTGATACAGACCATTTAATTCGATTTCCAATTCCACGGAAAAGAGGGATTCAATTCACGGGTTTTCTGCGACTTAATGGGCGTACAATTAGTAAAGGCTGGCAAACCTTGCCAATATGTAACTACGATCGAATCACCTACTATTCAAAATGTCTATTGGACGTTTCGCCTACGTTCATAATAACTATTGGTTGAAATCAATATTGGACGATTCGCCTACGGTTAACTCAGCTACGGTCGATTGAGCTATGGTTGATTAAACTATTGGACGATTTGCCTATTTTTGACCGAACTAACGGACCGTTCACGTATTTTTAGACCACGTTTCCGGCTGCTAGTCAGGTATGACAGCTAAAAAATACTTGTTTATAGTACAGAATTCAGAAACGTGTTGTTTTTATTATGCCACTTTGCCATGATGAGGTAGATGAAAGAAGATGCCAAAATGCCTGAAGATGCCATGACACAGGATAAATAATTCAGTAATAAGAAAAATATCTGGCGCTTCGCCGGCCGCTGCCGCGGCACGCTCGCTTCGCTCGCTCGGCTCGCGCATTGTGGTCACTGTTCAAACCTAACCTAACCAACAGATTTCGGTTTGCCCTGAATACTGTACTAAAAACACGCGTAGCAAAGAATTTATAAACCGTAGGTGAGTCGTCCATAGTTGAATTAACCAATATATCAAATGAACATTGGCCGAATCGCCCATTAGTTCACATGCCCATAGTTTAATCAACCGCAGGCGAGTTGCACTGTAAGCGAGTCGTCCAATATGTGAAATGAACTTATGCGAATCGACCGTAGTTATATCGACCGTAGTTGAAACGACCGTAGGTATTATGAAACGTAACCCGTCCATGCAGGCAAAGCCATGAGAATAAGCTAGTGACTGATGTATCTGTATAACGTACAGCCTCAACCGCTAGATGGATTGGGTTGAAATTTGGAACATAGAAAGGTTTCATGACGTAGACCACTGCTAAGAAAGGATTTTGCCGTGCGGGCAAAGCCGCGAGCATAAGCTAGTAAATAATATTATGAAACATTTTTTGTGAATAATACTTAGATTTCAGAGACGTCCTGGGATAAGTCCCAGAACTATCGTTATACCTATACCACAGTACAAATTAGAACGGCAATAAATTACCACTTACACATATAGTACATCAAGATTAAATACAGTAAACAAAAATATATCAAATTATCATTTAAATCAGAAAAACTAATAAAAATACGGAATAATAACAGCTTGATTCCGTACAGTTACTCTTGACTTTTTTTCGCGTCATTTAATGGTGATCTCTTTACCGTGAGTAGACTTCCTCTGCAGGAGATCGGCTAGTACCCCAACAGTGTCAGTTATTCTGCCGCCTGAACAGTGATGTGCAGACATTACTGTGCTTCGGTAGGAGGGCACTGTGGCTAGTGAAATTACTGGGCTGAAGAATCTTAACATTTTATGACTCAGCAGTGCACCCAGAATTTAACCTTCGTTAAATCCCAGCGTTATCTCTTACCATCAGGAGAGCATCTTGCTCATCTTCTTACATCGTTGTATAAAAAAAACTAAAATGAAATTTTCTGAAATGAAACTATCATATACCTACGTACTCAAACTATTTATTATAATATATCTATCAAATTTCACCTTTCAGCTCCATCATCAGACTTCAGATCACTTCCATGTCATAAAATTATTGCATTGTCATCCGATTCCCGGTATGCAAAATTTCTGCTCAATCGGGAACTGTGACTGATAGGTAGAGTGCTTTTCACAAAAGGAGTTCTTTTTGCGGGGCGCCACTATCGCAAATTTTAAAAGTTAGCATATTAAATAACTTTAGAATCTTCGATGTATCCTTCTGCAATCTTGTTACACTTCTAGCCACCATGGCGTTTAAGAACTGTAATATCAGCGCCTGAGTCAGCTAAGAGTGTTGCTGACGTCCGCCTCAGGCAATGCCCAGTGTAAAGATGGGAGTCCGGAAGCTGAAGAAATTTAGCAATCGTTTTTGGCATATCACCGATTTTATTGATGCCTATGGGCTGTTTTTTACTTTTTCCATTATCATAATGTAAGAAAAATCTTGAAGTTTTTGTATTAGCGGGTCGTAATGCCGTATACTTGTCCACCACATTCACATATTCTTCACTAATGACGAATGATCTGTCGATTTTAGTCTTTGTATTCAATAATTTTACTAATATTAATTTGTCCGAATGCTTTTCAACGTCGTTTACCTTAAGATTCAACAATTCATTTGAGCGGCACGCACCATTTATGCCAATAATTAATACAACCTGTAAAAAATAACAATAATTTAGTTTACTTATTTTTAGATAGGTACAGTTAGATAGGTTTTCTTTGAAATAAATTAGCTTTTGTATCAATTTACTTACTTTTAAAGCGAGGTATTTACTGTCTGGTGCTTCATTCAGAAATTTTTCTATTTCAAGGTCACGTTTCGTTTTCAAGACAGCTTTTATCATAGAAAAAATGCTCCATAATGTACTGGATTTTCTTGTTTTAGATAGTTCCATGAAATATGATAGTATCACGGTCTCGGAATATGTTTTTGCATTTTTTGAGAGGCGCCAATTATTGAAGGATTCGTACGCCTTTACATATTTCACTTTAGATTTTTCAGGCAAATAGCTGAACTCGGCATTCGAAACTTGTTCTTTCAACTTTTTTGGCGTAAGACAACTACCTTCATCACTGGGGTCACTCATTTCTTTGTAATTAAACAGACTATTAGATCACAAATAGAAATTTGCAAAAGTTTACAACTTAAGTTGAAAATATTTAGTTGAATCTTTACCAAGAGGTTTAGAACCAAATGGAAAATGTGTTGTGAACACCACTGTCGCAAGAAAAATGACAACTATAAGTGCCATCTCACTTACCTCATACAAAAGAGAGAGACAAAGATGGCATTTATCGATGACGTCACAACGCATTCTCCATTTGACTGTAAACTCTAAACTTCTACATCCCGCCATTTTGTATTTTTTTATTTTTATTAAAAGAGTTGCGTTCGAAATTTGTGTGTGTGACATATTTATGAAAAACAAATTGTAATAATATTTTAAAAAAAAAAAACTCACTTACGACTTATTATTCTATAATAGTATTTTATTTAAAATATTATTGAAAAAATACAATTTATAAAGTTAAAATTCAATAAATAACATTAAAAATTATGTGCATCTCAGTTAAATAAAAATTGTACACAAATAAGTTTCAGAACACACCAACTTCTTCATAGCCAATAAAATTGTGTTCGAAATTCAAATCACTTTGCCTCTCTACTCTCTAGAGAGCAAAAACGGCTTTTGCTCACTGAAATCGATGACCAAAGACACTATTTTCGTGCGAGAGTGGTGAAAAATTATTTATGGCATGAAGTCCAGAATTTATCGAAAAAATGTAATTTAGTTCCGCAAAATTCCGCGGGACCTCATTCGTGAGAAGGACTCTACCACTGAGGTGTATACCTAAAATCATAGGCGGATCCAGGATTTGGTTTGGGGTTTTGGGTTGGGGGGGGGGGGGGGCAAGGTGCAGACGGGCAAAAATATTATAATTTTTATTACGAAAAGTGTATGTTTAGCTCGCTCTGAGCGGTTAGGAAGTTTAAACATCCATTACAATAAGTGCGCGAGCAGCTAGCTGCGAGCGCCGAAAAAAAAATTTTATTACAGAAATATGTGCGAAATTCGTAACTCTACAATGCTTCTGGGGGTACCTTGGCCCCCTGCCCCCCCCCTAAAGCTTAAACATCCTTTATAATATGTGCGCGAGCAGCTTGCTTAATGACTCGGGGGGGGGGGCGGCTTGGCCCCTTGCCCCCCCTCCCTAAATCCGCCTATGATTATCTATAACACAGATAAAAGGTTCTATAATAATCATTGCAAAATTTTACTAACATTATAAACGTGACAGTTTGTGTCTGGATGTATGCCTAAATGCACGTGGTTCACTACTGCGTGCCCGCCTATGCGACAGCAATAGTTTCTCCTAATGTTGTTCACTACGGCTTTTACAGCCCAAAACTGCACATCCTACCATTTCACTACCACTATGAGTACACATAAACCATTAATTATTCCCTGAAAGCACTTAAAATCTTAAAAAATAAAAGATAATGATGGTATATTTGTCACAAAGAAATCATTTGAACCATAGTTTGAACTTGTGACAAACAAATAAACCAGCCACGCTGAAAGGGACGGAAGAAAAATAGGTTCTCCTTTTTCTTCACATAGAATTTTTCCTATTGCCGTCACGCTCACACATAATATGGGTACTTCTAGTTGTATTAGTTCTTAGCCTAAATGGGTGTGAACAGATTTTATGTCTGTGTGTCTCCGGATAACCAGTGATTTTTACAAAAGATCCCCCTAGATGGAGCGCCACAATCGCGTGATTTTAAGTTAAAATATCTACAGATTTTTAACAATTCATAATTTCTCATATTTAATTTCTTAATTAAATAGGTACATAATATTTAATTAATCTAACAAATAAAAAATATATAATAAATGAAGTATTCACAGTAATTATAAATCTATTATTTAGTTCCGCTAGGTTACGCGGGACTTCTTTTCTAAAACTGTTTGCAGAATAAACGATATTTCTTTTTCTTAGGACATTAGTTCCATTATTTTCCGTAGCGCTAGCTTGTATGAAAAATAATTTACTTTTACAATGAACTGTAAATGAATTTTTCTATTTATCTTCAGATGATTTTACATGTTTTAGAAATTAAAAATAAGCAGCAAAAAGATATTTATTACTGATATTTACACGCATCATGCGCACATTAGATTATTTTCCGCTGGCGCTGATTCATTTGAGAAATAAGTTACATTTACTAATTTAAATGAATTCTAATTTGTTTGGCTACTATATAGCATCAAAGTACTCGTCAAGACGAATCAAATGAGCCCAAACTCGATGGGGTTTTTTCTTTTAATCACGGAGTTCCTATGGCCACCTTCCAGCTCCGTTTCGGACCCTGGTTACTATATAGTATCAAAGTACTCGTCAAGACGAATCAAATGAGCCCAAACTCGATGAGGTTTTGTCTTTTGATTACGCGGTTCCTATGACTACCTTTCTTGTTTATTAGCATTTTATATGCGAATCTTTAGATTGATATAACTCTTTTATTTATGAACCGATTTGAATAAAACCAAGACTAAGGTTCAAGTAGAGAAAACTGCAACGTATTAGTGAAAATTTTATTCAAATCGGTGGTGTTGTTTAACCACACCAGTGACACAAACTATTTACAAATTTAGCCCAAATTAAACTAAAGGTCAACCACAAGTTTACAGCCATACCGATAGATGGCGTCTGTAGCGTTTTTGGCACTATTTTTTTTTAATTGAATTTACTTTATATTCTATTACTTTTATTTCGAATTTTTGATGTAAATTAGGGGCGATGTGTCTGATATAAATGATTATTATTTATTTTATTATTTTATTTTACGTTTCCCTAGGAAAAATTGACAAAATGTTTTACGAATTAGATCGCGCAAGCGACTTTTTCGCGTCGTTTTGTTCATATGCGTATTTTCACAGTTCACCTTAGTAAAGGATCACAATGAATGGGGAGAAATTTCCATTCTTATTATATGTATGGATTCTATTTGAGCAGTTGTCTGGAAGATATCCATTCTGTCTATAGTATGAAAGTTATGGAGTAGATATACCGTATACCTACTTAGAAAGGCCTTAAAAACTCTTGGTTATGAAATAGTAAGTGACGTAAAAGAAACAATAAAAAATTAGGGCAACCCTACAAATTGAGCAGACAAAATGACGCATTCATAAACCGGACGAAGAGACGATTTTGGAAAAGGAAATAGTACTACCGACACCCATCATACTTGTGTAACGGTAATAGAAATAGTGCCTTTGAGGAAAACTACATTTTAATTAAAACTTCCTCATAAAATACGTGCGACGGAAGGCAAAGCTGAAACAACTCTATTTGCATCGAAAAATATCTTTTTAACATTTCAAAGGCTCCCATCGTACTTGGATTAACTTGGGAAGAAAAATTAAATTGGAATCGATCATCGACGTACTAAAACAAGTACAGTTAGATACTTGAAGTTACTTCCACTAGTATTTCTCGCTTCAATGACTATCATGTACGGATAGTTGGATAAAAAAGAAGATAAAAAAAAGCCTGCGGTAGTTGGGCCTCAGTTCAACGCATAGGTCGACGCTCTTAGCTCCAGTGTACCGTACACTGGCCATAAGAAACGGCCAACCTGACCGAATGTGGAAGGCACACGTACGTAACTAAATCACATCATGCAAATGTGCGTCGCAACATGTCGGGTTGGCGGCGTCTTCTTGGTACCTGACGTCATGCGTGGCAGAAAATAAGACAGGTGCTTTTGACGATGACCCCTCCCGAGGTTGGGAATCTCCGTTCGCCTATTAGGTATCTTGCATCTTGGGAGTGGCTTGATGAATTGGCATGTGGGAAAACCGCGTCATGTCCAGTTTCGATTCGTGACACGTTCTCTTTGGAACGCTATTTGTGCATGCAAAGTAAATGAGGCATAAAATTTAAAGGAATTTCTAGGATATTTAGTGGAATTTCTCGCATTACTGAGATTTAGCAATTGGGTTCATAATTTTTGAAGGGATTCATTTAGTTTAAATTACTTATGTCAAACATTTCGTTATGTATTCGAAGATCACGAACAGCGAATAAGGACTTAGAAAACGGGATAAATTCCTTTTTTCTGAAGCTAGATGTATGTTTTTGTGGCTTAAAAAATTATAATAGTCAAAAGGCATGTCATCCGCCCGTTCTTACTCAGAATAAAGATAGTCGAAGCGACTAGCAACCAAACTGGTTTTGTATTCCGCTGCGCTATTATAAATGCTGTCTAGTGGGTACCCATCAGCGGAATATCAAACCTTTTTATAGCCTCCTTGAATGTCGGCTATTGTGATGCGTTTTATGAACACTCTGGATGTTTGAGCATCGAGGTTATTTCGCTTTAGAGAAATGGGATGCCGCACAGATAGAGAATAGCAAAGATGGATATGTTTTTTAACGACTTCAAAAAGGAGAAAATCAATTCGTTATGTATGTACCTATGACGTATTATATGGGTATGTAATATTAGAACTGTTAGATGTTTACATAGGTCAATCTTTTGAAGATCCCAAAGAAGTAGATAAATTATGCAAAATTTCATATTTAATTTATTGGTTTACATTTGAACCAACTTATGACACGGTGCAAGTTACATCAAAATCGGTAGATTAGTTTTCAGGATATTAATCAAAACGTACATCGACATTTATTACTGAAAGTTGTTTTTTTTTTTTTTTAATTTTTTTGCTTGTTTATTATAATATAAATTGCATCTTTCTCTCACAGTTCTATGTCTCGCATTATGTTGATATACTATATCGTATCGTATACAGAGTCATACAAGTCAGCGCAAAAAATTGTTTTGCAGCGTTTAACTTGTTTTTTGCTACTTTACCCTTTTCTTGTTGACTTGAAATTGTTCTTGACCAACCTTCCTTATAAACTGCATCACATATATTTTATTCTTACTGTATTTTTTTTATTTTAGTTTTAGTTTTTTTTAGTTAATGGGTTCCAGAACCACTTTCCAAACTCCATTTCATATAAATGCTTAAAAATAATACTTTTATGATATTGTTTGTTTCATAACTTTAGTGTACAAGTTATCTATCTATTTTTTTATCTATCTTTTAAAAATAATAAAAAAAAAAAAAACTCCAAATTCCCACCAAAAAGTCAATTCTACGAATTTATATTTATAAGTTTGTCACAGTTTGCGAGCGAGATCGCGCGATTCGACAGAAGCCTTAAGGCTGCTGAGGTAACATGTAGGAGCCCTATTCCCAGCAGTGGGAAGTAAAGGGTGGATGATGATAGCTGAGCACAGCTGGAAGATATTCTCATTACTATGTAATAAAATCAATCAACCCGGAAATCCAAAATGTCAAGTCAATAAACATTCAGATTTTACATTCTATTATGGCATCTATAGCGACATAAATCAAGTTTGCTCAAAAATAAGTACCTACTTATAGGTATAGTTATTTATTAACTATTCATCAGTACACAGGGGAATAACATGTCAACTTAAGTCTTTATGTAATCAGGCTTTTATCGCCAACTAAGACATTTGCATGAACGCGATCTTAAGGTGGTAAGGCTGTTTAGTTATGGCTGTGTGTCGTGTGTGCATTAAATACCATAGTAGTCTAGTACTATACTGAGGTATTTTCTAAAAGGCAAGCTAATTTAGCTTGCTTTTAGTTCTTTGAAATTACAAAAATATATTTTGTTTTGCTACCTAGACTTTAGAGGTAGGTCTAAATAGAATTATTTTTTAGGCTCCGGTTTAAGCAATATAGCATTTTTTTCTTGTCTTAGTAGGTCCAATTTCCTTAATAAATAAAAGTTATTGAGAAAATCAAGAATTAATTTAGATCAACGAGTGTGTCAAGTCTTTTAAGTGTTTGGCCCATGTTGAACTACTTACTAATTATAAAACGTGTTTAATTAATCTTCAAAACAAGTCTTTTTATTTTTGTAGTTAAATTTAAGTTTAAAAACAACTTAATATTTAGTGTTGTCACATATCCGTTAGTATTCCAAAAACACGACATGATTTCCGCTGTCACTGAGAAAATATCGTAAATACGCCAACTGTTCTTTCCTAGGTACCTAGGTATTATAAATATTTTTTAAAAACCTGTAAGTAGTCTGGAAGAAATCGATTAAAGCAAAAGTTGCGATTTTGTCGCAATCACGATGTAAAATCTATTAATACTTATAATTTATTTTCGCAGTGCGAGGATTTTGGTGTGTATTACTTATATAATATTATGTTGTTCAGAGGCATTTATATATTATACCTACTTATTATACGATAACGACGATATTGTTTCATAACGATTTTTTTATCCTTATGTGGCTAAACTCTAAAGCACTTCATAGAGTGAAATGGGGGAAGTTGGCCCATGGACACACATGGCTAATATTTAAAAATAATGATTACATAATTAATAAATATTATTATTCAAGTGCAATATTAACATTGAAAATGTTTGATACGTTATCGAGTGACCGTTGAAATAATATTATGATTTACAATTTAATATTAACGGCTTATCAATACCTATCAGATTAAATAAGTCCCTGAAATGCTCGCTTTAATGTTGTTTACACCTACAAGGGAAATACTTCAAAGGGTAAATTTCCAGCGAAGTTTCTAGCGATGAGATGATAACCGGAAAATACGATAAATATTCGATTAGTGATTAGCGAGTCTCGAGCACCTGCGGCTTGGAATCTTACGAATTTGTAATGGTTTGAATGTTGATTTAAAGCTTTCTATTTTTTGTAATTATTTCTCACACGAATAGTGTATTTGCCAATGTCGAGTGTTTGCATTGAAATGTTTTGCAAAGTTCTGTATTAGGCATTCTATAGTTTAATAATCCTATAAGGATTTTTTTCAGGAGATAAGAATTTCGGAGGCAAATTTCCTTTATTTTCTTTTCGACAGATGCAGTGCAATGTGCAGCCTGTAAAGTTCTGTAATTAATAAGTCTACAGCTCAAAAACTGCAATACCTATTTCATTGACTCTCACGTTAGTGAAGCAACATGTCTGTTACCTCTGATCTTTCACATATAGGACGCACATCTTTTTTACAATGGTACGGGTACTTTCCATGAAACAGCATAAAATTTTCCAGTCTAAATTATATGTTTTCATTTAATTAACTCGAGTTCGGTAGATGCTACGAAACGCTCGAGTCGGGCAGTAAAGTGCAGTGAGGCGCGCCGTTCTCACTATAATTACACCAACTGCAGGTAGATTATGTCAAAACAAGCACGCTCACTAACCCGTTATCACCGTTATCATACATAACCAGTACTCTATCCGCTACTCGCACTTTTACGGCAACTCGCAACCAATAAATATGTAAAAGGAAATATCTAGCCGGTGTAGAAATCGTACTGGAATTTCACGCATGACTCGACCGGTGCCGGATTATAGTCGGTGAGATTCAGCGGTGCTACTATTGTTTTTCGATCTCGTCGATAACAGATATCACAAGGTCAACTCACCGGGTCGATGTCCGCCTCCCAGACGTCCTTCAGGTCGTTGTTGATATCGTAGTAGGCCTCCATGTCGGGGCCGAGGGATCCTCTCACAGAACTCCGTATAAACTGTCACAGTGTCCCGAGCGGAACTTGAAAAGTAAACTTCACAGTCGGTGAGCGGGCGTACTATTCACAGAGCACAGTTGTCATCACTCAAGTTAGGTTTCACTATCGACGCCCATTTGTTTCGGCGATAAAATATTTGTAAGCAAGTTTCACAGCACGGAATGCGGGCGCGATACGATAGAGTCGCGGACACTCGCTCGCGGCGATGGCTAGCCGGCTAATGCGAGCGCGCGCGATCGCTCCCCCCTCCCACTTTCCCCCTTTTACCTCTCATTCATAACCATACCGTGAGGGGGTAAAACAGGGGCTACTCCGTTTTACAATACGAGATAATTATGTGGGTACTTGTTACTTTGAGAAGTCGTCGCGTGGGAATCTGCCAATGACAAAATACTGTGAGATTCTTTACGTGTTTATTTGTTTTGTATCTAGCTTATATGCTATTGTTATATTTATACGTTATGTAACAGTTGAAGGTTTTACTTATTTACTTGTATTTATATTTTGGAAGCATCATTAATTTCAAACGCTCTTACCTATCTATTCTTATGTAATAATTTTTTGTTTCCAAATGCGCATTTTTTGCGAATCGACTTTAAATTCGAACGAGGTAGGTTAATATTGTTGTACAAATAATCCACCAACTAAAATGGGAAAGTATTGATATGTAGGTGTGTTTGATACCTTTTTATGTTTAAACGGCTAAGACGATAGAGATTAAATGTTGTATGTAGCTAAGAAACTTTTTTTTATTTTTTACCCTCAGCAATTATAACGCTAGTCGCAGGGTGGTTATGTGTGACCCCCCGCCGGTTGTGAATGTACCTACCCACTAAAACCCCGGTGTCCTTCCAGCCCCCGGGGGACGACAGAGGTACGCTCTCGCATTCTTTTCCATCGTCCTGCTTATGTACGCCATACACGCTACGGGCTACGAGCTGCAGGTGTACCTGAGCTGGTCAAACGAACTGGTAGCGTGGAGCAACCGGAGAAAGAATTTATTTTCAATTTTGGTCCGGTCACCTGCGTAAGTCTTAAAAACTGCACAGGTCTATTCCCACACACATTCCGGTTTACCTGTGCAGGTGGACATTTCCGGTGGGCCGTAGCGTGTAATGGCAGCCCTTAGACCCTTTTTTTACCTAGGAAAAATGCGTTACGCATCATCACCCGCCGGGGGGCGCGGGGCGGTACGTGGGACTCCCCCGACGAAGATGGGCGCGTCGGGGATACCCACTAAGAAACCTGGGGGCCTAGGGGTGTTCTTGCGGTACGCCATAATGCCGGGACAGCGCAGCGGGTACGAAGCACTTGTCCGCGGGGTGATCAGTGATCTACTTACATAGACTCAGGGTTAACACTTAGGTTACTTAGATAAACACATTAAAATTGAACACGACCTGATAATACAAAACACAAATGTAGGACGGGCCTTATTAGTGGATGACAATGTATTTAATTGCATAATTCTAACGTTCTACATCGCAACAAAGACAATCTTGACCTATAAATTGCCGGTTCATTTACTGATTTAGCATTTGTAATTTAAAGGGTTTTTCTTTTTGGATTCCGTAGTCAACTACTTACTTAAAAATATAAGTAGTACACTTATATTTTTAAGTTAGTAGTTGTATGTAGTTAGTAATATTATTTATAATATTATGTATTTTTGAGAGATTGCTTTAAGCGATAATACCGCTTACTGTATACCTCTATATAGATTTGTTTTGTATTTCTAACATTTTTTGTAACTTGCTATGCAATTAAAAATATTCTGCCTCTAGAATAGAATACTCTTTATTTTTAATTTATTTCTAGATAAAAGTTTACGTTGGTACCTACCTAATTAGAAAAAAAGTTAATTTATGCAGTGTATAGAAAAACAAGGTCTAGTAATGAGCTAATTTTGACGTGTGTGGCGCCAGCATTACGTGCTTTGCACTTTCTTTTAAATGTAAAAATAAATTAAAACACAATTAGTAAACATTGAGTTATACGTTCTAGATACGACACCTAACATTACTACTGTTCCTTTCAACTATGGCCATCTGCCCCCACTTTACTGTTTGCTATATGTTTTCGAGTATGTAAGGGGTAGGAACTATTTATTTGCAGGATTTTAAATTTAAAACGTTCGAACAAATTAATTTTGCTTATGTAAAAGTAAACGCCCGTGGGATAACAGCCAAATACAGGTCCAAATATTTGCATTCTAAATTTTCTGTTGAAACCACACCAAAAAAATCACACCACCAACCCATGTGAATATGAATTTTCTTCCCTCCCTGCATGGTAGTCTGGAAGAGATCGCTATTAGCGATATAACCAATTTTTACATTTTAGTTCATTTTGTTTTAGTTTTTAAGTTCTTTTTTGTATATTTTTTTTATCTTTCAATAGTGTTATTTTATCTACGAGCATCTATCAAGACAGAAAAGGTTCGCACTGCAGAAGGTCCGCGGAAAAGAATCGCATGAAATTGCTTCACTAGCTGTACATAACTCAATGGTATTATAGTAATGAGTAAGCAAAGTATCGCCCTCATTAAGGCGCTACATCATCTATTCCACTAAACATATTAGCATTTTTTAGAGAAATGTAGTTAGCGGCACTATTTTTAGAGTATTTGCATATAAACGACCTTTGGTCTAGCATTAATGGTAATAAAAAGTGATTGTGTTCAAATTGTACTGTTTTTGTACTGAATATTGTAGACAAAAAATGTTTTTTATTTTATTTTTATCTTTGTTCTCAAATTAAGAAATTTTCATGTTTATTATGGCAGATTATAACTGATCATATTTTCTAAGTATTTGTATCTCTAGATTTATACCTATACCTATTCGCAAATAAAGTTTTTTGTATTTGTAAAAAATATGTAAAATAAAGCGGACCATTGCAGTCTCGAAGATCTAATGAAATGATCCAAGAAAATATGTTTACCATAATTCAAACTACAAACAGGAAAGTTTTAAAGCTATTAATTTATTTTGTTGGATAAGCTTACATCGCATCGTAAGTCTGTTATGATTTGAAATATTTTTCAAATCATTACCCGAATAGTTTCAACTATTTTGAATAGGTACCTTTCTAGGCATCTTACGTGATCCATCGTCGACTGCATTTTCACTTTCCATCAGGTGGGAATGGGATGTATTTGAAATATTTTTCAAATCATTATCCGAATAGTCTCTAATTTTAAACCTTTATTTTTGTTTACAGGATTAAATTATAACACGTTATTACGTCAAAATATCATAAAAAATATATGTGTAAGTATCTAAAAGTCGTGACTATTTCTTTTGCGGGTTGCGAAAAGTAATTAGTAGGTAAATAGTAATCTAAATAAAAAAATTATTAACATTTAATTAAAATAATCTTACTAATATTATAAACGTGAAAGTTTGTAAGAATGGATGTCTGGATGTCAGGATGTCAGGATATCTGGATGTGTGTTTGTTACTCTTTCACGCCTAAACGGGTGGACCGATTGAGCTGAAATTTGGTATAGAGATAGCTTAGACTCTGGAATAACACATAGGCTATAGGACAGCGGGTAAAACCGCTGGGCACAGCTAGTATATTATAATAAATTTATTATTAATAATTTAACGTAGCATTTTTTTAGTAACCCTAAACACTTAAAATACAATACAAAAATGGTTTTGTCCTTAACTTTTATTAACTTTGCTCATAATAAACAGGTAAACATATTTTTTTATTTAATAAGAAATAATACAAAAATATACGCTTAAAATTAACAGATTCACATTTTAATTTCATGAATAAAGCATGTTCCGGATCTTAACATTCTTAGTAAGAAACGCCGCAAAAACTTGTTTACACAAATGCCCATATCTTTTACAAATTCTATGTAGATAAGGCCATCTTGACATATCGAACTAAGTCACTTTTTTACCGGTCTCTTACATAATATATTGACCTATATACAATACAATAGGGATGTTGACTACTTTATGGAATTGCTTTTATATGATAGATACCAATACCAATTCATACACGAATATCATATTTTTATGCAAAAATATATGAAATTTCAATATAAAATACGTAAATAAAAATGATTTTTTGAATTCTGGCTTAAACGTTCCGAACTGTCATCTGACAGCGCGTGACGTCACCACACCACTGCTACTAAAATGTCTCTCTGAAAATATAAGATCCATTTTGATTGTTTTTTTTTTTTTTTGCTTAAATTTGGATCAACTTAGGCCACAGTATAAGTTGCATCAAAATCGGTTCAGTGGTTCGTAAGTTATGAATAATTAAAATGTGTCGAAATCAGGAACATTTCATAGGAAGCGTAAGTCCAGGCAGTGGCGTGACTGATTGGCGTTTGCATTCGCGTAATAATAAGTAAAAATTATTGGAATTAAAATTGATTTTATTCAATTTTGGCTTGTAAATAGATCCTTAAAATGTGATTGTAGGTTTTAAAATACTGTCCTTTATGTGAAAAACATAACTTTATATGAATTCGTAACATGTGTCAACATCCCTATTATACAACGATACAGAATAGATGTTTCAAAGACAGATAAACATAATGGTGTTCAGTTCTTGAGTTCTTTTTTTTATATTGTTTGAGTTGCAATAAAGTGTTATCTGTCTATGGTGAACAATGACATGAATAGACGAAACTTTCTAGTTGAAAACGTGGTAAACGTTTCTTAAAAAGTATTCGCTTTTAGTAGACAGACTTTAGCGCGACCACTAATGCCTTTTTTGGCAAAATAAATACATTTCATAATTATATACTTTACGCGACTGTTTATATTAGATAAACATTTTATATACACCATAATAATAACTATAAAAAATACCTTAAGAGCGTATATATCGAGTGACGCTCTCGCTCGTACTATTTGACAAATTTTGAAATATAAATTCATTGAATTAATTTATTGAAAATTCCTTAAGAACAGCCCTCCATAATATTATTGCACACATTTTAAAAGTGTTTC
This sequence comes from Hemithea aestivaria, assembly GCA_947507615.1. Classification (NCBI taxonomy): domain Eukaryota; kingdom Metazoa; phylum Arthropoda; class Insecta; order Lepidoptera; family Geometridae; genus Hemithea; species Hemithea aestivaria. The sequence continues at coordinate 13,632,946 of OX382328.1, forward strand.
CAGTTTAACCCTTTAACCGCCAGACTTAAAATCACTTGTCGTGCCCCTAGCGCCAGGCAAGTTTTTTGAATTATAAATACCTACAATAAAAGTGATGTCTAATATTTATTCTATTTGGGAGAGAAGCATAAAACCAACTGTAAATCATAACTTTATTCACTATTTATCTAATTACGAGTATAGTTTTATAAAATACAGTGTTATGACTTAAAAAATGTAGATTTAAAGTGCAGTCGGAAAAATACGACTTGTCGGAAATATACGACTCTGGCGGTTACGTAACAGAACAGGCTTGTCGGATATATCCGACGGTGGCGGTTAAAGGGTTAATATAGTATTTAAAAGTAGCATGAAAAGAATTTTTGAAAAATAGTGCGAGCGAGAGAGCGTCACTCGATATATAAGCTCTTAAGCGGGGTTGACGTTTGAATAATAATTGCACATTTTTATATGTACATACTTATTTTTTTTTATATTAATATAATAATTATAATACACAAACGAACCATAATATTTATTTATGACCATTCCTAGTAGGAACAGTGAATAACGAGGGTAGATGTGTATTCAACGCTGTAATACCGGCGTGCAGGATGCACACTTTCGCCACTCCACATTTCACTAGGTAATCACTGAACTGAAACAAAATGTGAAATGTACTAAAGTATATATATTTTTTTATAACCACAGTATAGGTAACGCAAATCTGTTTGACCTTCCCTTCATACTAAAGCGGCTAAACCGATTGAGGTGAAATTTGTTATAGAATAGAAAACTCGCTATCACCACAAATACAATCCTTAAAAATAAAAATATACACATTAGAGAAAAAGTAGTACAATTGGCATAAATCGGTCTTATCGCCACCCAGGAATAGCACATAGGCTTCTTATTAAATTGGGTGAAATTGCTGGGCACATCTAGAAAATTAATAAATTTACAAAAATTGCAGACCAAAGCTATACTCTGAAAAGTAAATATAAACAGTACCCTAGTTAAAATACTTACCAACTGAGCGGTTTCATCTTCAATTGAAGCCACGACGACAGTTTTCTTATCTTTACAAGCGTCCTGTATAACTTTCATCGGATGCAAGCCGAGAGCTCTCAGTTCGTGTTGACCAAGATGTACTCCACTGTATGGAACGTTTATACTGCCTTCAATGCACGATTTGTCGTACCTGGGCGGTAAAAGGGCACATTTTAAATAAAAAGTCAGAATTTGAATAAAAAGGTCACATTTTGAAAAAAAGGTCACGTATCGTTCTCGAAATATTCACGAATCGTTTAGTGTAAAAAAGGTCACGTTTTAAATAAACGGGCACATTTTAAATAAAAGGTCACATTTTAGATAAAAGGGCACATTTCAAATTAAAGTGTACATTTCAAATCACAGGTCAAAATTCAAAATAAAAGGGCACATTTCAAATAAAAAGTTACAATTAAAGTGATCCTTGAACAGGTCACACTTAGGAATAGATTCAGGCAGTTTGACCGTCTATAATAATTAATAATAATTGGGGTCTATACTCCAACAGAACAGGTTACCCTACTTACACTGTCAGAGTCAAATCACAATTTATAGGTTGTGTGGCCAACCTATATGTCGCAGTTTCAGGTCACTGAGCTTACTACAAGGCCTGCAATATGACCTAACGACTGCCTTCTACATATCTTATAGGAAACAGTCGGGGAAACTGTGGGTACAGTTTTAGTTATAATACGTCAGCAAAGAATGACATCGCGTCGGAAACACCACTGGTGTTTTAGTTTTTATTCTATATTCTAGATTTACAGACAATGTAGAATGGGCAGTTTTATTAATAGGTATTAAACAGTCTCAGAACGGATACTCACAGCAAATTGGACCTTATGTCGATAACACAACATTTATCTTCGCATATCAATGTGAAGAAATCGAGGATGCTTATCCTTGGACATGTCTCCGCGAACAAAACATCCATCGGTATTTCCACCATTTCCTGAAAATTATAAATATTCATTCAAAAATACTTAATATTTTAATTTTTTTTTTTTAAATGATCAAGTAGAAGACGAGCAAGACGCTCTCCTTAACAGATAACGCTACTCATAATCAGTAGTGCTACTTAGGATTTCACAATGATGTGAAATTCCAGGAACACTGCACCAACGCATCTTACTCTTTAGCCCAGTAATTTCACTAGCTACAGTACCCTCCTACCGAAGCACAGTAATGTTTGCACATTACTGCTCAGACGGTAGAATAACTGGCACTTATGGGGTACCGACCTAGATGACCTCCTGCAAAGGAAGTCTACCCCCGGTAAAATTAATCTATTTTTACTTGAAATTTACGAAACTACTTCGGGGCAGATTGTTACGGTGGTCAATGGGGCAGATTGATACTATATTAATGTATATTAAATTAAAATGGTATTTTGACTAAATGTAGGCTCCCAAAACTTACCATTGGATCTTTAGTAGGCGTTTCGTTAGTGAATCTTCTGTAACTGATACTGCGCGGTGAACTGCGACACATTTCGATTGATTGCTGGAACAAATTTGTATGATTTATTCCGGCCAAAATTCATAATACCAATTCTGGCGCTACACAAACAAAAAAATAATATTTAATATTTTTTAAAATTTTTAGGGTTCTTTTCATTACGGACTTTTTGACCTTCAACATCCCTATTACGACCACTAGAATTTGGGAACTCCCTTCCCAAATTCTAGTGCCCTACAGTGGGACGATAACGGCTCAAAAAAAAAATATTATACATTTACAACATTCACACAATATATTTGCTAATAATTATACTGATTGTAAATAAAAATATATACCTTAACACATTGTCCAATATCGATCTCAGGCAAGTCAGAGAACAGCAGAATACACTCGTTGAAGCCAGACTCTAGTAAAGTGTCTCGCAACTGCCTCAGTATGCCCACACCCATGTATAGGGGAAGGGATGGACCCTCCACTAGTAAGGCGTCCCATAGGTGCACGATTTTATGTAAGGGGAATACATCTGTAAATAAAAAACAAGTGACCATAAAAAATCCTTTTTACCACTCTCGCTCGAAAAGGGGGCCTTTGGGCATCAATTTCAGTCAGCAAAAGCCGATTTTGCTCAATTCTAGACTGCTTTGCGAGCTCGTGACTAAAACTCGGTACTCACAGAAAAAAACTTTTCTCACATATTGCACAAATAACTATTTTAAACAAGATTTTATTACTGAGTTTCATATAGCTTCCCAACTCCATCATCAGACTCTGGTTACCATATAGTATCAAAATACTTGTCAAGACGAATCAAACGACTTCAAACTCGATGGCGTTGCGTCGTTTAATTACGGAGTCCTTATGGCCAGCTTCCATCATCAGATCACATCGACAGATCACATCGACCGGCAGATGGCGGTATAACCATCCGAAATAAGCGAAGTTAAATCACCTAGGTCGGTGGTGGGCAGCAGCGCCACCGATACAAGACCCTACGCTCTGCGATTGCCAACACGCATGCCCAGCGCGGCAATTATGGGCAAAACCCAACATGGCAGGTCATATAAATCAATGAAGACGGGGGAACGAGTTGAGTGGCGTGCCATGGGGGAGGCCTATGTCCAGCAGTGGACGAACACAGGCTGATGATGATTTTGATAAAACTTGCACTGAGCCTTAAGTTGGACTAATTGTAAACCAATAAAAAAGAATGGTCAAAATGCGATCGAAGCTTTGAAGACTACGAAGAAAAACATACGTTTCTACTATTTGATAAGTATATTGGTTTAGCAGCCTCAAAAAATTGGCCGCATGTAAATATCTCACAATCAATAATATTTCATACTTCACATCGAATTAATAACATTGTTTTTCGTAGGTTAAAAAAATACTACTTATTCAATATATTATGGTTTTATATATACATTCTATTTATTTTAACATTTAAATAATAACTTGTATGATAGTTTAAAACTCACGTGAAAACATAGTCAAGAACCAAGGTATAGCAAACAGCTCCGGTACAAAATGTATCTCATGCAAATGTGTTGCCAACACTGGCTCGTGGAACGCTGTGAGTTGCCAGAACTTGGCCAAATACTCCTTGATTACTGCGCTGTTGTCTTTGAGGAAAAACTTGTGCAGGTACTTTGGTACGAAGGCGGATAGGCAGGCGAATGCTCGCGCTGGAAAAATAAATAATATTAGGTGTAAAAAATGAATTTCTAATCTTATATGTTACTCCCTTCATGTACAGTTATCTAGAAGAGATTGCTTTCGGCGATAGACCGCCGGTTGCAACATCTTTGTATATTTTTTGTTTTTAAATTATCGTTATAAATCTTAATTTAATGCTGTGTTATGATAAAGTGCTATCAATCAATCAATCTTAGAGAATCAGTATTGATTTACAACTCGTAAACAGCAGTGAATCATATTTTTTAGGTAAAAAGACGGGAATAGTGTAAATAAACCTGAAATTTTGTATGAATTTTTTTTAAAAGCTTTTCAATTTAATTTTGAAACTCTTTGTACAGCCGTGCTATATGTATATATATACATATAAACTTCATCCTAGAGGCTTCAGGAGCAATAAAAATAATGGGGAAACTTTTCCCTTTAGAGTAGATATGTATCTAGGAATCAAGTTCTTTATTTTGATATTTTTCTATTTTCTTTTTAAAAATCTTATCAAATAACGAAAAGAGACAAATACAAGAGCTCAACACCTACCTTCGTTACAAAAGTTAAGGTACATAAACGGCGCAGTCAAAGAGTCCAATCCTTGCCAGTACACATATTGTGGGTTGGTCAATAGCCAAGCCTTGAGCAACCTCTTCAACGTCTTATGTCCCGCTGAGCCGCATAGCAACCAGCAGTACTGGTGGCAACGGGGTATGTCCACGTCTATCTGGTGGGGGAATAGGGAGCTTATTAACTAAGACATAAGGTTTAGTTTGCTACAAATAGTGGGTTGGTCAATAGCCAAGCTTTGAGCAACCTCTTCAACGTCTTATGTCCCGCTGAGCCGCATAGCAACCAGCAGTACTGGTGGCAACGAGGTATGTCCACGTCGATCTGGTGGGGGAATAGGGACTTTATTACCTAAGACTTAAGGTTTAGTTTGCTGAAATATTTTTTTATCTTCTTATGTATCTTAAGTTGAATTTGTAATTTTAAGGTCGTCCGCTAAAACAACAATAAGTAATATTTCTAGTATGAATCTAATTAGAATTCTAGTAAATTAGATTTTATGCCATTGCCCTTTTGAAGATACCCATATAGCTCAATGGGGAGACTCCGAGAGAGTAGATTCATTCATTCCACAGCTTGCTTGTATACGGCAGAAAGGTCTTATACAAGTAACAAATCGTTCAATACAAATACGCGAGTTTGCGTACGCTCAACGCAGCGGACGCGATAAATGACGAGATGTTCTAAAATGGAATCAAATTAATGTTATTTTTACTGTTAGGGTAGTTGTGAATTGTAACAAATAGTCTGAGATCATTGCTCTGCGTTGTTATACTTGTACAGGCGATGAAAAATTGGGAAATGTAAGCTAAACCGCTATATTCGCTGTAAAGTTACCTGTCTGTCAGTGGGTGTAGGTGTTTCCTTATCGATCCGTTCGTATATCTCCTGTATGTCTCCTTTGACTCCGAGTAGGGCTGCCCACACATCGCCGCGGACGAGAGGCGGGATATCTATTTCTGCTTCTGCGCGAATATATTGCGCAGTGTGGGGGTAGCCCTTAAATAAAAAAAAGTGGTAGTAGTTTATGAAATTGTTGCATAATGAGAGATATTATTTGACTCCATACAAAATCGATTGCCTGTAAGACATTGCTTAAAGGGATAAGGGCACCCTTTATGGGCTAAAATGATTTTATTTAAGAAAAAAAGGGTCTTGACAGACAGACCGACGGACGGACGGACAACAAAGTGATCCTATAGTAGGTAGGTACAGGGAAAAAATTATGAAAAAATTTAAAATTTTCAAAACTTTAACGATCGGTAGAGCCCTGAAAATAATTTTTCAAATTTAAAAAATTTATATTTTCTTAATCTGCGTAAAATTACGCAACTTTCGAGAAGTGTTGCGTTTTCAAAATCCAAAAAATACTTTTTCAGGACACCCTAAGGTACCTACATAATTTATTGTAATTATATTTTGTTTGCACAGAAAAACATCCACTAAGAAGATAAATTAATGAGAGCCAAGGAACAAGCGCCAACTAAACAAGCTTATATCAACCCTTTAATGCTCAAGCCAAATTAATCTATATTTTTTTCTTTACTTTGTAGGGCTTTGTGGAATCTTAGGGTCTAAGAGTCATATAGGTATTTAAGAACATATTATATGATGACAAGGGACAATAATGCGAATTAAAAGATAAGTAAGTAATATTGAAAAACTCACATGCAAAAGTCTCTCAAACCAAATCAGCCTGTAAAATTGGTACTCTGTATCTCTTTCTCTTATAATCTTTGGTAAAGCCACCGCATCATACTCTTTCCTTCTCTCATGCATCAGCGGATAGAAGTCTTGAGGCGGAATGTGGCTAAGGCGAGTCTTTAGCAAGTCTATGCTGTATTTGGCGATACGTCGGTCGTAGAGGGCGCCTGTTTTGCCGCCGACTGTACACCCGTCTAGAAGGATTGCACTGGAAATTGAGACTTTATTTTGTGTGCGGTAAGGTTGTTTTTCAGTATTACTTTATAAACCCCGCCGCACATGCTCACACTCGCACTCGTTCACGACACTGCGCCAATGTCGCATTGGCATTGGTAGACACGTGTGTGTCCGCAATTGCTTTCACGAGTCGTACATCAGTCAGTGTCTCTCTACCTACCATTCGTTCGTAGTAAGTTCGTAGACGAAAACGAAGCAAGATGGACGCGATTGATATAAGTTCAGAATCCGACCGTGATAACGAGTTTTTGAATAGATTATTGTTAATAAGGAAATTATCTGAAAAAAATTATGGATTCGTTTCCAAATAGAATCCTTTAATTTTGTATTCATATAATCTTGGTGGTTTATGTCGTATAAACATTTTTCGCTTCGAACAGCTTCAATAAGTTCCTCCATTTTACACTAGTACTTGAACACTCGCGACATTGCCACTCGAAACAAATGTCTCGTCACCTAGCCGACACGCGCGTGCACGCTCATGTACGACTCATGTACGTGCCTGCGTCGACGCGTGAGAGCAAATGCGGAGTTTGGTACTGCGCCATACGTTTTAAATACAGCCACTCGCACGCGGCTCGTGACGGCCAATGCGAGTGTGAGCATGTGCGGCGGGGTTAGGGGTTTATAACTTCAACTGAACAGGTTACCCTACTTACACTCTCAGAGTCAAATCACAATTTAAAGGTTGTGTGGTCAACCTATATGTTGCAGTTTCAGGTCGCCGAGATTCCTACAAGGCATGCAACATGACCTAACGACTGCCTTCTACATATCTTATAGGAAACAGCAAACAGTCAAAGTAAATTATATTCATAGAGTAAAAAATAGGTAACTTACATAGGCTCATCTTTGTAAATAAACGACATAAACTCACTTGTATTTACTTCTGCTTCATAGCACTCACGCTTGTGCTAAGCGGGGCGCGGACGCCGGCGCGTAACCGCAGCTACTCCCTGAAGAAGATCCTCGTACAGGATCGAAACGGTCGGCACGAAGACGAAGTGAGTTTATGCCGTTTATTTACAAAGATGTGAGAACAAGTAAGTTTATGGCGTTTATTTACAATGATGAATTTAAATACTCACGAATCGTTTAGTGTAAACTTACATAGGCATAGACAGAATAGGTGGTGAATTCTTAATGAGGCAGTTTTTCTTCAACTCCGCTTGAATATCTCCCCCAGCCAGTTGCCACCAATGGTACAAATGTTGCAGTTTGCATCCCATGAGGCCTCTTGGACGCTTCACTTCTCCCATTTCTTTAGTGTTTATAGAGGAAAGATCGGTTACTAGTTGGGCAAATGTGGCCCTCTCTTTGGGGTAGATTTTGAGACATTTTTCTATTATGTCACGGAGATTGTCTGGTACTTGCTGAAAATAGTAAATATTAATTGAATTGCTGCTTGAAAAATGAAAGGTGGAACATTACCAACTGAATCATCAGGTTAGGAATGTCTAATTATTGAGATGACTTACTTCAATTATTTTTTGACCAATCTAAAGATAACTGAGCAGCTATGCCCTATCCAATGAAAAATGAGCCACCATTACCTTACAAGATTAAACTGTAAATTTTGAACTGTAGATTCTGGGTCCTTAATAAAGTTTTTATAATCTACCTTATACTTATCATAATAATCATGTTCCCTAGCAATCCTTTCAGCAGGGTTATTGGCATGTACTAAGGTAAGTATCCTCCTCAATATCGGTCCAGGCTTCAAGCTCGGCCATAGTTTTCCAATACACAGCTCCAATAAGATGATGCCGAATGTCCACACATCGGCCGCAGGACCTCCACCGTTTAGTATGATTTCGGGACTGAAGTATCTTGGTAATCTGAAAATAGTTTTTTATGGTAGATTGACACACTAGAAGCAACATTACTGTGCTTCGGTAGGAGGGCACTGTAGCTAGTGAAATTACTAATTAGGCTGAAGAGTCTTGATATCTCTTATGACTCTCAAGTAAGTAGCGTTGGCGCAGTGCACCCAGAATTTTACCTTTGTAAAAACCTGGGTAGCACTATACTAATTATGGGCAGCGTTATCTCTTACTATCAGGAGAGTGTCTTGCTCGTCTTCATACTTCGTTGTATAAAAAAAAGCCAGTATGATGATGAGTATTACTATCACTTTAAGATATCTACAACACCAGTGGTATTGTCAAGGCATTTGTGGTGTGCAGTCTAAGATAAAATAAGAATACTCTTTACACTTCTCTTCCCCCCCTTTCCACTTGACTAAAGGGGGCCTTTGCAAGTTCCTTTATATTTTTTCATTCCTTTTTCTTATCAATTATTATCTTTCTTCATTTCTTCTTTTCTTGTCTATTTAACACATTGGCTGTAGCCATAGGCGGATTTAGGGGGGGGGGGGGGGGCAGGGGCCCAAGGCCCCCCCCAGAGGCATTGTAGAGTTACGAATTTGCACATATTTAATGGTAAAGATTAAAAAAAAATTCTCGGCGCTCGCAGCAAGCTGCCCGCGCACTTATTGTAATGGATGTTTAAACTTCCTAACTGCTCAGAAAGAGCTAAACACACACTTTTCGTAGTAAAAATTTAATATTTTTTTGCCCGTCTGCACCTTGGCCCCCCCCAGAACCAAATCTTGGATCCGCCTATGGCTGTAGCTGCATTTTGGAAAACACAATGTGTATATTTTTCAGCACTCGCATTCCGACCTCAAAAACACAGTTGTGAATGTGAATAATAAGATTCTTCATAAAAAAAGGGTACATAATAAAGGTCTTTCAGCAGGTAAACCCACTAGGCACAGCTATTTAGTTATAAAAAAATATTTTATGCCTCTTTTAAACTTACCCAAGAGGAAAAGGCACCTCATTCCCTGCACCAGTCATATAGAACATGCCATAGTTAAACAACTTCACTCTTCCATGCCGGTCCAGAAAGATATTATCCAAAGCTAAGGTCCTATGAGTTATACCTTGTTCGTGCATAAACTTGAGGGCCGTTGCAACTTGACGGGCTATGTTATTGATCTCTTCGTAGGAGAACTTTGAATTGTATTCTGATAGTGGCTTTCCTAGCATTTCGGCGACTACTATTATTCTTTCTGTAAAGTCGAGATAAGAACATCATTTTCCTGCCCTTATCCTACACTAGGTAAGGTCAGCACAACACGTTTTTCTCCTCCATTCTTCTCTATAATCCATCATATCTGCATCTACTCCCCTAGCACGCATAAAACCTTATATCCAAAAAATGTTTTATTTCATTTTAACCTGCTTATAATAAGCAACATACCTTTAAGGAAAAATTAATAAACTATGTTATATATCAAGCTAGGTTCTACTCTGGGTTAAGCACTGAACATTGCTCATAGCTTTACAAAATTATTTATCAGAAAAAATTCTTATAGACTGAACTGTCTTTAGGCAAAATTACATTTACCTAATAAGCTACTTAAATTTATCGAGACTTATTATATTTTTAATTAAAGTCACTACGGTTAACTTAATATAATAGATTATAAAGGGTTTCTCACCATGTTTCCCACGAATAATATCAAGATAGGTGCATAAATTAGGATGTTCTATCGTCAGTAAACGTTGTGACCGTCCCAATATTGTTATAGAACTTGGCGTCAGGGGTAATCCGTTGCTTCCACAATTTTCCCCGGGATGATTTTTGGCGAAATAAGTGCAGGAGGCGAATTTATAATCGTCTTCATTTTCGGCTTCCATTTCAACATTAAATTTTCACTGTAGATATACCCTAGTTTATTAAACTTTATACATATACCTGCATAGAAAATGTTAAAATTGAAATGTTTTTAGGTACTTGATTTTGACTGTAACAAGAATAAATATTTTATTTATTTATTTTTAAGAAATGGGCGGAACAAAAACTTCACCTCTCGTCTCAAGGCCGTCAGCTGTCAACTGTCATCGTCAGGCTGTCAAGGGTCAAGGCGAGTTTTGGCGGCAAGCCTTGATCATATCATTAGCTCCACGTCTTTTGCTTAATAATCGTGTAGAATTTGATTGTTAGCGTGTAATAACCTCTGTGGCGCGGTGGGCTAATACCCGCCTGCAACGCAGAAGGTTGCGGGTTCGATTCCCGCACGGGACAAATGTTTGTGTGATCCACAGGTATTTGTTTCTGGTCTGGGTGGTTCAATATCTATTATAAGTATGTATTTACAAAAGAAAAGTATAATATAAGTATTATATCCGTTATCCTAACCACCATATTACAAGCATTAAGTTGCTTAGTTTGGGGTTAGGTGGCGCTGTGTAAAATGTCCTGAAATATTTATTATTATTTATTATTATTATAATAATGGTGGAATATTGCGTGTTAAGTGTTTTTGAATGTGCACAGATGTAGGCAAGTGATATGGTGCTGAAATATGAATTTTGGTGCCCCCTCCAAAACTCCTCCGAACTTTCAGTAAAATTCCACCCATTTTACTGGAAGACTCACGTGACTAGACGAGCTATTAAGCTCACTCTGACTCTGACCTGACTAACTTATTACTTAAAAAATAACATTTAACTTGACACTGGCAAAACACGAAAGTGGAGACCATAATTTAATATCCCGTGAACATTCACGAAGTTTACTCGTCACTGGCAAAATGCACATGTTGCCATATTATTAAAAAAAAAAAAAAAAAAAAAGGGTCAAGGCGTTATCTGTCAAAAGCTTTTTTTATTGATAGGGAGACGTAAAAAAGCAATTTTATTTCTCAGTATCCATAATTATTTTTATGGTTCGTCTACATAATGCGGCGAATGACTCGCCGAGCAATTCGCCGAGTCGTACGTCGGAGTTGGCCGGGGCGCACAGATAATAATAAATCAAAAACCAAAGTAAATTTAGCTTCATCCGTGAAACTATTTTTTTCCTTTGACTCGGGTAGGAAATACCGACAAGTGTTCGGAGTTCGGAGACATTCTTTCATGGCTCGTCCACATACACATATACCGGCCAATGATTCGCCGAGTGTGTGATTTGTCTATAGACGAACAATTTTTATCTATAGACGTTAGACGAATGTCTTCGGATATTTATGGTTTTTCCCCCGGTAAATTTCCGGTATACATTTTGGGCTCCGTAGCTAACGACTTTAATTATTATTTTGAATATTAATCAATCATGAATCATTTGAAGCCATTTTGTGTGAATAATTACTTGAAACTAGTAAAATTTTCTTTTTTTTGAGTTTATATAATCTGTGCCCCAAGTGCATATAAATAATCTGTGCGCTCGGGCGAACGTTGGGCCAACGACTCGCCGAGTCATTGGCCGGTATATGTGGACGAGCCATCATAGACACAACACCAATCGGCGAATCATTGGCTGTTTATAATTTATAGTGTGGATGAGCCATAGAGAGGATTTGCTTCATTTTAATTTTTAATTATGTGGCAACCAGTGGCAACACTAAACACTGGTTGCGAAAGTGTCCAGCGTTGCCAATTTAGCATTTTTTATGCTAAATTGGGCACATTTTCTTTCTGTCTAGCACATTATTTTGGCGTTTAGCATATAGCAATTTTTTTTAGCATGAAGTTGAATCAAAAAATATATATCGAACAAAACAGGTAATTTAAAACAGAATATTAAATATCGGATTGATGGTCAAAAAATTCACCGTACATCCACTTGTAAACCTATCCTCCATTTTCTCGTTACAATATTTATTATTATAAACATGAATCGACCAAGCTGCTCGCTCTTTTCTTCTAACCAGTGCTGCTGCTGTCGTAAGAATCTGATTTGCCATATTTTAAGTGTTACATCCTCATTACAACCTCATCTACAGTCACAAGTCACACCTCATTTTATATTCATAGACATTTCACGTCATCCTGATATATTTTAAAATATTTTGATAACGTCTTGTCAAGATTCATTCTAAATAAAAAGCTAACATGAAAGTATATTTTATTTGAAATATTGTGAATTTATTTCATTGGCGACGAGAATTAAAAAAAAATATGAACGAAGATCAATTCAATTTATTTTTACGTGCCCAACAGGCACAGCAACAGAATATTTCAACGTCGAGCAACCTATCGCTTTTGCGTCCAGAAAATTACGAACGGCAGAAAGCAAATATTCTGTTATTGACCGCGAAGCTTTAGCTATCATGTTTGGTATTAAAAAAACGAGATATCGCGCATTAACAGAGTTTTGGAATAGTACCAGAGAAACCACAGAAACTATGGAACATTACGCAAATCGGTTAAAAAACATAAGTAGAGAGTGTGGTTATAAAGACGAGCTTCTAGAACGACAATTACGTGATCGATTTGCAACAGGACTTAACCATACTGATTTGGAAACAGATTTAAAACAAAGATGGCCCGAATTGAAAGAGTTGGAGAATGGAAAATATCGTGAGGTAACATTCAGAGAAATTTTCGCAGTGGCTCAATCAAGAGAACAGGCCGAACAGGACACACCGGGCTCTAGTGTACAACGTATCAAACAGAAACATAAAACAAACCAGCACAACAATAAAACAAACCAACATAGAACCCAACGTAAATTACTATCAAAACAATGTTTGCGATGTGGCAAAAAGGAAAAACACGATATATCCAATTGTGCCGCAGTACAACACACTTGTAGCGAATGTAATGTGAAGGGACATTTCGAAAGCTGCTGTATTAAAAGCGGACGTGCTTATATAACATCAACAAAAAATAATTACCATAAACCGACATTGCAAAATATTGCATACAAATCTACGTCTAACTCTGCAAATGACACCTCAGATAGCGATGATGACGAAGAACAAATATTTAGCGTTACAAATTCTCAAAACAAAGATTGTAAAAAAATTGACGTGACGATCAACGGTGTTAAATGTACAATGGACTGGGATCCTGGTTCTACATATTCGATTATCAACACTGCCATGTGGAAGAAAATTGGATCACCCATGTTAACTAAAGCACCTAGGTTAAAAGCCTACGGCAATAACAAACTGAAAACAAAGGGACTTACAGATGTCACCATAGGAATTGATAAACAACAGAAAATATTACCTGTAGTGGTAATGAAAGATGCTAACCCAATGCTATTCGGTCTCCATTGGAGTGAAAGTTTTGAGATGACCTTTCCGAAACCAGTATATTCTGTCAAGACCACTACACCAGTAACATTGAAACGAGTACTTAACAAACACAGTCAACTATTTGATGGAAAACTTGGAAAGGTTAAAAATTATCTAGTCAACATACATATTCAAGCAAATGCTAAGCCAGTACACCTTCCTGCTAGACCAATCAAATTTAGCATGAGGAAGAATGTTGAAAGGGAACTTGATCGATTAGTAGAGACTGGTATAATACATAAAGTGGATCCAAACACAACACCTGTCGAGTGGGCAACACCTACTGTTAATGTTTTAAAACCTAACGGAGAAATAAGAATCTGCGGAGACTACAGTACAACTTTAAATCCTGTATTAACCAAACACTTACACCCGGTACCTATTTTCGATCATCTTCGACAAAAATTAGCAAATGGAGAGTATTTTTCGAAAATTGACTTGAAAGATCCGTACTTACAATTTGAAATAGCTCCAGAATCACGAAAATTTTTAGTAATATCAACACACAAGGGCTATTTTCAATATAATAGAATGCCCTTTGGAATTTCAACAGCGCCATCTATATTTCAACATTACCTCGATCAATTACTTGGGGATATGCCCAACGTAGCTATATATTTTGACGATATTGCAATTACAGGAACAAATTTAGACGAACATTTGAACACTTTATCGACTGTTCTGGACCGGTTACTAAAAGCCGGTTTGAAAGTAAATCTAAAGAAGTGCAGTTTCTTAGAGAAGGAAATTGAATATCTTGGTCATACAATTGATAGAAATGGTGTACGTCCAACAAAAGGGAAGATAGACGCAATAACTAAGGCCCCGCAGCCTACCAGTGTAAAAGAATTGAGATCATTCTTGGGACTTGTGAACTTTTACGAACGTTTTATACCGCATCTTCACGGTCTGTGTGCAGATCTACATGGAATGACTAGCGGAAAACAAAAATGGCATTGGACAGATCACGAAACAGTAATTTTTGAGAAAACCAAAACAAGTATTGCTAAAACGAGACCTTTAATAGCATATGATGAGAATCGTCCCTTGTTTCTAGCGTGCGATGCATCCGAAAAAGGAGTAGGTGCAGTACTATTTCACAAAGAAAAAAACGTCGAGCAACCTATCGCTTTTGCGTCCAGAAAATTACGAACGGCAGAAAGCAAATATTCTGTTATTGACCGCGAAGCTTTAGCTATCATGTTTGGTATTAAAAAATTCGATAATTACCTGAGAGGAGCAAAATTTACATTAGTCACAGACCACAAGCCGTTAATACACTTATTAGGCGCACAACGAAATTTGCCGAAACTCGTAAATAACAGACTAGTGAGATGGGCACTTCTAATTGGTAGTTACAATTACAACATTCTTTACCAAAAAGGGGAAAACAATATATTGGCTGACTGTTTGTCCAGATTGCCAAACCCGGAAACACGACCATCGAAAGAGGAATCCACTGTTCAAAATGTTACAACAAAACTCTTGGAGAATACGCTATCTGACTTACAATTGTCACAGAAGAAAATTAGTGAAGAAACATCTAAAGACCCTTTATTAACACGCGTACGCAACTGTTTGAAAACCGGCTGGAGAGACCTTGAGTATGAGCAAGACATGAAACATTATTACAGAAAACGTTCTGAACTATCCATTGAAAACAATATCATCATGTGGCAGGGTAGAATGATCATACCCGTTACACTTCGGAAACTTGTTCTTACATATCTTCACAGAGGCCATCCCGGAATATCTGCAATGAGAGCCCTTTCCCGTTTTTACGTCTGGTGGCCAACCATGGATGAAGATATTGACTGTTTCGTAAAACAATGTACAAGGTGTCAAGAAAATCGCCCATCTAATCCTGATCTACCAATTTTCTCTTGGTCCATTCCAGAACAGGTTTGGGATCGAATTCAAATCGACTTTGCAGGCCCGTTTGAGAACACGTATTGGTTAGTTTTGTGCGATGCACTATCAAAGTGGATCGAAATAAGACCGATGGAAAACATAACCTCAAATAAACTATGTTCTGTTTTGAACGATATCTTTTGCACATTTGGATTACCACGCATGATAGTTTCTGATAACGGCCCACAACTAACATCATACGAATTCCAAAATTATTGTAAATCTCAAGGTATTTCGCACATCACATCATCCCCTTATCATCCACGAACGAACGGTCTGGCGGAGAGACTTGTGAGAACTTTTAAATCACGATTGAGGACAAGAGACCCGAAACATATGAAACAACGATTATCGGAATTTCTATTCACATATAGAAACACCCCTCACACATCAACTGGAAAGTCACCGTCACAAATGATGTTTGGTAGACAACTGAACTGCCTATTATCCAACATCAGACCAAACAAGATACAGGAACTACAGCGCAAACAGGTCAAAGCAAATATCACCACTGCATCAACACCCGACTTCCAAATCGGACAAAACGTATACGTGAAGACTAAGGAGGAAACAAGATGGCAACCGGCTACTATAGCTGCAAGAAAGCACAAATATTCTTACGTGATCACCACAGCCCAAGGACTCTCTAAAAGAAGACATGCGTATCAAATCAGACCACGCTTGTCATCGTCACCGTCATCAAGCACCCCTTCTACTCACTCACCAAACACTAACTCTCCTCAAACAATTCATACCCATGAACCGTCTTCATCTCACACTCCATCTTCCCAGTCACCTGCGCTAAACACTAATTCACCACAAACACCTTATGCAAACACATCAGTGACAACTCCGACATCATCTCCATCCTTTCAGACTCCCATTGCTATTCCAGCACCACAACCACACCTTCGCAGAAGTCAACGCCAATGCCGACCTCCTCGACGTCTGATCGACGAGATTTAGGTGGGGAGAAATGTTACATCCTCATTACAACCTCATCTACAGTCACAAGTCACACCTCATTTTATATTCATAGACATTTCACGTCATCCTGATATATTTTAAAATATTTTGATAACGTCTTGTCAAGATTCATTCTAAATAAAAAGCTAACATGAAAGTATATTTTATTTGAAATATTGTGAATTTATTTCATTAAGGAAAATATAAACGAATTGCTGAAATCAATTATTACCTAATTACTTTGAAAATATTTATTTCTCATTTATTCCTTCATAAATTCTGGAACGAAGTCATAGAAATTAAAGATGCAGCTGGCAATGAACCCTTTGCAGATTTATCACAGTTCGTTATAATATATTTCTGTTGACGTTACCTCATTCTAACGCAGAAATTGAACTTGTTTTCAGTTAAATGAACTTAGCTTCGAAATCGTTTGGCGGAATTTCGTTTTTTTTCCTTTTTTATATACTCTTTTTAAATAAAAATTATTCGAAAATAATTTGGTATATTATTTTAGCACTTTTTTTTCAAAAGTAGCATATTTTTGGCATTATTTTTACATCACTTTAGCACTTTTCGTGTTACAATAGCTGGCAACACTAAAAGTGTCAGTGAGTCAGTGAAAAAATGCATTTTGTGATATTTTTCGCGTAATTTTCGTTTTTTTAAGGTGGAGATAGGAGCTTACTGTAAATAACATAATTGTACAGGTAATAGTTATAATATTATTCCATTTTTTTTGCTTTAAAAAGTGTTAGCTATGTTAGGGAAAATGACGGCTTTCCTCGCTCCAATTTTTGTGTAATCCTTGTTGCGTAGGTCATGATGGCTGGTGTGGATAAAATGCCCCAGAATAATGGAGAATCAGAGATGGAAGAAGGGGAGATCGTCGACGAGTTGGATGACCTGTCGGATATATCGTCGGAGGAAGAATTTCTAATGCGTCAGAGGTTGGAAGTTCTTGAGAATTATAACAATGTCCTTGAGAGAACGAAAGCCAAACGCTCGTCGATGGGTCCTGGTATGTGTATTTTAATTAGTATACCATAATTTGTATATTGGGTACAACACACTAATATTATAAATGTGAAAGTTTGTGAGTGAATGTGTATGTTTGTTACTTTTTCACGCCTAAACGGGTGAACCGCTTGAGCTGAAATTTGGTATAGAGCTAGTTTAGACACTGGTATAACCCATAGGCTCTACAGCAGGTAAATCCAGTAATATATAAAATCCATACTAATGTTATAAATTATGTGAATGTGAGTCTGTCTGTTACCTCTTATCGCCTAAACCACTAAACTGATTTAGATGATATTTGTAATAGATATAGTTCAAGTCTCAGGGAAGAACATAGGGTAGTTTTTATCCCATTTTTATATGGGATAGACACTGTTCTATCATGGGCAAGTAACACTGTGGAATGTTCCTAGTTCCTGGGATTTTTTTTATCTGCTAAAGTTATTTCATTTTTTTACCAATATTGAACATTTCTAGTCATACTGTCTTTTTGAAAGTTTGTCTTTCCTTTAATGCTAGCAATTTACCTACTTCTGATTTCTGACCAACTTGTAGTGATTGTCAATTTAAAAAAAATCATTTCCAGTTGGTAAGTGCACAATAATGTGTCCATTTTGTATAATATGCCTTTAAAGTTGTTATTTTCTATGCCATAAAATTTTAGGTGTTAAAGCAAAAAGAGAAATTGTATGCCATTTATCTGAAATCTCTGCAAATAAACTAAATGATCACCATCTTATTGCTTACGAACATAATATAAAAATACAAAGACATATTAAACCCCATAAACCAAAACGTAAAAAAGAACCGGAACAAAATATTGATGAGACATATGCTCGGCGAAGGAAAGATTATAAAAAGAAAAATGTCCGCAGCAAAAAAAGAGTTGAAAGCAAAGTTGATGATTCCAGTGATGAGTCTGAAGATGAATACAGGAATAAAAGAAGGAAATTAGCAGATGCTGTAATAGTTCCCAAACACAAAAGTGACACATCATCACTTAGTGCAAGACTGTTTAAAATGATGCATGGTACTGATATCCATGAAGAACTTTTAGAACAAAAAGAAGGCAGTAAAATGATTTTAAATGATGGACTTTCACCAATATCATCTGTGAACACAAATGAAATGCTGCTTGATGAGCCAGATAGTGCAAAAATACAAAGCCAAACCATTACTGAACCAATAGATTTGTCTACCGACGAAGATGTCAAGGAAGTCAATAATGAGCTACATGAGAAAATTATAGATCCAACAGTGGAGACAAAAGAAGGAGAAATCCAACTTGAAAAGGATTCAGATGATGACTTAGAATTACTCAGACAGCATGCACTTGAATCTAAACCTCTGAAACCTAAAACAACTGAACCTGAAAAGACTGACAAGCTTTTATCAGAAGATGAAGATAGTGATACAACAGAATTAAGGCTAATATGCCTCAAATCTGCTTTGTTGAAAAAAGCTATTGAAATGAAACAAAAGCAAAAACTTCAGAAGAGACTTTCAACATCCAACTTAGACGATGACTTATTTAATGATCAAATATTTCCAACTAAAGAAGACTTAGACAATAACACTGATATTGAATCAGTCGATATGGATATGGGGTCTGATACAGAGGATAAGATGAAAGACTGTTATGTTGAGAATACAACAAACGATACAGGGATGGATACGCTTCAAGATAGTGCTAATGATTTAATAAATTGTGCCATGAACCTTAATGTTAGTACGAAAGATGATGAGCTGGAAGAAGATGAAGACTTATTAAGGGCCAAACTTCTTACATCGCTAAGCAAGAATTTGACCAACCTTGTTACACCAGAGATCTTAGACAAAGTCGATGAAAAAATTGAAGACGTTAAAAATATTGATAATCCTGCTCAACAAAATACTGCTACAAAATCTGAAGAAAAGACAAGATTTATCATTCAAGTCAATGAATCAGATTCTGAAGGTGAGCATGAAGCAACAAAGAATTTGACCAAGATGCACATAAAACTGTCCGAGCAGATAGATTTCCAGCAAAAGTTAGATTTGTTTTTGAAATCTGCTAGAAACCAAGTGGAGAAGAAAGACATGTTACCAGATGTAGTACAGAAATCACCCGTGCCAAAGAAACCAGAGAAATATGTTGCAAAGGTTAATTTAATTTTATTACTTCTGTTTTTTCACATTATCATATCATTTTCCTTTTAATAATGATTACTTTCGTATCTTTTTCAGACTGTAAAACACTTGCCAAAGTCAGAACAAATTGAGTACAAGAATCTGGTTCGGAGAATGGCTGAACTTGAGAAAATGAAACAGTCAAGGCAACAAGCAATGATGCACCAAATCAACCAACCTATCAAAGATACATTAAAGCCAAGAAATGTTACAATGGACACACAATCTGAAATTAACAACAATTTAGAAGAACAAATTGCCAAATCTAGGTAAAGATTTTATATTCAACTTCTCAGGGTCGTAGAATCAGTTTTAATAACTGAAGAATATCATTTTCAGGAAACTAATAGCAGAAGAGTCTGTGAAAATGTTAAAATTAAAAGAGGAAGCAACAAAATTATCACAAAAGTATAAAATAGCAGCAACTGAACTTCGAAACATAACAACTGCAATAGCATTAAATAAAAAACAACAAAGGACTATTCAAAATAGTTTGAGTAAAATTAGATTGCAACATCAGTCACTGCTCAAAAAGTATGTATTCTGCTTAACATTTTGAAATTGTTCATTGACTATACAACATCATGTATATCTTTTTTCATATCATCAAGGGTTGAAAATTTGTAATTGCTTCTTTAATAATAGTCAATTGTGTTTTGTGTGTCTCTCTCTTAATTCTTAATTTTCAGTTCAACAACTTCTTTACATTCCAAAGTGAACGGGCGTGCGCCGTATTTAAACAATTTAAACATTAAAGCTCCCAGTAAATTACAAAAGGAAAATAATCCTAAAGATGAATATAACAATCCCCAAATTCAAAAGGCAGTTAAAGTCAGTGTTGTGAACGATTTTGTGGCCGAAGTGGTCACTCCTACTAGACTGTCTGTACAATTAGACGTAGCTAACAATAAAAAAGTGGTTAAAGTACCTCAAAATGCAATGAATGATAGACTAGTTGAAGTTAATGAGGAAACAGTATCAACTGACCAAAGTATGGAAGTACCTGAAGATAATACACTAAAAGAAGTAGAAAAAGACATTCAAAGTAACACAGAAGAGAATGGGGAAATAGTAGCTGTGTGCGATCACGGAAATAAACGATATTACATATCAGTAGATGATTATAAATCTCCATTAGATGCTTTAGGGACTACCAAGTAAGTCGAAGAGCGTTGAGATTGCTTGTGCTTGGCTTGTAAACATAATCTTTAAATTTAATATGTATTGTCATAAATAGCTGGACATTGTTTTGCAAACAAGAACCAACCCATATATCGAGAAAAATAGAGTTACATATTTAGTTAGACTCTCTAATTTCTAATCGTGCGTTTTGATATATCTTCAGTAATACAATGAATTCTTAAGTTGTTAATCTCAAATAACTCACCTATTCTACACACTTTGCAAGCATTTCTCAAAAATATCTTGTGAGTTGGTTTCCATTTGCAAAACAATGTCCAGCTGCCTATAAATTGTTTATTAGGTGTTTACGCAAGAAAGTATGCATTAGATTGCATGAGTATCATAGAAACGTGGATGGCATGCGTACACATCGCTTCAACGGTGCGATGTAAGTATGCATTGAAAGTCTGTCCACATTTGAAGCAGTCATAAAGTTGTATAATATGTCTTTTCAGTTGGAAAGAGGACCCGAATGCCATTCTCTGTCCATTCGAAGTACGAGGCCAGTGCAAAGATCCCGACTGCAAATTTTTACATGCCTCCTCCTCCTTACAATGACACCGTACATATACACACACGTTTACACACATATACTGCCGAAAACACAAAGACTTTGTACACAAATCAATCATACCCACATATGTCCTATCCCTTCTACAACAGCCAATGGACTCTTCAGCGATGAGTAAAGTATATGATTGATATTTCAAGTTACATGCCTGCAAAATTACTATAAAGAATTTTGTCCTAACAATACCTGATGATCCAGTTATAGTTTTAAATGTTAGAATACACAATGCTACAGTAATGTTTGATATTTAAATAATTGTTATTAAATCGTATAAATACAGTACGGATATGAAAAACGTAATGTATAAAATATTTCATAACAGTTTGATGTAAGCATGTCTGAATTTAAATTCAAAGTTACCAATTGTATTGTACATAGGTATAATGTTCTAATAAAATGCAGGTTGATTCAATTTTAGGTACAATGTTCCAATAGTAATGTAAATTCTTCCAATTGGAAGAAATGGATTAGTTTGGTTGGTTGTGTGTGTTTGGCTTTTTGGATTGGTTTGGTGGTTCTTTCATTGTGTGCATTATAATTATAATGCACAATGATCCAATTATTATGCACAATGATCCAATTATAATGAACAAATATCCAATTATAATGAACAAGTATCCAATTATAATGCACAAAATATCCAATCATAATGCACAACGCGCCAATTCTCGGTATTAATTAATATTTGTGTTCTAGTCGGCGACGCAGTGGGGGAGTATCGAGCCACATCACCGTCAGTGGTAAGTTAAGTTCGAGTAACATTTTAAAAGAGTACATTTTTAATAGTGCATTAAGTAGTACCTGACTCTTGACTCATAACTTTATCACTACCACCCCTACAGCGTGATGGTTAAGTGTTTGTGGTTATTTAAGAAACATAATTTATTTTTATTTCATACACATATTATCTGTACACAATGTAAAAAGTTTTAAAATAAAGTGTTGATTATTGTAAATTGGAATTTTATTTCTGAAGATCCTTGAATAGATAAGAAAATTTAGTAATACAAGGTACCTCAAAATGTTGTAGTAGGTTCCAATACAGTTTATTTCAAATTAAAACTTACTTTTATACATACTACACTTTTTGAGTCACCCTGTATAGGTACTTGATAGATCAGGTATAAAAATAAAACTACATAATAATCTTACGAATAAGACATTGTATTTAGATATTGTAAAGAAAATACAAAGTAAAATACTTATCTCCACACATATACGAAATATAATGTAGGTAGGTATAATATGGAATCAAATTCGATATATTTTTCATAAAACCCTTAAATAGAAGGGGTCGTTTATCTACGAATAGTTTACATTTATTATTCTATTTGATAGAGCAACTGTGGGCCTTAGAGGACAGTACACAACAATGTTTAGAACATCTATTGGACAAATAGGTATATCTATTTATTCCGAGTATAATATAATACACAAATTCCAATATTTCATAAGATTTGTTTGGTGTCTCCAAAGCTCAATGACGTATCGAAAGTTTTTAAATTTCTTACAAATACTGATAAACACATGTATATAGACAGTAATACAAAGTTACTGGTTATAATCAGTTCGTCAGCTTTAACTATTGACCCAAATATAAAAATCAGCTGTTTCAAAGAAAAAGGTCATTGAACTTAGCATTTTCAACAGCTGACTTTTTCTCAGTATTAGGGGTAAACGATGTTCAAAATAGTCCCTTAGAATGTTAATTATGACCAGTAACTTTGTATTGAAATATATAGGAGCCCACAGTGATTGGACAGTAGATAAATAGGTACATATAGAGTACACAAAATGCAGTTAGTGCCATGTTACGATGTTCAAAATATTTCACTAACGCTACTTAGACCGGCTGTTATCATTTGAGAAGTGTGAGACAATAATACCTAATCTATTTTTATCCCTCGCACTCGTTAAAGTCTTATGAGTATAACGAGTGAGATAGAAAAGCTTTTAAGTTTCCCAAAAACTCAGATACTAACGGCCGGACTATTACAGGAGTTTTCATATTTTATAGGTTCGACCACTTTTAAATTGTACTTGATAGCCAAACACAATGATCGTTACATTGCAGAAACTGTGTTCCATTTAAGTGATTGAATTGTATTTTTCTTATGTTTCGCTGTTCGTAGCGTCAGTGATTGAACATCGCTTTTTAAATCTAGACAATTATTGTATTTTGCAATAGAGATATATTTAGTACAGTTATTTAGAAGTACCACATACATATATTATTAATACTTAGAGCCTTTCTTCTCACTGGGTTCGTTCTCTACATTTAAATTTAGGCAGCATAAATGCTTGTGTAGGTCAATTTGTGTTATGTCACTTGTGTGGTCAAATCTGTGTCGGTTATGTGGAATGTGTAATCAGATTTTTGTCAGTTATGCCGTATGTGTAGTCAGGCAACAGAGGCTAAATAAAGTTGTGTCAGATACAGTGTAGACAGTTGAGTCACATATATATAGGTAGTTATGCCACATAATATGTATTGTATAGTCATAATTACGCAACATGTGTAGTTATATTTATGCGACAGGTAGTATGTAGTCATGGTTATGAGACATGTGTACCTAGTCATGGTTATGAGACATGTGTAATGTGTAGTCATATTTATGCCACATGTGTAGTATGTAGTCATGGTTATGAGACGTGTGTAGTCATGGTTATGAGACATGTGTAGTCATATTTATGCCACATGTGTAGTTTGTAGTCATGGTTATTCGACATGTGTGTAGTCATATTTATGCCACATGTGTAGTATGCAGTCATGGTTATGCGACATGTGTAGTCATATTTATGCCACATGTGTAGTATGTAGTCATGATAATGCGACTTGTGTAGTCATGGTTATGCGACTTGTGTAATCATGGTTATGCGATTTGTGTAGTCATGGTTATGCGACTTGTGTAGTCATGGTTATGCGACTTGTGAAGTCATGGTTATGCGACATGTGTAGTATGTAGTCATATTTACGCATGTATAGTGACACTGGTAATGTTTATCTGAGCGTGTGCCACATAGCGACAGCCTTGCGTGTTTCGTGCGACATCTGGGCCCAGTGGCGACCCTCGGCTGCCGGCTCGGCTGCTCCTACGCAGCACCAGCCGACTACAAGGGCGCTGCCACCACCGCTTACCACGCATACCTGTAAATGAAGGGGTTAATAGTCGCTGAGCCTCTGTCTCGCTCGCACGATATAACTTATAAAAAGTAAATTTTATCAATTGTTATTTGACAATTTGTTATATCGTGCGTGCGAGACAGAGGTTCATCGACTATTAGCCGCTGAAGTAAATACTTTTAAGAAATATTAGAAAACTTGCTCCTCCCAGTGGTTTTACCCGCTATACTGTATGCTGTATGCCTATGTGTTATTCCAGGGTCTAAGCTATCTCTTCACCAAATTTCAGCTCAATCGGTCCACCCGTTTAGGCGTGAAGAAGTAACAAACATACACACTGTTTTAAGCCTAAAAACGTGTTATTCAATCTTGTCTTAGTGAGAATGAAAGAATAATAATTAGAGCAGTTCATATTTTACTGCGCTGAATACTTCGTCAACCTACTTATTCCTTCACAAGACGAATAGTAAAAAATTAAATCCTCCACAACATTTATTATAAGGCTGACCCCACATTGTGGGACAGCAACTGTCGACTCTGGACACCTCGGGGCTGTTGCCCAAGTAGTGTAGATACATTGCTTAAGCTAAGCAATCTGCGTACTTACTAAATCTTTGCCAAATAACTTCAATAGTGAATTAGATGAACGTTTTTAATGAGATCGTAATTACATTGCGTCCAATCTTTAGAGTCACAGATATAAGATCGAAGCAAGGAGACGAGCAAGACGCTTTCCTGATGGTAAGAGATAACGCTGCCCATAATTAGTACAGTGCTACCCAGCGCACTGTGCCAACGCTTCTTACTTGAGAGTCATAAGATGTTAATACTCTTCAGCCCAGAACAGATGTTTTTCTTATTTTCAAAAGGAAAAATATACCTCAATGGACGCCTCTTGAAGGTTGGCGGAAGGCAGACTGAATGACAGAGCTTCATTCCACACCGGATTGTTTAGGTCTTTCCTATTGGTCTTCTTCTTTTTGACTCGCTTCCCGTTTACCAGCAAATATACTTTTACGTACACATCTGAAAAACAATTAAAATTATTATTGGCGCAGTCGGTAGGATAACTAACGTAAAGTTTTAGATCTGCTATTTCTGTTAAGTTATCTAGGTGAAATCTCCTTAATCCAATTTGTGTCTGTTTGTCTGTCTATCCGTGGGTTACATCTTCACGCTTCGAGCACCATTAATTCGATTTAAATGAAGTTTGATATAGAGAGAGTTCGAGTTTCTGGAAAAGACATAGGAACTAAAAACTGCGCGAAGTTACTATAGTGCTTATCTAAATTTGTGAACCCTTAAGCATATTTTAGATCTTCTAATACTCAGACACTACAACGTAAAAAGAAGGCTCCTAGCCTTCAGTACGACGATAGTCAATCGTTCAGCTGACGGCAAGTAAGACAGTGACAGCAACAGTTCCTGCAGTTCCTCCGGCGGTCTTCTCTCTCGAACAGATACTTAATACAAAAAAACTTGGTCCTAAATCGTTACCTAAAGTATCTTTCCCCTCCTGAGGCGGCAGAAGGTTCCTAGCCTTCAGTACGACGATAGTCAATCGTTCAGCTGACGGCAAGTAAGACAGTGACAGCAACAGTTCCTGCAGTTCCTCCGGCGGTCTTCTCTCTCGAACAGATACTTAATACAAAAAAACTTGGTCCTAAATCGTTACCTAAAGTATCTTTCCCCTCCTGAGGCGGCAGAAGGTTCCTAGCCTTCAGTACGACGATAGTCAATCGTTCAGCTGACGGCAAGTAAGACAGTGACAGCAACAGTTCCTGCAGTTCCTCCGGCGGTCTTCTCTCTCGAACAGATACTTAATACAAAAAAACTTGGTCCTAAATCGTTACCTAAAGTATCTTTCCCCTCCTGAGGCGGCAGAAGGTTCCTAGCCTTCAGTACGACGACAGTGAGTCGTTCAGCCGACGGCAGGTAAGACAGAGACAGCAACAGTTCTTGCAGTTCCTCCGGCGGTCTTCTCTCTCGGCACAGAAACTTAACACAAAAGAACTTGGTCCTAAATCGTTACCTAAAGTATCTTTCCCCTCCTGAGGCGGCAGAAGGTTCCTAGCCTTCACTACGACGACAGTGAGTCGTTCAGCTGATGGCAGGTAAGACAGAGACAGCAAAAGTTCTTGCAGTTCCTCCGGCGGTCTTCTCTCTCGAACAGATACTTAATACAAAAGAACTTGGTCCTAAATCATTACCTAAAGTATCTTTCCCCTCCTGAGGCGGCAGAAGGTTCCTAGCCTTCAGTACGACGACAGTCAGTCGTTCAGCCGACGGCAGGTAAGACAGAGACAGCAACAGTTCCTGCAGTTCCTCCGGCGGTCTTCTCTCTCGGCACAGAAACTTAACACAAAAAAACTTGGTCCTAAATCGTTACCTAAAGTATCTTTCCCCTCCTGAGGCGGCAGAAGGTTCCTAGCCTTCACTACGACGACAGTGAGTCGTTCAGCTGATGGCAGGTAAGACAGAGACAGCAAAAGTTCTTGCAGTTCCTCCGGTGGTCTTCTCTCTCGACACAGATTATACTTAATACAAAAGAACTTGGTCTTATATCGTTACCTAAAGTATCTTTCCCCTCCTGAGGCGGCAGAAGGTTCCTAGCCTTCAGTACGACGACAGTCAGTCGTTCAGCTGATGGCAAGTAAGACAGAGACAGCAACAGTTCTTGCAGTTCCTCCGGCGGTCTTCTCTCTCGGGATAGTTCGGCCCACACCTCTGCGCCGCCCGCCACTTCTACTTTGGACAGGGGCACTTTGGCTGAGCCCATTACTTCGTTGCGGGAGAACCTGGAATAATTTAGTGAGACTTTTGTATCAGCGATGTTCTTTTGTTTTGCTGCCTGTATTTCTCAAATGATATCTTTGACGCTATCACCAACAAACAGAACTTTTTTGTTGTCCTTTCTATAGTAAGTATTACCTACCATTAGGTAAACAACGTAACCTAATAAGGGTACGTTGTCCTACATTTTACATAATATCTTTTAGGAGACATTCAGGGCCAATAGTTTAACGTGCCTTTTTAGTAAGTACTTAGTGCCCACATTTTTTTTATACAACGAAGTAAGCAGACGAGCAAGACGCTCTCTTGATGGTAAGAGATAACGCTGTCCATAATTAGTACAGTACCCAGGATTTTACATAGGTAAAATTCTGGGTGCACTGCGCCAACGCTTCTTACTTAAGAATCTTTTCTCACTAGCCACATGAAAAATAAGACTTGAATCGGATCGGATTTAAAGTGGGATAAAATTATGACCACAGGGCCGCTACCTACTGCTACAATAATACAATCATGCAGTTTTTCTGATTTTTTCACTCGTAGGCACTAGTACATTACTCCTTTTGATATTTTACACTGGACATCAAACTTAGTAGCTGTAGTACTCGTACAAACACAGGGGTAAATAGTGGATCACTGCCCGGCTCGTTACGTCACCAGTAGCTAGGGACAACACGTCCGCTCTCACCAACGGCTCGCACAAGACTGTCGCCCCCGCTACCCGTGCCCCCGAGACAGGCAAATGTCATTCGTTCATTCATTCAATCATTCACTCAAATACACAAACTATAAATTATTAGCCAATGGCCCTGCAGAGATTGCCTATCAATTCATATCAACACTAACCTGTCATAATCAAAGACTTGCAGCAACAGCGTCTTATCTGCCAGGTCGTCATGAGAGACGGGGAACTTGAAGTGCTGGTCGAAGAAGGGATTGGCCTCGTTTCGATGTACCGGCGTTTGTCTCACGCGCGTGTCCACTTCTGGTACCAGAGTTACTCGGACGTAGGGGTCGTTGAACCCGCCGGCTTCGTAGCCTGCTAGGTCGTGAGCTGAAAGAATGATACTGATATTTTAGTGCATTATGGAAAAAACAACTGTACGTTGGTAAACTTCAGCTGGAATCCGTCCTATATTATACCTACTTAGGTACCATACATTACAACATCAACTTGTACCTTTAGCAGACGCACTGCCATGCCCGTTTGTTGACAATCGTACTTAGGTCTATCTTAGATCGTCGGTACTCCCTGAGTGGTATTTTCAGGTTTTTCCATCTACGAATTACCTCATAAACATGATTGATAATCTTGCCAGTTAGGTATGTCTGTAAATCTCGTTCTCGTTATTTTGTAATTTCAGAATTTAATGACTTAATTATGAGACTTATGATGGGAAGCAGCCCACTGGTCCCCTGATATTCGTTTCCTGTGCTTTCTTCAATTTTTTATTTTTCATTGCGTATCACTTGTGTCCTAGGTACTGACGGGTACAACAACATAAAAGGTAGGTTAGGTTACCTAGGAATGTTTAGGCCTAAAGGGAAGATTTCCTCACCTTCAATAAGATGCACTTCCAAGTCCGACCGGTCGAAGTCGTACTTCAGTCTCAGATGGATCCTCCCGAGCGAGGGGCCGGCGCCTTCCAGCTCGATAACTAGAGGCGCCTCCCACTTGGTGTACAAGTCTGGCTGTAAGGCTCCTAATGCACTAATCGGGGCTGAAAGGACCCTTTGAGTTGGACCGTTACGTGTGTCCTGGGTCCTTAACCTAGGAATGTTTTATCCTAAAGGTTAGATCTCACCTTCAATAAGATGCACTTCCAAGTCCGACCGGTCGAAGTCGTACTTCAGTCTCAGATGGATCCTCCCGAGCGAGGGGCCGGCGCCTTCCAGCTCGATAACTAGAGGCGCCTCCCGCTTGGTGTACAAGTCTGGCTGTAAGGCTCTTAATGCACTAATCGGGGCTGAGAGGACCCTTTGAGTTAGACCATTACTTGTGTCCTGGGTCGTTAACCTAGGAATGTTTTATCCTAAAGGTTAGATCTCACCTTCAATAAGATGCACTTCCAAGTCCGACCGGTCGAAGTCGTACTTCAGTCTCAGATGGATCCTCCCGAGCGAGGGGCCGGCGCCTTCCAGCTCGATGACTAGAGGCGCCTCTCGCTTGGTGTACAAGTCTGGCTGTAAGGCTCCTAGAGCACTGATCGCAGCCGCACTAGAACCAGGGCTGAGTGGACCAACGCCGCTGCTGCTTTCCACTAGCGAGTTACTCCGGTCTATCCGTCTGGAAAGGAATAAAAATTGGGGGTATACACCAACAGAACAGGTTACCTGACACGATCAGAATCAAATCATAATCAAAATTCTTATTTCAAATTGTGTTTCCAATGAGTTTTCCACGTGGATGATTGGGAGAAAGGTGGATAAGTATGCCGATTGACGTACAAACGTACCTACAAAAGGAGAAGTGGTGGTGTGTTAGACACTCTCTATTGCTTTGAGTTACGTCATTTTTTTGTACTAATTCGGTTTGTGGGACTCCCCCGGTGAAGATAAGCGCTATAACCACTAAATAAACACCTGTGGGTATTCTTGCGGGACGCCATTGCATTGTACCAAGTATGCGGGTAGATACGCCTAAACACTCGTCTGCGGCAAAAAAATGGATCCTTATGTTAGCTGACTCTCGCCATTTAAAACTTATCATCATCAAAACCAATTCACAATATAGGTTTGTTATAACTAGAAACCTGCGTTCATTTTATTCCATTAAAGCAGTTCTGCATGGTATTGCAATTTAATCTAACAAAAATCGGATTACCGCACGAACACAAATCGGCTGTAATAAAATTCATCGCTAACAGCGCAAAGTTTCACTCAAACTAACAGCTAGTTGTATGTACCTAAACTAGCTATATAGATGACTAGTTATAATATAGGTAGGTATGTATCTATAGTTAGTTACAGTGGCGGCTTATTCCATCGGGAGGTTTTGGGAACCAGTATCTAAACTTTTACTTGATGACGCCTATTAAACCCCGCCGCACATGCTCACACTCGCATTGGCCGTCACGAGCCGCGTGCGAGTGGCTGTATTTAAAACGTATGGCGCAGTACCAAACTCCGCATTTGCTCTCACGCGTCGACGCAGGCACGTACATGAGTCGTACATGAGCGTGCACGCGCGTGTCGGCTAGGTGACGAGACATTTGTTTCGAGTGGCAATGTCGCGAGTGTTCAAGTACTAGTGTAAAATGGAGGAACTTATTGAAGCTGTTCGAAGCGAAAAATGTTTATACGACATAAACCACCAAGATTATATGAATACAAAATTAAAGGATTCTATTTGGAAACGAATCCATAATTTTTTTTCAGATAATTTCCTTATTAACAATAATCTATTCAAAAACTCGTTATCACGGTCGGATTCTGAACTTATATCAATCGCGTCCATCTTGCTTCGTTTTCGTCTACGAACGAATGGTAGGTAGAGAGACACTGACTGATGTACGACTCGTGAAAGCAATTGCGGACACACACGTGTCTACCGATGCCAATTGGGAGCATCTGCGGCGGGGCTAAACCCCGCCGCACATGCCCACACTCGCACTCGTTCACGACACTGCGCCAATGTCGCATTGGCATTGGTAGACACGTGTGTGTCCGCAATTGCTTTCACGAGTCGTACATCAGTCAGTGTCTCTCTACCTACCATTCGTTCGTAGACGAAAACGAAGCAAGATGGACGCGATTGATATAAGTTCAGAATCCGACAGTGATAAAGAAAAAAAAAAAAAAATATTGTTAATAAGGAAATTATCTGAAAAAAAATTATGGATTCGTTTCCAAATAGAATCCTTTAATTTTGTATTCATATAATCTTGGTGGTTTATGTCGTATAAACATTTTTCGCTTCGAACAGCTTCAATAAGTTCCTCCACTTTACACTAGTACTTGAACACTCGCGACATTGCCACTCGAAACAAATGTCTCGTCACCTAGCCGACACGCGCGTGCACGCTCATGTACGACTCATGTACGTGCCTGCGTCGACGCGTGAGAGCAAATGCGGAGTTTGGTACTGCGCCATACGTTTTAAATACAGCCACTCGCACGCGGCTCGTGACGGCCAATGCGAGTGAGAGCATCTGCGGCGGGGCTAATACAGTAAGTTGGCGCGTAATAGGAATAATTTTAACAAAGAGATAAATTAAAAAACATATCTTCTTAATAATACATTTATTAAATAACTAACTTATGCTCGCGGTTTGCCTGTGTAGCATCCTTCCTCAACAATGTTTAGATAACCATTGCAAAGAAAATGCACAAATAAATATTACTGTATAAGCCCACAGGGCAGGCCCAGTGGCCCATTCCCCTTTAAGCCTTTCTTTCCCCCCTCCCCCTAAGCCGTTCCTGTGTAGATAGGTAGATAGGTACATGTTAATCCGACACTGTTCCCTACCCGTTGCAAATTGCGACAAACTCAATTTTCGTCATCCTCACGGCTCGCGCTTTCTACGAAACGAAACGACTCCGTGATTGGGATATATCGAACGCTTGCGAGCTACTTATTAAGACCATAATATTATGTAGGTTTCTTTAGAGGAATATAAATTACTAGCTGTAACCAGCGGTTTTACTATACTGTAGCCTGTGTGTTATTCTAAGCTATCTCTCTATACCAAATTTCAGCTCAATCGGTCCACCCGTTTAGTCGTGAAAGAGTAACATATACACCCAGACATCTAGACATCCACACATTCTTACAAACTTTCATGTTTATAATATTAGTAAGAATACTTGTTGTGCCCATCGTTTTTGCCCGTTGAAAGCCCGATTTGTAGGTATCTATTATAATCTAATTAGTCTAGGTCTAGGTTTACTTCATTGACAGAAGTTTCTGAACGTGACAGTCTTAATAGTTATTTTCATCCCCCCACCTCGGAAAGTGTATTTTTGCGCTTCGATATCTGACTGGAAAAGTCCATATTATCCTCTAGAGAAATTCAAATTTACTTTACCCTCTAGAGACAAAAACATAATTAAACCTATTTACTTCCACCTCTATGGTACCGAAATAAGCGTACAACTTTTTTAAATTTGTTAAAAAACTCGGAGTAAGAACCTCTTTAGAAAACTTTTTTTTTTAATTTGCTTTGGGCGCACCATTAGCCTTGCCAGTAAGTTACTTTTGTAACATATTACGTTTTTTTTTAACTATATTTACGTTAGTTGTTTAGATATAATTTACATTTCGAGGCAATAATGTTTTTAATGAATTATAATATATAGTACTGTAATAGTAAATAATAGTTGAGTTAATTTAGCAGAGTTAATAGAATAAGCGAATTTTTTATAACTTTATCTAGTTAGTAGCAATATTTTTTCTAAGTTACTTTATAGTAACTTGTATGTATATTACTTTTTAGTAACTTTTTTATTAACGATTTCTCACTGTAATAAACTGAAAATGAGAAAATAATCACTAAAACGAATAGGTAGAGTGCTTTTCACGAAAGGAGAACTTTTTGCGGGACGCCACTATTGCACATTTTAAAAGTTTAAATACTTTTAACTTTTTAACGCCTCATAATTTCTCATATTTAATTTCTTAATCAAAAAGGTATTTATTTTATGTAACAAATAAAAATGATTTAAAATATGAAGTCAATAATAATAGAATAAAATATTAGTTCCGCTAAATTCCGTGGGACCTCTTTCGTGAAAAGGACTCTTAAGTAAGCGTACCTACGTAAATTAAAATTGAATACTGGTTATTTTTGAAGATAGTGCACTGGCAGCACTGTGCGCATCCATGGTGAGAATGATTCATTTTGCCGCGCTTTTGGAAAGCGGATGAAATTTTATGTGTTCTTGGATAATAATTTTGCAATAAGTGCTAAACGCGTATAATTAGTGGGTTTTATAAACGTTGAGTGTTTGTGAATGTGATTTACTGTCGAAGAATGGAAAAAAGTTCAACAGTCTGCTATTTTCAAGAATCGTCACAAAATGAATCGATGTGATTCGATCAACGCCCACACTTTATCGAATCTTGGAGGGAATATCCTCTCCAATAAACAATGAACTTAAAATTATAATAAAGATTTCGACTGAAGGACTTGTATCCATGGTCAGAATAAATTAATAATAAAAAAAAAAAACCATGGTGAGAATAATTTTAAAAAAAACTTTTAGCATTGAATTATTTCCTCGCTGAGGGGGGATGAAAAATTATGTGTCACACTCGAGTGCAAAGATTTTTGACCTTGTGCTCTTTTGATTCCCTCGCTAACGCTCAGGATTCTAATTAATAAATCACTCGCTACGCTCGTGATTTAATTTTAGAATCCTTCGCTAGCTCGGTCATACAAACTGAGCACGCGGTCAAAAAGCAACTTTGCACTCTTGTATAACAATATTAAATCACTCGCTGCGCTCGTGATTTAATCATTAAAATCCTGAGCGTTAGCGAGGGAAACAAAAGAGCACAAGGTCGAAATTCTTTGCACTCGAGTGTAACACGTAACTTTTCATTCCTCCTCAGCGAGGAAATGACTAAATAAAAAAAAACATTTACGATCACAAGATGCTTTTATTTCAGTTTAGATACATTATGCTAGTACAGAATAATCTATAAATTTAACTTAGGTAACTTAGGTTTAGGGTGGTTGGGCGTTTGGCTTGATATTTCTCAACAATTATTACGTATTCCTTGCGAATGACGAAGTTGCGGTCTCTTTTTGTCTTAGTATTAGGTAAATGAATTAACAAAAAGTCATCTGAATGTTTCTCGATGTTTTTGACATTAAGTTGTGTTAGTTCCCTAGTTCGACATGCTCCGTTCATTACCAATAATAAGAACAACCTGTAACGTAAAGGGTATTATAGTAGATACATTAATATAATTGATTAACGTGCATAATAAATTATGCCTATGAACATCAATAACTGACTTACTTTTGCCGCTAAATATACGGAATCAGGTGCTTCGTTAAGAAACTTTTCAAGACCTTAGATTTTTTTGGTTGATGACCAACTGAGGCTCTTTTTATTTTAAAAATGCAATTAATTTAGGATAGGTGTCGAAATTTACGTCTTTACTCATCTTTATTGTGGCTTTTAGCATTGAATAAATACTCCATAGAGTGCTTGATTTCTTAGTCTTGGATAATTCAATAAAATATGCCAATAAAACGTTTTCTGAGAAAGTTTTGGCTCCTTAAGCTAGTCGCCACGCGTTAAATATATCGTACCTACTGCTTTAAATACTTCTCGCGTGATTGTTGAGAAAGAAAGCTCATTTGCGCATTATTGACAGTTTCCGTTAATTCTGTAGGAGTCAAATATAATTCTTCGTCGCTAGAACTAGAGCCACTCATTTTACTTGTTTTTAGTTTCTTGTTTTAACCAATGAAGAAGGAATAATATTATAGGTATATACTCCTATTCTATAGTTTTCACAATTTGACGTGAAAAGAAAAAACCGCGCGCACAGAAAACAAAAAAATTAGGAGCGCGCAAAGCAAATTAAAAAAAAAGTATACCAAAGAGGTTCCGCGTCTGAGTTTTTAACAATTTTAAGAAAGTTGTACGCTTAATTATTCGGTACCATAGAGGTGGAAGTAAATAGGTTTAATGATGTTTTTGACTCACAAACTCGGTGCACACGCTCTTCTAAATTCAAATTTACTTTACCTTCTAGAGGATAAAATGGACTTTTCCAGTCAGATATCGAAGCGCAAAAATACACTTTCCGAGGTGGGGGGATGAAAAATAAATTATGTACTTTGTACACGCAAAAAAGCGCCTTTTTGTTTAAAGATTGTAGGCTGGATATTTCCTCGTTGGTTGTAGGTTACCTATTCCAGCATTTAAGCTGCTTCTGTCCCAAATTTTAGCTCATGCGGCTATACGGAAGTATCAGAGTATAAAGGTAAGTAAGTACTACGAATAAATAATAAGTTGGTAAGTAGGACAAATAACAATCACTCAAAAGGTAAAAAAGAAATAAAGCGCACTTCACAACATCGTTACAGTCTCAGTTTTCAGTGACACCGCCATTATTCTGAAATGCACCGTTGACCTACTAACGTATAGAGTCCTTAATGATCGTGGGTACCGTAAGTTGGCTGAGTTTCGAGTGGCACTTGTCTTGTGGCATGTTGAACTGTTTTAAACGACTTAAAGCAAGGAAAGGTTCGCAGTTTGTTTGTAACGTCCGTGGCCCAGTGGTCGTACGTGCGGCTTTTAATCCGGAGACCCTGGGTTCAAATCTCGGTATGTGGCAAAAAGTTCGCCTGGACGCTACCGTGTTTCGGAAGGCACGTAAAACTGTGGGTCCCGAGTCCCGGCTGTTTCTTATAAGATATGTAAGAGGCAGTCGTTAGGCCATGTTGCAGGCCCTGTAGTAATCGAGGCGATCTGAAACTGCAACACATAGGTTGGCCACACAGCCTATAATTGTGATTTGACTCTGACAGTGTAAGAAGGGTAACCTGTTCTGTTGGAGTATAAACCCCAAATAATAATTTATTGTTCTATTTATTTATTTAAGTATTTATTATTCAGCACAAAGCTAGGACTAACTTAAAGCCAAAAGAAGAAGCAGAGCGGGAACTAGAAGCCGTTTCCACTCTTGATATTAGAAGACGAAGACCTGGGCGCAGGAGGAGGTCTAGATCCTCCTGCAGCACAGACGTGAACTATTGGGCTCTGGGCCACGGTGGGGGACCGTTGCCCAGATTGCACAGCCCTGTTGGTGTGTCAACGTGTCGGCACACCGACAACGAGACGTCTATGGGGGCCCTTTAGACCCCCATCACAGAGGAGATCGAGTTCGATCCAACTGTTTGACGGTAATGGAATGTTATGCCTCCTGGTGCTCCATTACCGTCATACACAGCTAGAGGGCACGTCGTGTGGGTGCGAGCCCCACACTCCCCCCCCTTTCTTCCCCGATAGGGGGGATAGCGCGGTAGGCGTTTCCCCCAGCATTAAAAAAAAAAAAAGGACTAACTTAATGCTACAATAGCGTTTTGTACCAGTAGCCCTAAATATCATCGTATACAACTAGCGAGTAAGTATATACGCTACGAAATTCGTAGCACTGTGCATTCGTAGTTTCGTAGCACCGTAGAATCGTAGCACTGAGACGCATATTATTTTATTGATAAATTAAATTCAAAAAGTTTTCTTAAAAGCTTGTTGCGAAAACCAATATTCAATGCAAACAAATCATGCGACAAAAAATGTGTTAAATTATGAAATGAAATAATTTAAGGTTTAATCTTCATTTAAAGCAAAAATAAAAGTTTGATTTAATTATTTTTAAATTTTTATGATCCATTCATCATGTACAATGTATATGTGTAGGTACACCTTATAAGAGGCCCTTAAAACGAAAAACGAGCATTATCTCGACTGCCATGCAAAATAACACAACCACTTTTCAAAGTGTTAAACTCATCATAATAAATAACCAGTCCACAAATCACACAAAACTCGATACAAAAGTAAAAGAATGTACATATTTGTCAGAGCAAAATCCGCTCGCTACTAGATAAAACCTTTTACCGAGTCTCAAGGGTAATTTAAACTAGATAAGACAGGAGATAGGAGAGATTTCTCCCGACTCCTATCTCTTTAGGAGAGCATTGTAACCTTTTAGGGATGTTTACTTTTGTTACCAATACTTTGGACAAGAAAAATAATATATTATGTGAAATTTATTTCAAAGATTTATTTATTTATTGAACGAGACGAGTTCGAAGCTCACAACTAACGGCGACCCATTACAGAGAGAATAAAATGGATAGTGAAATTTTGAAATAATTTCTTTTAGAATAACTATTGTTGGGCAGATAGCCGACGCATCGCTTATAAGTCTACGAATTGTAATGTAATTTATTTAATAATAAAAACTACTAACAAAATGTAATAATATATAGTCAAATTGAGGAATCTCTTCCATTTTTGTCGTCGTTTTAATTTAATGCAAACAGCATTTAATTCCCTGCGCGAACATGCTCATATCTGCCATATTCAGATATAAGCATTCAGTGAGGAAAGCTAGTTAAAGCTCACGTTACGCTCTGCAGCGTTATTGGACATGCAATTTAATATTTGATACGTCTCGGCGTCATGACACGCGCAGGGGTAAGGTAGGGGTATAATTCCATTGTCGAGTAGGTACTCGACAATGGAATTATGTCTGGGACCGCTGGTCCGGTCAACGACCGTCAGTCTAGGTGTTTTAATAAGCGAAATTTACAGATTCTGTGTTGTGATAATAATCCATTGGGCGCCGCTAGTGCTATGCTATACCTAATATAGGTATCGTAAGTCTAAATTAAGATCTTTTACAAGCTTTTATTTACTTTCACTTGTCTGTTGTCTGTCTGTAATCATATCTTGTTTTGTCTTGTTATATTTAATTTTAACTACTTCCCGGTATCCCATTGAGCTGAAATGTTGCATGCTTGTATAAATTGGATGACAATGCAATATTATTATGACATTGAGCTTGAGCTAATTTGATAATGGAGCTGGAAGGTCATAGGAACTTCGTAATTAAACGACGTAACCCCATCGAGTTTGGGCTCATTTGATTCGTCTTGGCGAGTACTTTGGTACTGGGTGGTAATGATATAATAAAAGCTTGTTTTTAATTTTATTTTTTTAAATATTACTTGTTTCAAAAAACTTGAGAGGTGTCAAGGGACACCCGGATGAAACGAAGTTCGATTAATGTAAATATCTGGCTTGCTTTCTATAAGAGAGAGAGAGAGAGAGAGAGAGAAACATGCGCACGCCGCACAGCTTACAATAGCTTACTATAGCAAAAAGTGTCGTGACAACTTTTCGTAAGAATTTTTTCCGTCTAGCCCCCTTTCACAACGCGCGATAAGGAACGTCGTTCCTATAATATTTCTCATAACAGTGTGACAAAAAACTACTGGCGCTAATAGACAAGCGCGCGAATGAGTCTGAACATTTTGTCTATACAGCGTAGTGTTTGCAACAAGTGAAGCAGACGTATAATCACTACTTAGTATAAAACAAAGTCGCTTTCCGTGTCCGTTTGTCCCTATGTATGCGTAAATCTTTAAAACTACGCAATGAATTTTGAACCGGTTTTTAATAAATAGAGTGATTCAAGTGGAAAGTTATATGCCACCAAAAACATAACTTGTAAAAAATACCAAGTCTCGCAACTGCAGTTCTTCTACCGTAAAAAGTTGTGAGATCCATGTACTACCAAGTCGGTAAAATCTTTTGTGTTTTAAATCAATAGATCGACTTGGCCATCGCATGAAAACACAACAATGTATCTCTCAAGTAATATACGAACATAATAGTGCGATTGCCAAGTCAATCTATTAATTTAAAACACAAAAAATTTTACCGACTTGGTAGTACATGGATCTCACAACTTTTTACGGTAGAAGAACTGCAGTTGCGAGACTTGGTATTTTTTACAAGTTATGTTTTTGGTGGCATCTCACTACTTTTTGTTTTTTTTTTAATAGTTATAGGTTAGCCTTTGCCCACGATAACGCCTGATCTTAACTGACGACGCCCGTAGATGGGAGCAGACTAAACCTAGAAGGCGGGATAATCCCTCCCTGGCTTTATACACATTTATATACATTATTACGGCATATTATATATTTTGGCATTATTATTGGGATTTTATGCAATTTTTACCGTTGACTGCAAATGTAACTTTGTAATCCTATACATTTATACGGGATTACAAAGTTATTTATGCAGTTTATGTATCTCGTAAACTAGACCGAAATTGCAAGTTTTTTTAGTTTTCCTATGGTTTATACAATAAACTCTAAGTATGTACCAAGTTTGAACCTGCTATGTTTGCTAGAAGTGCTTTAGACTTTTGATGATCGGTCAGTGAATGAGTGAGTGAGTGAGTGAGTGAGTGAGGGACAAAATTACAAAACTTTGACAAGTTATAATTTTCAAACGACTAGTTCAAATTGAATGAAATTTGGAATAAATCGTGTTTATACAATGCATACTCGGTTGTTAAAAATTGAAGCTTCTAGTATTTTCCACAACGAAGTTATAGGGGGTCGAAAATGGTCTGAACTGCTTCCAGAAAAGGATGGTACGGCCGTGCCGCTTTTTTTGCTCGACTTGGCGGGGGCACTGCCGTGCCCCCAGATTATGCATGCATTATAATATAGCAAAAAACACTAATAATTATTATCTGTTAGACACTACGAAGTGCGCGCGGGTCCACTAGTTCTGTATAACGAGAAGCATATTTCGTACGTAGATCAATACTTAACTCTTCAGTGTACCATGATCAGAAACAGTCCGATTCCAGTGCACTTATCGTAAACAATAGGGATGCACGGCTCGCGAGATAAGTGCAGCTTGGCTTTGTCGAGTGTAATTGCGTGTATGCCGCTCTGTGCTCTATACAATGGGAGAAGATCTTATTTGCATTATCCGCTGTTACGTTTCGCATTGTCATATTTTACATTCAGAGATATTTGTGATTTGTTTTTGTGGCTTCCAGGAAGCCAGGAACGTCAGGTGTATAATTAAGAATCTATAAATTCAAAATTAATGTTTACCTGGGAGGCATAAGCAGCGGCGACAAACACCTTGGCGGCAGATGCCTGGGGCTGGTCGGTGCCGGCGAATCAGCCAGGGAAGCGAGGGATCCATGAGCCATCGGAGCGGCTCGCACGTCCAAGGAAGCTGCTCGGAGAGGTGACGGCGACCGCGGCCCACCCGGTCCGGCTTCTAATGTCCGGCCGTCCGGGGCGAAGGTGCGGATCGCTGGGGATGAGCCACGGTGACTCTGGAATGAACGTGCTATTTAGAACGATCGCCTTTTGTTTTGCTGGAATAGTTCTAAAATTATCGTGTAACTACGATCATAGACAAAAAAACCAAAATAGTTGGTTGGCTAGTTTCGATTGGTTCTTTCAAAGTAGAAACTTTTTGGTTCAAAGACATTTGACATGTATTATGCAGCGTCAATGCATATTGTCGGCGACAGCATAATAATATGCTGATGGAGATATTATCTCCGGTTATGCGCACTCTATGGCTGGTAACATTTTTGTTACCAGCACAAATATGCTATTTCAGGGTGACATGCCCAGTGCAGTGTTGCAAAGAATTTTGAGTTTTAACTGGGTGGTGTCTGCTATGTGCAAACTGTCATAAAATAGAGTATTCCTATATTTTTGGGAAAAACTGTTACACTTTTGTTTCTAACCCAACATTCATTATAAATTAAAAACTTAGGGTATTCCTGCGGTCAGAGTGTGTGTCGAAACTGCGGTTAATCCCTTAACCGCGGAAGGCCGTGGTTCAAGAGTGAGGCTTGAACTTTGACAAAGCGGTAGCGAGCCGTTCGTGAAGATATGGTTTGCGCTTATAATTTCTACTGATTTTTTCTTAATAATAACAAAAATCAATAATATACCTTATAAAAATTGGAGTTTATACTCCAACAGAACAAGTTACCCTTCTTACACTGTCAGCGTCAAATCACAATTTCACCATTCCATGCCGCTGTGTCGCCAAACTAAATGTTGCAGTTTCTGGTCACCGAGACTGCTACAGGACTTGCAACATGGCCTAACGACTGCCTCCTTCATATTATTATCTTATAGAAAACAGCCGGAGGCTACAGTTTTACGTGTAGATAAACGTGCCTTCCGAAACACGGTAGCGTCCAGGAAAAAATCATTGCCACACTGGGATTTGTACCCAGAACCTATGGTTTACTAGCCGGACGTATGACCACTGGGCTGGCCGCTACACTATAGCTTTAGGTATATAAGCTTATTGAGCTATGTATATTAACTTTTTGAGTCGTTTAGCCTTATTGGAGTCATATAATTCTGCTCTACACTTCATACATCCTTGTAGATTAATCTAAAAGGAAACGAAACTTCAATTGCAAGGTTTCTTTTATTGAGATCAAGAAACCTCTATTGTCAAAAGAAGTACAAAAGAGAGCAACGAACATAAGCGCTAAATCATCATCGACATCGACCTGTTACCTGTTACCGCCCATACAATTGTGTGTGCGATATCCGTTTGAATGGCTTTTATATCCGCTCCGGTCATTCAGTCGGTTGATTGAACACCTGAAATTGTTTCGCTCATCGGCTTCTATCATGGACAAGAGAACCAATAGACCCCGCTTTCGTTATTTTCTGTATGAACATAAAATCGGCCTAAAGTGGCGGGGTGCGTCAGGCAGTTGGCTCGTTTTGATTGGCTCGTTCGAAATATAAACTTTTTGGTTCGAAGACATTTACAAATACGGCTTGTTTTGATTGGCTTGTTCAAAGTAGAAACTATGGGCCTAGCATGGACAGTGCGTAGTCTTGTCTTGCTGTCAAGTCAAACAGCCATCTCATACAATCACAAAAGTACAATATATGGGATGACAGTTCTACTCTTGATATTACTGCGGGATCCCACACGTCACACTACGGCCACTGTTTGGTTCAAAGACATTTAACGAGTATTATGCAGAGTCAATGCGTATTCGTCAGCGACATTATGCCTTCTTTAATGTGCACTCTATGGTTGAGTCCTCTATGGCCTCTATGAAATAAAGGTCGATTGCGAATCCTTTTTCAGAGTGGATGAGTTCATTTATTACGTGAATAAATTGAGATCACTGGTGTAATGTTTGTTTTTGGTAGTCAGCAGTTCAGCAGTTCGGTGTATTATTATAGATGGTTTAAAACCAGAGGACTTTGTAGAGTTATTTTAGCCGCCTGCATTTCTTTTATGTACCTATTTAAATTTATGACACGGTTCGTAAATGTATTATGTCGTATATGCATTTAAGAAGATTTTAGACGGAACCACTGACATGATTATATTTATAGGGATGAGGGGAAATGATTTTCTGCTGTTCTCTATTGTATAACCTACACTTTAAATATTTCAATATTAAAGCAATGATAGAGTTGGAATGAACAGAACTACATTTTTAATCCAGTCTCACTCCATAGCCTAATTAATAGGTATTTAAGTTCTACAAGTTTCCTTGTAAATTTTAGAAAGAAATAAATAAATTTGTCTGCACACAAACCCAAGTGAAAAAAGAAAAATACAATTGACGATACTGTACATATATAAGACTAGCTTATACTCGCGGCTTTGTCCGCATGGCAAAACCCTTTCTTAGCGGAGATCTACGTCATAAAATCTATCTATGTTTCAAATTTCAACCCAATCCGTCCAGCGGTTTAGGCTGTGCGTTGATAGATCAGTCAGTCAGTCAATCAGTCACTCTTCCCTTTTATATATTTAGATAAAAGAAAAACTTGATTTTCTCTCAAAAAGGTACCAGCTCAGTTTGTGTAGGTCTAGTTTGATTTTGGTAGTTAGCATAGGATTTTGGTTATTAAAATAAAATCTGATTAGGACAAAACCCTCGTTTTAGACTGTTTCTCGATTTCAACGCTAAAATCGCTGCTTATTGCGTGGTTCCCTCATGAATCGCGTGCCACTGGTTGAGTATTCGTGTAACAAGTAACCACTTGTAATCAGTTAATACGATCGACTAATCGCCCTGTAAAGCTTTTTCTTACATATTGAGTTTCGTGACATTGGTCCCGCAACGTTATCGAGGTCACTTTCAATTTTGTGGAGTTTAGGAAGCAAAATGGATTTCATAGCACGAAAAACTTTTAAAATAGTTCACAAAGAGAATTTTAAATAAAATTATACATATAGTATAAGCGCGAAAGAGTAACAAATGTACATCCATACACAAGGGCGGATCCAGGATTTGGTCCTGGGGGGGCCAAGGTGCAGACAGGCAAAAATATTATAATTTTTACAATGAAAAGTGTGTGTTTAGTTCGCTCTGAACAGTTAGAAAGTTTAAATATCCTCAATTATAAGTGCGCGCGCAGCTAGCTACGAGCGCCGAGAAAAAAATTATAATCTTGACCATGAAATATGTGCAAAATTCGTAACTCTACAATGCTCCTGGGGGGGCCTTGGCAGGGGGCCCTCCCCCTAAATCCGCCTAAGTCCATACATCCTGTCATCCAAACATTCTTTCACATTCTTACAAACTTTCACGTTTATAATAATAGTAAGAAGAAGAAGTATAAGTCTGGTGGAAATAGTACAAAA
The DNA here is from genome assembly GCA_947507615.1 of Hemithea aestivaria. Taxonomy (NCBI): domain Eukaryota; kingdom Metazoa; phylum Arthropoda; class Insecta; order Lepidoptera; family Geometridae; genus Hemithea; species Hemithea aestivaria. Next base: position 13,676,617 of record OX382328.1, read on the forward strand.
TAACTGTACAGTTGTTATTTAGCACTTTATCTCTATACTAGTGTTTAACCTCTTAATTATTATTTAATAATTAACCCGAGATAAGACAAACCGCTTACTCGTTTATCACTGGCTATAAGAGAAAACAGTATCTACATCTTGGGTTCCAATAATTCTCTTTGATTCGTTACAAGATTGTTTAATGCAAAGAAGCAAAAACACACTCTCCTGATGGTAAAAGATATAGCGCTGCCCATTAAAATCAGTAGGTTCTAGGTACATGCTAGCCAGGATTTCACAATGATGTAGGTACAATGTACAATTCTAGGTGCGTCAAAGCGCCTTACTAAGCCAATTCTACGAGTAGGTGCGCCAATAGGCAAAAGATGTTAAGACTCTTCAGCCCAGTAATTTCACTAGCTACAGTGTCCTCCTACCGAAGCACTAAATTTTGCACATCACTGCCCAGGCGGTAGACTGTCACTGTTGGGGTACCCATCTAGACGACAACTTGCAAAGAAAATCTACGCGTCGGTAAAGTTTTATTAGTATTAAGTTAAAGATTTTATTTTCAAGCTTTATTAGTATGTAGTTAAGTATATTCCGGTTTTGCGCCACTTCGAGCAAACACTGGGACGTAACCATTTTAATATTTATGAGCAATCCACTAAGATGCTTGTAAATAATGTAGAATGCATGAGCTTCGACGGTCGTACTCCATCGTCAACTTTTGATATTTATTATCTTAACTTTATATCTTTTAGGTCCAGTACCCGTGGAGAGACAAACTTGACTCCTGCCTCAAGTATTGGACTCTAACCGCCACCCAGAGAAAGGAGTGGAAAGAAGGAGGCCTTTGCCCTGCAGTGGAACAATATAGGCAAAAAAAATATTATTATATCTTTTGCTTCGTTTGATATTTTTGAGGAGAATAACAATGAAATAAATATTTCTCTCCCTGCAAGGTTGTCTGGAAGAGATTGCTTTTAGCGGTAAGACCGCCAATTCTAATAACAAACGCAGTAATGTACATTGAAGTTGTCATCAATCGTAGTGGGTGTGCCAATAGGCCTTCTGTAGTTGTTAAAACCATGTTTCTACGCAGTGGCAATGACCTGAAGAAGCTTTACTGATTTCTCCTAAATTCCCACAAGACACAAACATCTAGTAGATAATATTTCAGAGAACCGAGTATAAAAGCGGGGTCAAAGGCTCCACTGTCTCAGATGATCAAACATCTGGTTCACCATTGGCTGCACAAAACTTATGAAGATTTGAAGGCTCAGTGACTTTCAATAGGACCTAATCGACGCACGAATCTCGATATTGAACTGTTTGTAGCAAGTTATTGGCAGTTGTGAGGCGGACCTCCTCCTTGTTATTAGAATTCCCTTTACAAATGCCTACGATGATTTTGAATAGACTTTATACTAGGGGAAATTTAGCTTCAGCAATTTAGCGTGTATGTTGTCCTTTTAAACGTCGAAATCGCCCTACAAGATAGCATTATGCATTTTTAAAGGACCAGCAGCGCTATTGGCTCATTCATAGCAATTAAGTTTGATGTCCACTTAAATGTACATTACTTGCTTAAGCCTCCTCATTAATATGAGTAACATATCAAACGCAGTAATGTACTTTAAAGTGGACATCAAATTTAGTGGCTTTGAATTAGCCAATAGCCTTACTGCTCCTGTTAATTGAACAAAGCCCGTACTTCTGATATTTAAGACGTGTAGAGATCAAAATACTACAAAATGAGTCGATTTAGCTACTGGTACCTCTTAACGCTTTAGCTACTCGTATTTTGCTTTAACAAAATAGGGGAACGTGGTAACATTTCTGATACATAACTGTACCAATTAGACGAGTACATAAACTATCTAAACAAGCTAATTATTCTAATTAGCAATGGTTAACGAGCCTCGTGTAAGCCTACTACACTATGCAGTCTATGAGACAGAGGGAATCCCTAATGAGCTTGCTGTCCCTTCATTGGGTATGCAGCTTGCTTAGTTTGGATTAGGAGTGTTTGGGAAATTAGCTGCTATAATTTGGATGTAAAGATCAAAATTATTTGCCTTATTGTATATTGGGTCTTGAATTAAATATACTACTGCTGCCAGTGCAAAAGTGCTACATTGTAGCCTATTTGAATAAATGAAAGTTGAGTTTGAGTGAAATTACTGGGCTAAAGGGTTTTAACAGTGCAGTGCATTTAGAATTTACTGCGGCAAGATCTATTTTTTTTATATTTATTATCTTTATCTTGTGTTTTCGATGTTTTGAGTGCAAATAAATTTATGGACCTTTATTATTTTTTCTATTCCTTAAATCCCCCGAAAATCTCGCGAGACAATGGTCCTATGTCGCATTATTATGTACTAGCTGCACTCAGCGGTTTTACCCGCTGTACTGTATAGCCTATGTGTTATTCCAGGGTCTAAGCTATCTGCGGTGTTTCCGCGCGCCCCTTGAGAGGGTGGGGTGAAACTCCTCTTCACCCCACCGCGGAGGGGTCCTCCTGTCAGTGAGGACCAAACGCCGTCGGGGCTGCGGATGAATGCTTCGGCGTACCCGTTGCCCCGACATTATGGCGTCCCGCAGGACACCCCCAGGTTTTTTAGTGGGTATCCCCGCCGCTCCCATCATTGGCGGGGGAGTTCCACATACCGCCCCGCGCCCCCCGGTGCGGGGTGATGATGCGTAACGCATTTTTCCTGGGATAAAAAAAAAAAAAAAAAGGGTCTAAGCTATCTCTATACCAAATTTCAGCTCAATCGGTCCACCCGTTTAGGCGTGAAAGAGTAACAAACATACATCCATACATACAGACATCCAAACATCCATACACCCAGACATTCTTACAAACTTTCACGTTTATAATATTAGTAAGATTACTATGTTTTTTTACATTTAGTGACAAGACAATTTCTTATAGCCCCACCTGAAACGAGCATTGGTCTCATCTCATTCTTCCATACAAAACTCCAAAATATGACGCCAACCGTTGAAATATTTTAATTAAATGAGCATCTGAGAGCAAAACAAAGATTGACAATGAAAAATGGCGTTATCAATCTGTCCGAGTTGCTGTAACTAACTCTAACTTGGGATCAAATAACTGGAGTACAGCACTTGCTTGATAATTTTATAAAGCGCTTGAAAACTCATCTAATTTAAATAAATATATAAAAGGAAAGAGTGACTGATTTACTGATTTATCAGCGAACAGCCGAAACCGCTGGACGGATTGGGTGGAAATTTGGAACATAGATAGTTTTTTGACGTAGACTTCCGCTAAGAAATGATTTTGCCATGCGGGCAAAGCCGCGAGCATAAGCTAGTAATTTTATAAAGCGCTTGAAAGCTTGAACAATAGAATATGTATAAAGAATATTAATTTATGTGGTAAATAAATATATGAGTAGAAATGTAAATCTAGAAAGTATTATATAGATAGATAACACTTTATTGCAAACACAGTACAAAAATAAACTTAAAAATAAAAATCTATGTGTTACTATTAGCAGGTACTTATATAATGAATTCCTTTAGATAATAAGAATTCCTAAAATCACAAAAACGGATTTTAAGCTAGCACAAAGCGCTTTGCGATCGAGTTCTTGCAATATTTAAGCGAGGTAAAGACGAGACGCACGTTTTAATTCATATCTTGAAACTTCTGAACCAATTTTGATGAAACTTTCGTTGTACCTACTTTAAGTTAAGAAAAGAAGGATTATTTATATTATTAATAGACTTGTCTTTTAATCCACAGGCTATCCACTTGTCACAATTATTGACTGAGAATTTTACACTCAATTCGCCAAATAGAATACTGCTCTTAGATGGTAAATGACTAACATATAGCATCCCCTAACAAAAATAAATCTTATTTAGGGCAATAAAAACTTTATCCAGGCCATCTGTTATTCAACTTTTTTCTGGACCTGCTCATTCAATTGTTCCAACAATTTGGAAACTCGAATATCTCAACTAGTTCAAACTGAATTTAGTTTAATCGCAAGGGACACCTGCGTCCTTACGTTAACAAAAGTAAATTATTAAAATGTATTAGAGGAGAGGGAGGGATTTATCCCGCCTTCTAGGTTTTAGCCGTCTACCATCTACGGCCAATAATGATAAAAAAAATGTAAATTCGTTATAAATGTCTAAGATATAATAGTACAAAATTTTCTTGGTTAAGACGTCTGACCGAACTCGGGTATATTTTGTTTCGAATAGTGACGTTGCACATCCACACCAGAGTTACTCGTATATTCAGCCATTTTTTTATTTTATTCACAAACCAAAAAAGCCGTATGTTTTTTTTAAATTTAAATTACGGACTAAAAATATGTTTTTTTTTGCCTCATCAACATCCCTATGTTTTCAAAATGATCAAATCCACGATAGCATAAAATTTTATAAGCCCGAACCAAGCCGAGCCGAGTTGTTTGTTGTTTTTATTTAGTAAATGATGTTGTAATTTTTTTTTATCATAATTTGGCAATAAATTTATTTTCTTTCTTTCTTTCCTTTCTTGATTAGCGACAGATACCAAAGAGAAACAAATTACAAGTTATACGAGTGAAAGAAACGCTCCAACAGTTTCAGACTGCTGTGTAAAATATTTGAATTCCTTCAAGTCGTATCGAAAAGAGATAGATGGAAATGTGAGATTCTTGAGTGAAGTCAACCGAATAAAGGTGCCTTGCTACCTAAGTTTGTCGCCGTTGTAAATTGAACCTAAGCACTAACAGAATAGGAACCATTTTCAACTGTTATACATTAATACGTAGAAACCTATTTGTATGAAGAAAATGTAGATGTATGGAGATGGTAAGAATTATGTAGTGTTGTATAACACAAACTTCCATGTAAATTCTCTCGGCCTTAATTCTATGAAGCGTCATGATTCAATTTCCGATAGCGAAACTAGTTCCTTGAATTTATCTCAGTGGCGATTCCCTTATTAATTACGTTTTCGTTAAAATTTTATTGATATTAGTACTTAAGAGAAAAAAACTTAGTGCCAATTTTTTGGATTGAAGAGACTAAGATTTTTTTATATACAACGAAGTAAGAAGACGAGCAAGACGCTCTTCTGGTGGTAGATAACGCTGCCTATAATTCGTACAGTGCTACCCAGGATTTTACAAAGGTAAAATTCCAGGTGCATTGCGCCAACGCTTATTACTTGAGAGACATAAGATGTTAATACTCTTCAAGCCCATTTATTTCACTAGCCTATAGTGCCCTTCTACCGAAGCACAGTAATGTTTGCACATCACCGCTCAGGCGATAGAATAACTGACACTGTTGGGGTACCCACCTAGTCGACCTCCTGCTAGCATAGCGGTGCGCAATCCTAGTACCTACACCACAACCGGGTTCTTCCAATTCCAACCTTCTGCCGAAGAACAATGCTCTGACCCGAACTATGTCCTAATAAATTACCAGTACCAACTCAGTAGGTTTATCCATCTTATCCCTTACTCCCTTCTTGCAACAATAGCTTACCGTAGCTCTGGAAGTGCCGCTATCCAAGCTGCTCTGCGAGGATATGGAAGGCGTCCTGGTCAGTCGAGCGTGGGGCAGAGACGTGGCCGCTCGTCCCTCCATGCTAAGCGGCTGGATGCGGCATTGCTCCTTGGGTATCAGCATCTCCTGCAAAAATATATTTCATTTAGTTTTATAATTCAAACTGGTAGGTCGTAGGTGGTAGTTATCATTCTCTAGACAAAACTGTGTTGCCATGCGGTCTTTACCGTGGCGTAATGGTCAGAGAAACAAGGGAGGCATTTATTCCGCCTTCGAGGTTTAGTCTGCATCGTCCATGGCAGCATCGTTCCTTAAAAATACGCGTGATCGAAAAAAAAAACTTAATTTTCGTTGTATTGACAACCTTAAAATTAGGTACAATGAATAAATCATTCCAGGTGTTTAGAGAGTAAAAAGAAAACATAAACTGAAATTGAAAGATAAACGTTACTTCTGTAGTGACCTGTAGAGAAGAGTTAAAAATGCCATTATTATTGTGGATAGATTTAAAATATTTTTGCCTAATAGAGTTCAATGCAATAGAAAGAAAATGTTTTCCCAATGTCAGAGGCAACACCTAGTCTCACTTAAACTTAGGTTTAACTTTGCCCATAAATATTAAGTGTACACAAACGTACATAAACCCCTTCCTTCAATAAACATGCTGTGTTCTGGCAGTTTTATGTAAAAGGGATGTAGGGCTCCTTCAGGACCGAATCATTACTGTACTTTAACGTAGTATTTCTACCTTTTTATGTTAATGGATGGGTTTGATTTTACATAAAGTGAATAATTTTGAAGACCAAATAATTTACATAAGAAAAATACCTTACTTAAGTAGCTACGTACACGTACGCGTATCTACTTACTTACACCATAAATATTTTAACTTCAGTGTGTCCCTAGTAAAGCGTACTAAAATGTTTTCGCATATATTTATTTCTTCTGTAGGGTGCAAATATCTTTATTGAGAAAAAAATAATTTCACGCTGCGATAAACAAAACAAGCACAAACGGCCTGATGTAAAGCGTACGCCATCCCAGTGGTAAAAGTATTGTTAACTACATATCTTTGTGCCTTACTGCATTTTTGCAATAATACTAATACTTATTTTACAAAGTCCTACAATAAAGTTGTCATCCTGAGTAGTCTCAGACCATACCATCATACTTTATTGGTTTTAAGTGTCCATTGTCCATATCTAACAATAAAATCTTGAATATCAGACGAAGTGCTTAGAAGAAGGGAAAATGTATAAAATCAAGGTAAAAAGGAATAAACCTTCTTGAAAAATGTAAAGAAAGTACCTGACGCTCTCAACAAACTACAAAAGCCAAGGGCTAAGATGTAAAACCACGCGGCCCTTTGATGACATTCAAAGAGAATTATTACTTCGTATAGAAAGATTTCAAGCATCACTCGTTCCTTTTTTGTAGTCTTTGTGTATAATTGGGTTATTGAAGAGGAGAATGAAGAAAAAATATGTACAGAACGAATTATGCGCAGCGGTAGCGTGCTGGGCCCATAACCTGACAGAAATATTATAATTAATTCATATTTCTAGGAAGCAAACAAATGTATTGGGGCCAATGCAAAGTAATTTTTGTTCAATGACATTCGCACTCCCAGATCAATACAGCACCAACTCAAAAAATAATTATAAAATTTAAAACTTATACAAGTATAAATATTGCAATTACAGTAAAAATACTTTTTGAGTTGACCCGGTATTGTACTACGTGTGCGATATGACAAATTCCATATTCAAAATATAAAACAAACGAGTAAATCTTCTAAATATGTAAAAGGAAAGTGTGACTGATCGACTGATCTATCAATGCACAGCTCAAACCACTGGACGGATTTGCTTGAAATTTGGAATGAAGATAGATTTATTATGTAGACCTCCGCTAAGAAAGGATTTTATCACGCGGGCAAAGCCGCGAGCACACACTAGTTAAATATAAAAGCTTAGATGGTAACACGACAAAAGTCTACCTACTTGAGAAGTATCCCTAGTCTCACAACTCACAACGTTTAACAGTCAGACATAGCGTTAATAGGGCGTACCACTAACACGTTGCGCAGTAACATCTTTTAACCTCATCGTATCGAAAGAGAGTTCTTTAAATTACTGATTCAGCCAAATTATGTAAATTGGCAACTATTTAAGATGGACGCACATCTATCCGAACCGAACGCGTCGAACGAATAGAATTTTGAATTCTTTATATGAAATGTCATTAAGCCTCGAACACGTCTCCGCGTCGAATCGGAAGAAGATTTCCTATACCCACAAAGAAATCGATTCATTCGGTGCGTTCGGCTTGGATAGATGTGCGTCCACCTTTGAATGTTATGGTGTGATATGGTTCCACAAATAAATAAATAAATGTATTTACAGACAAACTTTCGTATTTGTAATATGTAATTAAGCGCGATAAGATTATTATGTGGCTCCTTTTATTCAGTGGCCTAGATAATATGAAATCCGCAATGCCCTCGGTAATAAAATGTAAGGAGCTTAGGAAATAGAATACCCACTTGTGGAGTAAAACTTTGAAACCTTCAGTGGCTGCTCGTAGCAAGCAGAGATTTTTATTCCACTGATTTTTATAAGATCGTTTTATGTTGGAAATAAGCTTTTTAGAATAATATCTGCTTATAAAACATTTCACTTGTATTGTACCGCGGCTTTGTCCACCTGACGAAGTAAGAAAGCCTAATTTAGCACAATGATTTAAAATTTTAGGTGTACCTACTGCACCGACGCTTCTTAGACAAGAGCTTCAGCTCAGTATTTTCACTATCTACAGAGCAAGCAGGGCTCTACGAGTCACTGTAATGCTCAGGTCCATGTCAAAGAATAGTCATAAAACCTTTTCCCGTTCCCGTTTTCCAAATTTCAATCCAATTTGTTCATCGGCGTTATTAGATGAGTTAGTCAATCTTGCTTTTCACTTTTCTTTTATACTTATATGCAGACGCGAAAGTATGTATGGATGGCTGTTTGTTAACTCTGAACACCTAAACGGGTCAACTAATTCACCAGAAATTTGGTATACCTATTATAAGGCTACTTTTCGGTATTTACAATCGCTGGACGCAGCTTGTACTCGTACTCGTAGTTTGAATAAATTCGAAGAAGTAGCTTTCTGAAATGGCCCTTTTTACTGTGTTAGGATTTTTCCTTCACTTATTTGTGTTATAGGATATTGCTTCTGGCCAAACATGGCTCGAGTTCAACGGAAATTGTCTAATAAGATTTGATTACCTTGGGGTCAAAATCTTCGGCAGACATTATTTTTCTTATAATGGTGATAGGCATGGTCTATGCAAAAATGAGTTGTGAGGATGTAAGGGCACTTGTGCCTTACATTATTTTTATCAAAACTTTGGCAAAACAATTCTAAAGTGTTTTTGACATTTTGTTTTGAGTGTAAATAATTGAAGAGATGAGAACATACTCGTAGTTAAATGTTAATAATCCAATATAGATTTGTTTTGCAGCCTTTATAATCAATTTTACCAAACGCTTACGTAGGCCAAAAACTGGAACTACGATGACAGTCGTTTGCTGTGATATGTATATATGATATGGGCCTCTGGTACACTGCGTCTGTGGCAGTGTACGAGTACTATTGCCTGAAATAAATGAATTATTATTATTGTTATTCGTTGTGAAACAACGAACAATAACTGCCTTCCTTGAACATTTTTTAGCCACAACATTTAGCTTGAAGAGCTGACCACATCTTATTTATTTAACTCGATTTTAATTTCAAATTACTTACATGCGGGCTACCATGCGACTTATCATCGCCGAAGCTGTCAGTAGAGTTATGGCTCTGTCCACTGCTTGCACTGGAAGTCCTCTCCCTTGCCGCTCGTGCCCAGGATTCAAGCCTCTTCTGGGCGGCCCATACGCCAGGCGGACCTAGTCCACTCATCTTGAGCACTATTCCATCACTTTTTATAAGAAAGTTACGATTTTATATTGTTTTGTTAATCACTTTTCTAAAACTGTTTTCAGTCTATGAATACTGCCGTTTCGAGTCTGAATGGTTTAATGAGTTAAATATGCATAGGACAAGGTTTTCAAAATTAGGTGATTTTGTGGTATAAAAAGTAGTTTTTTATATAAAGTAAGTAAAAGCATAGATATAATACATGCTACCTACCTACATGCTTTTATTTGCCTACTTTTTGCGGTGTTAAAGACTCCGGAATCCATATCTTACAAGATTTTGGTCACATACGAGTTTTTTAGCTCATCTCGACGCCAGTTTCTGAACAATACTCCATACATGATTAGACTTGGGCTTGATCAAGAGTAAGCAACTGTTCCGGTGTGTTAATTGTAAAATTGACTGGCAAAATTGTAGGTTATTTGAATAAATGCACATTGAATTTGAGCGGTATTCTATGCGTTATATAAGAGTATGTACATTATAATCTAATTCTGCATAATATTGACTTAACACGGTATTCTAAGGGTATTGATATAGGAGTAATATAAGTGTGTTTTAACCTTAATAGACAGAAGTCATTATACTAGAGCACTCGGTCAGTGTAAACAGACGCCCACCGCCGTAGTAGCGTAGTATCGAGCGTGGCGCCCACGCAGTCTGCCAGCTGACGGATCGAGCTACTGGGGGTGGTTTATGACACGTGTACTTGGATACACGTGGAATAAATAGATAGGTTATACAGCTAGCGTGGAATATGTAGATATATAGCCGCCAATTGACCGGCAATAGGAAATCAGACCAAAAAAGTTTGTCTTTAATGTATGTCGATTATTGTTTAGAGCTATTTTGTGTATTATTGGTTTACACATTCGCGATTTTTCGTACATCGTTAATACTCCTAAAAACAAATTTGTCTCATCCATAACAGAAAAACATACTTCGAAGAACAAAATAAGACGATCGCGGTCAATTTCTTTCAACGCAAAAAAATAACAAATGACAATCAAAGAAATAAGTGAGTTATTTTCTTCTTTATGAGTTTGACGCTCCACGTTTTCTTGAGTTCCGTTGATTTTAAGTTGGTTTCAAACAAGATGTCAATAACTTGAATGTTTGAATTATTCTGTTTTCGTATAGGTAACAAAGGGCGTTGACTCAGAATGAAATAGTAATTACAGCCGTCACACCTATCGGTCAATAAATGAATAGGTTCGAATACCTTTCGGACCCATATGTATAGGGGATAGACTATACTAATGAAGCATACACCGCGGTTATATTATGACAAATTCGACGCCGAGGAGTCTAAACTATACACTTTCTCGAGCGATGTGAACCTAATTATGCAGATGAGTCTATTGTGATCACATGTGTGATTGCTTCTGACTTTATTCGATGCCAAAGTAGTTTCAACAGTTGGTAATTCTGTGAAAATTAAAAGGGCGTTACCACTTCAGTCAGAGACCGAGAATATTATCTACGCGAGATGAACAAGTTGCTAGCGATGTGAGAGCATTTCCTGTGGTTTCCTACACTTCTGGTACATTTGAAAGTATGATTCCTTATTTATTTTATGTACTGTTGGTAATCTATTTCTCAAAACCACCTATATTATTATAGAGGATCGCTTAATAATTATTGATGTAAAATACCGATGCCTTTACAGGGCTTTTTCACGGTTTACTGTTATTAGTGTTCACTTTAGAAATGTATGGCTTCACTTTTGATTTAGTGTGGTATCTTTATTTCAATAGTCTGTAGTTTAAGGGCCGTATGTACAGGCAATGTCAATACGCTAAGCAATCAAGCCCAAGTCGCCCCACGTTGGGCGCCAAAAATAGTAAACCTATCAGATATGTATGCGTACGTTGTTTGAACATTCATAGCTAACGCGGCACACTCATTAGTAATTTATACCGCTAGTTAAGTTATTTCACTAGTCACGTTCAGCGGTTCCGACGTTCACTTAAGTGTTTAATACGTCATAAGTAACATTTAACAACCCCTACTATTCATAAGGAAATGTATCCGTCAAAAGTTGGTTGCCTGGAAGAGAACGCTTTGAGCGATAAGGCCGCCCATTGTGGGCCTATATGTTATAATATTGTCAGAGTAATTTTGTTATATGGTCACAATAAGGAGTAATTCTATTATACTCACAAAAGTGAATTTAATTAAAAATAAAAAAACCCCAACGCTTTCAAAATATGTAAATCACGATTTTGTAGTGGCGGATATCTTGGATTTTAAATTTATTATAGTGCGTTGTATTTTACTAGTTAAGCTTTTTAATTTAATACCCATATTGAAGGGATTGTAAAAAAAAATGTTATCCGCCATTTTGAAGCGGCGGCCATCTTGGACCGATTTCCACCAACCATGGCTAAGAACACTCTCGTCAAACGTTTCAAACAAAAATAAACTAGAACAAAATCCGTTCATCCGTTCGAGAGCTACGATGCCACAGACACACACAAACACAGAGACAGACACGTAAAAAATGTAACACCCCGTCGTTTTGCGTCGGGGGTTAAAAAGTAACAAAATGTATTTTTTTTATTTAGTCAAATATAATTAATATTGTTATTAAATTATACTGAAGTCTACAAAACGGTCATAAATTAATAAAGCTCCAAGTGCAGCCGCTGCCTTTGTGCTTATATTGCAAGAGAGTGCGCTAAAACAAATGAAAATTTATGTTTTGTCTGACATCTAAATAGGTCCATAAATTGTACAAGTAAAATAATGCCCTTCAGAACTCGTAAGGTCATGTAAGGACTTTGAATCATACTAAAATAAAAGCGAATGTTTTCATACATGTTTGTGTGTGTGTGTGTGTTTTACTGCTTCATGCCAAGCTGAAATTTAAGCTACTTAAATTTAGATTTTGAAAATTTTATATGAAAGTTGCTCAAGTCCTAGAATAAAGGTTACGTTTAAACGACGTAGCATAAAATAACGCCTAAAACTGACCAATCACTGTCCTTCAAAACTTTTTGACATCTCCATCCCAGCTCTATTATTGTCTAAGCTTCGAATGAAACGTACCTTCAATCCTAATTTTATATGATCAATAGTTTAAATAGATAGTTCAAATTTCATGTTAATTCATTCAATTTAACTCAAAAAGATATTTTAACGAGATTAAATTTGAATGATTAATGATCCTACCGCCTTTTGTGAAGGAACTTCCAACCCGATGATTAGAATGGAAACAAGAAATTTATATGGCTATATTAAAAAATTTGGTTGAGTATATTTCAATTATTCGACGAAATTTTTTTTCTCGATTTTTATATATGTTTAATGTTTAGAATAACACTTTCTTGCATACTACTTTACATACTAGGTAAACCAATGGCGGTGTTATCGCATAAAGCAATCTCATACATACAATTTGGTTGGACGGAAAATTATGTAAAAATAATGAAGTATTTATTTTGGAACATGGAAAATGCAGAAATATGTTTGTAATTCATATTTGTCGCGTCGTCGTTTTATATTCGTTATTTTTATTATATTCGTTGATACATCAACAATGATAATATACCTATATTTTAACGTTTATAATGTGAAGTTTACGTGAATAACTCCCTAAACGTCGAGCAAGACGTATTGTTTTTAATTTGCGACTTGAGACTCCCCCTTGTAACCGGAGGCACAATATATTTGGACTCGGTTTTATGAGCTAACTGTTGCATTCGTATCGCGGCGAAAATTGTACTTGGCTATGTTTTCTTTACGTTATTTATTCTTTTTAGTACCTATTATTTTCAAGACATCATCAAGGAAAGCATGTCTGATTGATATATTGCCGCGAGCATATGCTTATACTAATAAGAAGCTATTTTCTTAAGAAGTTATTTACATACTATCTAACTCAGTATGTTATGTACAACAGTATATTATGTGTGTGTATGTTATTCAAGGATTTCAATTTCCTATTTTGAAAGTATTAATTTTTTTAAAGTAAATTGGAATGTTTAGAGTATATCATATAAGTATACCAATAAATTTCAGCGTTCCGTTATAAATATAGCTTTATAATTTATATTAAACTATATGTAAAATATGATATATTTTATCGATATAAAATATATCGTACATATTGAAAGCTTAATAAAAATAAATATACTCGATAGATGACACGCTAAAGTATTATATGATCGAATAAGCATGTCGGCTTGCGGTTTACGACAGGGCTCATAAAAATTAATATAAAATATTGAATACTACGAACCACATTTATATACGAGTGTGTACGACAAAACGGTTTATATACGTATGTGCAATAAATGGATAGGACGTCTAGAGTGAAATGCTTTTAAAATTGCGTTTTAATTTAAGCGTAGGTATTAGTGATTAAGGAAGTTTTAATCCCAGATATCCCATAAAACAAGATAAGGTAACTGCGCAAAAAAAAATGATTTATATTAGGTATGGCTATAAATTAATAGGTTTATATTATGATTATGTTAAAATTTGTTTTAAAAATTAATCGTATTAGTTAAAGCGAAGTTACGCCCGATATCGAAAACAAATGAAGGTCACAGCACAAAAAAACAATAACAGGTGTATATTACATATTATTATTATTATGAATAGTAGATATATGTACTACGATACTACGTCTAGAGTAAAATACTATTAAAATTTGTTTAAAAAATTAATCACATTAATTAAGGCGAAGTTACACCCGATATTGAAAACAAATGAAGGTCACTGCACAAAAATTAATAAAAGATGTATTATTATGAATAGTAGATATACGTATTATGTACTACGGTACTACGTCTAGAGTAAAATACTATAAAATTTGCGTTATAAATTAATCGTATAAGTTAAGGCGAAGTTAAACCCGATATTGAAAACAAATGTAAGGTCACTGCACAAAAAATACCGTATGAAAGGAATCACTGAGTTTAAGTAAGCACGTACTTAATGGAAATATGGGTGGGTTATTATTATTTGGTGATTTATTATAGGTGAGGCGCGACGAGGCGATCGGCGCGGTAGAAACCTCGCGCACACTGACGCCGCCCGGGACGTCAGGGTTGCCAGAATACTGCGACCTTACCCTATATTAGCGCTTCGGTCAATTGATATGTTTTGGAAATTATTTTCTTTGATATAATATTTTTTATTCATTGAGTTGAGATCTCAACCATTCGGAAAGAAATCGTCCAGGAATTATAACTGATATTAATTATAATTATTGAATTCTAATATAATATAATTTATGAAATAAGTGCAAACTTCCTTTTTATGTGGTCTTTAATTAAGGCATAAATACACGCATCAATGAAGTGAACCTAACAATCATCAGCGAAAAGTATTAAGTTGGCCATACAACCCCTTTCATTAACATATTTCACGAGAAATAGCGTAGTTGGAAGCAGATAATTTTTTTGTTTTTTTTAAGCTAACTACATAACTATATCTACACATGCTCAGCTGGCCTCTCCAACCTTTTTGGGGCAGGATGAAATGTTTTTTATAAACATTTATGTCTATTATTTTGTAGTAAGTATTTATTTTAGTAGTTTTTTTTCTATTGTAGTATGTTCACCTTTTGCTATATGTACCTACATTATAGTCATCCTGGGTACAAAAAAAAATCTTTCTTTCTCTCTATTACATACATGCACTTGTGGATTATCAGGAAGTAGAACTCACTCCCTACCTAAATAATAACCTAATGCATTGAATTTACAATAGCTACAATGATAATATTGTTTGTAATACCCGGTAAGCTGATTATAGAGGAGGTATATATCTAGTTGCTATTCTCTAGCAATTGGGAGCGCAATAGTTACACGTGTTATCTCAGATTAGCTATTTAATCAAGTTACAAGTTTAGTAATTAATTGTTTTGATGGATTATAATATAGTTGCCCTACATTACTATGCTCCGGTAGGAGAGCACTGTACCTTGTGAAATCACTGGGGTGAAGAGTCTTAACATCTTATGACTTTAAACTCTTAAGTTAAAATAAATAAATATATCTGTACGTTTCACACAGCACCACCTAATCCCAAGCTAAGCAACTTAATGCTTGTGTTATGGTGGTTAGGATAACGGATATAATACTTATAAACTTTTCTTTTGTAAATACATACTTATAATAGATATTAAACCACCCAGATCAGAAACAAATACCTGTGGATCACACAAACATTTGTCCCATGCGGGAATCGAACCCGGAACCTTCTGCTTTGCAAGCGGGTATTATTCCACCGCTACACAGAGGTCGTCGAGTAAGAAGCGTTAGTGCTGTGCGCCCAGAATTTTATATCATTGTGAAGTCTTGAGTGACGCTGTACTTATTATGGGCAGCGTTGTCTCTTACCAACAAAAGATCGTCTTGCTCGTCTTCTTATTTCTTTGCATACAAAAAGGCTTTGAAAGAGGACGTGTGGGAATTGTTAGGGAAAAAAGTGTCGAAAGAACTTGTTCAGTTCAGAAGATAGGGCTGTGGTCAAAAGTTATTAATGACAGAAATAAGCAAAATAGAAAACTGAATGCAACAGAAAGAAAGTTATTTTTAATTCTGATAATTATCAAAATATATGTAAGTAACAGTAGTAAGGCACAAGTAAGTAGGTACATATTATTAAATATATATCACTGAATAGCAAATCTTGATTTTATAAAAAATACTAATTTAGCATCACAGTGAAAAATGCAGAAATTATAAAACTTTTAAATTACCAAAAATATACAATATATCCATATCAAAATATTACATGTTTTATAATAGCAAATTCATTTAATATATGAAATAAGTCCCACGTTGGGCGTCATTCCATTTGTTAATATTATTTACATTTTCGAAATACCAATTCTACAATTAAAACAACATTTGAACTATTGAATAACTACACTATAATTATCTAAGTGGGTATAACAATATCTGCTTTCAATATTATGAAAAAAATTGAAAACATATATTTTTTTGGTTACTTTCGTCACTGGCAACCCAAGACACGACGGCGCATTCGCCAAGTCACTTTCTCCTGGTTCAAGCAACAGGTAAGGAAGGTTATTGGGACGCCTCTCTCGCGACACTGATTTTAAACGGGGTAATTTCACAATGGGATGGCAACCCCATTAACGTGATGACTTAACTTTTAACCTGTAATTGCCATTGGATTTGAATAGAATTATTAATGATGGAAAAAATATTCTCCAATTTTTATTTATTTATAGCCTTTCACGATTGGCCTTTGAACACGATCTGTCGTGATATTAAGCGACGATGCAGCCGTAGATGGCAGCAGGCTAAACCTAGAAGGCGGGATAAATCTCAACCCTGGCGTCATCGAATTTGGGAAGTATCTAATGGAAAGGTTTTCACACAAACAGGCACTTATATACTACTACTTATGTTGCATTGCAATCTTACTAATCTCGTATTATAAACGTAAAAGTTTGTAAGATTGGATGTCTGGATGTCTGGATGTGTGTTTGTTACTCTTTCACGCCTAAACGGGTGGACCGATTGAGCTGAAATTTGGTATAGAGATAGCTTAGACTCTGGAATAACACATGGGCTATAGGACAGCGGGTAAAACCGCTGGGCACAGCTAGTAATATAATAACTGTGAAACTCTTTTCGCAGATGACCCCGGAACTATGCCACAAAACCACTTAAAATACTCGTATTTATACGTAAAACCCACTAAAATCACAAGGCTCGAATAATTTCCGTCGGTAATGAGTAATTAAACGCGAACAAAGAGATAGAATGTAACGCAAACAAGCAGGTGTCGGCGCGGAGACCGCCGCCGGACAGGTGCGCATTGTTTCTTACATACAGGATTCTATAGGAGAGCTTACAAGCGACTTTAATAAAAAAAAAAAACATAAAAAAATTGAATTGTTCAAATTGTGTATGCTTTTTTCATGTGTATTTTTTTTGCTGTTTTACTGTCAATAAATACTACCGGGGTAGACTTCCTTTGTTACCGGGGATAGACTTCCTTTGCAGGAGGTCGTCTATGTGGGTACCCCAACAGTGCCAGTTATTCTACCGCCTGAGCAGTAATGTGCAAACATTACTGTGCTTCGGTAGGAGGGCACTGTAGCTAGTGAAATTACTGGGCTAAAGAGTCTTAACAACTTATGACTCTTGAGTAAGAAGCGTCGGTGCAGTGCACCTAGAATTGCACATAATTGTGAAATTCTGGGTAGCACTGTACTGATTATGGGCAGCGTTATCTCTTAACATCAGGAGAGCGTCTTGCTCGTCTTCTTACTTCTCCACATAAAAAAAAAAAATAGCTTTTTATTTATTTTTTATTTTTAGGCAAAATAGGCTTTTAACTTTTGCAAAAGTGAAGACTACAAATTTAACATCTTACAAATCTTACTAATATTATAAACGAGAAAGTTTGTAAGAACGGATGTCTGGATGTCAGGAAGTTTGTTACTCCTTCACGCCTAAACGAGTGGACTGATTGAGCTGAAATTTTGTATACAGATAGCTTAGACCCTGGAATAACACATACGGTACATAAGTACTGCGGGTAAAACCACTGCTAGTTAAAAATAAATCTGTTAAAAGTGAGGACTTATAATTATTTATTCTTAGTTAATGTTAACGTCTCATTATTATCTCTTAGTAATCTGTTTGAGTGTGCATTAATATATAAGTCAGTCCGCCAGTCACGTTTCCTCTTTGGATATTTATTGCAAGATTATAAATAGTTACTGTTTTTTTTATATACTAGGTTACATTTATTTGGGTAGCATACTAGGTTTTCACAAAATCACTACTACTAGAGCGCGTATTATCTAGGTTATTAATAGGAAGTTATGACACTGCACTAAACTTGCCATTTGAAACATGTTTTATGTTAACTTATACGGCTCACAAACTGATGTAATTATACCTATCTTGTTTCTAGAAACGCAAGTAAACACTTTATAAACATTCATGAACGAAAGGTTCACGTTTCTACGTACGTTTTGCAGCTCTCCTACTAAGAGCTCTACAGTCGCCGACAATACCTCCACTTGATTTCACAAATTGTAACCGACAATGATCGATTTGACGCAATTTCAGATAACGTATGGAGGTTGTGCCTCGTCTTTATTGAATCAATCATATTAGAGAAAAATGAGAATAAAGGGAGAATTGACACTGATAAGTTAGGTAATAAATAATTTAACAATAGGTTTTTTTTTCTAATTTTATGTGTACGTTTATTTATTATATTAAAACTGTCTAAGATTTACTTAAATATTTCAGTTCTTCAAATTACCTCATTATTGGCTTTTCACCTTCAAAACTCTGTGTTGTGCTTATCTATTCAATTAAAGTGTAATGTATGTAAGTATAATAGCTATAATGGCATGGCATTCACATTTTTCTTTTTAAATGAAAAGTTAATTAAGTAATATTCTTTGTTTCTATTTACTTTGTTAGGATAAGTATACACAAAACAAAATTAAAGAAGATTACGATATTATCCCCTAATGTTAAATCTAGATGTTGGTCACGCGAGCGTCAAGCTTGTTTTGTTGGTTAAAAAACGTGGCAGTTTTTTACAGTTAAAAGAAAAATGTAGTGCCATTAGTTTAAGAACAATGTGGATATTTACACATTACACATATTATTATAACTAGCTTATGCTCGCGGCTTTGCTCGCATGGCAAAATCCTTTCTTAGCGGAGGTTTACGTCATAAAACCTATCTTTGTTCAAAATTTCAAACCCATCCGTCCAGCGGTTTAGGCTGTGCGTTGATAGATCAGTCAATCAGTTACTCTTTCTTTTTACATACTCGTATTTAGAAGATGACCTCCGCTATATATTTGGCCAAGTGGGCACATCCGCGAGCATTAGCTAGTAAAAATTTAACTATATATTTACCGGGGGTAGACTTCCTTTGCAGGAGGTCGACTAGGTGGGTACCCCAACAGTGCCAGTTATTCTACCGCCTCAGCAGTGATGTGCAAACATTACTGTGCTTCGGTAGGAGGGCACTGTAGCTAGTGAAATGACTGGGCTGAAGAGTCTTAACATCTTATGACTCTCAAGTAAGAAGCGTTGGCGCAGTGCACCAGTAGCACTGTACTAATTATGGGCAGCGTAATCTCTTACCATCAAGAGAGCGTCTTGCTCGTCTTCTTACTATGTTGTATAAAAAAAAAAAACCGTATTTCAATTATATTAATTCAAGCTAAATAAGTGACACCGTTGAACAGTAAAGGAGGGCCTCTAAAGACCAGGAATGGATCCCTTTAAGTTTTACTGCAGTTCTTACTTTAATGGCGAAAGTACAAACACTCCAAAGCGAATAAAATTACGCTTAGGAAGTGAGTTAAATGGAGGGAGGCTGCAGACAGGAAATGAAAAATTTTAAAATATGAATCGTTTTATTTAGTCTTTTAAATTAATGTACGACTGCGTTATTTAAGAAAACCTAAAATTTTAGTAAAGACAAAGTTAGATGTGCAATTAAGTCTATTTTTATGTAGATGTAGTTGTGTTTAGGTGTCTTACGAAGTTTGAGTATTTTGATTTTTTTTTATTCATATTACTTCTTATTAAATGAAACATAATGAAAATTTTTTTTTTAATGAGAATTCTGTTTTCAATGTGTATCAGCTCCTTTTATGAGCTCTATTTTTCGCGCGTAGGTACAATACAAAAAAATAGAATAAATGATTTTAATTGTAACAAATGAATTAAATTAAAAATTTAAAAAACCCCCAACGCAATATGTAATTCACCATTTTGTGATGGCGGCCATCTTGGATTTTAAATTTTATATAGTGGGTTGAATTCTACTAGTTAAGCCCTTTCATTTGATACCCATATTGAGGGGGTTTTGGAACAAAAAAGTAATCTGCCATTTTGTAGCGGCGGCCTTCTAGGACCGATTTCCACCAAACATAGCTAAGAACACTCTCGACTAACTCTACTTTCAAACAAAAAAAACTAAATCAAAATCCATTCATCCGTTCGGGAGCTACGATGCCACAGACAGACACACACACAGACAGACAGACAGACAGACAGACAGACAGACAGACAGACAGACAGACCGACAGACAGACAGACAGACAGACAGACACGTCAAACTTATAACACCCCGTCGTTTTTGCGTCGGGGGTTAAAAATGAAAGAAAGAAGAAAAAGGCTTTAGGGTAAGTTTTTATTATTTATTCACTAAAAAGGCAGCTACTATTATTACATTTATATTTCTATCTATAAAATTGCATCATTTGAAGAGCTCAAAGTCTAAATATATAAAAGGAAAGAGTGACTGATTGACTGATCTATCAACGCACAGCCTAAACTGCTGGACGGATTGGGTTGAAGTTTGGAACACAGATAGGTTTTACGACGTAGACCTCCGCTAAGAACGGATTTTGCCACGCGGGCAAAGTCGCGAGCATAAGCTTGTCTCTAATATGGCAAGGTGTGCTTTTGAAATACCCAACACAATGCACCGACCCGCCCGGTATCGGGCTCATAGTTAGTACCTTCGATTGCAAACACATGAATATGCGGCCAGACCGCTCATTTGTGAGTCAAACGATACTAGTTCACTGATCGGTGTCGAGCTGAACTAGATCGATGTCTGTGATCTAGATTCTAGGTGAATGAGGTTTGTTTAGTATATTCCAAGACGAATAAATCGGGTGACTGGTGGCAAGTATCATGATTGCTGTGATATTAGTTTTTGAATATAGTTATCTACCAGTTGTTTTTTTGTGTTGTTGTTGTTGTTTTACCGGGGGTAGACTTCCTTTGCAGGAGGTCGTCTAGGTGGGTACCCCAACAGTGCCAGTTATTCTACCGCCTGAGCAGTAATGTGCAAACATTACTGTGCTTCGGTAGGAGGGCACTGTAGCTAGTGAAATTACTGGGCTAAAGAGTCTGAACATCTTATATGACTCTTGAGTAAGAAGCGTTGGTGTAGTGCACCTAGAATTGCACATCAATGAAATTCTGGGTAGCACTGTACTAATTATGGGCAGCGTTATCTCTTAACATCAGGAGAGCGTCTTGCTCGTCTTCTTACTTCTCCACATAAAAAAAAAAGAAAAATGCGTTACCGATCGTCATCTTACGCCGGGCGGTATATCACATCTTATGACTCTCAAGTAAAAAGCGTAGGCGCAGTGCACCAGTAGCACTGTACTTATTATGGGCAACGTTATGTCTTACCATCGGGAGAGCGTCTTGCTCGTCTTCTTACTTCGTTGTAGGACTCCCCCGCCAAAGATGGGCGCGGTAGGGATAACCACTAAAAACCTGGGAGTGTTCCTGTGGGACGCCATAATGTGTATTCTGTAGCACTCGTCCGCGGCAACGGCTGAATCTAATTAGATAGATAGATAAACTCTTTATTGCAACAAAGAAAACAATTAACACTAAATAAGTACATTTCAGTTAAGCAATGTTACAATTGGCGGTCTTATCGCTAATAGCGATCTCTTCCAGACAACCAAGCAGGAAAGGAAAAATACAATTTTTTTAGAATGACGGTGGCTATAAAGATATATAGGACAACAAAGATACATTATATTATAGCTTACAATACATAGGGAGGGGAGGGGGGAGAGTAATGGGACTATAATATTAGCTAGCTAGTCTGTAGGCTAACCTCAAAATGGGCACTATACTCGCTCCTTTCCAAACTTTTACTGCTATTCAAAGCACAGTCTGGTCTTTGTTAGAAAAACGTAAATCCATATCCATATCCATATCCATACATATAATAAGAATGGAAATTTCTCCCCATTCATTGTGATCCTTTACTAAGGTGAACTGTGAAAATACGCATATGAACAAAACGATGCGAAAAAGTCGCTTGCGCGATCTAGATCGTAAAACATTTTGTCAATTTTTCCTAGGGAAACGTAAAATAAAATAATAAAATAAATAATAATCATTTATATCGGACACATCGCCCCTAATTTACATCAAAATTTCGAAGTAAAAGTAATAGAATATAAAGTAAATTCAATTCAAAAAAATCAAAAAGCAAAAAGTGCGACAAACTAAAAATACGCCATCTATCGATGTGGCCATAAACGAAAATTTACCAGAGTAGTTTTATTAGGCTTAATTTGTAAAAAGGTTATTACTTATGTGTGATAAAACGGCACAACCGAATTGTATGCAGTTTTCGCTAAAACGTTGCAAATTTCTCTAATTTGTAAATAGTATTGGTTTTATTTAAATCGGTTTTTAAATAAAAGAGTTATATCTATCTAAAGATTTACTTATCTATTATATAAAATCGTTCGTACACTTTTGTTCTATCAACGCACAGCCCAAACGGCTGGACGGATTGAGCTGAAATTTGGACAGCGTATTCGTAAGAAGATTTCATCGTGCAATAAGAAGCGATTTTTTAAAATTCCCTCAGGAACAGGAATTATTCCCGAAAAACGAATGTATGCAAATCCGTAACCGCTGAACCGATTAAGCCGAAATTTTGTAAAACGATAGTTGGGATTGTGATTAGAAACATCAAATAGTTTTTTTGTCAGAAATTTACTTTTAAGGGGGGTAAAGGGGGGTCGAAGTTTGTATGGAAAATTTAGAACCGCTGACCCTATTGAGCTGAAATTTGGTACAGAGATAGATTGAGTCCTAAAAAATTGAATGGTATACTTTTTATTCCAAAAATCAACCTCTAAGGCGGGATAAAGGAGGTCAATGTTAGAATAGGAAATCGGTAACCGCTTCTTTGTTTAAGCTGAAATTTAAACCAGCGTGTTCTTTAGGTAACGAAGGCGACGTATAAAAAGGGATTTTTGCAAAATTCTTCCGGGAACGGGAATTATTCCCGAAAAACGTTTGTATGCAAATCCGTAACCGCTGAACCGATTAAGCTGAAATTTTGTAAAACGATTGTTTAGATTGTGTTTAGGAACATTAATTTTTTTTTTTGACGAAAATTAACATTTAAGGGGGGGTAAAGGGGGGTCGAAATTTGTATGGAAAATTTAAAACCGCTGACCCTATTGAGCTGAAATTTGGTACAGAGGTAGATTGAGTCCTAAAAAATTGTATGGTATACTTTTTATTCCAAAAATCAACCTCTAAGGCGGGATAAAGGAGGTCAAAGTTAGAATAGGAAATCGGTAACCGCTTCTTTGTTTAAGCTGAAATTTAAACCAGCGTGTTCTTTAGGTAACGAAGGCGACCTATAAAAAGGGATTTTTGCAAAAATTTAGAAGTTTGAGTAGAAAATCAGTAACCGGCCATCTTTTAAAGCTCAAATTTGAACAGCGTATTTTTTATGTAACGTAGATGACCGATAAAAAGGGATTTTGCAAAATTTCCACGGGAACGGGAATTAATTCTAAAAAACGTTTGTATCCAAATCTGTAACCGCTGAACTGATTGAGCTGATATTTTGTAAAACGATTGTCTGAAGTGTGTTTATGAACATTGAATAGTTTTTATGTCAGAAATTAACTTTTAAGGGGGGTAAAGGGGGGGTCAAAGTTTGTATGGGAAATTTAGAACCGCTGACGCTATTGAGCTTAAATTTGGTACAGCGGTAGATCTAATCCTAAAAAATGATATGCAATACTTTTTTCCCAGAAATCAACTTTTAAGGGAAAAAAGGGGGGTGCAAGTTTTTGTAAAAAATCGTTAGCCGCTTCTTTGTTTTTGCTGAAATTTGGACAGCGTGTTCTTAGTTACATAAACTAAGACGACCGATAAAAAGGGATTTTGTGAAATTCTTACAGGAACGGGAATTATTCCCAAAAAACTTTTGTGTGCAAATCCGTAACCGCTAAACCAATTAAGCTGAAATTTTGTAAAATGATGGTTTGAGTTTTGTTAAGGAAATTTTTAATAGTTTTTATATCAGAAATTAACTTATAAGGGGGGGTCAAAGTTTGTATGGGAAATTTAGAACCGCTGCGCTGACCCTATTCAGCTTAAATTAATTTAGTGCAGAGGTTGATTGAGTCCTAAAAAATGGGATACTTTTTATCCCAGAAATCTACATTAAAGAGGAGGAAGGGGGGGGGGGGGGGGTGCAAGTTTGCGTAAGAAATCGTTAACCGCTTCTTTATTTGAGCTGAAATTTGGATAGCGTGTTTTTAGGTGGTTTTGGCGACTCACGAGAAGGGCTTTTGCTAAATTCCCACTGGAACGGGATTTATTTACAAAAAAACAATTGTATGCAAATCCGTAACAACTAAACCGATTGAATCGAAATTTTGTAAAATCATGGTTTGAGTTGTGTTTAGGAACATTAAATAAATAAAAGATATGGGATACTTTTTATCCCAGAAATCAACCTTTGAGGGGAGGAAAGAGGGATCCAGTTTGTGTAGGAAAGGTAACCGCTTCTTCGTTTTAGCTAAAATTTGGACAACGTATTCTTTATGTAACGTAGGCGACCGATAAGAAGGGATTTTGTGAAATTCTCACCAGAACAGGAATTTTTTCACAAAAACGTTTGCATGGAAATTAGTAACCGCTGAACCGAAAATGAGCTGATATTTTGTTAAGTTCTGTTAATGAATAGTTTTTTTATGTCAGAAATTAACTTTAAGGAGACTAAGTATTAAAGGAGGGGGAAGGAGGATCAGAGATTTAATGGGAATTCAGGAACCATGGAATTGATTTGAGTCGCGGGAAGGATGGTGTGAGAAATTAGTAACGAATAATAATTTAGCTGAGGTACATTACAGTAGAGATAAGTTAAAGAGTTACCGGGAAAGGACCACAAATAGTTTTAATTCCTGAAAAGAGGCGTGAAAATTTATGAAGGCGATAAACTACCGCTCAACTGAGATAATTTGACCTCTGGGAAAGGACATAGGATTGGTTTCTACGGTAGCGAACAAAACTGCATAGAAATACCCAACCCGATATTCTTCGCTACCCACAGCGGGAGCAAATAATATATAGCCATGCCTTATTTTACGCTTACAAAGTCACGGGGATGGAAATACTATCATAGTGAACATAGCAGCACCAAATTCGCTTTATTAATTGACTCTCACGCGCAACGAAGTGCGCGCGGGTCAGCTAGTAAATAATAACTCATTTTACAATAACATCGGTTATTGCATTTTTCGGTAAGCATGGGTGTAATATAATAACTCCTATCCCATTTTGCATACTTTATTTACTTCTTAGCTTTTATTTACTTTAACCTCAAAACATAACTCCTGATCGGTATTTTTGTGTAAGTCTTGTTTTGCTTTAGATATCTTAACAGCATTTAAAAAAAATCTATGAAATTCGAATTCTAACGAATATAAAGTTCCTTATTTTCCAAGGAAGATAAAAGTAAGAGGATAGGAAAATATAAATACGAGTAGCTAGAAATTATGTATGTAGTATATGGCTTCAAACGATTGCACTGATTACGTATGGTTTCGCTAGCATAATGAATTAAACTGTGATGAAGGAAATATTCCACTGTGGTCTATCCTAATAAATCAAATCAAAATCAAATCAAATCAAATCAAATAATAGCTATCACACTAATTGTTATAAATGTGAAACTTTGTGAGTGAGTGTAGAGAGTTTGTTTATTACTTCTTCAAGCCTAAACGGGTGGACCAATTAAGCTGAAATTTGGTACAGAGATAGCTTAGACTCTGGAATAAACACATAGGATACAGTACAGCGGGCATAACCGCTGGGCGCAGATAGTATACTATATACTATACATATAATGTATATCATGTAAATTAAACCACTAACACTTCATTTATAGCACTTAAACTAATGTGTAACAACGCAATCGTCATTTGCTTTTCATCATAATAATCATCATCAGCCTATGTTCGTTCACTGCTGGACATAGGCCTTCCCCATGGCACGCCACTCAACTCGGTCCATTGTCTCCACCAACCGCTCCCAGTAACTCTCCGGATATCATCGCCCCATCTCGCCCAAAGATACTACGTTTGCCGAGACGTAGTCTCCACTTTGGAACACGTCTACCCCATCGGTTATCGGTTCTGCGGTAAATGTGACCAGCCTATTGCCACACTTGTTTTTACTAAGCTTTAAACCGTTTCTTAACTAGTAAAACTTTTGTCGCAAAGGCTCTACGGTCGCGGCTGTATAATTTTGCGGAGGATTCCCTTTTGTTTCCCTTTTGTTGTGGGTAACCGAGAGGTAGATACTAAGCTTCAAGTACACTTCAAAGGAAGTTACTGCCAGTCTGTGTTTTTAATTTATTATTCTATGCTCCTACGAGTAAACACTAATACAAAGGTTGTAATTTTAGTTGGATTTACTTAATTTGGTAATGCTTAATTTTATTAATTTATTTGGTATCTGAATTGATTTTAAACTATACTCCGTTTCATAATCCTAGATCTTTTTTGTAAGCACCTTAATTTCACTATATGTTAGTGTCAAAAGTGAGAGGCAGAGCTAATAAACATTTTTTGAAGCAAGAATCGTTATATATTATAACAGCGCGCGGTTTCGCTTGTGCCGTATTTATAATTATTATAATAGATATTGACTAAACTTATACATAAGCTAAATAAAAACAAATGGGCAGAAATTAAAAATTTTCAGAATTTATTTATAAAATTTTGTTTAAATTAAATCGTTGTCTATTTTTTATAAATAAATAAATAATTCCTTCTTCGTACAATGACCTTATAAAGGGTGTATTTATCGGTTTACGAGTGACACTTGACGCCAAAATGAAATTTGGTACTTATGTACCTCAGGACCTGGAATAACACATAACTAGGCTACTATTTGTTAAGCGGATAAAACTGCTGAAACACTAACTATTATTTTTATATAAAAAATCTATAATATAATAATATATAAGCTAAGCATGAAAATAGCTGAATAGAAAATAGACAGTTAGCATGACAAAGATTACGATTAAAATAATATCAAGCAACACTTTAGACCGTATTTTCATAACAATTTAATTTCTCAAAACGTTATTTTTAAATATTTATTTACATTTAATGATTAAAACATAAAAGTAACAAATAATAGCACAACAATAACTTAACAGAACCTTTTACCAAACGAAAACAACTTTTTCAATAACAAAAATTCACTCCGAGCACAAAATGTTTTGAACAACTGTCATAATCACCGATGATACCCATTCCCACAATTATTTTTCTTCTACAAAATCTTTAACATTTTTTTAATTTAATAAATATTATTATCTGTGCGCAATAAAATACAAAAATATCATTTATAATATTAATTCTTAGAATTTTGAGAAAAATATAAACTCAAGCTATTTTATTTATTGAAATCTTTTTCTTTTGACAGATCTTCCATTACTTAATCTTTTTTTTGGTGTGGGAACTCATTTGTTTACAAAAAGGATTCTCCTTGTTCAATCCGAGTATAGGTACAATAAAATAATAAGAAAAAAAGATTCAATTTATTTTTGTTTTCAAGGCTAGGTATATTATATAAAATACATCCCAGGTTAAAATTTTATTAAATTGGTCGGTTTTTAAGTCGTGAATTTAAAAATGCGTCTCACACGCGGTTTATGAAGTACTCGTAGAAGAATATTTTTCAAATTAACTTGTAACTAAGAAAATAACTTACTCTAGCTAATGAATTTTTCAAAGAACTACCTCGA
This sequence comes from Hemithea aestivaria, assembly GCA_947507615.1. NCBI lineage: Eukaryota > Metazoa > Arthropoda > Insecta > Lepidoptera > Geometridae > Hemithea > Hemithea aestivaria. The sequence goes on from OX382328.1 coordinate 13,704,705, forward strand.
CGCTTTAATAAAACCATTAACAAAACATGCAGAAAGCAATTAAAAGTTGACCCATTTCAACTTAAAACGGTGAAAAGTGAGGTGGAGCAATCGCGTCGACTAATACATTATGTAGGGGAGGATTCCTTTGGGAATAGGAGTTGGCTGGTATAATTTATGGTACCCGAAGTACCAGGCAAGCAGGAGTAGCGAGGAGGTGTGTATTGGTAACGTTTGGCGCCTGTTGAGCGAGGCAACAAGTGCTGCATCGATTTGTGACGCACGTCCCCTCCCGCGCCTCGTTCCCTCGCCCCGTCCCGCCCGAAAGCCCCAAAACTGATCTACGGGAGGTGTATATCATGGAAAAGTATTGTACTGGCCCGTGGTATCACCTGTTGTACGCATCTTATTTATTTGTTTAGTTTAGATGGATGTTCCACCTCTTCGTTCAGAAGAGGTGGAACACCAAAAGTAACTGATGAGAATAGCTTCAAATATTGTGGTACATTAATATACATAACACATACATACATATATACATACATACAGTGCCAGTTATTCTACCGCCTGAGCAGTGATGTGCAAATATCACTGTGCTCCGGTAGGAGGGCACTGTAGCTAGTGAAATTACTGGGCTAAAGAGTCATAACATCTCATGACTCTTGAGTAAGAAGCGTTGGTGCAGTGCTCCTAGAATTTCACATAATAATATCTCATATAAAAGCCCTACAGAACACACTTAGTTGTCAAAACCTTTTTGTTTATTAAACCCCGTCAATATTTAATAAATATAGAAGAGAAACGTCACCTACATAAATCTGTTGGAACAAAGCATACGGTATAAATAATAAATGTAGTAAAAGCCTACTCGTGCGTGAAAGGTGAAGACTCGGCACACTCAAATCATGTTAGCGCTTATAAAGTGGTTGCTATGGCAACTGGGTTTGGAAAAACAACCGACGTAAGGAGCTTTGAAGCCACGTAATAAAATATTTAAAATATGTTTAGAAAGAAAGTGATTGTAATTAAGGGGCTGCGCAGACGACAGACTATCCATGACGCACTTTTAGTCTGTGAAAATAGAACCTATGCAATTATATTATTTGTGCGCCGGACTTTTTGCGCGTCGTGTGCGTTACTGCATATAATTGCATAGGTTCTATTTTCACAGACTAAAAAGTGCGTCATGGATAGTCTGTCGTCTGCGCAGCCCCTTAATGAAAATTAAAAACAAACACACATATACTGGACCACAGATCAGAAGAAGGGTTGGCCACGCAACCTATTAATTGTGACTTGACTTTGATAGTGTACTTAAGTAGGGCAACCTGTTCTGTTGGAGTACAAAACCCAATAATTATTATCATATGTGTATATATCTTCGCATTTATAATATTTGTAAGTTTATTGAAATAAGCCTAATTATGAGCTTCTACATGTGAATTTTTACAGATAAATAATTATAAGTATTTCTAATTTAAAATATCAAGAATGTCCAACAAACTCACAATATTATCTACATAAAATAAACAATGTTTGTTGACCAATTGAATTTCATTACACTCTTAAAGTATGCAATGAAATTTAATTGGTTAAATACAATTATTAATTACCTACTTTTTTTATTTTATTTGGAAGTATAATAAAAGGCAAAGTAGAATCGTATCTTGTATTGTCGCAGTGAGACGACAGTAGTTATTTGTCCATAAATGTTTAACGACGTGCCACTCAGAGGAATGTACCAAATATTGATAGCTGAAGACAGCTTCTTATAGAAAGTCTTACACTTTTTAAACCAATTCTATCAACAATAAACAAGTGAAATAAAAAAAAAAACTTTTTAAAAACAAGCTTTTATTGCATTGTCATCCGATTTATACATGTATGCAAAATTTCAGCTCAATCGGACACCGGGAAGTGGGTCAAATTAAACTTTCAAGATTTGATTACAGACAGACAGACAGACAGACAACAGACAGGTGAAAGTAAATAAAAGCTTGTAAAATACATATTTATCCCCATAAATGTATTTTTATTGTTGATAGTTGGAGGAACTGTACCGAGAGAAAGTGGCTTGAAGATTTGGATTTGTTCCAACTGATCTGCCATTTTAGTTTTTTTTTTCTAACATATATAAATCGATAGCCAACATCAATATCCACAAAAAATATTCTTACACTCACCCTCGTATTCTGTCAGGTTTTGGAGTTATTAAGCCTCAAAGTTGATCACGTGACTTCCATCCTTTGCCGGTGGTACTGTCTCAGTGAGACGACAGTAGTTATTCGTCCATAAATGTTTAACGAGGCGCCACTCAGAGGAATGTATCAAATATTGATGGCTGGAGGAACTCGCCGCTTATCCGCTGCTAATGGACAATGAATTTTGATGACATTTATACTGACCTTCACAATCATTTCTTTAAAAGGGGAACGAGAAGAAGAGGATTCTTTTAATGAGAACAACTGACTTTAAAAGTGGAGGTTATCAATCTGATATGTATTATTGTAGGAACTGAGAGAAAGACGTTAAAAATTTGTGGCTAACTGATCCGCCATTTTGTTTTTTTTTTCAATAACAGCCAGCGACAAAACCTATATAAATCGAAAGCTGACATCAACACCAATAAAAACTATTGTGACAACTACCCCGGTAAACTGTTAGGTTTTGGAGTTATTAAGCCTCAAAGTTGATCACGTGACTTCCATTTTTTGCTAGTGATATTGTCCCAGTGAGACGATAGTAGTTATTCGTCCATAAATGTTTAACGAGGCGCCACTCAGAGGAATGTATCAAATATTGATGGCTGGAGGAAGTCGCCGCTTATCCGCTGCTAATGGACAATGAATTTTGATGACTGCTCATACTGTCCCTCATAATCAATTTTGTTGAACTGGCTTTAAAGCGGAGCTTATTAATTTGATAAGGATAAGAATAAAAATCATTTCTTGCCACACAAAAAAGAAATAATAATGGCAAAAAGTACAATTATTACATTAAAAAATACATCAATAGGAGCAGACTCAGCTGGTAACCATGTTAACACCAGGATATTCATGTATTATTGTTGAAAATGGGAAATTAACATGGGACGAGGCTATAGAGGTCTTATAATAACAAGTAAAATTATAAATTTAAGTACCTGCATATGATTTGATTTGCACAATCCTCGAAGCTTTAAAAACAAATATGCTTTTCAAAGATGATTTATTTTAATCAGATTTGGCTTGCATTTAGTCCAAATTAGAAATTTCAAAAACAAATTTCATCAAAATCGGTTCAGTAGTATTCAATGTATTATGAACAAAGGCGTGCGTCTCGTTCTTTAGATTCGTAGAAGCTCTACAAGCCTCTACGGCGTAGCACATGCATCGTAGCGACTACTACAAAGTACGCATTTATAAACCCTACCCTACCTTTTTTTTGACCCAGGAAAATGCGTTACGCATCATCACCCCACGCCAAGGGGCACGGGGCGGTATGTGGGACTCCCCCGCCGAAGATGGGCGCGGCGGGATACCCACTAAAAAACCTGGGGGTGTTCCTGCGGGACGCCATAATGCCGGGGCAGCGGGTACGACGAACCACTCATCCGCGGCCTACCTTACCCTACCTTTTTTTTTTTTTTTGACCCAGGAAAAATGCGTTACGCATCATCACCCCACGCCGAGGGGCGCGGGGCGGTATGTGGGACTCCCCCGCCAAAGATGGGAGCGGCGGGGATACCCACTAAAAAACCTGGGGGTGTTCCTGCGGGACGCCATAATGTCGGGGCAGCGGGTACGCCGAAGCATTCATCCGCGGCCCCGACGGCTACCTTACCCTACCTACCCTAACTACCCTCAAATCTTAAGATGTAATATATATATTTCAGACAGTAGACTCAGACTCAGACATAAAGTTATAAAAGTTACCATTAAAAAACCAATAGAACCCGTTTGACTATCTACTAAATTAATTAAAAATCGGTCGGATAAAGGTTTCTAGGTCAAGTACGACCAAGGGAATAGACGCAAAAATTAGACCACAACCTCAAACTAATTTGACCTCTATTTTTATATACTTAAGGTGTAAATTTGTGTGTATTAGATACGTAATTAAGGTGTATTATTTCGTTTCAGATTTGCCATTAAAGGGACCGACATAATTGAGAGCTTTCAGCGAAAATGGAGCCTTAATACTATTATTATGATAACGCTTTGTAACAAAATGTTATATAATATAAACATAAATATTATTATGGTAAAATTAGGTAAATTCCACGAAAACAATGAATTTTTTTGAACTCGTAACATTTGGTTGAAATTCATTTTAATGATTTTTAACCCCCGAAGCAAAAACAACGGGGTGTTATAAGTTTGACGTGTCTGTCTGTCTGTGTGTGTGTGTGTCTGTCTGTGGCATCGTAGCTCCCGAACGGATGAACGAATTTTGATTTAGTTTTTTTTTTGTTTGAAAGTAGAGTTAGTCGAGAGTGTTCTTAGTCATGTTTGGTGGGAATCGGTCTAAGATGGCCGCCGCTACAAAATGGCGGATGACTTTTTTCTCCACGACCCCCTAAATGGGTATCATATGAAAGGACTTAACTAGCAGAATACAACGCACTATAATACATTTAAAATCCAAGATGGCCGCCACCACAAAATGGTGAATTACATATTGCGTTGGGGGTTTTTAAAATTTTTAATTTAATTCACTTGTTATTTAAAAACTATTCACTGAATATAAATTACTTTTGCTAAAATAATTAATATTATAATTAATTTATTTTGATACGTTGACGTAAAATGGCAGCAAATTTGCACATTCTTTGCAAGTTGTAAATATAGAACACTAACTGAGCCCAGCGGTTTTACCCGCTATACTGTACTGTGTTATTCGAGAGTATAAGCTATCAATACCAAATTTCAGCTCAATCGGTCCACCCATTTAGGCGTGAAAGAGAAACAAACACACATCCAGACATCCATACATACTTACACACTTTCACGTTTATAATATTAATAAAATATCTAATAAAAGTTATAGAATTCAAGTATATTGGAAAGAACTTCGATAAGAACACTACGTTACAACAAACAATATCTCTAACTCTCACCAGCCTAATATTTTTTTTCTTTTCTAACATTTTTAATAAACACATCAAGATATTTAAGTATATTAAAAAACCTGCTAAAAATCTAATTATAAAATACGACGCCCCCAAATTGCGCCCGTTTCCAAACAAACATTTCAGTACTACGAACAAAAAGTTTCGGTTGGGTGGCGCTAGCTATCAATATTATGAGACATTTTGGTCCCGTTTTAGTGTAGTTCCATTTTTCGCCACTTTCACTGTAATCGTAGCCGGCGTATAATTAATTTACTACGGCGTAGCACCTCTACGACAGTTACACGTGCTACGCTACGAGCTACGAGGTGCTACGAAGATCGCAGGTAGCGCCATCTAGTTGAAAATTTTGGAACCCCCTTGCTTTCCTAAGGTTTTACTTGGAAAAGCTTTTACCTTTCCCTACTATAAGGGTGTTGGTTTTACAGGCGTTCGGAAGATGGAGCTCTTTGTATCTTTTACAGTACTACTGAAAGAGTCATAAAATCCTTCTAATATTATATTATATAAACGAGAAAGTTTGTAAAAATGTATGTATAATGTACTTATGTTTGTTACTCTTTCATGCCTTAGCTGAAATTTGGTATACAGATAGCTTGGCCTTCTAGAACAATATGCCACAAGCACAATAACTTATATTTAACTTATTAATTGTTTAATTTGTGTATATCTAAAATTTAATTTATCTCAATAAGGAATAAAGGAGGGATTTATCCCGCCTTATAGGTTTAGTCTGCTACCATCTGCGAGATCGTGGTCAAAGGCTAACTAATAAAAAAACCTTTCCTATTTACACTAATCAGAACAATATGCCACATGTACAGTCAACTACAAAGAGATGTATCCATGTTAGGCTTACAAAATGAAAGTAAATTTTCATTTGCCACAATGAACTACCCATGGTTCGTGACATTTCTAGTAGCAATCAAACTTTGTATTATCATCGACTCGTTTAATTTGCAACAATGATGTATCCACTACTTTTCCTTAGGTGATACATAATAATAGCATTTAAAATGAATCGAATATAGTATAAGATTTGGTGGATACTGAAAATGTCACGAAGTAAGGGTAAATAATTTTTCCATACTAAAAGTTCCTTCATTTTGTAAGACTAACATGGATCTCTTTGTAGTTAACTGTACGTAAATAGTCTCCGCTCTGTCGCACGTGTGGCATAACCCAGTTTCATCTATAACTGTATTATGTAGTTATATCACATCTGATCGAAGGGCGGCGGGTAATTGTTTAATTTAAGCATTTTTATGTTAATTTGATTTAATTTGTCTGATATGGATTATAATCAATAGTTATATGAAATAAATAAATATTTGATTTAATTTTTAATAAGATCATCTTCAGAATATCTTTCAGAATAGAATGATACTATATTACAAACCCACAAATACAATAGTGTGTTACCTAGGATTTTACAAAGATGTAAAATTATAGGCGCACTGCGCCAACGCTTCTTACTTAACAGTCATAAGATGTTAAGACTCTTTATCTTTAGCCCAGTAATTTCAATACTCTATCGCCCGTGTGGCATTACCTAGTTTCATCTATAACTGTATTATGTAGTTATATCGCATCTGATCGAAGGTCGGCGGGTAATTGTTTACGTCGCGACAAATTACATTTCGTTATCTCATTCTCACTTTATACGAGTGTTTCACTATAAACAACGGTTTGTCTCTATTAAGAGAATAGAATAATACTATAGGTATTGCAAACCACAAATACAATAGTAACTGAGTCAGATTTTTATTACTTATAATATTCTGGTCGCGTTTGGAACACTTTGCCGTCATCTGTGTTTCCCGAGCGGTACAACTTGGGTATCTTCAAGGCACGAGTGAATAGGTACCTTTCTAGGCATCTTACGTGATCCATCGTCGACCGCATTTTCACTTTCCATCAGGTGGGATGTGGTCAAACGTGGCCTACGTTTGATCATTTATCTAGTTATCTAGTATAAAAAAAAATGCTAGGTTAACAAACGGAGGTCTTATCTATAAGAGAATATTAAGGCGTAACTTAGTATTGTGTGTTTATCTCTTTATCTTTTGAAAAACCTTTAAAATTAAGGAAATCTTCACAATTTGTCCATTATAATGTATTTATTTATTTAGTAGTATGTTCACTAGATAAGGTTTCAAAACGGTATGATTCTTCACAGATCAGAAAAATACCAGGTAAATAAAAAACGCTCTTAAATATAGTATTGATTAAAAAATGTTAAAATTAATAATTGAAAAAACAATAATTAAATTAATATTTTGGGATTACAAATCGATAACGAGAAGAAAATTAATTTATATACCTAGGCGTTTATACTCCAACAAAGCAACAAAATGGGTCACCTTAATTATACTGCCACAGTGAAACCCAGGGTCGAGTCTAGCTTCGTCCATTATTTCCGTGACTTTTAAGTGGTTTGTTTACATAGTAATACCATAGTGAAGTCACAATAATTATAATTATAGATTATGTATCAACATCCTACAAGGCCTCTCAACGGGTTAATCCGCAACAATATTAATGCCAAGAATAATATTTTAATGACCTTTTAACATTTACAAAGAGGCCTTTCATCTCATTAAACAAACGCTTTCAGGCACTAATTTAATCATTACAACCACATATGACAAGCGACGCCTACGTGCGATTGTGAGTAATTTCATTAAAAGCTTAAAATGTACGAAAATAGATGAGTCGTAGGAATTGAGGGCGAGAGTGTTTGTAAACACTGTTCTTTTTTGCATAGATTGTCTTATACATATATCTTACTAGCTGCGCCCAGTTTTACCCGCTGTTCTGTAGCCTATGTGTTATTCCAGGGTCTAAGCTATCTCTATACCAAATTTCAGCTCAATCGGTCCACCCGTTTAGGTGTGAAGAAGTAACAAACACACACACTCACAAACTTCGCATTTATAATTTTAGTGTCATACTTAATAAGCCTTATGCTTAAGTTTTTTTTTGGGGTTGAATGACGTAATCCGTGTATGTTACTTAAACTTTTATAGGACTTACAAAATAGTAGGAGTCAACAGAACTTTGTGCTAAATTAAAGGTTTTAACTTCTGCGTCTGTACGCCACACTTGGTTATACGAGTAAAATATTTTTTCTATTATAGTTGAAGTCGAAATTTGTATATGACTAATGACTATGTATGCATGTGAATGTTTGTTGGTATTTCTAACAATAACAAAAATCATTGAACCGATTGCGATGAAACTTGATACGTATATGCCTCGAAATGTGGAACTACGCAGAGGTTATTTTTATCTCGATTTCATTGCGAGATTGCGACTTTCGTAAGCTTATCTAATATTAAAAAGTTGTCTAATATAAAAAGTTTAAAATATGCAGCACCTCAAAGAAATGTAAAAACATCACCCGATCGACATTAATGAATAATAATTCAGGTCAAGGAATGAAAATATTTTCGCGCCTTTCCAATATCCCCGCTAAGCAAGGATAAATTGAATCTTGATGATTATGACCGCAGCGCGGAAGAAATATTAATGGAAAATTAAAGAATAACTATGCAGAAGGGTAATCCTACTATTCTGCCTACTAATCCTACTTCGATTCTATCCTTTCCTGTTAATCAGTAAGGGTAATTCTTCTTGTCTGTCTACTGATCCCTATTCTATTTCTACTAATATTATAAAGCTAAGAATTACCTTATTTGTTCGATTGAACTATTATTACTATTACTGCGATCTAGGATTTAGGACTCAGTACAGGTACATTTTAAATAATAATAATTCATTTATTTCAGGCAATAATATACTGACAAGTACAACAAGTAAATGGTTTTGTTAGCGGTAAATAAAAATTAAACGAACGCCATCTAGGTACAGAAATGTAAAAGTTCGTATAGATATTTGTTACCTTGATTGTTTTTTTTTTTGTTTCAAAAGTAAGTACTTTCAGGTATTTAACTACCATCCTATTTAAACATTAACGGAATCGGTCGACCAGTTTCCAAAATCAATGTCGTATTATCATTAATCAAGTTTAAAATAGGTGTATGAGATGAATTAATGTCCTCATATTTTGTCCAACATCCATAGGCCCTTCGACTCAGCTTGTTCCAGATCAGCACCAGAACAGCTACCAGCAGGACGGTGTCACTAATTTATTAATCAATGTTATAATATATTAGATACATAGTTTCACTCACATTTTGTCCAATATCCATGGGCGCCAACAGAGGCAGGTCCCGTCTACTCGGCTTCCTCCAGATCAGCACCAGAACAGCTACCAACAGGACGGTGCCGGCGCCCCCGACGGCTCCCATTGCGGCACTCCAGGCGTTCCCGTGGTCGTCCCAGGGTATCGCCATCCTTGCTTGCGGGGGAGCCACGTTTGGGTAGAACGGAGTTGGACCTGAAGAAAATCATAGTTTTACATATTGAAATAGAAAAAAAAAATCTTGAGCTTTCTGCTCGCTTTCAATAACTAAGATGCACGTTTTAATTCATTTCTTAAAAACTTTGAATATAACCATAACCATTTTAAAGATTCAGTTAAGAACCCCCTTGAACACTACTGAAGACTGAAAGTGAAAATAGAAAAAGTATAAAATAGTAGAAATAAATCCTGTTTATGTGCACTTTCGTAGACTACCTTATCTCATAATATCATCTAAAAGCATTAATTGTACCAAAATTACATAATACCTTTTTAATAACGTAACAATAGCATCTCTAAATATGCATAAAATTATCTGATTCAAAAGTCAATAGCAAAACTTGCTCATTATACTCTCGTAAACTTAGACTCACAAATCTTGAGCGGAAATAACACTAAATATTTATTAATTACTTATAAATTTTAACTCATTAAATGATATAAGGCAGAATTAGCTAAAATGTTGGTACATGTTGGTATTATGTAAGCTCAGACAATTCAATTTTCTGGTGTCATCTAGCTGGACTGATGATGGAGCTGTGACACACCTACTGGAGCTCTCTATGATGACTGCTGATAGAACGTTTGAATTTTGGCTTGCATATTATAATTATTGTAGCGTCCGTGGCCCAGTGGTCATACGTCCGGGTTGTAAGCCTGAAGGTCCTGGGTTCAAATATCAGTGTGGTAAAGATTTTCGCCTGGACGCTACCGTGTTTCGGAAGGCACGTAAAACTGTGGGTGCCGGCTGTTTCCTATAAGATATGTAGGAGGCAGTCGTTAGGTCATGTTGCAGGCCCTGTAGTAATCTCGGCGACCTGAAACTGCAACATATAGGTTAGCCACACAACTTATAAATTGTGATTTGACTCTTACAGTGTAATTAGGGAAACCTGTTCTGTTGGAGTATAAACCCACCCCAATTATATTTTTATATATTATATTATTGTTTCGTAGGTAAAAAAAGTAAAAAACTGTACCTTCTACATATTTGTAATCTTTGTCCCACGGCGTCGCAAGCCAGCGCCTCTCTGCCCACAGCTTATCTGCGAGATAACAATATTAACGTACAATATGATACATCGATCGGCTCTGTACCGGCGTGTTGTTTGCGTGACAACCTTTCATGCGAATGCCCTCGAGAAATATATATTAAAATAGACTGTGGAGATTACTTAATCTTTTATGCCATACCGGGCGTACCAAGGGTAAACTTTTATGCGTACAGAGGGTAGACTTTCTTTGCAGGAGGTCGACTAGGTGGGTACCCCAACAGTGTCAGCTATTCTACCGTCTGAGCAGAGATGTCCAAACATTACTGTGCTCCGGGAGGGTATTGTAGCGAGTGAAATTACTGGGCTGAAGAGTCTTAACATCTGATGACTCTTGAGTAAGAAGCGTCAGTGCTGTGTTCCCAGAATTTTACATCAATGTACATAGAATCCTGGAAAGCACTGTATTGATTATGGCCAGCGTTATCTATTACCAACAGGGGCGTCTTCTCCTTTGTATAAAAAACATCAAATCCGCGGTGAAATCCTTTCTTAACGGAGGTCTACGTCATAAAACCTATCTGTGTTTCAAATTTCAACCTATTGCTTTCAAACGTTAGGCTGTGCCTTGATACTCGTAGATCAGTAATTCACTCTTTCTTTTTATATATTAAGATATATTGTACTTGTATTATACACTATTATTCTGTCACTCAAACCCACACCTAGTTGAAGCTTTGCAAAGTCCTTTGTCCCAACATTTCAAAGTTACAAAGCTGAACCTTTCCATTTATAACTGTAATGTAAATAGAAATAGATACGAGTATATAGTATAAAATAACTGAACAAAGCCTTACATGTTTTGTTCCACTAAATACTTAATAACTAGATCGGCTAAGATTTATCTAAGAAAATCCGCTTCGCACTGGAAGACAGTATAAACCATAGATTCATTCAAAAACTGTGATAACTTTGATATTTTTTGCCACCCTGCTAAAAATTTACAGATACGAGAGTAGCATTTCTTTAAATATAGGTCAAGTAAGTAAAAGAGAAATTTATTCAAAGTTAATATAAGTGCCTACCTACATAACTGAAAAGCTTTTTATCGTTTTGTTATGTTCCTTTGTATATTATATATCCGGGTGAGCGATTGTGTGTGTTGAGCCTTTTAAACTGCAGTTTGCCCAAATTTTGAGTTTGAAAGAATATAATATATCAAATTGTTTGTTAACACATACTTTTAATGTATTCCTGACGACCTCTTTGGCGCGGTGGGCTAATACCCGCTTGCAACGCAGAAGGTCGCGGGTTCGATTTCCGTATGGGACAAATGTGTGATCCACAGATATTTGTTTCTGGTCTGGGTGGTTTTCAATATCTATGATAAGTATGTATTCGACCGAGCGAAGCGAGGTCTTAGAGTCGAAAGCCGCGAAATGCCTGCGTTTGGACCAGTTTAACGCTTGACCTGTGATGCTTAAGTTTGGTCGACGTTTACTTGAAAACGGTTAATCCAAATTAAATGAAATTTTACACACAAGTTAAGAAGGTTAATTGGATAATTTAAGTGAAAAAATTAGCTAAATAGGTTACAGGGTTGCAGAGATATAGGTGACTTAAAGTCTTTACGATAGGTCTGACGATTATTTCAAAACTGGACCGCTGATAATTTTTTTTCTAACATATACACATTTTTTATAAGCAACACAAATATATTAGCCAAAGTGTATATTTGTATGTATGTTTGTTACGCGATAACTGGAAAACCAATGGTCCAATCTGCATGAAACTTTGCAAACGCGTAATATAAATCCATAGAATTTTTAAGTTCGAACATGAGCCAAATCGGTCGAAGGGTTCAAGAGTTAAAGAGATTGCTTTATTACAATGAAACCGATGATCCAGTCTTAATAAAACTTTTTAAACAGGTAGTACAAACTAAAAGAATTCTCACGTTCAAAAATGAGCCAAATCGGTGCAAGGGTTGTAGAGTTATAGAGAATACAAAATTACAATGTTTATCTACTATATAAAAATAAGTCGGGTTTTCCTCCCTGACGCTATAACTCCAGAACGCACGAACCGATTTTCACGGTTTTGCATTCGTTGGAAAGGTCTCGGGCTCCGCGAGGTTTATAGCAAAGAAAATTCAGGAAAAATTTCAAAAGAAATGAAAAAAAAGTAAAAAAAATAAGTTATTCAATTGGAAACCACGCGCGTATTGGGCAAATGTCAACAGCAGGCATTTGTCTTTAAGGTGGTAATGGCCGTGTCGGCGCGGAGGATATTGATATAAGTTTTATTGCAACCTTATTTCGAATTAATACTGGCAACGTAGTAGCCAATGGCTCTCCTTGGATGAATACAAAAAAAAAGCGTGGTCTTGGGCAAATTTTTATTAAATTTCAACAGCAGGCATTTGTCTTTAAGGTGGTAAGTTGAACTGTGTAAATTATGTGGATCGTGAATTTGAGGTTAAATAGGGATGTTGACACATGTAACGAATTGATATAAAGTTATGTTTTTCACATAAAAGACAGTATTTAAAAACCTAAAATCACATTTTAAGGATCTATTTACAAGCCAAAATTGAATAAAATCAATTTTAATTTAAAAAAAAATTACTTATTATTACGCGAATGCGAACGCCAATCAGAGCGCGTGACGTCACACCATTGGCTGGACCTTACGCTTCCTATGAAATGTTACTGATTTCGACACATTTTAATTATTCATAACATAAAAACCACTGAACCGATTTTGATGCAACTTATACTGTGCCCTTAGTTGGTCCATACTTAAACCAAAAATAAAGTCAATAACTAAAATGTCTCTCTGAAAATATAAGATTCATTTTGGTTATTGACTTTATTTATGGTTTAAGTATGCTCCAACTAAGGGCACAGCATAAGTTGCATCAAAATCGGTTCAGTGGTTTTTAAGTTATGAATAATTAAAATTTGTCGAAATCAGGAACATTTCATAGGAAGCGTAAGGACCAGCCAGTGGTATGACGTCACGCGCTGTCAGATGACAGTTCGAAACGTTTTAGGCAGTATTTAAAAAATCATTTTTATTTACGTATTTTTATATTGAAATTTCATATGTTTTTGCATAAAAATATGATATACGTTTATGAAATGGGTCTATCTATCATATAAAAGCAATTCCAAAAATTAGTCAACATCCCTATTCATCACTCTGTCCATAGTCCAAAATGCCTAGAGGACGACGTGCGAACATCGGCCGCCGCACAAGACATTCAAGCCAGCAACAAGTGTATTCACAGATCTTAAGTGAAGAGAGACAAAATATAATAAGAGAAAATGACCGATTGAGACAACGCGTGAGCACATGAAGATCATTGGCATCATACAATCGCTTGGCATTCCAATATGATCCCACTGCAAACTACAGTGATGATGAAAATTTAGATATTGGACCAATGACGACTATATGCCGATATTGCAATGCGTTAAAGTTCAAAAGAGAAACGGCTGGATTATGCTGCGCAAGTGGAAAAGTCAAACTGAATCCATTACTTACACCACCACAGCCACTGAAACCATTGTTCGATGGAAGTGATCCCGATTCCAGCCATTTTCTTCAACACATCCTTGAATACAATAACTGCTTTCGCATGACTTCTTTTGGAGCTAATATCATTCGAGAAGGCGGCTTCATGCCGACTTGCAAGGTAAAATATACAACACACATAACCAGTGGTTTACCAAAGAGCACTTCAATGAAACGGATAATTTGCGGACACGTATAACGCTTCGATTCAGTATTTACTTTGGATTCACTTTCATTTACTTAGAGAAGTTCAACTAAATAACACTTCATTTTTTTAATCGAAATGACTTTATTACTGTTGTGAAATGAAATAAAATTTTTCCTTTTCAAATATAAAACAAAAAATTCTTCATTTTTTAATCACCAAACGAAATGTTACAAACGAAGCCATCTGGTGGCGAAACGGAGTTCGCCGGGTTTGCTAGTCGATTATAATATTATGAGAACTGCAGGGATATTCAGTTTTCCGTCAGGGAACCGAACCAAAGACCGAATTGTCAAAAATCGATACGACGTAATACATCATTTCATACATTTTTGATAATTCGGTCCTAGGTTCGGTTCCCTAACGGATATAAGTAAATAGCCATGTTGATTTACTCAAAATATTATGAATTTAAATGATCGTGCGGGTGAAACTTAAGCCCATTTTTTATTCAAATAGTAGTCCAGTCAATGAGTGCCCAAAAGAGGCATGTGGATCGAAAAGTCGAAAGCAGAAAAACTAACTTAGGAACTTTGTTTGGACTATTCAGGAGATTAACATACTAAAAGTCCCCACCCCTCCGAGGTGATCCCGAGGGGTGGGGGGGGGCGAAGAAGGTCCCATTTTTAAGTTTTTGGCCTAAATGTCAAAAACTGGGCGTAGTACGATATTTTGTTGTACTACATTATAAAAGCTTTAAAATTGCCTACAACTTTGGCTTTAACACTTTTTATCTATATCCAGTCGTTGTCCAGCTATGAGCTTCCAAACATGGTCTATTTTTAAGATGCGAAATTAGTTTTCCATACAAAGTCGGTAAAAAAATCTTATATAAGTAATATTTGACCAACTTCTGGTTGTCGTGCCATAATGAAACTTTGTAAATGTCTAGAAATATGATGACAGTTCAATAATTTGGTACCACTGAGCTGATCTGATGATGGAGCCAGGAGGTGTTTACTGAACCTCTTCAATGGCTATTAGTAAACCCGTCGAGTTTGGGCACATTACACTCGAATTGGCATAAGCAAAAAACCTAAAAATAGAACCTTCTTCGCCCCCCCCCCCCCCCCCCCCTCGGGCTCATCACGGAGGGGTGGGGAATTTTAGTATGTTTATGTTCTGAATAGTCCAAACAAAGTTCCTAAGTTAGTTTTTCTACTTTCGACTTTTCGATCCACATTTCTTCTTTTACTGGACTATGGGCTACAGTGCTTCACTTTTAAAAGTAAATTTTACAATTATTTAGATCTAATCTAAGTATTTTAAGACTCTACTGTTCGTTCGAAAAGCATATCTATGAGAAGAACGAGCAAGAAACTTATTGGGATTGTTATTTATGTGTTTATCACATATCATTATGCCATTAAAACTATCATTCACTCTAACATCTGCAAACATCCCTGCGCAAACGCTCTGTAGTATCGAGACAGCGCCAAAAGCATCCTGAAAGCATTGTTGTACTGGATCCGTTTTTTGTAAAGTTGTAGTTTGTAAAGTTCATCCACAAGTCTTTTGTTTAAAAAAATAATTAATAATTAGGCCAACGTTTGATCACATCCCACTTGATGGAAAGTGCAAATGTGATCGACGAGCTGCACGTATAAAAAGTCTGATAATGCCTTGAACAAGGACACTTTGTCTTGCTCAGTAGCTGTAGATACATCTTGAAAACCTGCGAGCCTAGATGTTACGCGTGACTGTCATAGCTCTGCGTTCTCGCTCCAAGTCTAAGTCATCATCGGCTGCTACGACAAAAATGTTATAGAATTAGCTACAATATCAGTATAATAACTGTTGTAAATTTGCTGTATAACACAAATAAAGCTAGATATTTTTTTCCAATTTCAATTCTTCTAATGTCCACTGCATTGGCAACTTCTTCGTAAACAAGTGCTACAAACTATGAAGATTTTTTGAGATTTTTTTAACAACTATAGTAATATTTATTATTTTATTCTATTATTTTCTGCAAGTGAATACACACATAACCTTTCATATTTTATTATTATTGAAATTTTGATCACAACAATAAAATAGTCACAGAGATAAAGATTTTTACAAGCTTTATATTACTTTCACCTGTCTGTTGTCTGTCTGTCTGTGTGTCTGTCTGTCTGTCTGTCTGTAATCAAATCTTGCAAGTTTAATTTGACCCACTTCCCGGTTTCCAATTGAGCTGAAAATTTGCATGCGTGTGTAAATCGGATGACAATGCAATATTTTTATGACATCGAGCTGATCTGATGATGGAGCTGGAAGGTGGCCAAAGGAACTCTGTCATAAAACAACGCAACCCCATCGAGTTTGGGCTCATTTGATTCGTCTTGACGAGTACTTTATGATGCAAGATGATAACAATAATTAAAGCTTGTTTTTAAAAAGTATTTTTTAAATTTCACTTGTTTTAATGTATATCCGTTACGTATTTTGAGTTTTAACATTACTTTCAATTTTGGCATTTTCCTTTCCTTTTACGAATATTATAGGTTAAAGTTTCCATACATTTATATTTCGTAGATACTTATAACTTTTACCCATGTATACCATTTTGAGGGAAATTGGGTCTGCGAGGTCCCAGTTCGCGGCGAACTACTAGTTACAATAGAAAAGTATATAAGTATTATATCCGTTATCCTAACCACCATCACACAAGGTTGCTTAGTTTGGGGTTAGGTGGCGCTGTGTGAAATGTCCTGAAATATTTATTTATTCTTCGAGAAAGAGGTCAACCGCCGAATCCAACTCGGTTGGGCAGCGTTCGGGAAACTACGCAATGTCTTTTCGTCCGATATACCTCAGTGCCTCAAGACGAAAGTCTTTGATCAATGTGTGTTACCAGTGATGACTTACGGCACCGAAACGTGGTCCTTCACCATTGGCCTCATCTCGAAGCTCAAAGTCATCCAGCGTGCTATGGAAAGGGCTATGCTCGGGGTTTCTCTACGAGATCGAATCAGAAATGAAGAAATCCGTAGACGAACTAAAGTCACCGACATAGCCCGACGGATTAGCAAGCTGAAGTGGCAATGGGCAGGCCATATAGCACGCAGAGCGGATGGCCGATGGGGTCGAAAAGTGCTCGAGTGGAGACCACGGACTAGCAAACGAAGCGTAGGACGGCCACCCACAAGGTGGACAGACGACCTTATAAAGGTCGCCGGAAGACGCTGGATGCAGGTCGCTTCCAACCGGTACATATGGAAGTCCAAAGGGGAGGCCTATGTTCAGCAGTGGACGTCCAATGGCTGAGATGATGATGATGATGATGATTTATTTATTCCTAAGTATATTTGTGTTGAATAACTATTACCTATAACTTGGTATGAAAATACAGATAAAAATATATTAAATCCATAGCCGTTCCAGTAGCTTATTTATTATTCCTTGTTTTCCTTCACGAAATGTAACCGGCAAACAGTATAAATTGGCCAAACATCTCTATTTACTGAGCACAAAAATAGTAACACCATAAAGGTAATAAAGGCAATGGCGCCCTACAGTAATGCGAATAAAGGCCTATCACATTATGCGGGATTGGACGTTGAATTGTTAAAGGAAAGGTAAAGAATGGAACACACGAAAATATAAATATAGAAGCGTTGGCGCACTGCACCCAGAATTTTAACTTTGTAAAATACTGCGTAGCACTGTACTTATTATTACGGGCATCGTTATCTCTTACCGTTAGGAAAGCGTCTTGCTTGTCTTCTTACTTCGTTGTATAGCAAACGAAAATATGAAATGGAAACCAATGGGCATCATATCAAAATGGTGGTGAGGGGCGGCGCTATGACCTGAGAATACCCGGCGGTTGTGAAACTTATATTAATATATAGGTTTATTAATTCGCATATTTTTTATATAAAGAGCGGCAAACAAGCAGTCGGTCCACCTGATGTTAAGTGGTTATCGACGCCTATGGACTTCTTCAACACCAGAGGCGTTAATTAAGCTTTGCCGGCCCTGGTAGACTTTGTAAATACCCGTTTTGAATTTCGACAGATTAAATGATTGAGGGCCAAGAAAATCATTCCACATTTATTTACAGGTACAAGGTAAAAAGAGCGAGAGAACCGAGATGAGTCGGAGCTTCAAGTAAATTCTCATATCATCGAAATAAGGATTAAATAAGTTGATCTAATATAAAATCTTTTGCCATACCGTGCCGCCACGTCCGTTAGTGCCAGACCTAACCTTCGCCAGAGTTTGGTTCGATAAGTTCTAGGACAAAAGGTCTAGGCTGCACGAAAGTTATTATAAGGAGCCATCTGTTGCAACATACATACATTTATAACTTGTGACTTGTGGTCAACACCTTACAAAATTGGATTACTGTTGTATGAACACTAGGATTGGTTTTATTAGTCTACTACGGAAGTGCTAAGAAGTAAAATTCAACAGATACAGCTTAATAATAAACTTAAAGGCCTATAGTGATCACAATCTTTTCTCCATTCGCCATGGCCCATATGGACCTACTTATGCTTAGCGATAATGGAAAGGTTATTTAGCTTGTAGAATAACGACTACTGCGAAAAAAAAAGAGCGAGAGAACCGAGATGAGTCGGAGCTTCAAGTAAATTCTCATATCATCGAAATGAGGATTAAATAAGTTGATCTAATATAAAATCTTTTGCCATACCGTGCCGCCACGTCCGTTAGTGCCAGACCTAAACTTCGCCAGAGTTTGGTTCGATAAGTTCTAGGACAAAAGGTCTAGGCTGCACGAAAGTTATTATAAGGAGCCATCTGTTGCAACATACATACATTTATAACTTGTGACTTGTGGTCAACACCTTACAAAATTGGATTACTGTTGTATGAACACTAGGATTGGTTTTATTAGTCTACTACGGAAGTGCTAAGAAGTAAAATTCAACAGATACAGCTTAATAATAAACTTAAAGGCCTATAGTGATCACAATCTTTTCTCCATTCGCCATGGCCCATATGGACCTACTTATGCTTAGCGATAATGGAAAGGTTATTTAGCTTGTAGAATAACGACTACTGCGGCTACTTTTTGAAAAAAAATAATAAGTAGGTATGAGTAGGTTAATATTATGAGGTAGTACCAATTTCATTTTTTTAGTTTTTAGTTAAAACCTACCACATCCTCATACACACCTTGGTCTTTCCTAAAAACGTCGGAATCATTTTCCTAGTGTGATAGAGCAATAAAAGTGTAAATCTTTACCATCGTCTAGGTTGACCTTAAACGCAAGCTAAACCTGCAATAAAACCTCTGACGCACAACTATACGATATCAACTAGTGATTTTTATCGTAATAGAGTTATTATAAAAGCCATTTATTACTTTACTGGACGGACTTTATTCAGTAGGGATTTGGCCTGGGCATTCAAAGATCACACACATATCAAAGTACCTACCTAATAGGAAAATCCATATTAAGAACGGTGAATTCAAAAAGAGCTTTATAACTTTGTAAAATTATGCGAAAAAGTTGTTGAGGAACGTTGGGACATAGGCCATAGGTACACATTTATTGTCAGCGATTGCGATTTTAATGTGTCACCCTTTTGTGCTCAGCTTGGATTGTGCGGGGTCTTGTCTTGCCATCAAGTCAAACTGTCAGACCATACCTTCTCGAAAGTAGGATGTATGTATGTGTGTGTACGGGATAACAGTCACTTAACAGTAAGGTCCATGGATAATCCGTACTAAGCCTATTTAGGAGAGTAAAATTGAACTGTCATCCCATACATTTTACTCCTAATGTACCTATTGGATCACAGTTAAACTTTTTTTTTCATATACAGAATAGGTCTACGTTTGACCACATCCCGCCTGATGGAAAGTGCGGATGCGATCAACGATGAATCACCTAATATACCTTGAAAGGTACCTTTTCACTCGTGCCTCCGCCAAACATGTTACGCTAAAAAATATACAGATGACAGTTGTGGACAGCGAACGATAACGGCTGCTCCTGTTAAACGGTGCTTTTTCTTAGCCACAACTGTCTAAGCAGATTACAAAAGTTGTACTTAGAAAAATACTGCTAACAATAAATGGCTAGAAGTGAACCGTCCTTTTTAGTTCCATTCCGTCCCACATGAGACCCTTTCCGGCACAATTCAATTACAGCCTGGCAGCTCTATTTGTTTGTAAGTAGTTATTATTATTGTTCTGATGGCGCGAAGTGTGCCATTTTCTTAGGAAAACCTCTTTGGATACATGTACTTTTCTTTGCAATTTTCTTTGATAGTTAATTTCTGGAACTATTAACTACTGTTTGTTAAATTAATTTTCTATAGTTATGATGGAATACCGTGATGGTCCGTGTTCATGGGTGAAGATTCAAAACCTTTAAAGTAAGTGGGAAAAGAAGAGCTTTTATTTAAATAAATTATAAATCTAGGTAAAATATAACTCTAGATGAGTTATGCAATTGCGAATATTATTTTAATTTTATATTTAAATTAAATAATATTAATTTAATTTTATATCGCAAACATTGAAAATACGAGCAAATCAAGTGGATAATGGTAAGCATTATGATTATAAATCTCAGACGCAGCGCCATTTTGACTTATCGCGTAAGTATTTTACAAAAACATAATAAAACCAAGCTTTACGTTTCGGCTCAGTTACATGAGCCGTGGTCACGAGAAGACTAGAGCGGCGGCGGTCTAGCGGCGTCGAGGTTGGTTTGATAAAACTATATGGTTTTAATATCTACTATGGGTTTTATCATGATTTGTAAAAATAGCTTTAATATGAGTTTAAATCGCGAAAGTTTAAAGTGTTATCGATTTTGTCTTGTTCACTTTAACCGTATTATCCGAACCCTACAGCTCTCTCAAGCACGCTCCAGCGAATGCTGGATGATATTGAGTGGTCGCCGTGATTGCGTCAAACTAATAGCCCGCTTAAAAGTATACCTCCACCACCACCACTTACCGCCACACCATTACCAATTACCACTTCCTAATTATTGCAAATTTTACGGCTAGTTATCAAGAAAATATTTTCCCTTTATATTACTTTCACCTGTCTGTTGTCTGTCTGTCTGTCTGTCTGTCTGTCTGTCTGTCTGTCTGTCTGTCTGTCTGTCTGTAATCAAATCTTGCAAGTTTAATTTGACCCACTTCCCGGTTTCCAATTGAGCTGAAAATTTGCATGCGTGTGTAAATCGGATGACAATGCAATATTTTTATGACATCGAGCTGATCTGATGATGGAGCTGGAAGGTGGCCAAAGAAACTCTGTCATAAAACAACGCAACCCCATCGAGTTTGGGCTCATTTGATTCGTCTTGACGAGTACTTTATGATGCAAGATGATAACAATAATTAAAGCTTGTTTTTAAAAAGTATTTTTTAAATTTCACTTGTTTCTCTCTCTGCTCTTCCTTCTCTTTTAAGTCCAGTTCTGCCAGTGTGCAGTACCGACCAGAAGTTTGAACTTTATCGATGTAGTGCCTATAACGTATTTAAGTAGATATGTTATTGGTATTTATTTATTTATTTATTAAGGACTCCCAACGGAGGATACACAATGAAATATCATTCTTAAGATAAGAGAATTATGGTATTGTGTTCCCACTATTATAGGGAGCCACAGCATGCACAGCTAAACATAAAATATAAAAATTAAAAAATGTTACATTTCAAGGTTATTAAAGGTAAAAACCGCCAATTGTTACACTTTTATATTATAAATTGTTATAGTTCTAAGTTTTTGTATATAACTGTGGTGTCACGATAAAGTATTTTATATTCTATTCTATAAGTCACGATTAATATAATTAATATGAGAAAGTCAAACAACCAAACTCGCAAACAGAGATTTGTCCGACCTCGCCCGGTCAGTGAGGGTAGGCAATAAAAACAAGTCAGCAAGTGTTGTTGAGCATTCTCGCGCCGATTCACAGATTTAATGCGGCATTTGTATGCAGAGTGCGCTGACGACTACACGCGTCAGGCCGTGTTTGCTCCTAATGTGCCTTTTAAATTTAGGTACCTAACAGTTTAGGGTTTTTTAAGTTGTATTTAAAAAACTTAAATTTAATCGTAATGTTATAATAGTGGATAACAGTGGAAGTAAATGGTGTTCAAAAAAACTACTTAATTCTTTGCAACTTTGGTAGACATATAAATTTAGTTATAGTAAAATCATATATAAATGATGGTATAAAACGAATGCTTTCAAAAAAGCTCTTAGCTTTAATGTGCAAGTTTAACGATCCAATAAGTTAATAAAATACTTTGTCCTGAGTGTCTATCGCAGAGCCTAAAGCGTTTTATAATATTAGTAAACATGCCTGATATAATAAAATGCGAAATTAATGTGTGAATATTTAAACCTTTTCACGCCTAAACCTAGCAGAATAAGCTTAAATAAGTAACATGTAGTACTTTTTTTTAACCCAGGAAAAATGCGTTACGCATCATCACCACACGCCAGGGGGCGCGGGGCGGTATGTGGGACTCCCCCGCCGATGGGCGCGGTATGCTGTAATGCCGGGGCAGCGGGTACGCCGAAGCATCCGCGGCAAAATGTACTTAGTACATAACTTAACCTCAGAAATAACACTTAGGCTATATTTTCAGCGGGTAAAACTGATGAGTGAGCAGTTAGTTTAAAAATATATAAATGAATAGAATAGAAAACTCTGTATTGTACACACAAATACAACAATATAAACTTAGAACTAAGATTACACAGAAAGAACAATGTAACAATGCCGAAGATTTGTAGGGTTTCTTTTAGCCACGTTTTTCCAGTCACGCCACTGCTTGCTATTATTTAACACAGTGATCAAACCGCAGTCCTTTCGACCATATTATAAAGCCGAAGAACCATGAAAATTACCAATACTTGCACTAGGAGGTATTGGTGGTTGTACCCGGACTAAAAATATACGTAACTCTGAGAACCTTTGGATGATTATTATCTCTTTACCCTAAAACTAATTGGAGTGAAACGGCTCAAACTTGTTATGCCGCTCAACAACCCTCTAATAACAAACATAGACAAACATAGAGTAGGTAGTATTCAGGAAAAAAAAACAAGTAGGTTTTTATGTAAAGAAGTAAGAAGACGAGCAACACACTCTCCTGATCTTAAGATATAACGCTGCCCATAATCAGTACAGTGCCACTCAGGATTTCAGGAAAAATGTGTAAATTATTGTTGGTGTATATGCTGCACCAACGCTTCTCACTCAAGAGTCGTTAGATGTTAGGATTCTTTATCCCAGTAATTTCACTAACTACAGTGCCCTTCTACCGAAGCACAGTAATGTTTGCACATCACTGCTCAGGCGGTAGAAATAGGCACTGTTGGGGAACCCACCTACTCGACCTCCTGCAAAAGAAGTCTACCCCCGGTAAAAGGTACGAGCAATACAAAGTTACCAGCGAAATTACTGGGCATGATGAGATTCAACGACTGATATCTCTTGGTGACAGGCGCATTGCAGTGTCGAGCAAATTGTTGTATTACATTTCTGATGTCGGCAGCTGGGCAATCATGATTCATTATGCTTACCTTGGGTCACAAGATTTTTTCGTCTTGTCATTCAAATACGTTAAAAATTAACTACAAAAATATTCATTTGTTTTCGGTTTAAATTTAGGAAATGGCCAAGTTCTTTATTGCAGTAGTACCTGCAGTAGTATTGTTAGTTTGTTTTCCTCAATAAAGGCATTTGCCACATTTTGGATTGATGTTGAAAAAAAATTCAGGTAATTGATATTATGATGTAGACATCTTCTAAGATAGGATTTCATAATTGAGCGGTTCCGCGAGCTTTGTTTTTAATTATAATATTTTGTCTTGGATTTTGTTATTATTTGACTAAATTACGCGCGACTTCATTTGCATCTGTCTTAAAATATTTTAAGACGTAATTAGGTAATACAAAAAAAAACATAAAAATCAGTCAAGCCTTTCAGAGTTTGATTATGAATACTATGACACTATTTTTATTTATTAGAATACGCGTATTTATATTCAAAGCACATCAACCCTAAACCGCAAGTTGGAAAAACTAACAAAAAAATCGCACACAAAATTTTAATTTTATTTCCATGATTTTCAAACAATTTTCAAGCAAATTTCGCCACGTATTAGTGCAAATGACTCACCCATAAGTGTCAATATCGCGTACGGACGCACGTGTTACAGGAGCGGTCGCGCGCGACTGTACGGCGTCGCGTCGGCGGTTCTTATCACCGCTCGCCTTGTTTACCCCGGCGCTGTGATCTGTGTCGATCTACGTAGCTATAGATATTATGTACTTTATGGGGTGGTGATAGATGCATGCTATGTGGAATACTTACCTATGATATTGTGTACTTAAATGCCTGAACTTACAAACTACGAATGTAGCAGTAGTTCATTATAGCGAGGCTCTGTACCTAACCTACTCGTATGTAGATATCTGACATTTATAACAGACTTGCCATGTCTAGAGTCTAGCTGTTTTAGCCGTAAATAAGCCTATGTATATGTATTATTATACTAAGGTCAAGAGTCTGAGCTACCTATGTTTCATATACACCTATAATATCCAGGATACCACCTACCAGGACCAGTACCTAGTTAAAACACAGATATACACAGAAAAATTGTATTAGGTAAGTAGCTCTACTATAACTTTGATGACATACACGTTGAACCATATTATGGAAAGCACCGCCGCACCAGAGCTTTTAAAAACGCTATTATAATACAGGAATAAATAAGATAAATATATACTTGGATATATATCACTTTATTGTAACACAAAAAATATACTTACCCACACAATAAAGAACTTTAAAACTGAAACAATATATTACAATTATTGGTGGTCTTATCGCTAATAGCGATCTCTAAAGATTTTATAACAAGATATTTGTTGGATTATTTTATGCCTCTAAATCTGTTTGGACAATCGGCAATCTCCTGAAAGATTATGCTTTAAGTTCCTTCATATTCTATAGAAATAAAAATATAGAGCATGTGTCACAAAGCACACAGAGCATACTAAACTAATCATAACACATTTGGGGTAATCTCGGCAAACGTGATATTACGCTCGACTCAATTTATGTCTCATTCATAGTTCCGCTTTATGTTCTTTCGTTGTGACATTTTTTTATTTGTGGTACTGAAAATGTATGTAATAATAATAATATGGTGTTGTTAACTATTTCACAAAAAAAATATTGTTAAAAAAAAAAACAATGTTTTCTTATTATAAATGTTTTTCACACAGCGCCACCTAACCCCAAGTATAATGGGTATAGGTAGGCCCCAAGTAGATAGGTATCTCGCAGACCCTGGAATAACACAAAGGCTACTATTTAGTTTTTAAAATCACTCCATACACCTAGTTTGAAAGTCTGGTCTGAGCAGTAAGTTTGTACCTATAGTGAGGCCATTAAGTAAGTAAACAGTAGATTTTTTTAAATTCAGGGATAAAATATCAAAATCAGCACGACCAATGGAATACGCGCCAGTAAGCGCGAATTCACATTCAATTATAATTGGCTTTGGTAAGAGCAGCTACACGTACTCGTAGAGTATTTTGTTCCATGTACACGTAGGTAGGCATTAAAAAGCAATTCGACTCAAAGTTATAAAATCGACATCTTACTTATTCACGCATAAAACACGTGAAGTGGAAAAGAACAGCTATTATATAAGAGCTAAAAGCTTTGTACCTAACCAGGCTTTCAGTGACCGACATTCCTATGTAAAGTACTTAGGTACCATTAGGAACAAACATTTCCGAGGTTGATTAGGTGCAGAATTAAGGTGCAAACTGAGTTAAGCTTGAGTGAGTGATCGCAGAATCTTTATTTACTGGGCGAGGCGCACGAGGAGAATTTTAACAAGTCTTGCCTGGAAAACTTTTTATTGAACTTGCTACGAGACCTAACTTAAACACGGGTGTAGATAATTAGGTATGCTGTCTAGAGCTTTCTGAACGATAACTTTAAGAACAGTATTAGTGCAGGCTATAGACTTTTTATCGCTTCATAGTTTGATCGATTTCTTAGAGTTGAAAATGGATCGGGGCTACAGAGAAAAATGCAAGAGCGTACCTCTGTCGTCCCCGCTGAACAGCGGCTGGAAGGTCAACCCGGGGTTTTAGTGGGTAGGTCCATCTACCAAGTGCTTCGGGCTTCGGCGTACCTGCTGACCGGATGACGGTGTGTAGTGCATTTTTCCTGAGGCAAAAAAGGTAGGAAAGTTGGCCACACAATTGTCATTTCACTCCGATATTTAGTAAGGTATAAAAAGAAAGACGGCCCGACTGATTCCTGATTTCTGATGCCCGATAGTAGGTAAGCGATTTTTTTATTACAAAGAATTAAGACGCAAGACGCTCTCCTGATGGTAAGAGATAACGCTGCTCATAATTAGTAAAGTGCTACCTAGGATGAAAAATGATGATGAAATCTAATGATGTAAAAATCTAGGTGTACTACGCCAACGCTTCCTACTTCAGGAGTTGACGCTTTGGCCCAGTAATTTCACTAGCTACATTATGCCCTCCTACCGAAGCACAGTAATAATGTATGCAGTATGCACATCACTGCTCATGCGGTAGAATAACTCTAACTGGCACTGTTGAGGTAGCCACCTAGCCGACCTCCTGCAAAGGAAGTCTACCCCACGGAGTACCTAATTGTTCTGATCCATAGGCGGATTTAGGGGGGGGCCAGGGGGCCAAGGCCCCCCCCCCAGAATCATTGTAGAGTTACGAATTTTGCACATATTTCATGGAGATGGATTTCAAGATTATAGTTTTTTTCTCGGCGCTCGCAGCAAGCTGCTCGCGCACTTATTATTATGAATGTTTAAGCTTTCTAACAGCTCAGAGCGAGCAAAATACACATTTTTCGTAGTAAAAATTGTAATATTTTTGCCCGTCCGCACTTTGGCCCCCCCAGAACCAAATCCTGGATCCGCCTATGTTCTGATCTGTGGTCTACTCGCTACCCCCGGTATAAATAAATTACGGTCGACCACGGTCATTGTTGACGCTGTGCCCGGCTATTCGTCAAGTACGCGGGGTAAATCCTTCCCTGGCTTCACTTTACATCATAATATAATTATTAATACTCTTTGACGACATGGTTTTTTCTAGTGTGCCATTGTTACTGTTGGATGCTGTTGGGAGTAATAAACCTTATATCTTTATTACACTGCCATCTAGAGGAAAACCTTATAACCAGTACATTCAAATATAACCAGTTCCTGTTGACAATACTATAACTTACTGTGTAAATAGTTTCTGCAGAAAAACAGAGATGGCGCTCATTCCAATAATCCGTCAAAGAAGCACTATAATATAGTAGTCTTATAGTTCGAATATTTTTGATGTGAAAATAATAATACATTTGTAGCATTTTAGTTATTATAATTTTATTTTTAATAACATGACTGAAAGTTAACTTACTTTGCTTATAATCACTAAAAATATAATATACTAAACCTCTAATAACAGTCTTCAGTCTACACTTAGAAAACTTTATTTACAAATATATTATTCACTACCTATTTGTACACTTAGATGATTGAGTTTTTATGCATTTTGTTCTTTTGTTTTGTCAAATGGGTAAGTTTGCTTGTATCGGGCCACTCCCAGAACTATGAAAGCTGAAACAAGACAATAAGAATATTAAAGTAATATCCAGAACATAATCACAATAATATGATAAAGGCGAAAGTTTGTGAGTTGTGATCATGTTTGTTACTTCTTTACACCTAAACGGGTGGACCGATTGAGCTGAAATTTGGTATAGAGATAATTTAGACCCTGGAATAACACATAGGCCATACAGAAAATTTTGAAATTAGACACACATCTTGACTAACAGTGTCATTGCACTGTATTGGCAACACCACAGGTGTGTCGCAGACGTCTATAGGTGTCTGTAATCACTTGCCATACTTGTATATGTATTTGTAAATGACGTAGAAAAAATCACATTGTGTGACTATAAGTAACGTCTATGATAATGATGTGAGAAAATTTATGTTAAATATTAATTTAGTGTGTAATATGTGCGAGCATTTAGCGATTAATATTTTTTTAGCCCAACAGGTTTTGTTTGGTATTTTAGTTTGCAGCTACAGTAAGATTTTTTTACACAATTATAATCCCTGTGGGTCCAAATTGGTCCTAAAAATGTCTCTGTATGTCTGTGGATCAAGACTGGAGCAACCATACAATATTATTAACTAATTACGAATTTGAATATAGGTATTGATGATCTCTATTAAAGTCTTGCACATTTCCTGCAAATGAGTAGGTACAATAACAGCACATCAGTAGAATATTATTTTTATGACTGCAGTCTCAATAAAAACTTTCTGAGCAATATAGAATTCATGAGAATATAAACAACGAAACCTATAAATCTCATCATAATGATGAAATGCACTGAAAAGTATAGCGAATATAAAGGCACTTATTTCCAAACATATTGGTGAACAAATGAACAAAAAGATAGTTCTTATGGGAAATAATATATCGTAAAGTATTTACCAAAAGAGAAGACCGATATCGTGTATTTTCCAGCGAAAGTTTTGTTTTTAAAAGCGGCGTTCCCAAGATAACCTCCAATGCCTATAAGGCCGGCTGAGCTGACGAGTCTGCAAGCCAGGCAGTCTTTGGGTTTGGCAGACACTTCTTTAGTCATTTTTGTATATTTATTATAGAAATTTTACGCAATAAATGGACAAAAAACTCTGTAAATGAAAAATCGCAAAATCAAAACATAGAATGAAAGCAGTGTTGCCAGTGCCCTATCTTTAAAAGTAACGCAGACAGGTTCGAAAGTAGGAGTGGGCGTTAATTCAACGAACGGCTTTTTTTAACTGTTAATCTAATGTTAACGAATTAACAGTTTTTTGTTTACTGCAAAACCCGCTAAATCTATCAACTGTTACATTCAACGATTTTGGCAATGCGCTTTTTTTATTATCTCAACGAAAAGGTATTCAAAAGTCGCTAACGTAATCTGAAGCTGTTAACGCAAAACCAGTTAAAATTATCTATTTCTTCTGCGTTGAAAGAACGAATAGAAACGGAATATGCCGAGTGGACGCGAGGGCGCCTATGTGAGCGAGCGAGACGCCGCTAGCTTAAAATTGTACGAGCGAGAGTGAGAGATATCTATGTTTCTAAGTTCGCTTGCTACTATTAACTGCTACGTTGTTGCATTGGTACAAATCTGTTACATTAATGAAAACCTGTTAATAATGTTAACGGCTTTTTTAACAGGTAAACATGATGAATTTAACGGCTTCGTTGCGTTAACCCAAAAATCGTTAACGACCCACCACTATCGAAAAGTAACGCATTTACAATAAAAGTAACGCATTTCAAAAAAAAAAAAATACGATTTTAAATCACAGAAGTAATACAACTAGAAGTAGCCATTTTATGTGTGAGTGTGATGGCAATAGGGAAAATTCTGTGTGAAGAAAAAGGAGAACATATTTTTTCCGTCCCTTTCAGCGTGGCCGGTTTATGTTGTTTGTCAAACTGCTTCACTTTGACAATAATACTTATATGTGTTTCGTTTTTTTCAAAATTTTAAAGCAATTTGAGACAATAAAATGTTATTCAACTAGTTTATGACCTAAAATATCAATATATCGCATATTTTCATAAAATAATGAAAATTCGTAAGCTGTTTTTGTCTCACAGGTGGCCACGATGATGTGACCTGTGTGTTTTTAATACAATTTATATAAAATGTAATATACTTACTCAATTGAAATATAGGTACTTATACTTTTTTATTCATAGATTTCAGTAGGTAATTATATTAATAATAATAATAATAATAATAATAAATGTTTATTTCAGAATAATATACATGGATTAGATTACATTAGAACACGATGATGTCAGCAGTAGTAATAAAACTGTGTCGCAGACATCAACGCCCTCCCTCGGTTCTCTTATAGATTACAAAATACATATATTCCAAATTATTTAAGCTAATTACAATTAATATATTTTGCTAAGTGCAAAATCTAAAATTAAAATTAGTTACAAAATATTGGTAAATTAATTCAATATCAAAATAAACTCCTCAAAATTATGGGGTGTGAAGAATGTGGTTGAGTGTGAAGTGTAGTGTAGTGAGTGAGGATGAGTTACTGTGTGATGGTTCCTTCCCATGGCACCAGCCTCGTAAGAGTTGGGCACGGTAAGGATGTTTGTGTGAAATGCATGTAAATGTGTGAGTGTATATGTATGTGGGTGACAGTATACGAAGATGTTGCAACTTATTTTATAAGAATTTCCGTCTCATCATATGTTAGGTTTAGTAGCCATTCTAGGCATTTTTGTTTACATTTCATCAATGTCAGAGGATAAAGATTAATTTTTTTATCTATTCTGTTATAAAGGATCGAGCTAATGTACCTAACTATAATGTCGCCTTGCCAATACTGTTCGACTTATATTTACTTTGCATACCATCCTGTTTGATCGGCGTTTCGAAACTAGTATCGATGGATCAAACTCAGTTTCACCATGCTTACGTATTATTGTGTTTATAATAAACAGCTGCCGTACGTTAGGGACCTGGCAAAGGGAGTAGAGTTCTTGCGTTGGGAAACGAATTGGCTTGTATAGCATCACTTTTAAGACAGCTCTTTGTGCACGTTCCAATCTTATTAGATGAGTTTTATTAGCTCCACCCCAAGAAATAATGCAGTATGAGAGAATGGATTGGCAAAGGGCGAGATATATAAGTTTCAGTGTAGGAATATCAAAAATATAACGAAGTTGTTTGAAGGCAAAGATGAGTTTTCTTGCCCGAGAAGCAGTAACCTCTATGTGCTTTTTCCAAGACATGTTGCAATCGATCATTATTCCTAGGTACTTTATATGAGAGGTTGTTTGGATAGGAACACACGAGCAAATTATAGGAGCTGACGAATTTGTTAAGGGGCATAAATGGGCACAGAGTGTGAATGTAGGGGGCGGTTGTGAAGCTTGGTTAATGGAAAAGGGAATAAATTTAGTTTTTGATAAGTTAAGCGTTAGGAGATTGTTATGTAACCACAGTGACACCAGTCTTAAAGCTAGCTCAGAGTATGTTTTGGTTTCTTGCCATGAACGACCATTAATTAAAAGCGCTGTGTCGTCAGCATAGGCTATTATTTTGCAGTTAGGAAGAGAAAGGTTGCAAAGGTCATTTATGTAGATTAGGAATAGGGTAGGTCCGAGAACACTACCCTGCGGAACTCCATAGTCTATTGAAATATCACTGCTGGTGAAGGAGTCAATTTGTACATATTGAAGTCGATTACTTAAGTAACTACGGAAAATATCCAAAGCTATTCCTCTAATACCAATACGTTCTAACTTAGATAACAGTAGAGGGATTGAGACAGTGTCAAAGGCCTTTGATAGGTCAAGAAAAACGCCAATAACTTTCTGCTTTTGATCAAGTTTTTTTATAATTGTGTCAGTTAGTTCCAAAACTGCATCATTTGTGGACATTCCACGTCTAAAACCGAACTGATTTGGAGAGAGTATTTGATTGTTTTCTAGAAATTTGATCAAACGAGTGTTGAGAACCTTTTCAAAGATTTTTGAGAAGGTAGTGAGAACTGATATTGGCCTGTAGTTTGTGACACTGCCTCTGTCACCTCCTTTGAAAATAGGGTGCACGATGGCTTTTTTAAAAACGTGGGGGAATATTCCATTTGAAAGACATGTATTAAAAACATGGGTAAGGATAGGAATAAGGATGTGACGCGTTGATTTGATGACTACCGTTGAGATGTTATCCCAGCCAACAGCACATTTATCCTTAAGGGACATTATAATTCTTTCGATCTCTACGTTGTCGACTGGGTATAGAGCCATTGAATTTAGAGGAGCAGGTAATGATGGACAAAATTCGAAATAGTTCGGCAGATTTATATCTAAGCTTGAATCGATATTTTTACCCTGGATATTTTCAGCAAGTTGTTTCCCTACGCTAGCAAAATAATCATTTACATCATTTAAAGATGAAGACGGACATTCTGAAATTTTAAGAAGATCAGTAGAATGACTTTTATTCTTTTGTAAGTTAGCAACATCCTTAATAATGTCCCATGTAGCTTTTGGATTTTTGTTAGCTTTTTCTATTTGTTTTCGATGAAATTCACGTTTTATTTTCTTTAACAGATTGTTGCAAAAATTACGGTATCGAATGTAAATAGTTTTGTTAATAGGATTATTTGGATTCTTTTTCATTTTATAATAAAGTTTATCCCTGTGACGAATACACTTGAGAAGCCCTGGTGTAATCCAGGGTTTTCTGAGTCGTTTACGATTAGGAATATTGGCTAATTCACTATGTATTTTGACGACGTCTGATACAGTTTTTACCAGTAACTCGGTCGCTTCGTCTGGTGATGCGGATTCTAGTACTGCAGAGAAATTCGTATTTTCTATTGCACTGACAAGTGCTGGTAGGTTTAAGCGATAAGTGGGACGTTTTTTATGGTTCTCTACAATTGTTGTATTGCAACATTGCAAAATTGGGAAGTGGTCTGTAAAAAGAGAATCAAAAACAATAGTAGTTCCACGTTCTGATGAACGCATAATAACATGGTCAATGCAAGTATTGTTTCGAGTGGGGAGATGATGAGCAGGAAGCATTGCATGAGAAGCAACCAGGTTAAGATATGCATCAACATTTGGATCCGTATTGTCAGGTGAGATATTTATATTAAGGTCCCCAATTATAACTACGTTTTTATACTGATTAAGTGTAGCTACAGTAGTGTCAAGACTGGTGAGAAAATTATTGTAATTTTTGAATGATGGAGATCTATATAAAGCAATTACAGCAATTTCTTTATCAAGTTTAAGTATTAAACAATCTGCATCGAGGAACACAGGCGATTCTACATTGCAATTTATGATTGACGATCGAATATACAAAACAACTCCAGAGTTTTGATTTGTAAATGAAGATTTATAGGAGCTGTAACCAGGAATTGATGGTAGGTTAGGTGTTTTGCTTAGCCAACATTCTGTTAGGATAATAACGTCAACTTGGTAGCTTAATCTAGCTAGAAATAACACTAATTTATCGAAATTGCATGATATACTCCTGATGTTTACGTGAAATATTTTGAAGCTGTTTTTTGTTATTATGTTTACACTATATTCGGGAGAACAAACAAATGAGTCTGATACAGATATTTGCTCTATATCTTCATTAACAAAATTAGTGTCATTCATGATGTTTAAAAATTGAGCCATGGGACAAAAACATTTTGAGTGTATTCGGTTTAAAAGCTAACTTAGAATACTGTCGATTGTGTAATGTGTAGTGTGGGTTAGTTAATTGGAACGTGTGTTTGTGTGTGTGTGTGTTTTTTGATTTCGTGAGTGAATATTACAGGAGTAATTGGATTTGAAGTAATTTTGACTGTAAGAGTAATATACGCGTATTAGCTGAAGGCATGTAAAAATTATGGCTAATCTAAGACAAAGTGCAGTATATCTAAATAAAGTAGTTTCCGCTTTTGTATCTTTATTTTTGAGATGGTCCGTTGGTATCTTGCGACGAGCTGCAGGTAATCCTTTCCAGGTCCAATTCGGTTTGGACTCGTACCAGGGTGCCATTTTCTCCTTTGCGAAGAAATATTTTTCCGTGTGAGACCCAACAGTATCGATATTCATTTCTCTTGGAGAACTCTCGGGCCTGGAAGAAAAGCTTCTTCATCTTTGCCGTCAGATTTTCTGATATATAGACCGGTTTTTGTGGACCTTTGATCTTCAGATTCTCTGTAGTAAATGACTTATAGGTCTTGTTGAATTTTCGGTAGTTTCGTATAATTATGTCTTTAAGCAGCGTACTAGTGAGGTCAGCTATGATTGTTTTGGATGTAGGTTCCTTAGATTTGATCCGGAAAATGTCCTTAACGTCCGAAGGCTTTATGGCGATATCCAAGGCCTTTCCTACACTTATAAGGGTCTCTAAGAGAGAAGACTTGGTTTCATTTGGAGAAGATGGTACGTTTCTTATTTCAATACAAGTCGCTCGTGAGTTACGCTCAAATTGATCTATCTTGTCTTCCAGTGATTTAATGTAAAGTTTGTCATCTTTTCTCTCATTCAGCAATGTTTCAAAATTACCTTTGAGCTCGTAGTATTTATCGGCCATAAAATCAATGGTCGTTCGCATATCCTCCACAGCTGCACAAATTTTTTCCGCTTTCTTTTCTTGTACTTCTTTAAATTCGAGAAACAGCTTTGTCATATTGTCCATAAATTGTCCATATTATTTCCTCATGTTTGAACTGGCATAATAAGTATTAAAATAAGCAGTTGTAATTTTGCAAACAAAAATATATATATAATATATCTTTAGTCTTATGGCTCGTCCACATATACCGGCCAATGACTCGGCGAGTCGTTGGTCCTAAGCCTCGTCCACATATACCGGCCAATGATTTGCCGAGTGTGTGTTTTGTCTATGGATGAACAGTTTTTGTCTATAAACGAATGTCTTCGGATATTTACGGTTTTTTTCGGTAAATTTCTGGTATACATTTTGGGCTCCATAGTTGACGACTTTAATTATATTTTGAATATAAATCAATCATGGACCATTTGAAGCCATTTTGTGTGAATAATTACTTTAAACTAGTTAAATTTTCTTTATTTTTGAAGTGAAAACTTCTTTAGCGGCGCTGAGCACTTTTTTTTGTATGGGTAAAAACTTTAAAAATCGCGTCAGGGTCACGTGATGCTGATCGAAAAAGCGTAAGATCGAGGGGAGGGGAGAGGAACTAGTATCTCCCACTCTTTCTACCGTGCCTGAGTGTGCTGCTCTGTTTAGGCGGCACAGGGGGCTTAGACAAGCGCGCGCCCGTTTTATTTTTTAATTTTGATTTCAATATAAATTTTGCAGACGATAAAAATCAATCATTAATTGAATTTTTAAATAATGAATTTGGTTTAACTATGTCAAATGATCGCAATTTTAGCACAACAAAATACAAAACTACTATTGATGGGGTATTTATTAGACACTTACATAAATAGGTTCGAATCAAAACTGTTTGTTTCTTACTTCAGTTATCATAAATTAAAAACTGTTTGTTTCTTACTTCAGTTATCATAGAGTATCAGTTGTAAAAATTTGCGATGATGATTCTGATAATAACGATGGTGTAAAAGTCGTCGAAATTATGGATGGAAGTTGATTTTTCTGAGAGATAAAATTTAATGTAATATATAAATAACGATATAATATTATAAATAACAACATATAAATTGTCATATTTGTGTACGATAGCGCAATAAATAAACATTGTATTCTACCTCATAAATGATAGTATTTTTATACTTATAATTAAACACAACGTTAATATTGAAGTTTTCACTTCTGCCGGCACTCCCGGAGTGCTATTTTTTTTTATTTATATAATATATGCACTAAGTGCACATATATAATCTGTGCGCTCGGGCGAACGTTGGGCCAACGACTTGCAGAGTCATTGACCGGCATATATGGACGAGCCATGACATTGACATATTATTTACTTTTTTTTAAATTTTTGTTTTCCGTTTCGATTGCGTTCCGATTCACTAAGTTATTATTTTATATCCTTCTATTGTTAGTTCATTTAAAAAATCATTACCCCAAAAAGTAACGCAAAAGTAACATTTTAGGACAAGTAACGCAAAAGTTACGCAAAGGGTCAAAAAGTAACGCAAAATGTTACAAAAGTAACGCACTGGCAACGCTGAATGAAAGTGACATTTGCCAGTTCCATATAACTGACATTTTTGACAGTACCATCAAAATGTCCAGCCTTTTTTACAAGCTTTATATTACTTTCACCTGTCTGTTGTCTGTCTGTCTGTCTGTAATCAAATCTTGCAAGTTTGATTTGACCCACTTCCCGGTTTCCAATTGAGCTGAAAATTTGCATGCGTGTGTAAATCGGATGACAATGCAATATTATTATGACATGGAGCTGATCTGATGATGGAGCTGGAAGGTGGCCATAGGAACTCTGTCATTAAACAACGCAACCCCATCGAGTTTCGGCTCATTTGATTCGTCTTGACGAGTACTATATGATGCAAGATGGTAATGATAATAAAGCTTGTTTTTAAAAAGTATTTTTAAAATTTCATTTTATATAAGTCTAGCGGTAATGGTAGTAAAACGATTAACAAATTTGCCAACATAACATATTATTATTATTTAAATTCTTTATTTTTATATAATAAAATGGACAGAGATTGGAGATAGAAATTATAATAAAACAATGAAAAAAATATGGCTTTTTCTGAACCGACTCCTGTTTTATATTAAAAACATTTAGCTCTAAGAAGAAACAAACGAACATTTTCTTCTCAAAATAAAAGAGTTATTTTGCTAAATATGAGCACCGACTAGCCTATAATGCTTTGTATTTCTATTTATTATAATCAAAGGCATACCTACTGAAAATACAATGGCACACTGAAACCGTTTTTTCTTGAAAGTGGAAAGTGGGTCAAGGGTTGAGCTGAGACAATGTCGTTGAACAAGGTGCTGCTATCAACAAGCCACTTAGAATTTTCAATAACTTAAAACGGACCAAGATTTAAGATCTAAAATTAAAAAACAAAACAACACAGAAAAACATAAAAAACAAATAGAAAAACAATTAGAAATACATAAATATTCAACGGAGTGGAGAAATTACTGGAACAAGTATATCTAGGTAACTCCTGTATGGTGTGTATGGGTCAACCTTTGACCACGATCTCCATGTGACCGTAGATATGGCAGCAGACTAAATCTAGAAGACGGGATATCGCCTTTCCTGGCTTCGCTAAACATCATGCCGTTACTCGGTCATTATGACCACTTGGCGACTTTTGTCCATTTAAGTTTATTCATCATCACCATTTTTGTGATAGCAGACCCTAAAAATGTCATTATAACGTTCATGTAACTATACCCTGCTCAGGGTTTCTCTATGCGACCGAATCAGAAATGAGGAGACCCGTAGACGAACTAAAGTCACCGACATAGCACAGCCGATTAGCAAGCTGAAGTGGCAATGGGCAGGCCACATAGCATGTAGAGTGGATGGCCGATGGGGTCGAAAAGTGCTCGAGTGGAGACCACGGACTAGCAAACGTAGCGTAGGGCATCCACAGGGTGGACAGACGAACTTATAATAAAGGTCGC
The DNA here is from genome assembly GCA_947507615.1 of Hemithea aestivaria. Classification (NCBI taxonomy): domain Eukaryota; kingdom Metazoa; phylum Arthropoda; class Insecta; order Lepidoptera; family Geometridae; genus Hemithea; species Hemithea aestivaria. The sequence goes on from OX382328.1 coordinate 13,742,195, forward strand.
CGGAAGACGCTGGATGCAGGTCACTTCCAACAGGTATCTATGGAGGTGTAAAGGGGAGGCCTATGTTCAGCAGTGGACGTCCTATGGCTGAGATGATGATGATGATGACGAACTATTCCTCAATACGGCACGAAAGGGCACTGTAGCTAGTGTACCTAATTACTGGGCTGAAGAGTCTTAACATCTTATGACTCTTGAGTGAGAAGCGTTGGTGCAGTGCTCCTAGAATTTCACATTATTATTGTGAAATCCTAAGTAGCACTGTACTGATTATGGGCAGCGTTATCTCTTAACATCAGGAGAGCGTCTTGCTCGTCTTCTACTTCATCTTATAAAAAAAATAAACGTCCACCTATACCTATATAGGTACTACCTAAGTCCTAAGTACATAATGTACCTCTACATAATGTTTTGATAGTTTTGTACGGCGATCAAACTAACATTAGCACAAGTGAAAGGGAGTTGGTTTGGTCACTTAGTTATTTGCAGTTTACTTAATAGGTATGTTAGGCAAGCAATGGTCGTTTAAACTGGCAGTTATTTATTATTAAATATCTATCTTGGCATGCTGTTGTCAGAGCTGAGAGAATTTGTGTTTCTAAAGTCTTAGAAATCGAGGAATGTTTGTAAAACCACCACTCGTCCATTTTACCTATAATTATTTAAATATACATCTGCTGGGCATATAATATGATATAAAAAACTAAAATTTAAGAGTTTAACGAGTGTAAAAGTATCGTTTAGGATCCATTATAGTATTACTAGCTGCGCCCAGCGATTTTACCCGCTGTTCTGTAGGAATATGTGTTATTCCAGGGTATAAACTATCTGTACCAAATTTCAGCCCAATCGGTCTACCCGTTTAGGCGTGAAAGAGTAACAAACATAGGTACTTACATCCAGACATCCATACATTCTTACAAACTCTCATGATTTATAATTAGTAAGATATCCATAATTATGTGCAACATGGGTTATATATGTCGAATATAACCAATGACGCGTATGCCATGGGTTTAAATCTCAATATTAATGGCATTTTATCTCAGTATTACCTAAAGTATGTAAGTTCGCACTTAGTTGGTGTGCAGATAGTAATTAAGGAAAGTCTTTAAATGTTGGTCCGACGAGCCGAATCACACGTTTGATTTTATCTAGGAAAAAATTAGGTATACCTATTTTACATTAACGTTGGGTGTTCACTATAAATAACTAGCTGTGCACAGCGGTTTTACCCACTGTACTGTAGCCTAAGATATTCCTCGGTTTAAGCTATCTCAAAATTTTAGCTCAATCGGTCCACCCATTTAGCCGTGAAGAAGAAACAAAGATACACAGTCACACACTCACACACACAAACTGTCACATTTATAATGATACTGATTATTATTATCGGCCATGTCCACTAAATTATAAAATCTTTCCATCTCTTCAACTTGACTACTTTTACATTTTGTATCAATAAAGCCTGAATAAAACATGATGGAACAGAGCCTACCTGCCAAACAAACTTCAAGAGTCCATTGTCAACATAATCCCGGCGTTGAGAGGTAGGATTTTGTGTCTACAACTTCGTGACGAGACGAGTCCCAGGCCACTTTGCTTTGTTAGCTCAGCGCTTGTTTTTATCTTAGTTCTTATTATTGTCGATACTTCGAACTTTATTTTAGAATTTATATAAAATAAATTCTTCATCATCACATGGCTCTTAAGTCTATGAAAGATTATCCAAGCAGCGTAATAATTGTTCAGCACTTCCATGTATGACTAGTATAACGCCCGATGAAGGAGTGACATGGTCTACCGCAAAGTACGAGTATGTAGATGAATAATTATTATTATTATTGTGTTCCTGATGAAACTGGAGGAGCACAACGGTCCGTCTATCACTATCTACTTAGAGAGTAAAATGTAACAAATTATTAATCGACAGTAGACGAAATCGTCAGTAGACACATCGGCGGGCATCCTGAGAGGAAGACCCTACGGCGGGATTGCTTTGATGTGGAGAAGATCCAAGCTACGTAACGTTACAGTGATCGAATGTGGGAGTGATCGACTGGCTGCTATTAAGATTGATACCGGCTCACGATCTATAGTAGTATTCAGCGTATATCTACCTACAGATAAGGAAGAAAATCTGCCAGATTTTACCGACTGTTTGGCTAGAATCAATTCGATAATAGAGGAACTGAACATATCCGCGGTCTATATATTGGGCGACTTCAATGCCCACCCTACTGCTCGTTTTGGACAAGAGCTTATGCATTTCTGTGAAGAACATAGCTTGCTGTGCGCGGATGTTTTGTCCCTGGGAATAGACTCGGATAGCTACACGTTCATCAGCGAGGCGCATGGATCACGACGCTGGTTGGACCACTGCGTAGTGACTGAAGCCGCTTGGAACACTATAGTGTCCGTTAGTGTCACTTACGACACGTATGTGTCTGATCATTTACCTATGCGTATTGTGTGTAACATCGATAGTATTTCGGCCACTGATATGAATGCGGACAATGAAAATGTAGTTAGCTCCAATAACAAAGTGTTATGGGGCAATAGAAATTCTAGTCAGATAGATCGATATTTTAATTATTGTAATTCTAAACTGCATTTAATTAATGATATTTTAAACTGTAACAACTGTGATACGTACAAACGCTGTGATGAATTTTCTGATCATATTATTTTTATTGAAAAATTATACAAAGATATAGTAAATGTTTTACAAGTAGGTGCTATTGATAGTGCTAGTACACGTCGTACTAGTCGTAAGAAAAGGGTCACAGGCTGGAATATGCATGTGCGAGATAGTCATCAAGAAGCTCGGTTGTATTTTGAATGCTGGTCTCTAGCTGGCAAGCCGTCCACAGGGCCAATTTATGAAAACATGTGTAATAGCCGCAAAAAATTCAAAAATAAATTACGCTGGTGTCAAAACAATGAAGAAACAATTAAACTAGATATATTAACGACTAACAAACAAGACAAAAATTTTATAAAATTTTGGAATTCAGTTAAAAACTTAAATTATAAACAGAACTTACCTGTGTCTGTGGACGGCCAACAAAACGCAGCTGACATTGCAGATATGTTTGCCAAACGATTTAAATCTGAGCCGCAGCCGATAATTTCAAATAATGACGAATGTGTTTTGGAAGGCCCTAATCTGGTGATTGGTCCAGCCACAATACAGTTTACTCCAGACGATATACACAAAGCCATTAGACAAATGAAACGTGGCAAGTCACCTGGCCATGATGGTTTAAGCATCGAACATGTCATGTGTGCTGGTGAAATACTACGCTTCAAATTGTGTGCATTTTTTAATCTTTGCATAAAATACTCGTACTTACCTGACGCAATAATGAGATCCGTTGTCGTTCCGGTGGTTAAAAACAAAACTGGGGACCTAAGCTCGGCAGGAAATTATCGGCCCATTTCACTCGGCACAGTATTAGGCAAGATATTAGAAAGATTGATACAACCGTTGCTGCAGAAGTCTATACATATAGAAGATGCACAGTTTGGTTTCCGTCCCGGTCTTTCAACAGACGCGGCGATACTTAGCTTGAAGCATACCGTCAGTCACTATACACGACGTGACACGTCTGTATATGCGTGTTTTTTGGACTTGAGTCGCGCATTTGATCTAGTGAATTATGATATTCTCTGGAGAAAATTGCGCGACTCAAATGTCCCTAACGAAATTATACGTCTGTTGAAGTACTGGTACGGAAACCAAATTAATAATGTAAGATGGGGCGACGCGACTTCTAGCGATTATAGGCTAGATTGCGGAGTACGCCAAGGCGGACTTACTTCTCCGGACCTTTTTAACCTATATGTGAATGGCCTGATCGCTGAACTGAGAAGCACCAAGATCGGATGCCATCTTGGAAAGGTATGTGTAAATAACATTAGTTACGCTGATGATATGGTGCTGCTCAGTCCCTCGATCAGTGGACTCCGTAAATTATTGTCAGTATGTGAGCGATATGCAGGATCACACGGGCTGAAATATAATGTAACCAAAACGGAGATGATGGTTTTTAAATCAGGAAAGGGTCCGGAGAAAGTGTTTGAAGTGCATCTTGGAGGTGTGCCTGTAAAGATTGTGCAGCAATTTAAATACCTAGGACATATTCTAACCTGTGACCTCAAAGATGACAACGACATAGAAAGGGAGAGACGGGCGCTCGCGGTTCGGTGTAACATGCTCGCACGCAGGTTCGCAAAATGCAGTGCAGGTGTAAAAACAACACTTTTTAAGGCTTATTGCCAGTGTTTTTACACCTGCCAGCTGTGGGTGAACTTCCGCAGAGCCTCTCTGAGCACCATGAGGGTGCAGTACAATGACGCGTTCCGCATCCTCATGAAGCATCCGCGCTTCTGCAGTGCGTCGAGCATGTTCGCCGAAGCGCGAGTGCCCGACTTCTTTGCTGTTGTGAGAGGGCGCATTGCGTCTTTCTGGGAGAGGATGCGATCGTCTCGCAACACTATACTGCAAGCCATAAGTGACGACTATACGTGTCCGATTACAAAATATTGGTTAAAAATGCATCGGGACGCCAATAAGAAATAAGATTATATATTGTTTATGACAACATACAATAATTCTGTATATTGCAATGTATTATATTTTAATTTTTATACTAAGTTTAATATTGTACTTGGGACCTATGTACCTGAATAAAGAATTTTATTATTATTATTATTATTATTATTAAAAGTTACATATCACGACATGTTGTTATTTGTGATGTTAGGCTACTTGGTCCTGCGAAGTTGCAGGTGTTTTAAGTACATACATATTTTGGTTTAAGCCCATTTCACACGTCGCTATATAGCGCTATATAGCTTCACATAGCGCGGCATAGCTTCAGTACAAATCGGCATCCGTCACACACGTAGCTATAAATGACATATAGCGCTATATCGCGCTATAATTTACAGTTGATGCGTAGAATCCGCCATTTTTCATGTTGACTAGGTGATAAAATGACTAAGCCGTTTTGTATTACGGAGACTAAAGAAAACAAACTCATATTACCTACGCGATATATTAAACTAAATAGTAGCAAATGCTTAACCGCTGTGTAACAAATTAGAAAAAAATGTTTTTTATTTTTATTAAATATTTTGTTGTGTTTACAGTTCTTTGTGTTAGTATTTCGAAACAAATTAATTTAATTTGTATTTTAAATTTCACCTCCTATTTACTTGTAATAGATGCTCATGTTATGCATAATGATTATTTGTCCGAATAACTGAAAGCTTTGAATACCTTGCAGTAGACTTTCGCTTAACCGGCTAAGTCATGCTACAAAATGGCTACGCATTTTTTTTTATCTAGTTCAAATGGAATTTGCCAAATTGTATGGTTTTACAGCAACATGGCTGTTGACAATGTCAATTTTGAGTCTTATACAAGACGTGTGAAAAAATTCATGATTTTTTTTCACATTTTTAAAAAGTACGTACCAGGAGTTTGCCATGGTTTTTTTTACAAAAGTGATTGTCAGTTAAAACTGTAATAATGCAAACACTTTGTTTCAAGGGTTTTGTAGGTACCTCTAAAGAAAAAAAAAAACAAATCGTTAATTTTAGTTTTTTTTCGACATTTATGCTCGGAAATGGATCGTTTGGAGTTCTTCTCCTTGTCCTTGTCATATTCTCTATTACTGGGAGTCATGACCCCTCCTTTGTAGGTTTCGATTTCTGATGATGGAGTGCTATCTGGGTTGGTTGGATGCGATTTTCATGGCCAGGAGCCACGAGACAACAGGACAACAGCAACAGCGTCATCATAGTCGAGCACGGGGCAGGCTGAAAATCAGCGCTGTGCAGGACCTCCCTGCCCAGCATTATGCTGAGCCTATTCCATTTATCAGTGTAGGTACCTATTGTTTATGTTGTTTCATTATCTTCTGTTCGTATCTCATACTAACATGTCACTATATTTATGTGTATAATTTTTCATGTATGTACTTTTTGGAACTGATAATAAATATATTTTTATCTTATCTTATCTTAACAGGAACTTCGAGGGTGGTGCGGATCTGATCTGACCAGCACATTGGACCGCCTTGGGACCGCTTTCCTTTGATTTTGCCCGAAACAATGACCATCTCTAGATTTCCATCCATGCCATTTGGCCAAAGTACTCGAGAATTCTCTGATAAAGTCGGTCAAATCTAACTCAAATCGATCTTATTCGATGAACTCTCATACTTTTAGTAAACGATGATAATTTCGAATAAAGTTTTCTGGATTTCTTGACGTAGTTTGAATCGTCATTTTTTTTAAATTATACCAGGAGCAGACTGGAACGAAACCAAAATCAAGGAAAAAAGAAACATCCTTTATGTAGAAAAAATTGTCAAATTCATTTGTTTAAGTAGTGTTGGGGAATCATTGTGGAACTATATGCAATCAAGTGATTGAATCTCCGTTCCTACTTCTGGTACTCCTGGTACCTACTTCCTAAAAAATATTAACTAGCTTTTAACTGATGAAAAGTGGTCTGTTAAGCACAAACGTGCGTGCATATATGAAAGTGCATAAAATAGACCCCGCATAGGAAAAAAAACTGTTGTGCCCTTTTTGAAGACTGAACCACGTTAATATTAAGAGAGATAGAGAGGAGCAGCGGTTACAGATTTCCAATTTAAACGCCGTATTTTTCCCCTTAAGGGCAGATTTCTGGAATAATAATATTTTATACGTAATTTTATACGCAACATGTTGATAACATTTTTTCATACAAGTATGTGGCAAGTCCAACTTGCACTTGTTTGTTTTTATTTTGAAATAATATAAATTTTCTTTATTTTTGTATTAATAAACCTATTCTAAATGCACTCAAAGCATTCATTGACAAGTTATTCCAAATATTTGAGTGCGTTTGTAAAGAGGAAAAAAGTAGTCATTAATATCACTTGATTTGTGAAAAAAGGAATGTTAATGTCACTTGATTTTATTTCAAAGATCGACTCAAGATTCAATCACAAAGAATGAACTATTAAAAATATAGTTCCGATCAGTAACCCGGCCATCACTAAAAATAATATAGCACGGCATAGCGAGGTATAGCAAGGCCTTGCGATACGATACTATATGGTACCAGGAGTCATATAGCAAGATATAGTATAGCGCCGTGTGTAATGGGCTTTAGAGACTTATGTCTTGTTCTTTTGTCTTGTTGTTTACACTTAGGTATATACCTATATATTATGTATTTTTAATTGTAGAATGTCAATAAATTATTTTTTACTTTAAAAATAACCCTGTAGAATCAAGAGCACAGTGCAGTGTTGTTTAGGACTTCGTATGTACATAATGTACCTAATTATATACTTACATACCTTGGCATTAGGTACCCTACTACTGTGTATTGCTAAGGTATTTCCTCACGCGAAAGTCTCGTTAATCTTATAAAATAATGATTTAAGAGAAAAAAATAACTGGTAGAATACTCGTAAAATGTAAAAATAATCATTTTGAAACTCTTTTTAATCTGTTATCTCTATTATACTAACACTTAGCTACTGCTCTAGGTTCAAATCTCAGCGAGTGGGAATGTTTTCGCTACCGTGGGACGGCACTCGCTACAGTGTTTCGGAAGTCACTTAAACTGTGGGTGTTTTTTACAAGCTTTTATTTACTTTCACTTGTCTGTTGTCTGTCTGTCTGTCTGTCTGTCTGTAATCAAATCTTGCAAGTTAAATTTGACCCACTTCCCGATTTCCGATTGAGCTGAAATTTTGCATGCAAATATACATCGGATGACAATGCAATATTATTATGACATGGAGCTGATCTGATGATGGAGCTGGAAGGTGGCCATAGGAACTCCGTTATTAAATGACGCAACCCCATCGAGTTTGGGCTCATTTGATTCGTCTCGACGAGTACTTTATGGTGCCAGATGGTAACAATAATAAAAGCTTGTTTTTAAAAAAGTTTTTTTAAAATTTTACTTGTTACCTATAAGATGTGTAGGCGATCGTTAGGTCATGTTGCGTGCCTTGTAGCACGGTAAAGAGATATACAGTAGTTTGACTCCCAAGAAGGGGTTGAACTCAAGGTCGTGCGAGTTTGCTACGATTTGGGTAGTGTTCGGTAAGCAGCGAGGTGCCTAATTGACGTTTTTATGCAGTAAGCTTCCGAATATTCTTTTTTTTTTTATGTGATGAAGTAGAAGACGAGCAAGACGCTCTCCTGATGTTAAGAGATAACGTCTGCCCATAATCAGTACAGTGTTACCTAGGATTTCACAATTATGTGAAATTCTAGGAGCACTGCACCAACGCTTCTTACTCAAGAGTCATAAGATGTTAAGACTCTTTAGCCCAGCTTTAGATTTTAATGGTTGTGAATTAGTAAAAATATCACAAAGTATTTAATTCTTTTTGATATTTTGAGTAATTCATAATAATAACGCCTATTCGGCACCTCGCTGCCTACCGAACCCTACCCAAATTGTTGCAAACTCGCGCAACCTTGATTTCAACCGCTTCTAGGGAGTCAAACTACTGTATATCTCTTTACCGTGCTTGTAGTAAATTAAATGATACTTAGGTATTATAATAGGTTGGCTATAAAACCTATAATAAGTACCTAACATTTAATTTTACCAGTGAAATAGAGTTGCTTGTTCCGTTGGAATACAAACCCCACTTATTATCATTATGGTGTTAAGGTTATAATAATAATAGCTCATTTATTTCAGGTAATAGTACCTACATCCACAACAAATAGAAAGGGAAAAAAAGAATATTAAATGCCAGAGACCAGATAACCAAAGAGAGAGATATGTACCAGAACCAGAGGCCCATCAAAATTATTGCTTAACAATACATAAAATATTATGACATTAATATTATATGCGAAAGTTTGTGAGTGTGTATGTTTATTACTTCTTAACGCCTAAACGGGTGGACCGATTGAGCTCAAATTAAGTATAGAGATAGCTTAGACCCTGGAATAACACAAAGGCTATATTAACTTATAACTTATAGAGTAACTTATAGTCTTCCTAAACTAAAGTTGGCAAGCCTTCTCTTCACTTCTTTCACTTTACCTTTTATCTCACAACTTACTTTAGCATAAAGTACATTAAAGTCTACTATATCCAAGCTAGAGATTACCTTAACCGTCAATTAAAAAATCCACTGCCATACAATAAAAATAGCCCACCCTTTTAATGACTAATTACCTAGTCAAAGAAAATGACTCGGGTACCGCGCGGCAGTATTCAGTGGCCCTCTAACCGTGGTACGCGTTACTCTTGTGAATTTTCTCTTCGACTCGCCGCCACGAAATCGTGTTTACAAAACAAACGAAACACTTCAATGTATAATTTAGAATGTGCCCAGTATTTGGGCTGCACTTGTAACTTTAGCTCTCGTGAATATAGAAAAAATAGTAGTGATTATTTAAATTAAAAATATCTTAATCGAGTGATGTGTTGTATTAAATATTTGCATTTTTAAACCGTGCATTAAATACTAGGTATATATTAAAAATAGTATTTATGTGACTATGTAAGTGAATATCTAAAAATATAATATATTAAGAGAAACTTATGAAAAGTTCCTGAAAAGTGATTTAATTCTTTGCAATTTCGAAGGTAAAGTTTACTTATTAGACATAAAACTTTCTTGGTTTTAATTTAAGTTTAGCGCTTAATGGTTTAATTTAAATGTTAGGAAAATAATATATAGGATAAATACGTATTATAAATAACACTTATTAATACCACACAGAAAATAATATAACTATAAATTAACACTAAAGGAGTACCAATTGCTGGTCTTATTGCTCACAGCGATCTCGAATATGTATAAAAAGTTTATTTATTTTTTTAAAGTACTTAAATACTTATTAAATGTATAATACTATTATATTTTAATGGATACAAGGGCACATTATAAAAATTACTTAAAAGAAGAGAAAGTATTTATTCTTTTGCTCTACATTCTATTTTTTTTATGTGATGAAGTAAAAGGCGAGCAAGACGCTCTCCTGATGTTAAGAGATAACGCTGCCCATAATCAGTACAGTGTTACCTATGTGAAATTCCAGGAGCACTGTACCAATGCTTCTTACTCAAGAGTCATAAGATGTTAAGACTCTTCTTTAGCCCAGTAATTTCACTAGCTACAGTGCCCTCCTACCGAAGCACAGTAATGTTTGCACATCACTGCTTAGGCGGTAGAATAACTGGCACTGTTGGGGTACCACCTAGATGACCTGCTGCAAAGGAAGTCTACCCCCGGTAAATTGCACCTAAAGGACTAAAAAAGACCTAATCTATGTACCAAATTTCAGTTCAATCGCATCAGCCGTTTCGGAGTGAAGAAATGTCAAATACACTCAAACTTAGGTTTTTATTACATTACCATCATTAACTTGTTTCCAGTTAGTTTATAATAAAAAAACACGTAGATAAATAAGTAGTTAATAAACAAGAATTTCAGCAGTTAGAATTTTCATAAAATAAATATTCATAATATTGTCCCGAAAAGGTACCACTCCGTCTACGATCTAAGAATGTAGGTGAGGGCGCCTCTGTCCATGCACTGAGACGTTTTGACACCGATTTTGTAAAGCAAAATGTTAGTTCCATTTTTGGCCTCGTTCTCTATGATTGTAGACCGAGGGTAAGTAATGAATGTTAAATTAATGTTAACACAAAACTTAATTAGGTTGTTGGATCCCAAAAAATCATAGAGCACTCAAAATGTGTGTTGATAAGCGCTACTACTAGAGGTTGTAGATATACTATAGTTTTTCAGAAGTTTATGTTAATCGAATATTGTTTTAAGACAATACACAATAAATATCAATAAAATGAGGAAGAAAAACATAAACATACAGACAAATAGATATTTTTCTTCAAATTCGTTCTGGAATCGAAAACGAAGGATGCTCTAGTTAGTGGTAATATCTTTACTAAATGGGTTTAACATAATATTTAATCTGTTAAACAAAAAATAAGTGGGTCGTATTTGTTTTATTGTCGACATCCGTAGTTTTGCGATCAATTAAAATAAATAGTCTCTATAAACGAACGTATTAGCTTCAAGCAAACCTTACATGAATAGATGTTCATATACTCGTACAAACGTCGACAAAGTGTATAAGCTCTTCACATCTCCCCTTCGGAGAGCTCTATGAGGTTGTTAGATCCCAAAAATGGGTCATTAAGGCCTTTATAGCTCGATTACTAACTGAAACGAGATTTGTTTGTCTTCATTTTACTTAATGATGTTATCAGATAAGGGGTGTAGATTAACGTCAAAATGAATGGCAAAATGTGATTTTTTATTATAATTAAAAATTGGCTTAAGGGTCTTACATCGGCGTACGACCCTCTCGCACGTTGACTTTACAGAATTAAAGAATTAGGTTTTACTTTTTAAACTGTTATCTTGGACAAATTTTAGAAAATGTCGCGTTACAACATATTTTTTTTTATTTGTAGGTACATGATACATACTTACATATTATATTATCATTTTGATACTTAACAAATGACAAAGGAATATAGAAAAGTAGTAGTATTTAGTAAGAAAGTAGTGAGAAATATTTACGGTTTTTTTTTTTTTTTATGTGATGAAGTAGAAGACGAGCAAGACGCTCTCCTGATGTTAAGAGATAACGGCTGCCCATAATTAGTACAGTGTTACCTAGGATTTCACAATTATGTGAAATTCTATGAGCACTGCACCAACGCTTCTTACTCAAGAGTCATGAGATGTTAAGACTCTTTAGCCCAGTAATTTCACTAGCTACAGTGCCCTCCTACCGGAGCACAGTGATATTTGCACATCACTGCTCAGGCGGTAGAATAACTGGCACTGTTGGGGTACCCACCTAGACGACCTCCTGCAAAGGAAGTTATAAAGGAGGTTATAATATTTTGTCCATTTTATTTGAAAAAATATATAATATCGTATATAACAGTGCACTTTTTAATAAATTTAGGTTACATATTTTTTAGAGTTAAAATAATTCACAGATAGCTTTGAAAAATTTCACCAATCGCGTGTGCTTTAGTTTCACCGCGTCGCGTGTTTTGATCATATTGCAAGGGGTTATTAAGTAATTTATAAATTATCATTTAATTCTATAGTAACTTGATTTCCCTCGCTAAGCGGTGTTTATGTAATACTAGCAGCCTATGTGTTATTCCAGGGTCTAAGCAATCTCTATACGAAATTTCAGCAATCGGTCCACCCGTTTAGGCGTGAAAGAGTAACAAACATCCTGACATTCAGACATCAATCCTTACAAACTTTCACGTTTATAATATTAGTAAGATGAAAAGAAAGCAGAAGGAACCTGATAGACGACGGAACGACGAAGTGATCCTGTAAAAGTGTTTTTTTTTCCTTATGAGGTCAGGTACCCGAAATAGGGATGTTGACACATGTTACGAATTCATTTAAAGTTATGTTTTTCACTTAAAAGACAGTATTTAAAAACCTACAATCACATTTTAAGGATCTATTTACAAGCCAAAATGGAATAAAATCAATTTTAATTTCAATAATTTTTACTTATTATTACGCGAATGCGAACGCCAATCAGGGCGCGTGACGTCACACCACCGGCCTGTACTTACGCTTTCTAAGCAATGTTCCTGATTACGACGCATCTAAATTATTCATAACTTAAAAACTACTGAACCGATTTGGCTGCAACTTATACTGTGCTCTAAGTTGGTCTAAATTTAAGCAAAAAAAAGTCAATAACCAAAATGGATCTTATATTTTCAGAGAGACATTTTAGTTATGGACTTTATTTTTGGCTTAAATATTGACCAACAGGGCACAGTATAAGTTACATCAATATCGGTTCAGTGATTTTTAAGTTATGAATAATTAAAATGTGTCGAAATCAGAAACATTGCTTAGGAAGCGTAAGTACAGGCCAGCGGTGTGACGTCACGCGCTGTCAGATGACTGTTCGGAACGTTTTAGCCAGAATTCAAAAAATCATTTTTATTTACGTATTTTTATATTGAAATATCATATAATTTTGCATAAAAATATGATATTCGTGTATGAAATGGGTCTATCTATCATATAAAAGCAATTCCAAAAATTAGTCAACATCCCTATTGGCTAAGACTAATAAAAAAGTTTAGTCCCAGGCAGCGGTACACCACTCTTTATAGCTTATAGTCGCCTTAAGGTATAAAAAACATGTAGAGTCCGGTAAGATTGGTTGCATAAAATGCACTAAGTGATGGTCAATCATGTCATACCAATAATTGAAGCTGGCTACCAGCCAAGCTTCCAGTTGATTACCATGGTACGATTAGGTACGATTTTTTACTAAATATGTTTCGTATCAAACTACAATAAAAATATGAGTGGCATTGGTCTAACGAATCAAGGAAATATAACACACGAGCTTGATCGCAGGTCAAAGTTAAAATAAGAATAAGAAGATAGATTATCTAAGACTATTCTTTGACCTTTTTGATATAACAGTGAACAACGCATATACCAATTACACAGAGAAGCACGGTCAGAATATATTGATTGGTTGTTTGTAGATCAGGCAAGTCTCTGTGGCTTCCTGAAAAAATGAGTAAGTACCTACCATATTATGCAATGCTATAAATCGATCTACCCTATTACAATCCATCGAAAAAACGATAAACAGGAAATGATGCGCGTATTGTGCACGTTCCAAAAGATAATCGCACTAACAACACCTGTATAATATGCAAAGTTCATCTGTAATATACGACCGATTGAATTGTTTTATTCTGTACCTTGACTCATTTCTTATAAATTAATGATTATAGGTAGTAAATTTGCGTTTTTAATAAGTGTTTAGATCCTAGATATTCCTCTAGCCTTGAAACAAAACTGTAAATAATTTCGAATAAAATTTACCGTTGACGACCATAGGGACACCCATGTACCATAAAATTCCAAAAAAACTAAAATAGGTTTTTACTTTTTGACTTTAAAATATGTTTTATAGACATCAAAAAGATCATATTATACAGAAATAACCATAACATTACCTCTCCTAGTCTTATGGTCCTGAAAGGGTTAAGACTTTTCTCTTTTTTTTACGCTATACCTTCTCGTAAAACAAGACTGTGACCGTATTTGGAGTTGGTACAGTCAGATTTAAACATTAACACTAAATCCTAATAATTTGTAAGAAAAATGCAGACTGTGAAACTTCTTCTGAGTTCTCTTACTTATCTCATTAAGGTTTAATTTTATTACTTTTATGAAATCTCTTAATAATTTTATTTTCTGTCTTGAATATCCCACTTCTGTGCAAGGGAGGACTCCTTTGCCAATCTAAAAAAGCCTTATGCGTGACTTTCTGTGGTTAAAAAACTGAGTCATTTCACTCTACTTAAATTTTGCCCGAAAGGACCCAGACTCACTCACTAAATGTCCACAAACAGTCTACTTGTTAACTAGAGATAATTATCTACTAAATAAAAAACCGGTCAAGTACGAGTAGGACTCGAGCACCGAGGGTTCCGTACAAACCTACGGGTTTCTACGGAACCCTAAGGAAAAGTGGGTATAATATTATATACTGTGGGTTTTGATTCCCTTGCGAGTACTTGCGAGTATGAAAATATGCGGCTAAAATTGCTGTTTCTTTTGATTGCGTTGACATAGATGTTCGATTTTTTTACAACTTAAAGTTATTATAAAGCTGAGTATTTCGTATGAATTTCAATTTAATACCTGTACGCGTTCTTGAGGAAAGGGATAGTAAATACAAAATTATTAAAAATATTTTTTTATATGATGTAACTAAAAATGTACAGTTTTCGCAATTTTTCCTGTGCCTGTGATTTAAGACGTTGCTGTGTACCAAATTTCAAGATTCTGAGTTAACGGCAAGTACCCTGTAGGTTTTGATTTTCTTGAGAGTAGTCGCGAGTTAAAAAATACGGCTAAAATTGCTGTTTCTTTTGAATGCGTTGAGATAGAGGTTTGATTTTATTACAGTTTAAAGTTATAATAGACCTTAGTATTTCATATTAATTTCAGTTTAATACCTGCACGCGTTCATGAGAAATAAGGTAGTAAGTATGAAATTATTAAAAAAAAAAATTTTTTATGATGTAACTAAAAATGTACAATTTTCGCAATTTTTCCTTTATCTGTGCTCTAAGGAGTTGCTTCGTGCCAAATTTCAAGATTCTAAGATCACGGGACGTACCCTGTAGGTTTTGATTTTTTGAGAGTAGTTGCGGGTTTAAAATTGCGACTAAAATTGCTGTTTCTTTTGAATGCGTTGACATAGAGGTTTGATTTTATAACAGTTTGAAGATATAATAGACCTTAGTATTTGAAATTAATTTCAATTAATTACGTTTACGCGTTCATGAGAGAAAGGGTAGTAGGTATAAAATTATTCAAAATATTTTTTTCATATGATGCAAATAAAAATTTATAATTTTCGCAATTTTTCCTTTATCTGTGCTCTAAGGAGTTACTTCGTGCCAAATTTCAATATTCTGAGTTCACGGGAAGTGCCCCGTAGGTTTTGATTTATTTGGTAATGTCGAAAATTTGCTGAAATTTACGACATATTCGACTATATCTTTTGATTGCGTTGGCCTAGAAGTTTGAAATTTTCACAGCTCTAAGAGGCAATGGACCTTAGTATTTCCTATAAATTTCAGCTTGTTACCTCCACGCGTTCTTGAGAAAAATGGTCTTGACAGACAGACAGACAGACAGACAGACAGACGGACAACAAAGTGATCCTATAAGGGTTCCGTTTTTTCCTTTTGAGGTACGGAACCCTAAAAACGGCACAACTCATGTCTAATATTTTTGAGTATAATATCTCAACCACCGATGTCCCTTTGTTGATTTAGTTGTAAAGAACAATAGCGGTAGTTTCAAAAATCGTAGTGGTCATAATTTATGCCACGAACTGTACCAACATAGTAACTATTAAGTATTCTGCACCAATGGATAACAACATGACCAGCTGGCGTACAGTTACGCCAAGTTATGTCATATCTGTAGAGTAAAATAAAAGGGAAGATACAGCACAGACGTCTTGCAAATGCACCGCTCCAATTAGGTTCACGCACAAAATTTTACCTCGCCGTGACTCGGCGACCGACACTTCCCGACCCAAGGCTCAAGTTTTCTTTTTTTACAACCAAGTAAGAAGACGAGCAAGACGCTCTCCTGATGGTAAAATATAACTCTGCCCATAATTAGTACAGTGCAACCCAGGATTTTACAAAGGTAAATCCTGGATCCATGCACTGCGCCAACGCTTCTTACTTGAGAGTCATAAGATGTTAAGACTCTTCAGCCCAGTAATTTCACTAGCTACAGTGCTCTCCTACCGAAACACAGTAATGTTAGCACATCACTTCTCCGGCGGAGTTTGGCTATAGCAACGATAGCGCGGATCGTATCTTTCATTTATATTTTAACCTAAGGTCGTATCGAACAAGTACGTGAGTACTACAAACAAGTAAAAGTAAGAACCTTGTAGGCATTGGCCCCTTTTGTATGTGTTTAACCTGCCTACATTTTATGGTCACTATAAAATTTATAGAGGCTTCAACTGTTGGCGATTTCGTTTCGGTGGTAATTTCGGAAAATTATTTCGAGAGCAGAACACTCCCCTTTTAAGTAGTGTTTGAAAGAAAGTGGCTGGTATTTACGTTAAAGTATTTCTTTGGAGTCAAAATTTGGAAGACCAAGATTAAAGTGATTTGTAACTAAATTACGGAACATATTCGCATTTACGATATTTAAAAAAAAAAAACCCTTTGACAGTAGGTATCTAGTGTCGCGTGATCAGCATCTGATATCTATTGTAGATATCAGCTGACTATATTAATATCGTGACGAATTGTAATTAAAATTTAATACTTATTTTGTAACTAGGTACCTAGGTATTATTATTTCTGCATTAAAACGCTGAATGTGACGGAATCATGGAAAACATAAAAATGGAACAAACGGTTAATGGTGGGAGACTCAATACGATTTTTCATGTAGCTTTGTTACTACGACCATATCCACTATCCACTATTCTGCGGCGATCCGCTCCGCTCCAGTTGAAACGGTAAGGTGGCCAAGGAAACAAGTTAACGAGACTTAACATCTCTCTCTTGTCGTCGTGGTTTTGTACTGTGTTCTTATGGAAAATAAATATATTTGTATATTTGTTTGTTGTTGTACTCTCATGGCTAAGAGTCGTGGTCATTATTGGTTATGGACGTTGGTGTTGTGACTCGTCTGACGATATGCCTCCATCGGTGCCTATCCATTGTATCCCTGACGACCGAGTTAAACTTGGTAGGATGGTAGGTGCCGATTCCCAGTCCTCCGTCAAAAAGACGATGCGGGAGTGCCGCTGAGTTATTTTAGTGGGTATACACGTGCAGTCGCCCTGCACGGGGAGTCCCACATAACCCTCCCATACCCCCGCCCCGGTGGGAAAGTATGCGTAATTCATTTTTTTTCGGCGACAACAAAAAAATTCTGCATTTGTCAAAGACCCCCTTTCACTTAACATCACGCATTTATACTAGGGGACTAAACATCATGCACTTGTTATTTACATGCTATAGGTACTTGTTATTCAGAGACTAATTCTCTGGATCACAAATGCAGCTTTTATTTTGTTTTCGCCGAGAAAAAATGCATTACGCATACCCTCCCACCGGGGCGGGGGTATGGGAGGGTTATGTGGGACTTCCCGTGCAGGGGGACTGCACGGGTATACCCACGAAAACAACTCGGCGGCATTCTCGCATCGTCTTAGTGACGGAGGACTGGGAATCGGCAGAGCCTTGGCATCGAGTCCAAAAACGCAGCATAGTGTTATGTATACTACGTTTCAAAATCAAAGATAAATTTATGCAGGGTTCAAAGGATTAATATCTTAATAAATTGTATATTTATCATAATATAGCAGATATATATTATAAATTATAAGATATATCGGATATAACAGTTTTTGTAAATTATATCAATGATATTTTCATTGATATATAACCTTCGAACCCTGCAAAAATTATCTTTGTCTTTGAAACGAAGTATAGGACTTTTGATTCCTAGGCCTAGGTAACACTGTAATGAACAGGCGTTATCGTTTAACATTACATGAGTGTCGGTCTTGTCTTGAAAGAAAACTAAGCTGAAGATTAATGATGTAAGTATATTAGATACGAAATTTTCTTTTTCTTACAATAGCGACAAAACTACGTTTTACTGATCACGTAAACAATTACAAAGATAGGTCGTGTGTAGAATACATTGCCGGTGGATTTATTTCTCGAGAGTTACATAATAGGGGTCTTCAAAATACATGTCTAATGGTCTGTCATTCTTGTCATTTTATATAGCATCTGTAATTCTCATCAGATCAATTACGACCAAGCATAAGCCTATTAAATAAAAAGAGATATAAAACTTAATTTTTTTAGTTTTTTATTAAGGTTGTTAAAGTATTGTTTATAATTACTTGGAATAATTAGAAACTACTTATATTATATTATGCATACTCAAGGGACATAATCCTACTAATATTTTAAACGTGGAAGTTTGTAAGAATGTATGGATGCCTGGACGTATGTTTGTTACTCTTTCACGTCCCTTTTCGTTCTCGTCTCTTTTTACAGGTGGACCGATTGAGCTGAAATTTGGTGTAGAGATAGCTTAGACCCTGGAATACACATAGGGTAAAACCGCTATGCACAGCTAGTATTATATACAGGTTCGTTTTAAATGTTTAGACTTAGGAATAGCCCATAATATAAGCTTTTATGCCGATTTTCCAAGTTATCGGGACTTACCCAAGTGAAACTTCCAAGCTCAGCTAGTATTCAATAAATAATGTAAAAAAATAGGAAAGTTAGAGAGTAAATGTTTTTGCGCATTTTGCAGTCGGGACCTTCCTTTACCGTTTCCATAGGCCTGTAAAGGATATTCCGCTTTTGCAATCCCATATCACTGTCAACCCGTACGTAGGCAAGAATGGGCCCACCAACGTAATAATAATATGGTTTAAATATAGCCACAATAGCTACGGTCTCACCCCATGCAATATATCCCGTGAAAACTGTTATTACAGAGTCTACAGGTACAAACCGAATAACTTAGGCTGATCCCACATTTGACATATGCGATTCTCGCATAAATAAGCCGCGACGATTACGTTGCGTTGTCGCAATGACCACTCGGCGACATACACCAAGTCGCGCAAGCCCAATGTGTGATCAGCTTTAGTTCATATAGTTTTGTAGAAAGAAAAGGAAACTATAACACAACTTTCAGAATTGCTGCATGCATACGATGTTCCTCATATGTTGACCAGAACACAGAGCATTGTGCATAATAAGACTTAACAATCCCAATTATTATACTAACTACAAGGTTCGTGAAAAAACAGCTTCTACCTTGATCAATATTGTGTCTATTTTCCGTTAGCAAGTCGCGCAAAATATATGGACTATGGTGTTATCTGGGCAGTTAATATCAGCAACTCCAAGTATACTTCTCCTATATTATGTCAAGTTGGTTTTCCCTAAAGTAAGTTGTTCTCCTCTCGAGTATGGTCCTCCCAACTCCCAAGTAGGTATGTTCCTTCCAAGTAAGTTGCATTCCTCCCAAATCTAGTAGAATAAAAGTCGAGTCTGCTCGTGAATCGAAACGTCGAGGTTGATTTTATAATGTTTTTGTAAAACTAGCTTTAAATACCAACGCGATAAGTCCCGACTAATATAATCAATATGAGAATAAAAGTAGCAAATATTAAAGAAGAATATTCCTATTTCGTTTCGTGATCAACAAACCCGAAATTCGGGTCAATCTAATGAGTGAAATGGGTAATCCAATCGCGTCAGATATGTTTCCGGATGGATTGAACAGCGGGTGCTAATTGAGTTTCGTACTACCTATAGATAATATGCTAAATTATGTTAATTACCGCCAACGATCTGATTAATCGCCAAATTTAGAGCGTTTGGTATTTTGCGGTTTATCCATCGGGCTGGAAATGGGAACGTTTTAACTATGTGATAAGTTAGTATAATATATAATAGTTATACCAGTAAACGATGATAAGCGAAGAATGGTGGGAGGTATTCTCAATACGAGGTCTCATCTAGGCTAGTTACCACGACCTAACCCAATATTATACTGCAATTTACTGCAGTTGAAAAGGTAAGGTGGCCAGAGAAATAACTGGGATAAGGAGGCTTAAAATCAATTAAAATGACAAATGACTTATTAGGTAACTTTGTTGGGTTGGACTTTATAGCATTTGAATATCTGGGTAATACTGCGCCAGATATATGTCGAAACACCAGAAGTAGTTGACTTTTTAAAATAGGTGACGTCAGCATCGCTGACGTCACAAGCCTCTTCGTCGTGGTCGCTCATCTTCCTTGGAGTCGAAGTAAAAGAAACAGGTATTTTCAGAGCCTTTTATTCCATAGCTCGGAGCTCCGCTCAGTCCGACGTCTCGAACAAGAATGAGCCGAGCTCCGCTTACACGCTATATTTATACTAAAATACCTCCCACCTTTAGAGTAGTACTTGTGAAATCGTTTAAGTACGGAATATTTCTAAAAACTCTAAAGGTTGGGATTTAATTCTTAATTTATTCTTAAATTGTTTTAAATGATTGACAAATAATAATTAAACCTAGTTTTGATTTAAATTACATAACTTGACAACACGTGCTTAGTAATGAATCACTATTGTCGTTACTTAAACAAATATCTCAACACTGCGATAATAGTTACTTTAAAAACCACTTATATTTTGAGCTACCTTCATAAGTGATTATAATTTAATTGCCAAACATTAAATCAGTTGATAATTCGAACAATCAAGATCATAACAACTCTTTTTAATGTAAACATTCTATTAACTTCCTAAGTAGCTCTAAATTGTTTCATAATAATCATTTAACGATAATCAAATAATACGCCGTCGCGGGTCCATAATTTGTTGCGCCGACACGGCCATTCTGCAGGGCGGTGCGCGCTCTGCACCAGCTTCGATGTTATTGTAGTTCTCGTTGCGGTGTACTGTAACAATTGAGAGGTATTTTTCTGAGACAAGTATCTGTTAGCAACTCTTTGTTGCTTTGTTTTGCATGCCAATGAACAGAGAGTAGAATAATAATAATATCTCGTGGGATCTCGTGGAATCTCGTAGAATCTCGTAGAATCTCGTAGAATCTCGTGGAATCTCGTAGAATCTCGTGGAATCTCGTGGAATCTCGTAGAATCTCGTAGAATCTCGTGGAATCTCGTGGAATCTCGTGGAATCTCGTAGAATCTCGTAGAATCTCGTAGAATCTCGTAGAATCTCGTAGAAATAGTGATGTTTAATTAATATGAATGTAAAAACAACTTACGTGTCAGTCTGACGATGACGTATCTTCTTGGATTGGTTGATTTAGTGCTCGCTGTGCTGTACCGGAAGTAGATGGCTCAGGATCTTCCAGTGGCGCTGTGTTGTCGCTGACCGCCGACACGGTATCTTGCTCTCCAGGTTGTGGGGCGCGGCGCAGCTGATCGTGGGCGACTTTTCGCGGTCGTCCTCTGCCAACGACTCGTTTTACTAGATAACGATCGTTCTCTAGAATTCCGCAGACCTCATAAGGTTCACTGAATTTGAGGTCCAGTGATGTTTGGTTTCTGGGATTATTCTTAATCATCACATAATCTCCTCTCTTAAATTGATGAATTGCGGCTTTGCGTTGATTGAATCGTTGTCGATCTTGATCAGCTGATCGAATCATCTTTTGTTGAACATATGCTGTTAATGCTTCGATGTCCACGGTTTCACTATCTATGTCAACTAAGTTATGCAGTTCCGGTGGTACGCAGTGACGCCTCTGTGTGATGAGAGTTAATGGCGCAACTCCAGTTACGCGGTGAGCAGTGCAATTCATCGCCAGTTGAAGCTCATCAAGCACCGTGTGCCATGGTTCTGTGTTGTAATTTTTAATCATTGTCAGAGCATTCTTGAGTGTAGCCATTACTCTTTCAACTTGACCGTTGGCTCGGCTGGTTCCTGGCGCTATGGCATGTATGTTTATCGAACTTTGCTCACAAAAGTCCTTGAATTCACCCAAGAACTCTCTTCCTCCATCGACTATTATTTGATCCGGTGTTCCAAATAGATGAACAGTACGCTTTAGTGCCGCAAGGGTGCTGTGTGGACTCTTGTTGGTTGCATAGTAAAACAACACATATTTCGTAAACGCATCAATAGTGACGATGACGTACTGTTGGTCGTTTTGCGTGCCTAGTTTCCCCGTTATGTCCATGTGTATGACTTGGAAGGCGGCTGCAGGTTTCTGTATGGGGTGTAACTGTGCTTGTACAGCTCCGGATGTTCCTTTAGACGTTCGGCAAATGACACAGTTGTCAACAAATCTTCGGACTGTAGAGCTCATTTTGTCGAACCAATACGTTTCTCTAATCTTTTATAGAGTCTTTTCCCAGCCTGGATGTTTCAGGGCGGTGTGAAAAGAGTTGATGATGCTCCATTGGAAAGACTTTGGCACAACTGTGCGTAATTGTTGACCGAAGACTGGATCGTCAACGTGCTTCATCAAGATGTCATTCTCCAGTAAATAACCTTCTATTGGGTTGTTTTCTCTCAGGCTGTCCATAAGAGGTCGCAGTCCTTCGTCTCGGCGTTGTTCCACTTTGAGCCATTCTAAGTCTCTCGTCATAATGTTGACCGTATGTTCAGATGGATTTCTGCTGAAGAAGTCTGCATGTTGCAGTCGCTCGCCCTTCCGGTATTCTACTTCAAATTCATAATTCTGCAAGAATGCCCACCAACGATGAATTCTTGGTAATAGATCCTTCTTGTTCTTGGATGCCTTGAGTGCGTTGCAGTCTGTTATCACAGTGAACTTGCGTCCGTAGAGATACTGACGGAAGTGTTTTATGGCACGTACCACAGCCAAGGTTTCCAATTCGTACGAATGATATCGGCTTTCAGTTTCCGTAGTTCTCATGCTCATGTAGGATATCACGTGCTGACGTCCGTCGATCACCTGTACGAGTACTGCGCCGAATCCGAGGCTACTCGCATCTGTATAGAGTTGAATGGGAGCTTCTTGAAATAGTGTCAACACGGGTGATGACGTGAGGTGTTGTATAATCGTATTTCTTGCTTCCTCGTGTTTATCCTCCCACACCCACTTGGCACCTTGTTTGGTTAAATTGTAGAGAGGTATCATGATGCGTGAAAAGTCTGGTATAAACCTTCTGAAGTATCCTGCCAAGCCATTAAATTGCCTTACTTGCTTGGGAGTCTTTGGCATCGGAGCTTTAACAAGGGCCTCCACCTTGCGCGGGCTTGGTTTCACTTGTCCATCGGAAATAACATTTCCCAGGTATTCTATAGAGCGTTTGAAGAAACTGCATTTGTCCGCATTGATGGAAAACCCGGATTGCTGAAGTGCTATAAGGATACGTTCCAGGTTTGATATTCCTTCACTAAAGTCTGCGCATTTGCTCAACACATCGTCGACATATACTTGTGCGGCGTTTCCAAGCAGTGGGAATAACGCTCTGTTAATGCATCTTTGGTAGACGGAGCAAGCGTTGCTCAATCCAAACGGCATGGTTATGTATTCATATAAACCGTCTGGTGTGACAAAGGCGGTCTTTTCTATTGAATTCTCTGCGATTGGTATCTGATGAAATCCGGCCGCCATATCTAGAGTTGTGAAGAAGTGTCCTTTGGCTAGCTGATCTATCTGATCAGAAATCAGCGGCAATGGATAGTGATCCCGCAAAGTATTTGCATTTAGCTCACGAAAATCCACACAAAGTCGATCTTCTCCGTTCTTCTTCTTCACTAATATGATAGGACTCGAGTAGGGTGATTTGCTTTCTCGTACAATGTTGTGCTCGATCAGTTCCTTGATGATTGTACGCACTTTCTCTCGTTCAACTGGACTCAGGCGATAAGGTCTTCGTTCGACATATTTATCCGGATTTTTGAGCCTGATTTCCAATTCCCCAGTATTTACTCTGGTCTTAGGGTACCCACGAATGAAGAGATGTTCGTATTTGTTCAATAGTCCTCGTATCTGGGCGATTTCTTCAGGGTTCGTCAAGTCACAGTCTATGTTCTCGAAAATTGGACTCTTCGTGCTTATATGATTGATTGACGCTTGACGTACCAATTGTGTTCCATTTGACGTTATCACCATGCTTAAATTGGTGTCGTGTATCAGGTTCATACCTACCAGAACGTCTGTAGTCATTTCGGAGTCTGATAGTAATTGGAACTGTAGCTCTACAGGAATGGTGTCAATAATGCAAATTGTGACCAATTCGTTGAGTGATAGCACCGGAAATTGCCCGATTCCTTTCAAGTAGGTGACTGTGGGGCTTCTCTGCCCGGGTAGAGCAGCGGCAACGGATTCCCGCATAAGGGAGCATTCTGCCCCACTATCAAATACAGCTTGAATATTTCGTTCACCTATTTTGATACTGATAGGCGCCATTTTAGTTCCAGCTACGCAGTTCACATTCGATGTTAATGAACGATCACGTCGGAAACATGTTTCGTATGTGTGACCAGGCCTCTTGCAGAAGGTACAAGTAGGCGTTGCAGAAGGTACAGTTGCTTCTTTACTTTCCGGTTTGGAATTAGTCGGTTTGAATCGGCAATCATCGGTGGCGTGATTAGTTCTTTTGCATATCCGGCATTGTATTTTTGGAAGTGGATTTTCGGAATATCGGGGTCGTTTGTGCACCGTGGGCCCAGCGGTAGGCTGTGAACGCTTTCTTCTTATTGACGTGGCTATTGAAATTAGCTCAGGAACTGTGGTTGCCTTCGAATTCAGCAATTCGATTCGTAGTCTTTCATCATTAATGCATCCAATCACAGCTTCCACCGCCTTTTCGTTGTCTAAGTGATCCTTGGTAACTCTTCTCCACAGGATCCACGCGCGTGATAAGAACTCCGCAATGTCTTTCGTAGGGTCGTATACATGTTCGCGGAAACGTACGATGTCACGAGAATAACGGTTTTCAGGTTCAAACGTAGTAATGAGAGTTTCACGTAATTCTTGCCAAGAAGAGGTAGTGACCATCCAGTCATCGATCCACAGTTTCGCTCGCCCCTTCATTAGACCACAAACTCTCATACGGATGTCGAAATCTTTCACGTTGTAGGCTTCGATGGCTTTATCAATGTGTTGGCACCATTCGCGTACGCCAACGTTGTGATCAGGATCAAAGGAAGGCAGGCAAATGTCATTGACCTTCACTTTTGCCTCAGCGGGTGGTGCTGACAGGCGTTCAGACATTTTCTGCATCATCTCCATCATTTGCATGATGAATTGTGGAGGCATCCCAGACATCTGCCCTTCAGACACATTACAATATGCCTGCCGGAGTCCCGACGGTGTGTTACTTGCAGCTGTCGGCTTAGGTGGCTGAGTATTAGCCGTCTCCGCCATGGTGTGACGTAGATCAGGTGTTTCTTGAACCGTAGCAGCAGCAGGGTCTGACGGATTCGTCAATCCCACTTCTGATGTCGAAACACCAGAAGTAGTTGACTTTTTAAAATAGGTGACGTCAGCATCGCTGACGTCACAAGCCTCTTCGTCGTGGTCGCTCATCTTCCTTGGAGTCGAAGTAAAAGAAACAGGTATTTTCAGAGCCTTTTATTCCATAGCTCGGAGCTCCGCTCAGTCCGACGTCTCGAACAAGAATGAGCCGAGCTCCGCTTACACGCTATATTTATACTAAAATACCTCCCACCTTTAGAGTAGTACTTGTGAAATCGTTTAAGTACGGAATATTTCTAAAAACTCTAAAGGTTGGGATTTAATTCTTAATTTATTCTTAAATTGTTTTAAATGATTGACAAATAATAATTAAACCTAGTTTTGATTTAAATTACATAACTTGACAACACGTGCTTAGTAATGAATCACTATTGTCGTTACTTAAACAAATATCTCAACACTGCGATAATAGTTACTTTAAAAACCACTTATATTTTGAGCTACCTTCATAAGTGATTATAATTTAATTGCCAAACATTAAATCAGTTGATAATTCGAACAATCAAGATCATAACAACTCTTTTTAATGTAAACATTCTATTAACTTCCTAAGTAGCTCTAAATTGTTTCATAATAATCATTTAACGATAATCAAATAATACGCCGTCGCGGGTCCATAATTTGTTGCGCCGACATATATATATATATATATATATATTTATATATATATATATATATATATATATGTATTTATCCTTTGCGTGTCTGCTTGGTCAAAGTGAAAAGTCCTCAGGCTATTTCTACCCTTCAACCAGGAAGAGACTTCACTATACTTAATTACTCTTCAAACGTATTCTATGTCGTTTCACATTTTGCGAGAAAGAGGTCAAAGGGAAATCGATAGTGAAAAAAACTATACGACTGAGCTGAAATTAGGTGTGTATTTTTAAGAGCCTTAGATTGCCTAGCAATTAGCTTCGACTACGTTACTTCCTGACTCCTGATGTAAATATTAAGGTACTGTCTATTGTCTGTGTATAATAAACATGACGCGGTTGTACTCACGTATTAATTTCGGTTAGAATAGTCTTAATTGTCTGAAACGGTTGTTGAGATAATCTCACCTAAATAAACCAGGGAGGGATTTATCCCGCCTTCTATGTTTATTCTGCCCCCATCTACGGCAGCATCGTTGCTTAATATCACGTGAGATCGTGGTCAAAAGCTAACCTAGAACAAAAATGCGTGAGATACAGTTGTGTCGCATTTGTAATAGACAACACTCACGGTAGTTTCTAAAAACGTAGGTTTTTACTTTCTACAGTCTATTCTATCTATCTACTCAATCCATATCCATCCACTGCTGGGCATAGGCCTCCTCATGTTCACACCACACCTTCCTATCCTGTGCGAGTCTCAAGTCTCACCCAGCTTCCTCCGACATATTAATTTTTGTGAAATATTTTTCACAATATCGATGACCATCGAGCTGGTGGTCTGCCTCGACATCTATGTCCTTATCTTGGATACCATTATAATACTGTCACAGCCTATTTTGTTTATGTAAAATTAAGATATGCCAAACAAATTCTTTTAATTTATAGGTCAATTGACAGCTGAGTTCTCAAGAACCAGTTTCTGTTCAGGTCGACGACTTGTCAACATAAATTGCAATTACGTAATGACGAATGACTCACTTCAGTCCACAACATCTCAAAATGGACTTTATTGATGGAAATGTAAACAATGTTTTATTATGCTTATTATGTGTCTATTGATTCAACGAATTAAAATTTTATGGGATTTGATGAGCGATTTTACGAGTTGCGTAACCTTGGAATAATTGAAAGTCATTGACTTGAAGAGAATTTTGGCACTGCAGAATATAAAAATACATTTTGATTATTTTAGAAAATAATTATTTAATAGATCGGGAATGATTATATTATTATGAAATCTCAAAAAAATACCTACAGCGTTGCCAAATTGAAGATGGTTTCCTTTTGTTAATCCTTTTTATTTCGAGTAGATTATTATTATTAATTCGTACAACTGAATCACCCGTTTTAATTTACCTTAATTTTTAACACAATTAACAATTGCTTAATTGTTTTGCTCAATTATTGTTCTTATCATATCACAACATTGAATCTTTTGTTTAATCTCGTATTCAAATTCAATAACATTGCAATGATCAAACACTGCATGATTGTAGGTCAATGGGCCTCAGTTTCGTCAGGACATTAAGCGGGTGCGTCTCGAATTAATAAAGAGGTCCTTATACGTAACGGTGTCGTAAAGGTAAACACTTTCTCGACGTTCGGTACAGGTTATGTAAAGCCCATTACACACGTCGCTGTATAGCGCTATAAAGCATCTTATAGCGCGGCATAGCTTCAGTACAAATCGGCATCCGTCACACACGTAGCTATAAATGACATATAGCGCTATATCGCGCTATATTTTACAGTTGATGCGTAGAATCCGCCATTTTTCATTTTGACTAGGTGATAAAATGACTAAGCCGATTTGTATTACAGAGACAAAAAAAAAAACAAGCTCCTATTACCTACGTGATATATTAAACTAAATAGTAGCAAATGTTTAACCGCTGTGTAACAAATTAGAAAAAAATGTTTTTTATATATATTAAATAGGTATTTTCTTGTGTTTGCAGGTCTTTTTGTTAGCATTACGAAACAAAGTAATATAATTTGTATTTTAAATTTCACCTCCTATTTACTTGTAATAGGAGCTCTTTTTATGCATAATGATTATTTGTCCGAATAACTTAGACCTTTGAATACCTTGCAGTAGACTTTCGCTTAACCGGCTAAGTCATGTTACAAAATGGCTACGCATTTTTTTTTAATCTAGTTCATATGGGATTTGCCAAATTGTATGGTTTTACAGCAACATGTCTGTTGACAATGTCAATTTTGAGTCTTATACAGGATGTGTAAAAAATCATGATTTTTTTCTCAAATTTTTAAAAAATACAAACCAGGAGGTTGCCATGGTTTTTTTTTTATAAAAGTGATTGTCAGTTAAATCTGTAATAATGCAAACACATTGTTTCAAGGGTTTTGTAGGTACCTCTAAAGAGAAAAAAAAAACAAATCATTATTTTATAGTTTGTCTAGACATTTTTACTAGGAAACTGAACGTTTGGAGTTCTTCTTGTCCTTGTCATATTGCCTATTACTGGGAGTCATGGTCCTTTGGAGGATTTGATATCTGATGATAGATCGCTATCTGGGTTGGTTGGATGCGATTTTCATAGCCAGGAGCCAAAAGACAACAGGACAACAGCAACTTCAAGGGTGGTGCGGATCTGATCTGACCAACGCATCGGACTACGACCTGGGTCCGCTTTCCTTTGATTTTCCGGATGACAATGAGCTTCTCTACCTATGCTATTTGGCCGATGTAGTCGAGAATCCTCTGATAAAGTCGGTCAAATCCAACATGAATTGATCTTATTTGATTAACGTAAGTCATACTTTTAGTAAACGATGTTAATTTAGAATAAAATTTTCTGAATTTTTTGATGAATTTTGAAACGTCATTTTTTTTTAAGTTTACCAGGAGCAGATTTGAAGGAAACCAAAATCTAGGAAAAAAAGAAACATCCTTTATGTAGAAAACATTGTCAAATTCATTTGTTTAAGTAGT
This sequence comes from Hemithea aestivaria, assembly GCA_947507615.1. Classification (NCBI taxonomy): domain Eukaryota; kingdom Metazoa; phylum Arthropoda; class Insecta; order Lepidoptera; family Geometridae; genus Hemithea; species Hemithea aestivaria. Next base: position 13,771,418 of record OX382328.1, read on the forward strand.
GTTGGGGAATCATTGGAACTATATGCAATCAAAGTGATTGAATCTCCGTTCCTACTCCTGGTACTCCTGGTACCTACTTCCTAAAAATATTAACAAGGAACTAGCTTTTAAATGATGAAAAGTGGTATGTACCTTTAACGAGTGTGCATAATATGAAAGTGCATAGGAAGGAGAAATAAAATAGACCCGTTGTCGTGATTTTCTGTTTAGCAACAAAATTTCCAAAACCTGACGGTTGGTTAGTTTTGATTGGCTTGTTTATAAAAAAAAACTCTTTTTTAAGACCAAACCACCTTAAAATCAAGAGAGAAGAGAGAAATAAAGCGAAAAATATATAAAGCGTTTTCTTTTAAGAATTCTCTGATGCTGTTTGCTAGCGCAAGCATAAACAATACAGTCCTATTTCTCGGATATAAAGATGTGCAGTACAAGTCCTGCACAGATGCAATAGATATAAATAGCAGATAACCACATGAAATAAATATGTACGTCTAGTGAAGCAAATGTACAAATGTGATTTGATTTCGAACAGGAGAAATGATTTGGATAAGCAAACTCGATCACCTGCTCGCATTAAGAACCACTTTGAATTTCTTCCAGTTAGACTGCGTTCGTTTTCTGCTTAGATAGGATATGTGAGTCACTTGCATGCCTATGTACGTAAACACACTTGCGCCTATGTACATGCATCCGAAATCCTGATAAAGTTTTACACAGTCACCGTAAAATAAATCGGTGGTAATATAAATAACATACATTATCATTTTATAGGTTTTGATATAAAAATATTCGACTTATTAGTGCCTATTACTATTAATTATTTACAGAAAAGTAAGATAATAAGATTTCAGATTATTTCTCTTATTAATTTCGATTAGATAAAAATAAGATGGTTAGTTTTATCACTAATTTATGACGATTTTTAAAAACAGTTAATTATAATTTAGATAACACTTGTATTTCTTTTAAACAACGGTTTTCAACTTATATCATTCATCGCAGGAGGCACAAAGTGGAAATTGTGCATACACTTATTAGGTAAGTAAGACTGGTGATAATGCTATATTTTGGTAACATTGAATTGATCCGATAATGAAGCCGTAAAGTAGCAACTGGAACTCCGTGAAGGTTATAGAACAGTTGAAGTATAGCTAACATATATTAAAAAACAATCTATAATACATAACATGAAAATAAGTATATAATAATTATTTTATGAGTAATTTTCACTTTAAATTAATGAAACTTTAATAATTATCATTATTGTGTGGAATAAAAGAACAGATACCTAAACTATTAAAATACGTATTTATTCGTAATATATTATGTTAATAACATTTTTCCACACAAGTATATGGCAACTCCAAATTGCACTTGTCCGTTTTTTTTTTAAATAATATTTTTTTTTTATATTCTTGTATTAATATACCTATTCTAAACGCTCTCAAAGAAATTGTTGACAAGTTATTCCAAATATTTGAGTACGATTGTAAATATGAAAAAGTAATGTTAATAAAGTCACTTGATTTGATTTCAATGATCGACTCAAGATTCAATCACAAAGAATGAACTATTAAAAAATATAGTTCCGAACAGTAACCTGGCCATCACTAAAAATAATATAGCAAGGCATAGCGAGGTATAGCAAGGCCTTGCTATGCGATGCTATATGGTACCAGGAGTCATATAGCAAGGTATAGTATAGCGTCGTGTGTAATGGGCTTAACTGGCATTACAAAAACATTGCAGATGTTCACTTGTTTTCAATATACTCTGACGAAGGGCTTGTTTGTTAATTCTTACGAGTGAATACACAGGTAATAAAAAGAAGAACACTTTTGTTAGTAGGCTTCTACAACTTTAAATTTGAAATCTATAGAATAGGTAGTGTTTTTGAATTCTGAGTCTCAAACCCGTATTTTTAGACCCGTATTTATCTCCGTCCTCAACTCTGCTCTACTTAACTTTTCAAGGATTAACGTAATGTTGAAAAATGATATTCGATCGCGAAGACTTTAGACACAACTAAAAATATGTATGTAGGGGTGAAAGAGTCATATCGCTGTGACAATATTATCACGTGTTATTTGAACGTTAGAACATCAACCAAACTGAATTTACAAAGAAACTAGTTTATATAGGTATTACATAAAATTTTAATCACAAGGAACCTAGAGAAAGTCCCCGGTCAGATCTAAAAGCCGTTATCCAATCTCGAAGGAAAAGGAAATCCGAAATTGGAATGAGACGTGCACTTTGAAACGAATAAAACCTTGCGAAGGATTCCGATCACATTTCTTGTAAAGCTGATTGAGTGCAGAGGGACATAGAATACGAGGTACATAGAGCCTTAGAATATAAATCCAACTGGATACGTCACTGTCAGGTGTCCTTCGCTGCCAAAACATAGACTACCGGGCATATTGATATTATATAATAAAACCACAAACTCACGGATATAAAAGTTTTCAAAATCAATGAATTCGTATATAAAAACATTTGTCACAATATAAGTTATCCCTGCATTGATGTTTGATTTTTTCTGATGCGGTAGTGTAGTGACGTGATCGAAAATTCATTCGTGTGGTATTATTTTATTTATTGGCGTGCGTTGCGTATCCCTGTAGAATTTGGCAGACTTTTTTTATATAGAAATTAGTCAAGGCCTCCTGTCCCGTGGTTTATTTGTCTGATTTCCCTCCGCAGAAATTATCAGACTTTGTCGGATAGTTATGAGTTAGTAAGTTTACGTACTTATGTCTCCTTATATATCTTTATAACCACCGTCGCTCTATTTTATGTATTTCCTTTCCCTGCTTGGTTGTCTGGAAGAGATCACTATTAGCGATAAGACCGTCAATTGTAACACTTCTATCTGTGTAATTTTAGTTCTAAGTTTATATTATTGTATTTGTGTGTACAATAAAAAGTTTTCTATTCTATTCTGGCGCCGTTTTTCGTTGGTTATATTTTCTAAGACATATAGAGCCAAGGACGGACAGGTTCCGGACTCAGAGTGCGCACTTTCCGGGGTCAGACGTACAATACAAAGTGTTTTATAATTATAGATGTACGCTTTCCTGTAGGTATATTATGAACATGATTAAGAGCTTTATGTAAAGGTTTGTGATCCTTTTGTTAGCATGATAATATGAGAAAAAAAATTATTGAATTAAGTTTAATTTTTGTTCTAAAGGATAGGAATATAGGGAATATTTTTTCAATAAAAATACCAGTTGTAATTAAAAAATAACGATTAAAATGTCACAAATACTTTTTTTTCATATTTGTCTAATTAGATACTGTTGTTTTTTTAAGATATTTCCAGCAAACTGGAAATGTTAAAAAGGAACAACATCTTCGTTCCAAATTTTTAATATGTATTTTTTTGGAACTATCCATATCCATCCATACATATAATAAGAATGGAAATTTTTCCCCATTCATAGTGATCCTTTACTAAGATGAATCGTGAAAATACGCATATGAACAAAACGACGCGAAAAAGTCGCTTGCGCGATCTAATTCGTAAAACATTTTGTCAATTTTTCCAAGGGAAACGTAAAATAAAATGATAAAATAAATAATAATCATTTATATCGGACACATTGCCCCTAATTTACATCAAAAATTCTAAATAAAAGTAATAGAATATAAAGTAAACTCAATTCAAAAAAATATGGTGCGACAAACTGCGACAAACTAAAAATACGCCATCTATCGATGTGTTTGTAAACGAAACCTTTAATTTGGGCTAAATTTGTAAATAGTTTGTGTCACTGGTGTGGTTAAACAACACCACCGATTTGAATAAAATTTTCACTAATACGTTGCAGTTTTCTCTACTTGAACCTTAGTGTTGGTTTTAGTCAAATCGGTTCATAAATAAAAGAGTTATATCAATCTAAAGATTCGCATATAAAATGCTAATAAACAAGAAAGGTAGTCATAGGAACCGCGTAATCAAAAGACAAAACCTCATCGAGTTTGGGCTCATTTGATTCGTCTTGACGAGTACTTTGATGCTATATAGTAGCCAGGGTCTGTACATAGGTAGGTAAATTAGTAAATGTAACTTATTTCTCATATGAATCAGTGCCAGCGGAAAATAATGGAACTAATCTAATGTGCGCATGATGCGTGTAAATATCAGTAATAAATATCTTTTTGCTGCTTATTTTTAATTTCTAAAACATGTAAAATCATCTGAAGATAAATAGAAAAATTCATTTAAAGTTCATTGTAAAAGTAAATTATTTTTCATACAAGCTAGCGCCACGGAAAATAATGGAACTAATGTCCTAAGAAAAAGAAATATCGTTTATTCTGCAAACAGTTTTAGAAAAGAGTCCCGCGTAACCTAGCGGAACTAAATAATAGATTTATAATTACTGTGAATACTTCATTTATTATATATTTTTTAATTGTTAGATTAATTAAATATTATGTACCTATTTAATTGAGAAATTAAATATGAGAAATTATGAATTGTTAAAAATCTGTAGATATTTTAACTTAAAATCACGCGATTGTGGCGCTCCATCTAGGGGGATCTTTTGTAAAAATCACTGGTTATCCGGAGACACACAGACATAAAATCTGTTCACACCCATTTAGGCATACATCCAGACACAAACTTTCACGTTTATAATGTTAGTAAAATTTTGCAATGATTATTATAGAACCTTTTATCTGTGTTATAGATAATCATAGGCGGATTTAGGGGGGGCAAGGGGCCAAGGCCCCCCCCCCCCGAGTCATTAAGCAAGCTGCTCGCGCACATATTATAAAGGATGTTTAAGCTTTCTTACTGCTCAGAGCGAGTAGGCGGATTTAGGGGGGGGGCAGGGGGCCAAGGCACCCCCAGAAGCATTGTAGAGTTACGAATTTCGCACATATTTCATGGTAAAGATAAAATTTTTTTTTCGGCGCTCGCAGCTAGCTGCTCGCGCACTTATTGTAATGGATGTTTAAACTTCCTAACCGCTCAGAGCGAGCTAAACATACACTTTTCGTAATAAAAATTATAATATTTTTGCCCGTCTGCACCTTGCCGCCCCCCCAAAACCAAATCCTGGATCCGCCTATGATTTTAGGTATACACCTCAGTGGTAGCACGGTAAAGAGATATACAGTAGTTTGACTGAGCGTGATTTTTGAACATAAATACCTACAGTCTCGCGGTACATGCGCGAGTCATAGGTAGGGCTTGCAGTATCGGTACCATTTCCAGAACCGGGAATTTTAAAACCGATACTGACATGGTACCGGGAAATTCCCGGGAATCGATACTTTTCGATACTTACTAAAAATAAATTGAAAATTTAATTAAAATGCCTTATTAACGCCTAGAAAGATTAAAAGGAGTTATATCAACTAATTATGGTAATAAATTTAAGTCAACTAAAGACCCAGTCATAATACATAATTATATTATAGTAGATTTCGCAATAGAAGCTTGTTTTATATAGATAAAACAAGGGGTTACAGTAAGTATCATAATTTCAATAGGTTTTTTATACATAAAAGTGAGAAAAAGAGCTAGATGGTGATGGTAATTGATAACACTGGCCATAATCAGTATACAGTGGCCAGTGCTATCCAGGATTTCACAATTATGATAATTCTAGGTGCATCAACGCTTCTTATTTGAGAGTCATAAGATGTTCTTACTGACCAAGGAGGAAGCGAAAGAGAGATCAGGAGGAGGACACAGATGACTAAAGCAGCAATGACCAAGCTCACACGCATATGGCAAAGTCGAAAGGTCTCCAACGTTACGAAAACAAGACTAGTGCGAACTCTGGTTTTCTCAATCTTTCTCTACGGGGCAGAGTCGTGGACAATTAGGGCATCAGAGCGTAAGAAAATCAATGCACTTGAAATGTGGTGTTGGAGACGAATGCTCCGCATGCCATGGACGGCCAAAAGAACAAATAAATCTATTCTGGACCAGATTCGAGATCCTTAGTTTCTTTGTTCACATTGTCCGCCGACAGCCGGATAACTTGGATAAGTTGATCGTGACGGGCAAGGTGGAAGGAAAAAGACCCCAGGGAGCTTAATCTCATGTTCCTAGTATTTAAAGTCATTTAATAGATTTCAATTTACAAAAATAAGCGTATTTTATTAAAACAATCGATAAAGTAATGAATTTAAAACTAAAGCATCAAAAGTATCGAAAGTATCGATTCCCGGGAAATTTCAAAAAAGTACCGGTACCGAAATGTCATAAAATTTTCGAGAATTCCCGGGATTTTCGATACCGGGATTTCCCGGGAGCATGCCCTAGTCATAGGGCTGCCGGGCAGCCGCTGCCCGCATACAGTAGGTACCTACCTATTTCATATCATCTACTTACTTGAGCTAATATCTAGATGAGTTATTATAAATTAATTATATTATTTTTGTACATTTATTGATATTTTTTTTTACAAGCTTTTATTTCTATTTCATATTACCTACCTATATGTACCTTACTACGTCCGCTTAGGAACCACTGAATGTCCGTTACAAAAATGCAACAGTCGAATGAGATTTGAAAATGTATTGTATCAAACTTAGTACACGCGGGATGAAGCCGCGTTTTTTGCGGCTATGACTAAAAATACCTAAGAACACTTCCGCCTAACTTACTTTTCAAACAAAATCTAAATCGAATCTATGAGACAGACACGTCAAACTTATCACACCCTTTCGTCTTTGCGTCGGGAGTTAAAAATAAATACGATTGATCACTCTTCAATTCAATAAAAAGTAGGTACATAATAACAGGTAGATTAAAACTAAAGTTGGTTCATAATTAAGAAGCCTAATCTGGGAACTACAATAGGTTTTATTCCAGCATAGTATCCCTACTATACCTACCTACTTACCTATCATGTCGTGGCGGCGTATATTGAAACCCAAGACAAGAGACAAAACAAGACAAAAGACAAGACAAGAGACAAGACAAGAGACAAGACAAGAGACAAGACAAGACAAGAGACAAGACAAGAGACAAGACAAGAGACAAGACAAGAGACAAGACAAGAGACAAGACAAGAGACAAGACAAGAGACAAGACAAGAGACAAGACAAGAGACAAGACAAGAGACAAGACAAGAGACAAGACAAGAGACAAGACAAGAGACAAGACAAGAGACAAGACAAGAGACAAGACAAGAGACAAGACAAGAGACAAGACAAGAGACAAGACAAGAGACAAGACAAGAGACAAGACAAGAGACAAGACAAGAGACAAGACAAGAGACAAGACAAGAGACAAGAGACAAGACAAGAGACAAGAGACAAGACAAGAGACAAGAGACAAGACAAGAGACAAGACTTGGACTCTTACTCACACACTTACTTGGTCTCTCACTTGCACTCTTACTCGGACTTTTACTCGGTCTCTTACTCGCACTCTTACTCAAACTCTTACTCGGGCTCTTACTCGCACTCTTACTCGGACTCTTACTCGCAGTCTTACTCGAATTCTTACTCAGATTCTTATTCGCATTCTTACTCGGACTCTTACTCGCAGTCTTACTCGAATTCTTACTCAGATTCTTACTCGCACTCTTACTCGGTCTCTTACTCGCACTCTTACTCGGACTCTTACTCGGAATCTTAATCGCACTCTTACTCGGACTATTACTCGCACTCTTACTCGGACACTTACACGCAGTCTTACTCGAATTCTTACTCAGTTTCTCACTTGCACTCTTACTCGGACTCTTACTTGGACTCTTACTTGGACTCTTACTCGGTCTCTTACTCGCACTCTTACTTCAGCAGAATACTTTTAAAAATAAAAAAAATAACTTCTTACTAACTTACCTCAAAAACAGCATAATATCGCATGCTATTTTTTTGACATTTTATATAATTTATTATATTATGTATACATACGTCAAAAGTAAATTACACTAGGGAGTTTTGGCGGCAAGCCTTGATCATATCATTAGCTCCACGTCTTTTGCTTAATAATCGTGTAGAATTTGATTGTTAGCGTGTAATAATGGTGGAATATTGCGTGTTAAGTGTTTTTGAATGTGCACAGATGTAGGCAAGTGATATGGTGCTGAAATATGAATTTTGGTGCCCCCTCCAAAACTCCTCCGAACTTTCAGTAAAATTCCACCCATTTTACTGGAAGACTCACGTGACTAGACGAGCTATTAAGCTCACTCTGACTCTGACCTGACTTATTACTTAAAAAATAACATTTAACTTGACACTGGCAAAACACGAAAGTGGAGACCATAATTTAATATCTCGTGAACATTCACGAATTTTACTCGACACTGGCAAAATGCACATGTTGCCATATTATTAAAAAAAAAAAAAAAAAAAAAAAATTACACTAAATACTTGCAAAAAACTATCGCGACGTCCGCCCGTCGCTGCGTGGCACCCGCTTCTGTTAGCAGTGGTCTACGTCATGAAACCTTTCTATGTTCCAAATTTCAACCCAATCCAGCTAGCGGTTGAGGCTGTACGTTATACAGATACATCAGTCACTAGCTTATTCTCATGGCTTTGCCCGCATGGACGGGTTACGTTTCATAATACCTACGGTCGTTTCAACTACGGTCGATATAACTACGGTCGATTCGCATAAGTTCATTTCACATATTGGACGACTCGCTTACAGTGCAACTCGCCTGCGGTTGATTAAACTATGGGCATGTGAACTAATGGGCGATTCGGCCAATGTTCATTTGATATATTGGTTAATTCAACTATGGACGACTCACCTACGGTTTATAAATTCTTTGCTACGCGTGTTTTTAGTACAGTATTCAGGGCAAACCGAAATCTGTTGGTTAGGTTAGGTTTGAACAGTGACCACAATGCGCGAGCCGAGCGAGCGAAGCGAGCGTGCCGCGGCAGCGGCCGGCGAAGCGCCAGATATTTTTCTTATTACTGAATTATTTATCCTGTGTCATGGCATCTTCAGGCATTTTGGCATCTTCTTTCATCTACCTCATCATGGCAAAGTGGCATAATAAGCTGTCTGCGCACCTACAGATAGAAATCATTCAGGTATCAAAAACAACACGTTTCTGAATTCTGTACTATAAACAAGTATTTTTTAGCTGTCATACCTGACTAGCAGCCGGAAACATGGGCTAAAAATACGTGAAACGTCCGTTAGTTCGGTCAAAAATAGGCAAATCGTCCAATAGTTTAATCAACCATAGCTCAATCGACCGTAGCTGAGTTAACCGTAGGCGAATCGTCCAATATTGATTTCAACCAATAGTTATTATGAACGTAGGCGAAACGTCCAATAGACATTTTGAATAGTAGGTGATTCGATCGTAGTTACATATTGGCAAGGTTTGCCAGCCTTTACTAATTCTACGCCCATTAAGTCGCAGAAAACCCGTGAATTGAATCCCTCTTTTCCGTGGAATTGGAAATCGAATTAAATGGTCTGCATCAAATTCATTAATATATGAATAATTTACTGTCACGCGCTACGAAGTGCGCGCGGGTCAGCTAGTTATAAATAAATCTTTAACCAGTTTACTAGTTATCTTTTAAAATACAATGGCGTAGTTTCGGTAGGCGTAGGAGGACTCCAGACCTGCTTCAGAGAATTACGTAAACAAAACTTGTTAATAAAATGTTATTGTTCCTACCAAAAAGTTGTCAAATGTTGTCAAACGATTTCCCCAAAATTGAAATTGTTTTACCAAGACAAACATAACAATAACATCAATAAAGAAACAGCTCGTCTGTGAGTTTTTGTATTTCACCAAAAATTACCGGTACAGATAAACCAGTTTAGAATTGTAGCTGTCAGCCAAACAAAATGTTCCTGATGTCTATGACAATGATGTGCAATATAAAAGTGGCCCTCAGGTTAGTAAAATGGCGGGAAATTGCGACCAAATCAACACGGCGACGGGGAAATTGAAAAGCTTCGAATAATCGTGCCGTTGCGAAGTTTTTAAACCAAACGAATGTTGCTTTTTAAGTATAGAACTTGAAATTCAATTTGAACTTTGGCAATAATATTAATCACGCTGCGATGCGATTTTGTTTTCTTTTGGACGTTGTTAAAATTGAATTTTTCTATGATCTACAATTTTTATTATGATAAATAAAGAAATAAATGGAAAACATCGTACTGCATATTTATTTTTAATTAAAACCATTGGAAATGAACCTAATAATTGTAACAGTCGTTCTATAAACATTTTCTTTCTCGGCAGTTTTTATGGAAATTTTCTATAATTATCTACATTATAATAAACGAAGAAATTAATGAAAAACGTCGTACTGCTTATAATGTCGTAGGCCTTTTGAATTTGTTTATTTTTAATTAAAACCATTGGACATGTACCTAATAATTGTAATAGTTGTTCTATAAATGCCTTCATTCTCTCCAGTTTTTAATATACTCGTAAGTATGAAAACAGTAAGACAAAGAAAAAAATTAAGTCCTGTGTCCTGTTTATAGAGACCAAGCCCTGAGATCTACCTAATTCATTATACATTAGGTATCTACTTATTTCGTATTTCCATATTGCTCTTAAAACCACATTTACTTTCAGCTACCTATCTACATGTATACTAAATAATTATGCCTATTTTATACATTCCTATTTATTTTATCAGTAATTTTATCGACAGAGGGATTGTTTAATCCGTTTATCAATAATTATCTCGTGGATGTAATTGATAGATTAGCATAATCGAGTTTTATTTTCTAAATTATTTAGTAGCGAGGCGTCAGCCAAAGGCCGATAGTGGAATTTGGGACTAGTTATTTCATATTGACGTGGTAAGTAGTTTTTTACTGTGGAAAATGGCTAAAAATCTAGAAAATAATATAGCTACTAAAGTAGGTAGGTAGTTAAGAACACTTGTATTAACCACAGATCGGCTACACGCCAGTCTACAGAAAATCCAAGTGCTCCAAACCTCTGTCAGATGGTAGCGTGCGCAGAATGCTGGCAGCATTGCCTTGTTCGGTGGCAAACGGGTGGTTATACGTTGGGGGCCAGATCACACAGTGGCACACAGTGGTACACAGGGCTAATATTATTACTTGTCTATAATTTCGTTTTTACAATAGCAAAAACATGGATTTCCCCAACACTATGGGAAAAAATTGTTGTGGATGATGTCCACAGCTTAGTTCCTAAGCCCATATTTGGTTTTCCTTTAAAATTGTCTAACGACTACTCCCTACGACATATAATTTTCGTATACAGTGGTACCCTTGGTATTGCAGATATTCATAGGCGTCTATTGATGATAGCCTGTCTATTTGATTCCCTATCTCTAGGACATAAAAAGAAACTTACATGAACTAGGTTTACCTGGGCCTACAAGGTTAATGATTAAATTAACTTAGATTCCAAGATTCGGAAGAAGATATCTTTAGAAATAATTTCAGATCTCATTTTCTTTCAAAATATAATTTTAAATAGGTCAAAACAACTGACCTATCGGATATTATACAGGCATAATCGACAACGATAGCAAACTTTTAAAAATTTCTCCATCTTTCTGTTTCTTTTGTATAGTAGATACTCGTCAATTTGTTTTCTTAGATATTCTCAAGTCTCAAAACAAGATACAAGATAAGTCTAGTGTCTAATCTAGAGCCTGTTTTGGCTCTCAGAAGCCAGACCAATTCATCTTTTAATCTGTCCGTAGTCTGTAGCGTGTCAAGACGTCACATGGCTATTTCCAAAGTGGTGTATTGGATAGAACATGTTAGCTTCATCCCTTTAATAGGCTTTGATTTTATTTATGTGATAAAGTAGAAGACGAGCAAGACGCTCTCTTGATGTTAAAAGATAACGCTGCCCATAAACGCGCAACGTTTCTTACTCAAGAGTCATAAGATGTTCAGACTCTTTAGCCCAGTAATTTCACTAGCTACTAGTGCTAGCTAGCTAGTGCCCTTCTACCGAAGCACAGTAATGTTTGCACATTACTGCTCAGGCGGTAGAATAACTGGCACTGTTGGGGTACCCACCTAGACGACGTCCTGCAAAGGAAGTCTACCCCCGGTAAAATTGGAACGTCTTTCAGATCTAAAAGTTTACTGGGTCAGTGGATTTGCCTTGATAATAATAATAAATAAATGTGATTCATGGTTTGAAAAACCTTTTATGCTTATTAGCTATGAATAAAAAATAAGAATGTGTAATGTCTGAATTATATTATTAACAGATTCCCCACAAAAAGTGGGCCTAACTTGACGAAATGTTTAAAAAACAATGAATTTACATATAACAATAAATAAACATAATTACTGATTGGGTAAAATATAGAAAAGAGTTGAATGCAAGCGTGCTGGATTTTAACACCACCTATTTGTACAAGATTTTTATTAGGATATTTTTTTGAGTACAGTTACATTTCCTGATTTGTTATTTATTCATGCCGCTATGCCTATTTCTCAAAAGTTTATCCTATAGGTTCTATAATTTATATCAAGACTTTAAACGTTTATAGTGTTTATACATTAAATTGAATTAACCTATTACTTAAAGTACCCGTTTTAGGAGCCAAGCCAGGGCCTGTTTTAAAGGAAGTAAATAAATAAATAAATATTTCAGGACGTTTAACACAGCGCCACCTAACCCCAAACTAAGCAACTTAATGCTTGTAATATGGTGGTTAGTTAGGATAACGGATATAATACTTATATACTTTTCTTTTGTAAATACATACTTATAATAGATATTGAAAAACCACCCAGACCAGAAACAAATACCTGTGGATCACACAAACATTTGTCCCATGCGGGAATCGAACCCGCAACCTTCTGCGTTGCAGGCGGGTATTAGCCCACCGCGCCACAGAGGTCGTCAAGTTTACCATTATTACAAGAATTTGAAAGTGTTTTCCTTATACATATTATCCTGTTACATCCATGGCGCTTTATAACGTGTCGTAATATAAACTTTACTAAAACCATTTTAATAAACTTATGCATATCGTGTTCTCTACAGGGAAACCAGTCTAGGTAAAAAAATATATGGTATGAAAAAAAAAACATAGTATGGATTTCGCTTTCTGCATTTATTTGGGTAAAAATATATTTTTGTGAACTATTTTACTCAGCATCATCATCATCATCAGCCCACGTTCGTCTACTGCTGGACATAGGCCTCTCCCATGGCATACGCCACTCAACTCGGTCCTACGTCTTACTCCTTCACCCGCCCGTTATATTAATAATATTGTAGACAATAATATTATATACTTAGTTGAGACCTGAAATGTTTACAAAAAAGACTTAAAACAACTTTAAGGTCCACAAAGAGCGGTCTTATCGCTTAGAGCTCTTCCAGCCAACCGGCTTTGCAAGGAGTGTGTGAAATTTAAGAGTTAGGTGTAATTTTAAAAGATATTTCATCTGGATTAAAGTTTTGAAAGATATCGTCCATTACCAGCGATTAATGAGTCGCTAAAGAGCGTAAAGTAAGAAAACTTGGTAATATTTTTGAGTTTATGCTTTCTCCCTCTTCTAGAGGTATATAATTTAGATTGAACATTGCATCCATGTCTTGCGATTGTTAAATTTATGCTGATTGTAAAGCAATATACTGATAACGATATACCTATAGTTAACAACATTGAGAGATAATAACAATAATATTTCTGATAAATTGATAACAAAAGTACTAATGACCGCATTTTATATTTTTATCTATTTCTATGGGAGATAACTATTTTATTTTCATTTTAATTGTTTGCACAAAAAAACCTAATAACTTTTATATCCCATCAATATAATTTTAATTAACACCACTAATGCTTCAATTCTTAATACAAATATCAAAACTTTAACTAAAAATTTTATAAAGGATAAATAACATGACGCTTAACAACACGCGAGATCGTGGCAAAGGCTAACCAATACCTATCGAAGAATAAAAACATTATGAACTTCCTCAGTTGCCTGCGCTGCGCTATACCTCTCGCAAATATATTCTCGCGCAATATTTAATTCTCATTTTGCTTCGCTTGTGAATTTGACAGTGTGATATAGAGAGTCACAAGTGTGGCATAGAATATCCCTCTTTGAGTCATATTCCCCATTACTGGGGATCATTAATAAAAATGATGGAGCGCCATCTAGAACGGTTGGAAGCGATTCTTATAGCTTAGTGCACTGGAGAGTCGAGAGTGGTGCGGATCTGGTCAGACCAACGCATCGGGCTACGACTTCGAGGTCTCTTTCCTTTAATTTTGCCAGTAACCATAAGCTTCTCTAGGTTTGCATCTTCTTTCCTTGCTATATGGCCGAAGTACTCGAGTACCCTCTTGAGCATTGAGCATAGAATATAATAATACTTTATTACAAACCACAAATATACAATAATAACCTACAGATCCAGATTTTATAATGTATGCTAGGTTATCAATCGGCGGTCTTATCGAACGAGGCAATTCTGGCAATTTTGTGCAGCTGATCTATTAGTCAATGTTTTGAGAAATGAATACTTTTGTTCTCAGGTGACTTCATTCCACCATGGCTCAAGACAACAGCAACTCTACCATGGAGATGGGCACCAGTGACCAGGTAAGAATATAATATATTATAGAGATATAACGAGTATATTTATATTTATTTAATGTTAGAATTGTACATACTTATACCAATCAAAAAGGTACCGGTGAGCGTGCATGAAGAATGTGATGAAAGTTGAGGAAGCGAAAGAGATGTGTCAGAATCGTACCAAGTGAAGACAAATACCTCTGCCTACCTTAACGGGAACCAGGCGTGATTATATGTATGTGGGCCAAACCCGATTTCAGGACAAACTAGTTTAGCCTAGGCAACTAAACTATGTATGGTATGTATCAAAAAGGAAAAAAAATAGTTCTTAATCATCATTATCATTATAATTATTTATACGTACATTGTACATACATATTTTTGATAATAATAAGCAAATCATTGATATCGAAAGAAGATTACGTTCTGCACCTGTTTTAATTAGACATCTTCCCTTAGAATAGAAATACTAGGGGTTAAAGTTATGTGTTTATTGCGTATTAAATTGCGTAATTTTTAATGATTGTGTAAAAAAAAGAATAATTTAGTTAATATAATTTAAGATGCAAAAAGATACAGTTAAGACTAACCTAAAATATATTATTATGGATAAAATAATAGTAATTTCGCCTTAGAATTCATGAACTAAATTAAGAATAATAATTAACAACATAAGTAATTTACGAGAATAATTAAATGGTTATTGTAATAATGGTGGGAAATCCCATCACTCAATTAGTTTTTAATAATAAGATATTTTTAAAAATCTTCAAAACACTATTCAAACTTTTAAAAAAGGACCAACTTTTCATGTGTTCTTTGACTAATTGGTAATTCGTTATAGACATGATAATAATTTGTGGGCAATACCTATTGTTATAGCGCGCATAAACTTATACTTAGTATGTCAAGCCGCGACGCTAACGTCATACGGGAATTCCTGAATGTATGTATACTTGAAACAAGTAGGTACGTATACCTAAGTATTGGTAAAATTATATCTGTTCTTACTAGAACATTAATTTGCTACTAACTTATTATTATGAGCCTACTGGATCCCAGGGCAAAAGCCTCCCTACTCTCTCTTTAACTGTCTCAGTCTAGGGCTATGGATTTCCATCCCTCCGCATATGAATCAAGGTCATCCCGCCATCTCTTCCTGGGTCTGCCGCGTGGCCGTTTGGTAGTAGGCGCCCATTCGGTTGTTATTTTGGCCCAATGTACCTCTTGCATGCGACAGACATGTCCTGTCCAGTCCCATTTTAAGAAATGCCGTTCAACTACTACTATTATTATATACCCGTCGTAAAGGAGCCTATTTTTATTTCAGGATCTAAGCTACACGACAAAATTTTTAGCTCAATCGGTTCTGCCGTTAGGCCGGGTTTACCGGGGGTAGACTTCCTTTGCATGGAGGTCGACTAGGTGGGTTCCCCAATAGTGCCAGTTATTCTACCGCCCGAACAGTGATGTGCAAACATTATTGTGCTTCAGTAGGAGGGCACTGTAGTTAGTGAAATTACTGGGCTAAAGAGTCTTATCATCTTAAATATGACCCTCAATTAAGAAGCGTAGCGCAGTGCACCCAGTAAAAATACTACAGGATTTTACTAAGGTAAAATCCTTTGTAAAATCCTGGGTATCACTGTACTAATTATGGGCACTGTTATCTCTTACCATCAGGAGAGCGTCTTGCTCGTCATCTTACTGTGTTGAATAAAAAAAAAGGCCGTAGAGAGGTCACAAACACCCACGCACATATTTTCATACTCGCATTTATTACAAAATATTTTGTTCGGATCAAGCAATGATAAAGTTTTAGTATAAACAAATACAAAACACAATTCTCATTATCGTTGGGGACATAATAGTTTAAATAATAACGCTTTTATGTAAATAGTTTAAGTAAATATCAATAAGCTACTTTAATCAGTTAAGAAACATGTATTAATCTGCGCCTAACTATGAACGTGATTTTGTTTTATCTCACAATCTACGTGTATGAAATAGTTTTTCTTATTTAATTTGAAAAATATTCCAAAATGGATGAAAACTCAATATTCGTGACGTTTTTTAAACGCAGTACATAATGAAAACTGCTATTCTGATTTTGATAAAATTAGAATGGTATTTTACTTGGAAATTATAATTATACCCGTTGAACAATTATTTTTATAATAGATACAGGCGCTATTGATGAAAATATTTCAACAAAGATCCCGACGAATTGTAAGTCTTTCTTCCTTCTAATAGGTCGGAAATTTATAATATTATTATTACTGACACTTCTATAAATTATGGAAATCTCGTCTCACAGTGATTATTATGGTCGTTCTCTTCCAAAGTCCAAAACGTTAAATATATATTATAAAAATAAAAAAAATATGTCAATTATGACAAATAGTTGTAAAATATTTTTCAAGAGACAAGTGAAGTTACTTGAGCAAGCTAGTGTTAGATAATATAATCAAGTCTGCTATCTATCTTTAATCTAGGTTTTATCGCTAAAGTTTAAAGCGTTATTATGAAAGTTAGGTTTTCCATAGACGGTCAGTGAACGTACTCGGATGCTCCGAGATAAACTGTGATAACCCTGAGTAAAAAAATACCAATTCAAGGTTTTAGGGTCAATGCACACTGGAGAAGTTTGCATTTTGTTTATTTAAAATAAGAAATGTTCAAATAAAAAGTTAAAATAAATGCCTAGCTATTAAACCTGTGGATCCTACATCAGACCAGGTCTACAATATATAATATAGAGTACCAGGAAGGAATAAAGTCATTTGTATAATAAAATATGATTTTCGCATTGTACTGTTACTAAATTTTAATATATATAATGTTGTTTTAAAATTTATTATTATTTCATATAATCTAACTGAAATTTATTATGCTTTAAATTAATATAAACAGTTCAAATTTTTATGCATTCTAAAATATACATACTCTACCTTATTTTGCTCCCTACGCCATAATAAAACCTGACGCATTTCTATTTAAATTACTTTCAATGAAGTTTATCTTTCAAGTAGTCCTTGACCAATGAACAAAAGGTATGATAGCTAAACAAATTGCCTTTTATTTTTCTATACATATGTAGGTACATATGTACGTCTTCACACTTATCAAATAATTTGAATTTTTTACTTCTTTGCGATTTAAAATTCCAATGACTTCCGACTCGGGAAGCGCAACTAGTGTGATTCGACCCTAAGACTGATGACTGATGCCCATTTTGTTGGTGTACATTGAACGGAATGGGTGTAACATAATAAGTATTGTTTAGCATTAAGATAAACGTAAATCAAGTGAAGTGAATGAGATACCTTGGCTTTTATTATCAGTCGTGCGTGTCGTATAGAATTGAACACAAGTCAATGAATTGAGGCAAGTCGTGAGTTGTGTTGTGGAGTGTAAACGATTCTCCGAGTAATGTAAGAAACTTTATGATAATTGCTAGTTTTTCTACGAGTAATATTACAATCGTGTACGTTCTAATTGTTTCTCTGAGTATATGGATTTTATCAAGTAGGCAATGACAGAAAATAGAAATATTTGTTAGAATATATTAATGCGATTGTGTTATAATTATTTAACTCAATTTAAGGTTAATAAGTTTTTGGTAACTTTACATAGGTATTAATCAGGATATAGGCGCAACGTCTATTAAAATACTTAACAATATTTTATCAGATTTACTAAATGTACTCAAAAAAATCAAAATAGATCAAGCCGTTTTGGTGGAATTTGACGATGAACACGGCGACGCGATTCGAATTTTTATACAAATTTAATGCAATCTTTGTGCTAAGCTACTCGTATTTAAATACTAAGTAATCCAAAGTAAATAAACCAAATAAAATGCCATATTGACTTACTCGTTCTCAAATATCACACTTACTGCACAATAATAGTTATAATTTTTTAAATAAATAGATTTAGTTACACTTGTCAGTAGTGAAATATTATAATAAGTAAAAATGTCTACTTCCCGGTACTTGTTCAAATTTAATATGAACATGTCAATCAGATGACAATGAAAAATAATATTATGTATTAGTACTGTACACAGTACACACATAATAAATAGAGGCATTATGTCACAACTTTAAACTAGATTACCTATAGTATAGAGTCAGTCATATTTATACAGACTTATACTGATGTATATATTTTTTATTAGGAAAACAAAACGTCCACTTGCAATTATAGGCATCTTAAAAACGTACTTGACAGAAAACGAACTCGGTAAGGAGTCTTTTGTAAAATTTAAAATTACGCTTTCTTGAGATGTGTCACTGTGATCTTAAGTGGACGAAAAGTTTATTTCAGTTTATTTCTATTTATTTGGTGTAAATTTATTAACAAATGGGACAAACGTTTGTGTGATCCACATATATATGTTTCTGGTCTGGGTGGCTTTTTGTACCTTTTATAAGTATGTATTTACAAAAGAAAAGTATATAGGTATCATATTCGTTATCCTAACCACCATGACACAAACATTAAGTTGCTTAGCTTGGGGTTACGAAATGTCCTGAAATGTTTATTTATTTATTAAATTGTCTTTACGACTCTCTTTATTATTTAAATTCTGGGTTTTCGTTAGTAGAAGATGTCATAAAATTGGTAAAACCAATTATATTTATTTTCCTCAAATAATGTGCCTATTTGCGGAATTAGGTATTAATTAAAATTAATTATAAATGTAACTAAGCACTATCTTCGGTCACGGGGTTTCCTAAAGATAATAATTGTCAATAACTTTGAGATACATATATAATTTATCTCTGTATAGTGCCGTTGATTTCACGGAGTTGAACTGCAAAACAGGTCTTGTAAGAGTACCTTTTTATTATATAAATTTAGGCAACAGTGTAATATCCAATGAATAATAAACAGTAGAACTATTGAGAACAATGTATTCTATTTTATTAATAAATATACCATAAAAATTACTATATTATTGAAGCGATTTGGTCTGTTGAAAGGAATAATGGGTTTATGTGCTTTAACAACATAAATATTATTATAATTTATATAAGCACTCGCTGAATTCATACAAAAATACTGTATAACACTGTGTCTCTATGCACCACCTCTTAACATCAAGCGAGCATCGTGCTCGTCTCGCTCATACACATAATAATATACTATAATCTTTCGCGATTTGAACTCATGTTTATTTATTAATCGGGACTTATTGCGTAATAATTGTGAAAATGTAGTGTTATAATATAGTTTTATGTAGTATGTCGTTTGTTAGTTTTACAAACACATTATAAAACCATTCTCGTCGTTTCGGCTCAGTTACATGAGCCGTGGTCACAAGGAGACTCTCGTGAGCCAGGAGTCTCTCTCGTTAAAATAGTTACGCGATAAGTCCCGATTAATAAAATTAACATAAGAAAATACTGTCTTTTATCTACTTTTTGTGTACAAAATAACTGAATCGATTACTGTGCACATGATATATGTGCGATGATAATATAAAGTTTGATTGCTACTAGAAATGTCACGAACCAAGGGTAGTTCATTGTGGCAAATGAAAATTAACTTCATTTTGTAAGCCTAACATGGATACATCTCTCTGTTGATTGTACATTACCGTGCTTCGGTGGGAGGGTACTGTAGCTAGTAACATTACTGGGCTAGAGTCTTAACATCTTATGCTTACGCAAAAACAAAATGGAAGAGCAGGCACTCTCAATACAGGCATTGTCGCCTACCCTTGAGAGTGTCTGGTTCAAACCCACCTATTGTAAAAAATTGTAACTGAAATAAATATTTTTTTCTTTTCACTTTCATCTTATGACTCTTTGAGTAAGAAGGGTCGGTATAGTGCACCTAGGATTTCACATCATTGTGGAATTCTAGGTGGCACTGTACTGATTATGAGCAGTGTTATCTCTTAACATCAGGAAATCGTCTTGCTCGTCTTCTTACTTCTTCGCAAAAAAAAAAACCAAAGAGTTTAGAATACCATTATAAATGACGCATATAACTTGTTTTATCGAGACGTACTCAAGAGGTTTAAGGAAAGTCCCGTAACAACGCGTTACGGTGATTCATTTCAGCTAAATATCTACAATAATAACTTGTTATCTATTTAGCAAATAATTATCAAGTCAATTATCCCACTAAAATCATCGTAAATTTGTCAGAATGTATCAGAATCATTTTAATTAACTTCAAAACCTCTACATACATTCTTCAGCAAGTCCCGAACTTGGACGTTTTATAACAACTAATGACCACATAATTTGTTTTAGAATACGAAGTACTATAATATCAAGAGAAGTATAATATGTATACACACCTAATTCAAAATATGTTTTATAAACTATTATAATTTTACAAATACATACAGCAATTAACTCCTAATACCATAATCTACCTATTTTATATCAATTAAATAAAAAAAATGTGTAATACGTTCCTTAGCTAAAGATTTCAGCGGGTTAAACCACAGAGCGCTGCTAGTCACGTTATAATTACGCCTAATTAAAATTTAAGGATTTTTTTTGTAATTACAGTACGCTTGTAGAGGCTTATTTTATTTTCAAGGTTACGCGCGAATGTTGAACTCGGTTAATTACTTTTTCCACTGAAAAAAATAATTACAATCTTCGTTAAGTGGCGGATTCAG
Organism: Hemithea aestivaria; assembly: GCA_947507615.1. Taxonomy (NCBI): domain Eukaryota; kingdom Metazoa; phylum Arthropoda; class Insecta; order Lepidoptera; family Geometridae; genus Hemithea; species Hemithea aestivaria. The sequence continues at coordinate 13,792,588 of OX382328.1, forward strand.
GATTTTCATTTATTCACCTTGTTAAAATCCACGGTTGTAATATGAATATGGATTTTGAATAAATTGATGCCAAGGAGCTTATTAAAAATGTTTATTAATAACTAATTGCAAGCACTGAAAACAAACAAAACCATTACTTTTTTTAAAATTGACTATAAATTAAAATCACGAAAATTTTTTGTCCAACAAAAATCAAAAATCATTTTGACAAGATTGGTAATAGCTTGAGATATATGTACACAACATCTCTATTAAAAACACCACCCCTTAAATCTGCCTCTGCCCACATAATCAATTATTTATCATCTATTTATAACAAAAACCTTTTACAGGTGCTGGTGGCATCCAAGAGCAAGAAGACAACATACATAGTCGGCTTCGTAGCCATGTTGGTAGGCATAGGTGTGGTCGTGGCTTTAGTGGTGGTATTTACGGGCAATGAAGGCGGAGTCGCCGATCCTATAGTCTCCACAACCGAAGGGCCGACGGTCCCCGTGCCGATATCTCCTACTGAACCTACGACGACGACGACGACTACGACTACGACTATCGCGCCTACGGATCCGCCTGTGACTGAGCCGTCGGTGACTGATCCACCACCGGATCAAGAACTACCATTAGAGCTTGAGGAGTTGATTTCTGGAGCGTTTGCGCCCTTGTCCTTCAATGCTTCATTCACATCAGGTAAGTGTCTATGCCTTTTTAGTTTTTTTGAATAATGATCTTGCCTTTATTCCACTCGATTAAACTAATATTAAAACTATAATATCTAAATTTTTATTAACGTGCGTATACTTCAGCTTCATATGATTTCTTATAAGTTAGATTGATATTTGTCAATTCTTCTAAGTCTAGGTGTATCATAGCTAATAGGAAATTACAATAGAGGGAGCATTGAACATGCCTTCGTGCACCCTCTATGCTTTTCTATAGCTAAATATGAAAGATTATAGCACTTCATTTGGCTCGATTGCCATAATTCAGAACATAGCGCACTTTCTTTTCATTATGTACATTTTCACGTGAAAATTACCTCTCCACTTGAAACAAATGGGTAAATACGGTGCCGGCACGAAATATGAGGATAAATCGGAAGGTAGGCATCACTAAAGGAGTCTGCCCATTACACCGTATTATAATGTATCAGAGGACCGGAAAGTATCGTACGCCCATTGTAATATGGATCATCAACGTTTTGAGCCTTTATGCAGTCCGTATGATGGCCGTATATAACCTGCATGTGCTGTATGTTCTGCTGTCTATATTATGTAGTGGACAGGGAGTGTGCAGTAGTACCTGCAAAATATTCATGTCGGCATTTGTTTCCGCTGGGCCCCTAGAAAAGTTCCAATCCTTGTGGCTAATGTCAGAAATGTACTAGGATGACAGTCGTTCTGGAAAAAAAACAACGAGTATCACTATCATCTCAGTAGTACATTAGCCACAAGGGATTGGCGATTGTCTAGGGGCCCTGGTCGGTGACGGAACGGTCTAGTGGGCAAAGTCTATTTTTCAATACAAATAATATTTTTTTTATTTGCCACTTTCTAATTACGGTCACGCAATATGGAGCGGTGTAATGGACAGTCTCCTTAAATCGGAAGGTAGGCATCAATAACCATCAATATCTCTGTAATCCAATCAACTGCGAGATTAGAGCTTCATGGAGCTGATTGGAAACCTTATTCGGGTGAATTGTGATTCGGTTTCTATTTTCTATGGGTGCATGGGGTTGCCGTTCTTACTGCCGTTGAATATTGTATCTATAATAACTATAATAAAAATGTAAAAGGTCAAATTCTGTACATTGAAGATATTTTTAAAAATGTTGGGGGCACTGTATGAACGATACTGGAGTAGAAAATGTAATAAAAAATCATTTCTGTAAATAAACAAGCCAAGATTTTTATAAGGCCAATCTTGACCTGACTGCTCCACACACATTTATAGGCTATAATCGGGACCTACAGTTTAACGTTTCATCCGAAATACGGTAGCGTCCAGACGAGAAAAATACCACAGCGATTTTATATAGATCCCCGAGCCATATAAAATATAGCTGGACTCCGACTCGATTTCCGATCCCGACTTTGCGATCTCGCCTCGAGATTGCATTTCCTAACCACATCCCACCTAATGAAAAGTGCAGATGCGGTCGATGATGAATCACTTAAGATGTTAGGCACGAGTGATACCTATTCTATACCGTGATGATTCCCAGGTTGTTTTATCATTAAATCTAAAGACAGTATCGACGTTGTCATCACGCCAGTTCCACGATGACTTAATACAGCTAACAGTCACGCTACAAACAATAACACACTGAAATGTGGATTAACTAAGTGTATAATTGCAGGAAACGACCTGTTGTATAGGAATGAGAACGACGACTTGGTGCTGTTCGACATTGACACGAATACCTCGACACCGCTCATCTACAATTCTTCAGAGGTAAGACTTTTCTATGTCAAGTTAGTGTTGAATTCTTGAACAGTTGGTTTAAAACGAGCAAGTTGCGAGAGCTGCGTAGAATTCATAGGAGTTTATAGTTTCGTAAATTTGTTCTATTTACGCGGTGTGTTAGGTGACTTTATACATAAAACCGCTATTTAGTGTTCGTGTATTTGGCCAGCTATATTATTATGTTTGCCATATATGTGTTGAAGTCCGAATAACGTCGTTGTAAATTGGTAAATATAGACAAATAGAGCCACTTTACATCGTCGTATTTTGGTAAATAGAACAAATACGCAAATTCGAAAAGTGATGAGCCGCATCTCATAGGCTCTTGCGATATAGGACGCTGTAAAGGTGCATCCATACTATGGACCGAATGATTCGCCGAGTCGTTTGGCGATACAGTTTTGTCTATGCCGACAAATATACCGGAGTCATCCGTCCATAGACAAAAGTTGTTTGTGCATAGAAAAACTGTACCGGCGAACGACTCGGCGAGTCATTCGGCGCATAGTGTGGACGCACCATAATAGTAGGTAATCATCCATTAACATCAGGCGATCGTCGAGATCGTCTTGTTCAAAAGCTAACATAGAAAAGAAAACTGAACTTTCATCCTGTTTAAAAACGATCATACCTGTAAGATTTAAATCTTAGCCGAGAATGATAGTTTACATTACAACAGCTTGCTCGTTTTAAAGATGTTTACGCTTGTTTTAGTAAAATATTCACAAGGAACTGTTACACATTGGATGTATTGAACTCGAGAAAAGCGCGTGTATATATAATATGTTTTTTTTTTACATTTTAAACGTTCCTTGTAAATAAAACTAGCTTTACGCAGCGGTTAAACGCGCTGAAAATTTGCCTATGTGTTATTCAAAACAAAGTCTATCTATAAATCAAAAGGCAGCCTATTCAGTTCTGGAGTTTATGTGTGAATAGGTAACAAACACATTTAAGTACACACCCATACACATCCAGACATCCATACTTTTGTATCAACATCTTTTAAACTATCTGAGAATAGCATTCGATTTCTTTTAATAAGTCATTCTCTATATATATTTTTTGTTGATAAAACCCATTATTTTGCTTCATTTATAATATTAGTAGGATATGTAATATTTTTTACCAATAAATTGAGTATGAGCATGAGTATGACAGGCAGGGATTTGATCCCGCCTTCTAGGTTCAGTCTGCTGCCATCTACGGCCGCATTGTCGCTCAACATCACGCGAGATCGTGGTCGTAAAGGCTAACCTATAACAAATAAAATAATAAACAGGTTTATATCAGGGAGTAAAATAAATTCAAGACAGCAGTTATAAAATGCTTCCAACATATCGTCCGTATTCATAAACTCGTGAAAGACTAGACGAGAGCTCACTACTGTATTCATAAAACTAGGTTCACATCAGACAGTCTATTCATATTTAAGTTGCTCTTTCTGTGGAGTAAAGTATCGCTTTTCTGCATTTTCTATGAAACATCATGAGAATGAGGTTTTAAAAATATTTTAAACGAAATTTCGTCAAAGGTTTTCATATAGAATAAGGGACTACGACTAGCCTATTGGTTTACAATTCGTAAAGTCTTTTTGCGACTTTTTATCGAAGATTCCTGAACCGTTTTAGATTTTATTAAAATACTTTACAGGATATGAATTAAAATGTGCGATTTGCCCTCGCTTATTTAAATCAAGCTCATGTTTGGAAAGTTAAATAGGTATATTTATTTTATCTTAATTTGTTTTTCCTTTGTGTCATGGTATTAATAAATCAATGGAAGGAGCTAGACGCAGGTCTTAACATCAGGTCTACCGTGATCAGCAGGGGTGTTAGCTAACGTTTAATTTCCAAAGTTCTACTTGACACTGCACTGCGATCGTCAACCTAATAAGTTAAGTAATACCTTATAAAATTGTAAAGTCTGATATGTAGAGTAATTTCCCTAATTTTTCTAACCAATTAAACGATTAGCGAAATAATACAAGAGTAAATTTTGATGAACAAGTACGACGCTTATAAATTTAGACGTTCGACAATTTCTCCCCTTGTATTAGAGTTTGGAGTAAGTAATCGAGGATATACTCCGTAGACTGTTTACTTGGGTTTGGTTAGTAAAGTGAAAAAAGCTTAAGCGTTATTCCAGGGTCTATTCTATGTAGATACAAAATTTCAGCTCAATTGGTTCAATCGTTTAGGGGTGAAGAGCTATCAAATAATTACGGACACATAGGTACATTCATAATTGTAACGTCCGTGGCCCAGTGGTCATACGTCTGGCTTTTAATCCGGAGACCCTGGGTTCAAATCTCAGTATGTGGCAAAAAGTTCGCCTGGACGCTACCGTGTTTCGGAAGACACGCAAAACTGTGGGTCCCGGCTGTTTCCTATAAGATATGTAGGAGGCAGTCGTTAGGTCATGTTGCAGGCCCTGTTGTAATCTCGGCGACCTGAAACTGCAACATATAGGTTCGCCACACAACCTATAAATTGTGATTTGACTCTGACAGTGTAAGTAGGGTAACCTGTTCTGTTGGAGTATAAACCCCAATTATAATTTAACATTTATAATATTGGTTGGATTAAAAAAAATTTAGATACACACTTAAGCCGCGTCTCGAGCTCCTGTTTTGGTTCAATCATTCAACCTGAGCATAACAACATTTAAAAAGAATCTCAGCGATTTTGACTTCTTGTTTGCTCCAACAATATTTTTTGCTGCCATATCCGATGGAAAGCACGTACAACAAAACATAATATCAATATTCATCAAATCGCCGAGATTTTTTTGGATGTTGTCATGCTCATGTTGAATGTTTGAACTAAAACAGGAGCTGGAGACGCGGCTTCAGTTTAAATCTGATTTGTCCACGGTAGGCACATAATATTTCTTTAATTATAATAATTACTTCTGTAATAATTACTATGGGTCTATATGGGGTAATTGTTTGGTGAATCACCTTTATCAGATGTATGTATTTATATAATTCTAGTGAAAATGTTCATCATAATAATAGTGCGAAATAAACTATAATTATATAGTGTGAGGATATTTTTATGCGAACTAAAAGTGCTGTTCTGATTTTGTTCACTACCATTATATCCCATAAAATAGTGTACGTACCTGCATATTTAAACAAATATTACGGATAGCTAAAGTTTTATATGATTGCCTTTGTCCACGATTTCGCATGATGTTAAGGGCCGTAGATGGTGGTAGAATAAACCTAGAAGGCGGGATATATGCCTCCCTGGTTTCAATGATCATGACACGATACACAAAAACGTTTATATACCAACGTAACTAAAATAATTTTTATTTTTTTGTGTGTTTGAATTTGTTTTTGTCTACGAGATACATAGTCAACAAGTAAGCCTAATTTATAAGCTCCGACGTTGAATTATGGGAGGGTAATGGGAAGCATCAAAGTCTCATCAAATTGTGTCATTGGTTATTTCGTTAGGCAAATTGGTTGTGACGGTGTTTACGAACGTTGTCTATTAAACTGTTGCCTACTTTGGAAGGTAAACCTTGAGGCTTCAATGTCAATGTACAAAAATACCTACAAATTATCTTTAAATAATATTAGAGGATAAATGTTTGTTTCTAAAGAAAGCTAACATTTTATATTGCACTATAATACAATGCCTATGATGTCATATTATTTACATTCTTATTTATTTCTGCAACGCAGAAGGTTGCGGGTTCGATTCCCGCATGGGACAAATGTTTGTGTGATCCACAGGTATTTGTTTCTGGTCTGGGTGGTTTTTCAATATCTATTATAAGTATGTATTTACAAAAGAAAAGTATATTAGTATTATATCCGTTATCCTAACCACCATATTACAAGCATTAAGTTGCTTAGTTTGGGGTTAGGTGGCGCTGTGTGAAACGTCCTGAAATATTTATTATTGTTATTTATTATTCAATAATAGTACCTACTGTGTTCCGAACTGAAGCGATTTAGGAATTAATAGCTCAGAGGGCGTATTATTATTTTTTTTCAATTTTCATTGTCATTAGCACACCCGGGGGGTTTTTACCGGGGGTAGACTTTCTTTGCAGGAGGTCGACTAGGTGGGTACCCCAACAGTGCCAGTTATTCTACCGCCTGAACAGTGATGTGCTTCGGTAGGAGGGCACTGTAGCTAGCGAAATTACTAGGCTGAAGAGTTTTAACTGCTTATGACTCTCAAGTAAAAAGCGTTGGCGCAGTGCACTAGGTAGCACTGCTAATTATGGGCAGCGTTATCTCTTACCGTCAGGAGAGCGTCTTGCTCGTCTTCTAACTTCGTTGTATAAAAAAAACACTTTGTGGAAACTTAGTTTAACCTTACGATTTTATTAAAGAAAACGACATTATCAGTAAGACGTCTCTTGAAGATAAGATATCTCACAATGGACAATGGATAATAATGCATATATCTACTTGATATTTCAATTATGTTTGTAACACTGTTAACTATCTTACTTTATATTATAAACGTGAAAGTTTGTAGGAATGGATATCTGGATGTTGGTAACTCTTTTACACCTAAACCAATTATCTGAAAGTTGGTATAGAGATAAATAACACATAGGCTACTGTACCTACAGCGGGTAAAACCGCTGTGCGCAACTAGTAATATTTATAAAGCTGGGATCATAGACGCATACCTAAAAGAGGTTTTTTTTCATGTGACATTATTATTCAATGTTTTCGAAATTAAATCCATTCAGTCGATTGTCTTATAAATATTCATTGTAAATGAAAACATGCATTTAAATGCTTTATTATTTAGTGTTGCATTGTGCTGTTTAATAGAGGTTTACAATTTCTGTGACGAACTCTTAGGTCGTTGGTAAGGTGAAATATCTAGTAATAAATTAATAAAGCAAGGTTTTACGTGACTGAAATGTTGTAATACTAATAGTGCCCAGCGGTTTTATCCGCTGATATTCTAGATTCTAGGGCCTAAGCTATCCACATACTCTGCATTTCAGCTTAATTCATCAGTTGTTTAAGCGCGTAGGTCAAGGGCTAAGGTAAATCTGTGTCATACACAGATTTACCTTCAACCTTCGCATTTTTTTATTATATTTTTTTAATGTTATTGTAAGCATAGAGCTCAAACGTATGATGTACGGAGTTGTTACACCATGTTTGAGTTTGAGTTTGAATCCAAGAACTATTTTTGAAAACATTTTGATGAATAAGTAATTTTAGCTAATATAATACATACCGTAAGGTTGCCATAATGTATGTTTTTGTTGGCAGATTCTTCATCAAGCAACGAGAGTGACGTCGTTGGCCCCCGACGGCAACCATGTTGCTCTGGCGTATCACGCTATACCAGTAAGTAATAAATACTTTTTTATAATTTCTATAGAAAAATGTCATCTTTAAAGGAAACAATGTTTAGATCTGGATTTATCCAATAGGGATGTTGACTAAAATTTTTTTGTCCATAATGTAGATTATTGAAAAATATTAGACACATATTTTTTTATTTGTAAATCTGACAAAAAACGTGGGAGATACAACTCACTAAAGTTGCTTGATCGTGACGTCACACCGTCACTAAATCTAGTACATTTTTGTTTAGTGGTGTGACGTCACGCGTCCCAACACAGAATCTAATAAGCATTAATGTCAGCTTTTTTATTTATTTTAATTGCAAGAAAAAAATACGTGTCGTATATTTGTTATTATTAAAAATACGGATAATTGTATTTTAAAAATGTTGACATTGTCAACATCCCTATTCATGAAAAACCTAACAGAAAATACTAGATCAATATTTCCACGGGAATTCGAGTTGAATAACCGTTGGGATAATTTTTTTGCGTATTTATAACATATTTTAAACCGGCGCTCCACTTCGTGGCAATTTGCGTTATTCTCATTAAAATGTGCTTATAAGCACTATAATTTTAAATTTACTTTTTGAATGAGAATCTAAGATTTTATAAATAACATTTTACATTTCGCTTTGACATTTCTGCGAAATGGCAGCCCTACCAACTACAATCCTAAAAAGATTAACCTTATCTTTTCAATAATAACGAATATCTTTCTAGCTACTCAAGTTTGTATTTAATTACACGGAAATTGACACAGATAATTACAAAAAGTCTTCATTATCTCTCACACAGTAATTACACTAAGAAAATACTAATAAATAAGTATAAGACTAACTACTTTTCAATTATAACGAATATCTTTCTAGCTACTCAAGTATGTAAGTAGGTACACGGCAAGTGACACAGATAATTACAAAAAGTGTTCATTATCTCAAACAGTAATTACACTAAGAACATTATCTGTATTACAGTAAATACTAATACCTATCTAAGTAGTTAAACGATAAGCGGGGATTTGTTACTACAGTCGCAAATACGAGCATGAGATAAACCTACATTTAAAATAAATACTCTGTAGAAAATAGTGGACAAATAAGGTGGTAAATAGTATTTTTCGGGGGCACACGAGGGTTATGTGGAACCCCGCGCAGGTCAACTCCAAGGGATATACCCACTAAAATAATTCGGCGGATGGGTTAAATTATGACAATGCTCAGTTTAACGGGGGGTAGACTTCCTTAGCAGGAGGTCGTCTAGGTGGGTACCCCAACAGTGCCAGTTATTCTACCGCCGCGCCTGAGCAGTGATGTGCAAACATTACTGTGCTTCCGTAGGAGGGCACTGTAGCTAGTGAAATTACTGGGTTAAAGAGTCTTAACATCTTATAACTCTTGAGTAAGAAGCATTGGTGCAGTGCTCCTTGAATTTCACATCATTGTGAAATCCTAAGTAGCACTGTACTGATTAGGGGCAGCGTTATCTCTTAACATTAGGATTCTTGCTCGTCTTCTACCCCATCACATAAAAAAAGGAAGGGAACGGTTTACCCTGTCTACTTGACCGACAATGTCGGTAATGATCGAAACCGTGTCGGTAATATACTACTTATGTTAAAAACATATATTGGTGACGGTAACCTCTCATTGTCTCACTGTCTGTCCCTAACATAAAAGAAATATATGCGCTGAAAGCATCAACGGTAGAATCCTGTTTGTTAATCCAGGGTCTAGGATTCATCATGTTCCTGCCCTTATCCTACACTATGTAGGATCGGCACTTAGTAAACTAGTATTACATACTTACTTTTAACGTTTGCTCTGTTATATATTATTGTATAAAAAGTACATCCGTAATTGGACATAAGAATTAGTATATAGTTTTAGATAACTAAGTTTATTAAGGTCTGTGGATGTTGTGATTAGAATAAATAAAATAAAATAAAATAAACACGTTTTTCTCCTCCATTCTTCTCTATCATCCGTCATATCTGAATCCACTCCCCTAGCACGCATATCCTCTTTCACACAGGTCATCCAAACCTTTTTCGGGCGCCCCCTTCCCGGATAACCACTTATCACCATATTCATGGACTTTTTGGTCACACATGATTTTCATCCCTCCGCTCCCGCGCAATGTTTAATTAAGTACATAATCAAGGGTCTAGGATTATGTACTTAAATAAAACATTTATGCTCAATCATTTCTTCCGTTTAGACGTGAATACAACATGCACAATAGGGAAAAATATTATGAAAGCTTATTCGCTTTGTTTTAACTAGTGTTTTGATTTTATACTCGTACCTGTATAGAGTATAGAGAGATGTAGTCTGAGTCAATTCAGACTCCTGTAAGTGTATCCATTTCTTTATATTAAAATGCCTCTTGGCGTTGGACTTTTATGTGTCCATGTCGTCTAAAAACTCGGGTTTAGCCTGTGTGAGAGTGACATATTAAAATTATCTTCAATTCTCATCTAAATAATCGGTGATCATTTGGAAAACAAAGGCCCGCTCATGTTGCCAATCACAATGATAAATATACGTATGGATTATGACGTAATCTCGTATTGTATGAAATTAAAATGAACTATGGCACGTGTACCGCTAACAATGATAAAAGTGTAGTAAGAATACAATTTTATTTTTTATACAAAGAAGCAAAGTGAAATTTTAAAAACTTTTTAAAAACAAGCTTTTATTATTATTACCATCTAGCACCATAAAGTATTCGTCAAGACGAATCAAATGAGCCCAAACTCGATGGCGTTGCATCGTTTAATAACAGAGTTCCTATGGCCATCTTCCAGCTCCATCATCAGATCAGCTCGCTCGATGTCATAAAAATATTGCATTGTCATCCGATTTATGCATGCATGCAAATTTTCAACTCAATCGGACACCGGGAAGTGGGTCAAATTTAACTTGCAAGATTTGATTACACACAGACAGACAGACAGACAGACAGACAGACAACAGACAAGTGAAAGTAAATAAAGAGCAAGACGCTCACCTGCAGTTAAGTGATAACGCTGCCTATAATTAGTAGGTACAGTGCCACCCAGGATTTCACACCATTGCTGTGAAATTCTATGCGACCAAACACTTTTACTCAAGAGTTAGATGTACATAAATCCAGAGAGATCTCGAGATAAACTTTTTTCCATTTAACATTGCTGTGCTTCGGTAGAAGGGCACTGTAGCTAGTAAATTACTGGGCTGAAGAGTCTCAACATCTTATGACTCTCAAGTAAGAAGCGTTGGCGCATTGCACTTGGTAGCACTGTACTAATTATGGGCAGCGTTATCTCTTACCATCAGGAGAGCGTCTTGCTTTTCTTTTTATTTCGTCGTATAAAAAAAAATATCCATATTTTATGCATAGTTTTAAAGATATCGTTGATGAAAGTTAAGGCAATAAATATTGGATTTGCCAGTACTACCGAAGCCTATATTGCGCGCAGTCTGAATAGCGCTTGGCCTATATTTATTTGAGCATGTTTGGGTTTAGCTAGAGGAAATTTGACAAATGAATCGCGTAACAGCGGAAAACAGCACGGGAGAATCATTAAAAACATTATTTTATGGCTACACCTTTTTCCACCCTGTACAGCGAGATAACATTGATTCTGTAGGCAAACACTTGAAACTCCCCGCGTCGGTGCCTGTACACACAATCACACAAGTGTAAACATTTATACAACGCACCCAAAATGAGATATTCGCAAAACGGGGGTAGGTTGTACACGGCACAATAAAGTTGGCTTAGTTTACTTGCATTTCCTAGAGAGTAAGCGGCTAAAGAACGGCTAACTCTAATTCGATTCTCTCTAATCGAAGAGGCAAAAGAAGCCGCTTTTTACGAATATTACAATTATTGCCGAAATGTCTATGTAAGTTGGATTCAGTGTGTGTTGTGTCCTCATCAAGCCTAAACTGCTGAAATTTGATATATATGTAGGTAGCGGTTATTATAATATAAAGATAAATTGTGGAATAATACTTAATACATAAAAGCACTTCAGCGGGTTAAAAGAGAAGTTTTTTAAAACTCAAAACAATAAGAGATTAGTACCGAATAGATTGTAGGTTTTATTTATTGTAAATTATTTAAAAAAAAAATCTGTTTACAGTGAATCTGATTTAGAGAGTTCCCTATTTTTTAAAGACTATAATATTAAATTATTTACCAGGGTATCAGAATTAAGTGCATCATAGAATTTATATTTTGCATTGTCAATAAAGAGTGTCACAAACCAGCTGTAAATACAATTATTATTTCTGATTAAGACATAATAAGCAAGTGTATATAGGTATAATGCCAATTGTATAAAATGTCAAGAATATGATAGTACCTCTAGTATTGATTCAGATGTTTTATAGAAGTGGTGCGTTATAAATAACGGAGTAAAAACAGAAGAATACCGTTTATAATTTGCCAATAGGGAAAAAACAATGGACTATCACGTCATTTGTCATAACAATTAAATAATTAATAAACACATACCGCACATCCAATAAAATACTGACGCACCTAACTCAAAAATAGACCTGTGGATGATGGACTTATGACTTTAATATGGGGTTACTGTCGCCTAAAAAGTGTAAAGGCCTTCTTGGCTTCACAGAGCATCATGTCGGAACATTGCTTTAATGACCGCATGGTTTTGTCCACTGGTTGGTAACTAGCCACGGCCAAAACCTGCGACCAGTAGCCGAAGCCTTCTAATAAACTATAAATGAGAAAGGCACGGGAGAGAGAAATGGAGGACTCTGGAATAGATAAAAGGGCACAAAAACCAAAACGATTATACTCTTCACTACTATAAAACAGTATTTACTCACTAGGTACTATAAAACAGTTTGGTTTGAAATAATAGCATATAATAACCAAGCAAGGCAGGGTAAAGCGGCAAGACGGTGGGGCAAGATATTTTAAAATAACCACATTCCTTTTTTCAGGTGTACAGGCACAGTTTCCTCGCTAAGTATGCAGTAATAGACATCGTAAGTGGGGACCAAATCGACATCATCCCCCCAATCGTGCCCGCGGATGAAGAACCTTTGATCCAGAACTTCCAATGGGGTCCCACAGGAACTTCCCTAGCCTACGTCTACTATAATAATATTTATTACAAGAGCAGCTTGGACAGCACGGTTGTGCAGATTACAACTAATGGAGTGAGGGATGTTATTTACCATGGGATTCCGGATTGGGTTTATGAAGGTAGGAGTTTCGCCTTTCGCAATTTGTTTACGGAAGAGGTGTTAGTAATTATTAATCTCTGTTTATCGCTTAGCTTTCCTATTTAATGCTAATTAATGGGTAAATGCCCCTTTCGCGTATAAATTAGGCTGATTATAATTTGCGCTTTTTGATTTAACATCTAAACAGCGCTACTTTTATATATTTAAAAATATTATATTACTAACAGCGCTCAGAGACGCGGTTTTACTCGCTGAAAAGGGTCTAAACCTTTTAGATTGCATAATTTAGTTGAGTTGGTAAGAAATTCACACGCACACACACATACATACACACACACTGGCGGATCCAGGATTTGGTTCTGGGGCGGGGGCCAAGGTGCAGACAGGCAAAAAAATTTTTATTTTTACTACGTAAAGTGTGTGTTTAGCTCGCTCTGAATAGTAAGAAAGTTCAAATATCCTTAATTGCTGCGAGCGACGAGAATAAAATTATAATCTTGACCATGAAATATGTGCAAAATTCGTAACTCTACAATGCTTCTGGGGGGGCCTTGGCCCCCTGGCCCCCCCCTAAATCCGCCTATGTACACACACACACACACTAGAATGTTGGCACTGCATATACTCGTACACATATAAGAGCTGAGACATTCACACAAATACTTGCATTATAAGCATCATTTTGTAATTAGAGTGATCTTTCTCCAAATTGTATTGACCAATTTTCCGTTACCCTTTTCAGAGGAAATTTTCTCTTCATACAACGCGCTCTGGTTTTCCAAAGACGGCAGCAAGTTGGCATACGCCTCATTCGACGATACCAGTGTACGCATCATGAGGGTTCCGCACTACGGCACGCCTGGTTCCATCGGTTCTCAGTACACCACTCATCATGAAATACGCTATCCTAAGGTAAGGTTACATATTATTACTTCGTTGGTGCAGTGAACCAAACGGAGTCTTGGCCTCTGACATCAGAAGACGTGCTTGTCTTGCTTTAGCACTTTAGCACTCAAGACTGAGATTGAGAGTCCGCAGCAAAAAATAAAAGAAGCAAATTAAACATGCCAAAACTGGAGCTTATAATCCCTTTGAATTTTCTTTTAAATAAGCAGTACGAAAATCAATAATTCGTAGCAATATTTTGTACTAGAGTAGAGACCCTATAGATACCCCTTGACCATGTTGCCCCTGTTTGCCATCTTCACCTCCAAAATGAATGTAGTCCAAAAATAAATCTATTATTTTCGTACTAATTATCGACAGCGTTAACTCTTACCATCAGGAGAGCGTTATCCACGTCTTCTTACTTCGTTGTATAAAAAACGTAATTTTTCAAATTATGAGTAGTCCCAAGTAATAGCTCCGATGTCAAGGTGGACAATATAGAGCAAAATCTAGCAGCTAGTCTATTGAGCTCAAAGAATCAAAGGCCCTCGTTACTCCGCAGCAATTTGCAAGGGAGATTGAATCTTGATTACTGGAGACGAACGCTTAGCGTAGATTATTGTGAACTACTCATAAATTTTTAATAGTTAACTCGACGGTTTTTAACTGACGAAACAAAACGGAGGTGGTTTACAAATTGACGCGTATATATTTTTAAAGAGGTATACCTACTGCTGTGGCTAATTTATTTAAATCAGCTTTCATAAGGCTTTTGTATGAGGACTCCCTTTCAAGTAAAGGTTCAAAACGTAACGGGTAACGTTAAAAAATATACTGAATGACAGCAGCGTCATTGTCAAGATTTTTTTTTAATTAGCTCCAGTTTTTGAAATTTGTGGGTCTAAACAGATGTTGAAGATGTTGATGTTGAGATGTTGAAGTTGTTGAACAGAGGTTGAAAATTCAAAACGAAACATTTTCAAAAAGTTATATGAATTTATACATTAACACTAGCTTACCCGGCAAACGTTGTTTTGCCATATAAATAATTTCCTAGTAATTTCTAGTGTAGACAAAAAATAGCTTACTTATTGGAAGTATGTATGTATTTTAGAATGTGTATATTGTATGTATGTAAGAATGTGGTATATGCGTGAAATAAGCATTATTTTATGGAAATTTTTTTCAAACAAAAATAAAAAAATAAATTTTATGAAAACATTGTCTCTTATAATTTTTTCATACAACCAATATTTCCATTGACATTTCAAAATAAAGATTCATAATGATTGATTTTTTGGAAACTTTGAAAATCTTAATTGTTCAATTTTCATTTTTTTAATAAAATTAAATTAAAATTACATTTTTATAAGATCAACAACATTTTCGATATAAATAAAAAAAAGTATACTTTACAACACGAAATCCGTTGTTATTGAAAGCTTGTGTCACGTGTTGAGTACTTTTGAGGTTATAAAATCATTTGATTAACTAATCGTGCAAAATACACTCAAAATTGATAATTTAATTATTATTGATAAAATAGGAATGATTAAAAGTTAATATGAGAGTTACACTGAGATAGCAAAATAATAATTGTCAACGTTACTACTACACTTGATGCATAAACAATAATGATGGCCGACAACTGTGTAGGGAGTGAGAAAGAAAGGAGACCGGCTTCGTTCTCATCCCTACTCCGTGCTGTTTACTGGGTCAGAAGTGACACCTGTAGACATCTGGCGGGGATAACTCATTAAATGACGATTGATTAGTTTTCGACCGGAGAGGAAAAATGATTAAATTACTAAAATGGCTATTAAAAAATAAGGGCTGATCGTAGAAAGGTGAAAATTGAGGATTGTATGTATTTTTGTATGTTGTATCATAAAAAAATAGAAATTAAAAATTTTGTCTAAAAAATAAAATAAAAAATTTAGGGGTGGACTACCCCTAACATTTAGGGGGATGAAAAATAGATGTTGGTCGATTCTCATAGATACCGGATAAGCACAAAAAATTTCATCAAAATCGGTCAAGCCGTTTCGGAGGAGTATGGCAACGAAAACTGTGACACGAGAATTTTATATATTAGATAATTTGTCATATCGTGCGAGCGAGAGAGTAGCAAGTAATAAACTCTTAATTTAACTAGAAACAAACGACAAACTCTCGCGGGTATAAAGCGAACTAAATAAATTAGCGTTCGCGACGTCTACACGGTGCAACTTATAATGAATCTAGCTCCACTAGTTAAAATAGGCAGCCGTGGTGATATCCAGGATGGATATCGTGAAATTATACTTTTTGATAATACACCACGACAAGACATCTTTACAGCCGAGCCGTATGCCACACATATTTGTTGAGGAAAATATCTAAATGTTGTATTAGTGAATAAATATTTGAGATTTTTTAAAAAGCTTTACTGTAAAAAAAAAATCGTTTTTTTTTGCTCCACAATGAAGTTAAAACGGCGCCTTGTTGATATTTGTAAAGTTACGCTAAGTTTTTAAAAAAAATTCAGTATCAAATACTTATTTTAAAGATACCTTAGATATCTCGTTTTGCTGGAGAATTTGACACTTTGCACGACCAGTGTGCATAAAGACGTCCAATGTAGACCAAAGTAATAATATTGTTTGGAAGCTATTAGCGATAAGAAAAACAATTTAATTTTGAATTGTGTTTAATATTTAGTTTTTCATATTATTGTGTTGTTGTGGTATACAATAAAGAGTTATTATAGATCTATGATTTTTTGTCTAAGTGGAGCATCGCTCTAACCTGGCGGACACGCAAACTAAGATAACTCGCGGTTCCTATCCCGATATATTATTTGTTTAAAACAGTATCAGACTCAATTTCTTGGTTAATTACAGAGGTTTCCTTAGATCTCAGTTACTAGACTGTGTAGGCTTTGAATTAAGTTGCGAGGAAACTACGCGCGTGTTGATTTTCGATTGTATGAGTTGGAGAGTTTGTTAAAGTCGATCTACGTGTGGTTAGAGACATGCTCAGGGTTATTAGTAATCATTAATAAAATAACGATAGGGGAAAACACACGACTAATGGTGACACTTTTCATTAGTCTCCACCCAAATAGGCACGGGTGATGTGAAGTGGCTCCATTTGAGTATAGTATTCTGAATCACCGAGTTCGAATCCCGGACCATTTTCTTCCACTCGCTAAACTGGTGGTAGGTTTGTCTGTTACTATCTACGGCCACCTCGTTACTTAAAATCACGCGAGATTATGGTCAACGGTAACAAATAAAAAAAATCAGCACTAGATAATATTGAATAACATAGCCGATAGAAAACGCGAACACCGAATTGCGATTTAAAGAGCCGTCATAATATTGTTGAGAATAGTTTAGCACAGTTTCGGACAATAACACCATTCGGACAACAGTACATCAAGAGTTAAATTTTAAACTCCAAGAATAAGAATTTCCAACTTAAATAAAATATAAGTAATTCTTATTAGACAGGTTTTGAGAATTCAATAAGAAAAATCAAGCTATTGAAATATTGTCAATACGATAAGAGGCTCATAATGATCGTCTTCAATATAATACAATCTGCTTGTCTTTGATCAGGGAGACTTTCCAAAAGGAAATCATGAAGCTTCCGCATTCTTATTAATTTCTGATAATTTCAGTTCTGAAACTTTGATCGTTGGACGAATTTTATTTGGTTGGAGTACATTTTTATATTACAACAATAAGTATTTGATAATAATGCACATCAACTTTTAAAAGCCTCAAAAATAATATTAACTTGGTAACCTAATTCTTAAATTTCACACACCTACCTTATTCACTTTTCTCGTTAATTTTCCATTCTCGTTCATTAATATTAGCTTTTATCTTAAGTTATATTGCAAAGTTCATTTGGAGCTAAAGTTATGACATTTTGCAATCAAGTGAAAGTGCATGGAACTGACCGGTTTGGCAAACTTCCCATTGCAGGGCGCTGGCCTGCATTGTGTGGTCTTTTTACACTCAGACAGCGGAAATAAAATATCTAAGTAACTTAAGTAGTACGGCGACACAAATACTATTGGTTTTTATTTTACTTTCGATCCTAGTATTTTAACTTGTTATTTTACGGCACAGAAGTAATATAACTAGAAGTAGCCATATTATGTGTGAGTGTGATGGCAATAAGAAAAATTCTGTGTGAAGAAAAAGGAGAACCTATTTTACTTCCGTCCCTTTCAGCGTGGCCGGCTGCCGGTATAATTTTTTGTCAAACTCTGTCAAACTGCTTCACTTTGATGTATAAATCATACCTGTGCTTCATTTTTTTTCCAAAATTTTAAAGCAATTGGAGAAAATACAATGATATTCAACTAGTTTATGACCTAAAATATCAATATACCGCGTATTTTCATAAAATAATGAGTAAACTGATTTTTTGTCTCACCGGTGGCCACGATGTCGTGACCGCCCTGTTTTACGGAGTAATAATTATAATTAATATGCTTTCAATTACTGTGGTGTTTAATTCACCTCAAAAACGTTATTCCTCTCTTTGATACTTTTGCTGGAATTTCCCTCTTTTCTCTCTCTTAGATTTTGTCGATATTCCTTTCTGAGAGACTTATAATATTATATAACAAATAAATACTTTGATTGATTGATATTAATTTATTTAAATATGTAAAGCGCTAATACGATTTTCCAAAAAAATTGTTATTAATAAATTATTATTTTTCACACTCATAGGTTGTTACTAGATTTTTCGCTGTATCAACGTAAACTTACGTAAATATACTAGCTCACATAGAAATTAGAACGCTTGGCAATATTTAAAGCTCGAAATATTAAATCGGCCTCGATTGTCTGCTAATAAGAGTACCTACTTGAACAAAATAAATGTTGTTAACTTTACGTGACTGAAGATTCAGTGTACAGTTAGACAACACAATAGAAGCAAATATATCGAATCTGTTTATTCGATTTACAGATTGTCTTACATAGAATAGAAAGGTAACTCGATATAACGACGGCTGGAATTCGGTAGGTTATGTACCTACGAGTAACTATGGTTGTTGATATAGAATATAGGTAAAGTGAATCAAATATTTTATAAAAAGTGCTTCTTCTTTGCATGCGTCTCTATCGCTCACACTTTATGATGAATTTTTAAATGTAAATTCGTAAAATTTATAAAATGAAAACGTGTTACGGTAAAGCTCTACATAATATTATTTATTGTATTATTCAGCACAACGCTAGGACTAACTTAATACTCACATAGCATTTTCTACCAGTTGAACTGTTTACTGGAAAAAATGACAAGATACTGGGAGGAGTGCAGACAAATATCATGGACAATTCTAAGAAAACTTAACATTAGTACCTACTTTAACTGACAAACTAATATATATTATATAGGTACCTATATACACAAATTAAAATAAAACAAACCACAAATTAATATAATTTATTAAATTATTTTAAAAAGTTTTTCCAGTTTGTTGTTAATGAACATAACATTGTTATTCTTAAAATGAAAAATATATTAGAATTGTATTTTGGCAATCCTTTGCCATTTTTAACAATAATTATTGATGTTAAAAAAAAATTAAATGTCAAACTGGCAATACTTACAAAAAATATATCAACAATTTTAAGCGATATTGTAAAAATGTTCAGAAGCGTACGAAAAAAGAAACAATGTAGTATTTCATTCTCCTTGTTCGTATTTATTGATGTGTTTTAATTATTATCTTGTCGTTCTGTTCATTTTCAGCCTGGAACCTTAAATCCGATAGTCTCCGTGACATTGCGAGACTTGAACACCGGCGTGTTTACTGTCTACAATGCACCTACCGATCTAGACGAGTAAGTCATTATATTTATCACTACATTATATCTATATAAGTAGCTACCTCAGTGGCCGATGGGGTGGAAAATTGCTCGAGCGGAGACCACGGACTAGCAAACGATAGGACGTCCACTTACAAGGTAAACAGACAGTAGCGGCGCTAGGCGTCAGCGACGTCGGCGACCGCCGACGGCCTCGCGCTTGACGGGGCCTCGCAAAATTTTTAATTATTATTTTTTTTTTTTAACATATTCGCGAGTTAAGTGATTGTGAAGTACTTAAGGGCATTCATCAAAATGCATCAAAAGAAGACCTTCACAAGTATTATAATGATTTAGGTATTTCAGGAAAGCGAAAACAGCGACATACAGCCTTTCGAACTATATAGTCAGGTCATAAATTCTGTCACATGTTTAATATAAAATTATTGGAACAAGTTTATTTATTATGTAACCATTTATATACCAAAATGAACTTAACAAAACATAGATTCTTATGACAATAAAGTTTATTCAAAATGACCTCCGTGATTTTGAATACAGGCCTTCAATCTGCGCGGCCAGTCGTCTATCGCAGCACGAACGAGGTCCATGTCAATATCGGCTGCTGCCTTAATCAAGGATGTCTTGAGTGACTCCAAATTGGGATGAGGCTTTGAGCACGCCTTTTCCTCCAAGTGTTGCCATATCTTGTAATCTAACGGACTCAAATCTGGACTGGAGGAGGGCCAGTCTTCGTGCCGGATGAAGTCGATTTCACGCGCCGCCAGCCAGTCTTGTGTGCTCTTCGCTCTATGAGCTGGCGCCGAATCTTGTTGGAATACCCAGTGCCTGTTATTGAACATGGTATGAGAAACAGGTTCCACAAGGTTCGTCAGGACTGTATTTTGATACACAACTGCATTCGTTTTTACACCTTTCTCACAAAAATGTACCTCTGTTAAGCCCCAATAAGAAACTCCCAACCATACCATGAGCGAGGATGGAAAATGACCTCGTTGGACACGCGGAATACGGTTGCTCGCTTCTTCACTACTGTGTGCGTACACCTTATCATTTTGTTTGTTGTAGCTCTCTTCTACGGTAAAAATTTTTTCATCCGAAAAAAGAATTTCTCGATATTTTTTTCTCGCGTACCGCTTCAACAAAGCGCGGCATCTCTTCAGTCTCAGGTCCATTAGACGAGCATTTAAACGATGTCCTGTTTTTCTTCGATATGCCTGAAGCCCTGAGTCTTCATTTAACACCCCTTTCACCGTGGTTCTGCTTAACCCCATCTGAAGGGCCAATAGTTTCTGTTTACGTTTGGGATTTCTTTGAATTCGCGCCTTCACAGCTTTTATCACTGCTGGAGTCCTAACAGACCGAGGGCGACCACTTCTTGACCTGTCATCTACACTAGAGTCTTCATTGTATCGTTTGATGGTACGATAAACGAATCTTTTGGTTATATTCAAATTTTTCAGTATGTCAAAAATTTGAATTGGCGCGTAACCGCAACGATGCAACGCAATAACTGCAACACGGTCTTCTTTAAGCGTCCACTCCATATTTAAAAATGAGTAAAATTCTAAAAAGTATACATTTTTATTTTCATGAACAATTCGAAATTCGAATTCAATAAACTTTTTTGTGGCCAGCATTCTAAAAGAAAAGTTTTTACTGTGTGACAATACTTATGACCTGACTATAAAGGTACTACTAACTCCATGTTAATATCAGGCGCTGCTCCAGGGCCCCGCGGGCATGGGGGCCATGAAAATTAAGTAATTTAATGTGGCTTATTTTTTTTTCTTGTCAAAATCAGCGGCTTTTTTAACCCTTTAACCGCCACCGTCGGATATATCCGACAAGCCTGTTCTGTTACGTAACCGCCAGAGTCGTATATTTCCGACGAGCCGTATATTTCCGACTGCACTTTAAATCTACATTTTTTAAGTCATAACACTGTATTTTATAAAACTATACTCGTAATTAGATAAATAGTGAATAAAGTTATAATTTACAGTTGGTTTTATGCTTCTCTCCCAAATAGAATAAATATTAGACATCACTTTTATTGTAGGTATTTATAATTCATAAAACTTGCCTGGCGCTAGGGGCACGACAAGTGATTTTAAGTCTGGCGGTTAAAGGGTTAAATATTCTCGGCGCTCGCAGCTAACTGCTTGTTCTCTAATTATTAAAATTATTGTAATCTCGTGACTCTTAGAACGAGTTAAACGTACAACTTTTGCATTAAAAAATACAAACCTTTCTCTGTTTGCGCTCTTACTAGATAGAATATTTAATTTAAATTCAATTTCCTTGCCACTCGAAGCAAGCAAATGCACATAATTCGTGCAGAAAAATGCAAAATATTCTTGGCGCTCGCAACAAGCTGCTCGCGCTAACACAACATAAGAGACAACATACATAAGAATATATTAAGATTCCTAGCCACTCGGACCAAGCTAAGCGTACATTATTCGTACTGAAAAATTCAAAATTTTCTCGGCGCTCGCAGCGAGCTGCTCGCGCTTTATAATAAGAATATAATATTTAGATTCCTAGCCAATCGGAGCAAGCTAAGAGTACATTATTCGTACTGAAAAATTCAAAATTTCCTATCAACCTTCCTTCCGTCTTTCCTTTTTGGCTATCAACGAGCTGCTCGCACTTTTATAGATAAGAATATTTAGTTTCCTAACCACTCGGAGCAAGCTTAGCGTACATTATTCGTACTAAAACATTAAATTTTTTCTCGGGGCTAGCAACGAGCTGCTCGCACTTTTATAGGTAAGAATATGTAGTTTCCTAGCCACTTGGAGCAAGCTAAACGCACATTATTCGTGCTGAAAAATTCAAAATTTTCTCGGGGCTAGCAACGAGCTTCTCGCACTTATATAGATAAGAATATTTAGTTTACTAGCCACTCGGAGCAAGCTAAACGCACATTATTCGTGCTGAAAAATTCTAAATTTTCTCGGCGCTCGCAGCGAGCTGCCCGCGCTTTTATACATAAGAATATAATATTTAGTTTCCTTGCCACGCAGAGCTAGCTAAACGCTCAGCATTCGTACTGAAAAATGCTAGAATTTCTCGGCGCTCGGCTCGCAGCGAGCTGCTCGCGCTCCTACAGATAATAATGCTTTTGTTACCACTCGGAGTGAGATAAACACCTCTCATACTCACTTGGACAGAATTAAAAAAAATATATTATCGCTCGGAGTGAGGCGTAAGGCACGAAGATGAAGTAAATACAAGTGAGTTTATGCCGTTAATTTACAAAGATGAATCTAACGCGTCGCTTAGTGTAAAAAAGGTGTAAAGTATTCAAAACTGTATGACTACGCTTAAATGTGTCCCTTCTCAGTTTGAAAAAAAATGCTAGCCGAAAAAGGGGGGCCTCGCGAACCTAATTTCGCCGACGCCCACGCTTGGTCTAGCGCCGCCACTGTAAACAGACGACCTTTTTTTTATACATACATAATAATCTTAAAACTAGTCTTAAAATTATAATTTTGTCTATTTTTAACCCCCGACGCAAAAACGACGGGGTGTTATAAGTTTGACGTGTCTGTCTGTCTGTGTGTCTGTCTGTGGCGTCGTAGCTCCCGAACGGATGAACGGATTTTGATTTAGTTTTTTTTTTGTTTGAAAGTAGAGTTAGTCGAGAGTGTTCTTAGCTATGTTTGGTGGAAATCGGTCCAAGATGGCCGCCGCTACAAAATGGCGGATATTTTTTGTCTTCCACGACCCCATCAATATGGGTATCAAATGAAAGGGCTTGACTAGTAGAATACAACGCACTATAACAAATTTAAAATCCAAGATGGCCGCCACCTGAAATCCGCGAATTACATATTTTGAAAGCGTTGCGTTGGGGGTTTTTTAAATTTTTAATTTAATTCACTTGTGCTATATTCCTTTAACCTTTAAATTTAGCATTATATATTTAAAAATAAATTGACAAGGTATACATAAACATAACTTTTGCTTGGTAACGTTAATTCTACTGATTGCTAAGGTGCCAAGTTTAACTGATCGATCATTAATAAGTACTTTCAAATTACTTTTCGATTTCCCTGTTATAAGTTTAATTAATAAAGAAACACGTCAAATGCAGCTGGAAACTCTCATCAGCGAAGTTTTCAAACTTCACCACAAACTTCGAAACTTTGACCCTTAGATAAAATAGAGCCAGCGGGAAACGACTAACGAGTCTGCCTGTTTCTGGAGGGGAGGGGCAACGCTTACCATGATACCCCACTAATGAATTTTCGATAACGCCACGCACGCACCCGACAAAATTGAAAGAAAGAAAATCATTTATTCGGCGGCTTAAAAGGAGATCCAAACAAAGAAAAAACATAAAAGTTGCACCAACACAAATTGTTAAACACTAACAATATATTTACGTAAGACGTACACGAGTACATACACGCTCCGGGATAACGTGTATTGTGACAATGTTTTAGATAACCGATATGCGCGGCGGTCTCTTTTTTATGCATGCCTGAGACGTATCCAGTTGGATTTATGATCTAAGGTTCGACTGCGTCAATAAACAGGCAGCTTTTAGAAGTAAATAAATACTGAAGTCTCAAGATTAATTAAGTTGTTTGGGTCATATTGAATGATTGAAATCCAATTCTTGTAAAAGTTTTCACTGACTAAAGGTTTATTAACATGACTATTGAGGCACTGTGGACCTGTTTTTTCTTTAATCTTCTCCCTCTATTTTTTAAATTGAACCTATTCTTTAAATTTTTATGAAACCGAACAGGGAATAATATTATATTATAATAGTTAGTAAGAATATTTCAAATTGCCTCATAATAGTCGTTATTATGAAGATAAGTGACATGCTTATAAATAGACACCGCCATGCCTAGAATATGTCATAAAAACAGTTTTTTTATATATTATCCATAATAAATAATAACGAATGCCTATGTTAATTTTCAGACCGATCCTGAAGACGGTGTCGTTCGTATCAAATGACTCCATAGCGCTGATGTGGACCAACCGTGTTCAGACCACGTTGAGGGTGCTATTGTGTGTGCACGGAGAGGCCACTTGCTCACAGGTAAGCTTTAAAGTCTATAAAAATCTGTTTTTTAGGAAAAACCAGGGTGGGATTTACCCCCTTCGTAGGTTTACTCTGCTACTATTAAAATCCCAAGAGGTTCGATCGGGCCGCAACCGCTCACTCGAATTTAAACCTTAATATAAGGGTGCTAGAAGCTAATTTTGTTTTAGAGTGGTGATAGCCAACGGGTCATGGGGTTAAGAGATAAACCTACGCGTTACATCCTTCATATTTTACCTCAACCTCTATATTAGAAACAAACATACTACCAAACGGTTCGTGTGATCTTGAACGGTTTCCACCACCTATGTGTAGGTCATGTCCGCTGAGCAATCCTTTTGTGGCTTTGCTGATCATCTCATCTTTCTCGAACCGTTGCACAAATAATGTTTAATTTACATAATTATATATTAACGGGCTGATAACACCTAATTCGAATTCAGAAATGCGTTCTCACACAGTCACACCGCACGAACGGCGCGGCGTGGCGCTAGAGCATCGGACGGCGGCACACAAAACTACTTGCACGCACTATAAGATAGCACAAGCGACTTTATATCGCATCGTGTTGTAATTTCCACAAAAAACTCAATAGATGTCGCTTATTTAAATAAATGAATCTGATAACTAAAATATTTTTTTATTTTTGTTGGTTGGTAAGGTTATTTTATTCATTTAATCAACACAATACTTTCACAAGCTTTTATTATTTTCACCTGTCCGTCTGTCTTATTTTAATCAAATTTTGCATGTTTAATTTTACCCACTTCCCGAAATCCGATTGCGGTGAAATGTTGCATGCATAAATTGGATGACAACGCAATATTATTATGACATCGAACTGATCTGATGATGAAGCTGGAAGGTGGCCACAGAACTCCGTAATTAAATGATGCAACCCTATCAAGTTTGGGCTCATTTGAATCGTCTTGTCGAGTACTTTGATGCTGAATGGTAATAATTATAAAATGCTCTATTTATACTCACTTGTTTTATAAACAAATATTTAACAATGGGAAAAGGTGGAACGGCGTTTAGTAATTAGTAATTTTATTTTTCACGATTGTTATAGAAACCATATTTTACTTCGCTGAAGAGTCTAAACATCTTATGACTCTCAAGTAGGAAGCGTTGGCGCAGTGCACCCAGTTTTTTTCCTTTGGTAAATCGAGGGTAACACTGTACTAATTATGGATATCGTTATCTTTTACCATTAGGACAGCGTCTTGCTCATTTTCTTACTTCATTGTAAAAAAAATATTTTACATAAAGCTTCAAGTATGACCCCGTCCGGCAGAAATCATGAAACTTGGCATACGTTTAGCTTTACCGTTCCTAAGAAGATATTTTAGTAGAAACACCTCTACGACAATTCCACCCCCCCCCCCCCCCCCTTTAAATCTATATAAAATCTACTACTACTTAAAACTATAAGAGCTAAAATAAAATGTCAATTATTCTACATAAAATTTATTGGGTCCATATTGGCTCGCATAAAATTTTTAGTCCTAATTTAATGTGGCATAACGTTTTCCGCCTAAACATCAAAACGCCTAAAGTTTTTAGGCACAACTTTTTTGGCCTAAATTTTTCTCCCATAATATTTTTAAGCATAATAATATTTACGCATAAAATTGTTACGCATATTGTTTTAACGCATAATATATCTTACCATAATATTTTTAGGCATAATTATATTCAGCCCTAATATTTTTCGACATAATAATATCCAGCCCTAATAATTTTCAGTATAGAATAGAATAGAAAACTCTTTATTGAAACACTACAAACATAGAGAAAACTTAAAACTATAACATAAAATCACGACATATATGTGTAACAATTGGCGGTCTTATCCCTAAAAGCTCTCTTCCAGACAACCTTGCAGGTAGAGAAATAATTATATTTACATGGATAGGTGGTGAGTTTGAAGTAAAAGTTTTCAGCCCTAATTTTTTAGCATAGTGATATCTTGTCATTATACTATTACTAGGATTGTGATCGGCAAAATATTATTAATACTAAAAGAAACGAATTATTAATTAAAATGTTCTAACCTAAAACCTAACCTAGCCTTCACGCGGTTTTTTTTATAGAAAGAAATAAGAAGTCGGGCAAGACGCTCTCCTGATGGTAAGAGATAACGCTGCTCTATCTAGCGTAGGTACTATAGTCTCTAAGCATTGTAGATGTAAAATATTGATACAATAAATATATAAGGCATCGCCTTGCAGTTTGTATCACCCACTACCCCACTTTTTTTTATGTGATGAAGTAGAAGACGAGCAAGACGTCTCCTGATGTTAAGAGATAACGCTGCCCATAATCAGTACAGTGCTACCAAGAATTTTACAATGATATGAAATTCCAGGAACACTGCACCAACGCTTCTTACTCAAGAGTCATAAGATGTTAAGATTCTTTAGCCCAGTAATTTCACTAGCTACAGAGCCCTCCTACCGAAGCACAGTAATGTTTGCACATCACTGATCAGGCGGTAGAATAACTAGCACTGTTGGGGTACCCACCTAGACGACCTTCTGCAAAAAAAGTCTACTCCTGGTAAAAAAGTCTACCCTCGATAATTAAATTAATTTAAATAAAAACAAAAATTGGGTAATTTTATTACTCTAAGGCGGAACGAAGTTCGCCGGGTCAGCTAGTACCACATAAAATAAGTAAAATTACTGGGCTAAAGAGTCTTAACATCTCATGACTCTTGAGTAAGAAGCGTTGGTGCAGTGCTCCTAGAGTTTCACATAATTGTGAAATCCTAGGTAACACTGTACTGATTATGGGCAGCCGTTATCTCTTAACATCAGGAGAGCGTCTTGCTCGTCTTCTACTTCATAACATAAAAAAAAAAAACAGACTCTGGGCGCTAAACGTCGTTTTATGCAGAGATTTAAAACTTGGCACAATGATTCCTTATCTCCAAATAAGCTGATTAAGATCGAAACTCCCCCTCTATTACGACGAATCGAATGAGCCCAAACTCGATGGGGTTTTGTCTTTTAATCACGGAGTTCCTATGGCCACCTTCCAGCTCCATCATCAGACCCTGGTTACTATATGTATAGTATCAAAGTACTCGTCAAGACGAATCAAATGAGCCCAAATTCGATGGGGTTTTGCCTTTTAATCACGGAATTCTTATGGCCACCTTCCAGCTCCATCATCAGATCCTGGTTACTATATAGTATCAAAGTACTCGTAAAGACGAATCAAATGAGCCCAAACTCGATGAGGTTTTGTCTTTTGTTTACGCGGTTCCTATGACCACCTTTCAGCTCCATCATCAGACTTCAGTTCACCTCCATGTCATAAAATTATTGCATTGTCATCCGATTGTTGGTATGTGAAATTTCAGCTCAATCGGAAACCGTGACTGCTAGGTAGAGTGCTTTTCACGAAAGGAGTTCTTTTTGCGGGGCGCCACTATCGAAAATTTTAAAAGTTAGCATAGTAATTAACTTCTATTTTATCTAACAAATAAAATTATTTATGGCATGAAGGCCTGTATTTATAGGAAAAAATTTAATTTTGTTCCGCAAAATTCCGTGGGACCTGTTTCGTGAGAAGGACTCTACCACTGAGGTGTATAGTATACCTATAATATTTATACCTCAACGGATGACTATTAGAGTGCTTTTCACGAAAAATGTACATTATGCGGGGCCCACTATTGCTCATTTTAAAAGTTTTTATAATATCTATTCTATTAGAATTTTAAATGGGTTACACAGGCGTCAGTCGGCCAAGGAGTACTTTAAAATGTGTAGAATTATGACAGTTGTGTCCCTCTTTATTTACAACTCACTTCATGAAGTACATACCGGGGTACGTACCGGGGGGGGGGGGGGTTACCGGGGGTAGACTTTCTTAGCAGGAGGTCGTCTAGGTGGGTACCCCAACAGTGCCAGTTATCCTACCGCCTGAGCAGTGATGTGCAAACATTACTGTGCTTCGGTAGGAGGGCACTGTAGCTAGTGAAATTACTGGGCTGAGGAGTCTTAACATCTTATGACTCTCAAGTAGGAAGCGTTAGTGCAGTGCACTGGGTAGCACTGTACTAATTATGGGCAGCGTTATCTCTTACCATCAGGAGAGCGACTTGCTCGTCTTCTTAATTCGTTGTATAAAAAAAAAAACATTCCCAGAAGGATCAACTACGAAAAAGACAAGATAAACAAGCAATTCCTACTAGAAATAGGGAGAGGCTCATAGTACCTTTTACAAGATTTAATAAAGTATATAAACAGGGTTTCAACATAAAATTAGATATGTACAACAAATTACCTATTCAAATTACTAGACTACCTATGTTAGAGTTCAAATGCAAAATAAAATACTTTTTTGAAATACATCCTTTCTACTCTCTTAATGATTACATGTCTAAAACATGGTCTGATGAAATGTTCAATCTCTAAAATACTTATAAAAAATAATAATATATTATGTTAAGAATTTTATTATACTTAAGACAAAATGTATGTAATACAAATGACTTGCCTTTTATATATATGTATGGTTGGATATGGATATGGATAAGACAAAAAATCTCGTGTAGAGTAGTTATTTTTATTTAATTTTATTTAAGACTCTTCAGCCCAGTAATTTCACTAGCTACAGTGCCCTCCTAGTCTGTTTAAATTTTTTCTGTCTTTAGCTTTTCCTTTTCATTTTCCCAAACGGCAAATATACAGTATTGTTTTTGGGTGATATGCAATTGCCCTTGCACCTGATAATACCAGCAATGTTTTTTTTATTAATGATTATTTCGCCTATATTTGTGTGTTTGGGTATCATAAATTAAGCAGATTTGGGGTAGATTTTTTAGTGTATAATACATGAACCAAAAATTTAAAAATATACCTCCGGATCCTTAGTCCAATGTATGACCCCGAGCCGCAGAAAGCATAAAACTTGGCATGCGTATAGCTTTACCTTTCATTAGAAGAAATATGAGTAGAAACACCCCCCACGATAATATTTCCTCCTCTCCCCCACTTTTAGGTCCCAATTTTTTGTATTTTGAGTTTTTCTTGATAACTATGAGAGCTATAATAAAGATATCAAGGAGAAGTTTATTTTCCATAAAATTTTCTACAATATTGTACTTTATAGTATATTGTCAGGACTTATAGTTTCAAAAAGAATCCAAAAACAAATAAATCATATTTTTGAAACTATAAGTCCTGGCAATATACTATAAAGGACAATATTGTATATACAATATTGTAAGACAATATGTATATCTTTATTATAGCTCTCATAGTTTTAAAGAAAAACTCAAAAAACAAAAAAAAGGGGCATAAAAGTGGGGGGGGAGGTGAAAACATTGTCGTAAGGGGTGTTTCTATTAAAATTTCTTCTAATAAACGGTAAAGCTATACGCATGCCAAGTTTCATGCTTTCTGCCGCTCGGGGCCATACTTCCTTACAAAATCGAGCTAAGGAGCCGTACTAAAATATTTGACCAAAAAATTGGTTATTTCGACGTTTTCTAGTTTCTTTTTTCTGCAAATATAATTTACACGATATAATCATAGTAACGGATAAAACAAAAATGTAAATATTATAATAGGTAGGTATGCATATTTTTTTAACCAGGGTCTCGCATCATCTGCTTCCATAATATAATAATACTAGCTGCGCTCAGCGGTATACAATTTTTTCCCAAATAACAAAAATAGAGTACCTATACGTCCCTTTCCAAAAAAAAAACCAAATTCGGACTATGTGCTCTGTAAAAAACAGGTCTACGCATCGACTTGTAAACGCCCTACATTTTGTTCTTGGTTAAAAATACAAACTTATAATAAAAACAAATAAAGCAAAAATTACATCTCTTATCGAGATTTGAACCCAGACATGCAGCTTGCGTTTCCACCAGTAAACCAATGTGGCTACCGTAGCATCTAACTGAGCGTCTAAATAAACTAATCTGTTATTGCCAAGCATACAGTTATACCAATTTTTTATAGATATTACAGAAGTATTATTTACACGATTATTCTATAGTGAAAAAATATTAAAAATATGCAAACGTAAAACTAAACTATGACCTATCAGAAACACAAGATATAAGCATTGAAATATGGAAAAATGTCGACGAGAGTATTGAAACTCAAAGCGCGACACGTCTGTTCAGCAAGAGGCCTCAGCCGGGTGTGTCTGTACACGGGCTTCACGCACACATGCAAACAATTTTTTCCGCAAATAACAAAAATGGAGTTTATGCAAAATTGTCTTATTTTATTTAAAAAATGGCACGAAGCAAATATAGTTAATTACATAAAGTATCATTTGGCAAAAAATCTGATCGATTTAGTAACATCTTCATACATTATTTAACCATGAAAACATTTTTTAGAGGTATTTTCATTATTTTTTTCTATCGAGCGAAAATAATGGAATTGTGTTATGAGCACCAACCAAAAATAAAGTATATCCCGTAGATATACATATTTTTTTTTTATTCACCATGTTGCATTGTATCGAATGCAATAAGGCCTACAAAACTTACGTATTGAGTGTTATCACCCCGTTAAATCAAGGCCATAGATACTCTAGCAATATTGTTCGTATTTTTTTCAGATCTTCCAGTACACTGAAAGCGGCGGATGGATTGACAATATTCCCCTCATTTTCAACGACCTTGGAACTTCTTTCATCACGATTCTGCCTCAAGTAAGTTTGAACAATACAATACTCTTTATTAGGACCATCATCATCATCATAAGCCTTCATTTGCCTAGTGCTGGGCATAGGCTTCCCTTTGATTTTGCCATTCTCCCCTGTCTCTTGCAGTCCACATTATTAAGACTTATTAAGATCAAGTGGTAAAAAAATAGACTAAATTCAGTGTATTAAGGTCCACAATGGGCGGCCGTATCGCTTAGAGCGATTTTTTCCAGAACAGCTTTGTAATTAGGCGTAATTTTTCTATAATTATTATATATCTGCTGAAGACTACTTCATTTTTAACCTAAAAACATAGCTTTCTATAGAAATCAGAAAGAGTAAGAGCAGAAAGAGTCACACAAACCAAGGCATTGAGGTCACTTGACACGACCAAGATAACATTTAACTTCACCGTTTGGGTCTAAAATCATTTTATTTTTATTGGTTAATTGTGACTGACCAGAGTTACCGATATATCCGAAAGGATTAGCAAGCTGAAGTGGCAATGGGCTGGTCACATTTGCCGCAGAACCGATAACCGATGGGATAGGCGTGTCCTAGGAGACCGCGTCTCGACAAACGTTGTGGAGAGCGTCCTTCGTGCGACGATATCCGGAAGGTCACGGGGAGCGGGTGGAGGGGGAAGACGGAGGACCGAGTTGAGTGGGGTGCCATGGGGGAGCCCTATATCCAGCAGTCGATGAACGTGGGCTGATGATGATGAATAATGACTGATATCAATGCGCGAAAGCCAATAGGCCAATAAATTTAGGACATCAGATCTTAGGTATCAGAATTTCTATCTAATTAAAAACTACCTTTCCAGGCAGTCGATGGAGTGTTATACAAGCAAATAATCCAAGTGTCAGATGTGAACGCCCCGCAGTGGACTAGTCAGGATCGAACCAATACTGCTCATACTGTCAGCGAGATCTTGGGATGGACTTCAGAAGATATTGTGTGAGTAATGTATAGTTTGAGAACTAGATGTTTTAGATACGTTTGAGAACTAGATAGACAGATTTGAGAATGATTTTATTTGGTTTCATCCTGCGCGAACGTTTGTAATCATTTTTTTTATACGAAGAAGTAAGTAGCTGAGCAAGACGCTCTCTTGATGGTAAGAAATAACGCTGCCCACAATTAGTACAGTGCTACCCAGGATTTTACAATGTTATGTGTTTTACAATGAGTTTACTCGGTGCACTGCGTCAACGTCTCTTAGTTAAGAGTCAAAAGATATTAAGACTATTGAGCCCAGTAGTTTCACTAGTTCCAGTGCCCTCCTATTCTTGCGAGTTAAATTTGATCCTCGGTTTAAGATTGTGCTGGTATTGGACGATTTGATGACAATACAAAATTATGATGACAAGGAGCTGATCAGATGATGGAACCGAAAGGTGGAACTTGGTAGTAGATACAGCAGCTGTTTGTTTTGTCCAGCAAATCTTGTTCAGCGATAAGGAGTTGTTGATATAAAATTTCTTTTATCACAGTGTTATCGCGCTTTTCAATTGATAATTTTGATGGGATCAAGGCCAGTAGTAGTTAACTACTACTGTAGTGCTTGACTTTTTTATGTCAAGGAAAAATAGAAATTGCCAAAAAATAATTAAATTCTGTTTATTAAATCGTTCGTTCGAATCGTCTTAAATATGAAGTCCTGAAGCGCAACTGTACTCAACAACTGTTAAGTAGATTGACAATTTCGCACACTCGAGAACTAACCGCCATTTCTTATTCTGTAGGTTTAAATAACCTCCAAATACTTAGCATGCCCACTAGTGTAAACTGCCAAATAAATTGTTTTTAAAACACATCATATACGTCGTTTTGGTTCCACGTAGACCCACTTTTCTGGGGAAATTCCTGATTTGACTTTTTTATGCAAAGAAACAAGAAGACGAGCAAGATGGATGCTCACCAGTATTTCTACTAGCTACAGTGCCTACAGCTACATTTTAGTCATAGATATAATTATTTATTATTTGTCCTTATAACATTGAAGCTTACAGCATATTTTACCTTTCAGGTGGTACAAAGCAACTCACGTGGACGACTCAGCAGAACAGCACATCTACTCGGTAGACGCCGCCCGCAACGTGTTCTGTTTCACTTGTGGCATTCGTCGCCCCGACGGCGGCGAGTGTTTGTACAACGATGGAGTTATCAGCGAGAGCGGAGAGCGATTGGTGGTAACCTGCGCTGGCCCGCATGTGCCGCAAGTTTATATCTATGATACCGTAAGTACCAAGGGATGGTGGGATGTACTCGACTCTTAATAGGTCAGCTGACGGCTGGCCTGAGGTGGCGCAGGATAGACATATTTGAAGGACTTCATAGTTCAGGTTTCAACAAGCCTTGAAGGCCTTGTCTTTGCGTGCGAATATGTCGCAGAATACTACTAATTTATCAAACCGCCTATAACTTTAATTTTTCGTGTTTAGTTTCATATTAATTTTCAATGACAGATTCAAAATTTCTATCACTATACCCAATACCTATACTACAGTTTTCAATAAAGTGCGAGATGGCTATATATTATTATTACGGCATTCTACTGACAGAAACAAATCTTTCTTTCCAGAACCAGAACGGCAGTCTAATAACAGTGTGGGAGGAAAACGCAGAGATAACTAACCTGATCACGGGCCGTAACGTGCCGACCACACTCCGCCTGCCCGCACCGGGGGCGGTGGGTCTGCCTGAGGCTGACGTGCTCATACAAGTGCCCAGCGACTATGCTAACAGGACTAATGTACCGCTGCTCGTTTATGTGTAAGTTTCTATTAGAAATAAGTAAATTATTGTTTGCCGACCACACTCTTCGTGACCGCACCAAGGGCGGTGGGTCTGCCTGAGGTTGACGTGCTCATACAAGTGCCCAGCGACTATGCTAACAGGACTAATGTACCGCTGCTCGTTTTTGTGTAAGTTTCCATTAGAAATAAGTAAGTTATTGTTTGTACCAGGAGCGGTGGGTCTGATGATCTGAGATATTCTCCACCATATCAGGAATTGATGTTCAGTACAACAATTCGTACCACCACCGACCAGCATAATGATAGATGGTAGAATGGCGTAAATAAACTATGTGGTGTAAATCTAAGTCAAAATTGAGCGTCAAAAGGACACAGTTAACTTATGACTGGTGATATACGCAAAAGAAACATTTAGTAGCAAAACCAAGGAACCCTTTCATTTATCATTGACGCATTGTACAGTATCTAAAAATGAATCTCTATTATTTTTTCCCCAGTTACGCCGGCCCCGACACGGCATTTGTAACGAAGCAGTGGAACCTGGACTGGGGCAGTTCTCTAGTCAGCAGGTGGGGTGTGGCGGTCGCTCAGATCGACGCCCGCGGCGCCGGACTGAAGGGAGTAGCGAGCGTGTTCGCCTTGGACAGGGCGCTCGGTACCGTGGAGATTGAAGACCAGATCACTGTTACTAAGTAAGTTTTCAAAATAAAATCAAACTAATATTATAATAAAAAGAAAAAGGACTTATAAAGGTCGCCGGAAGATGCTGGATGCAGGTCGCTTCCAACCGTGTGGACGTCCTACGGCTGAAATGATGATGATGAATATTATTAATGCGAAAGTTTCTGTGTGTGAGTATTTGAGTATATGTTTGTTTCTTCTTCACGCCTAAACGGGTAGACTGATTGAGCTGTAATTTGGTATAGAGATTGCTTTGTTTCTGGAATAACACAATACAGTACAGCGGGGAAAACCACTGCTAGGTGCAGATAATTAGAATCTTGATCTTAAAATTGAGACCAAAAGTATTAATGGTAGGAAGTCGGTTAGGTAAAATACCTTACCATAATTTTGATGGATGTATGAATTTTGATAAAACTTTCAATTCTCCAGCCAAGCAGCCCTTGTCAGGTATGCTTAAAATGTAGTTAAATTTAGGATCTACTTTTCATTGCATTTTCTTAAGTATTATACCCTTATTTAAATCAACGCCATCTAAACGAAATCTAAGGAGGCTTACTCTAGATTAGGAGCACCTCTG
Organism: Hemithea aestivaria; assembly: GCA_947507615.1. Lineage (NCBI taxonomy): Eukaryota > Metazoa > Arthropoda > Insecta > Lepidoptera > Geometridae > Hemithea > Hemithea aestivaria. Next base: position 13,828,113 of record OX382328.1, read on the forward strand.
AATTCTGAACCAACCATACGACTAAATCAGTCTCAATAGTTCCAAAACCATCGTTCCAGAGTGTCTGGTTAAGTAGCGAGAAAGTTAGTTCTTTTTTGACAAACAATAATTATAATTATTGTAGCACGGCAAGTTTACATGAAAGAAGTTTTGAGAAAAAAGAAAAAGTGTACTAAACTGTGTTTGTTTAGCTCTACTTAATGATTATAAAATCGGATTTCTTTTGGTCTCAATAAATAATATTCTTATCTATCGTATCTATTTATTGGCAACATTTTCTTTTTCCACAACTGGTTAAAAATCTCAGTTGCTAATGCGGCCGGAGCGAAGCTTATAGGTTCATGGATAGATGGAATAGAATAATGGTATAGATAGTGGATGGATGGTATAGAAGATATCTATGTGTAATAGATAGATAGATATTATTATATTACTTTATTGAAACAAAGAAAAATATACAAAAAGACTGGTTCAAATTGGACTGCTTTGGGTCTGGTGGTGGTGGTTCTGATATTATAAACGTGAAAGTTTGTAAGAATGTATGGATGTTTCAATGTATGTTTGTTACCCTTTCATACCTAAACGGATGGACTGATTGAGCTGATATTTGGTATAGAGATAGCTTAGACCCCAGGGTCTAAGCTATCTCTAGTTATTCCAGAATAACACATAGGCAACAGTACAGCCTATGTAAAATTAAAACCGCTGTACGCAGATAGTTAATTATATGTCAACTTTATTCCCAGGTACCTCCAAGACACCCTTCCCTGGGTAGATGCGAACCGCACGTGTATATGGGGCTGGTCGTATGGCGGGTACGCGGCCTCGCTCGCTCTCGCGCGCGGCGGAGATGTGTTCCGCTGCGCCATCGCTGTTGCTCCCGTCGTGGATTGGAGGTTCTATGGTAAGATTCAATTAATTTCCATTAAAAACCATTTTCGACACCATAAAGTCTTCGTAAATTTCATTAAAAATACTCCTATAATATTATGGTTGAGTGGTCTCAACACTCTTAAGAACAGTCCAGCAGTGGCCGTAGCATGCCACACGGGATCCCGACGAAACTTCAAGAGTAGAACTGTCATCCCATACATTGTACTTTTGTAAATGTATGAGATGACAGTTGACTTGACAGTGAGACACGTCTACGCAGCGTCTGTGCTTGAGGGGCTGTCTTTACATAGGTTCGAGTAAGTTAATGAGACTTGACACTTCATTAATGATGTCACAGATTATAAACAGGTTTGTCACCTACATGGTGGCTCGTGGCTAGCTAATGAGGTATCCTAAAATTTTAAAGTTGATGCTGGATTGATATAAAAATTATGGTAAATTATTTTTTCAGACACTATTTACACGGAGCGTTACATGGACGTCCCCAATAACAACGTGTTGGGATACTCACAATCGTCGCTCCTGACTCTCGATGTGGTACGTCTATGATTTCTGAATTTTAAAGTTCTGTTCTATAATGTGAGTGTTTTCGTTTAACACCAGGCGAGTGTCGAGCTCATGTCGTTCATATGATTGCATAAAAATAACGTTATGTGAACCAGTCCTCGTCAACTGCTTTTGTGATAGAAAAACTGTAATGCAGTAGGTACCTAAACATTAATATTAAACATTGCATTACTTAAACACTAATATTGTTTCAGGCGGAATCCTACCGTAACAAGAGCTACATGTTGATACACGGCACTGCAGACGACAACGTTCACTACCAGCACGCCATGTTACTGTCGAGACTGCTGCAGCGAAGAGACGTCTACTTTACGCAGATGGTTTGTATATTATTCCTATTGACTGTAGCTTTAAAGCGACACTAAGGCTGTGATATAATGCACGGCAGACAATGTTCACTACCAGCACGCCATGTTACTGTCGAGACTCCTACAGCGAAGAGACGTCTACTTTACGCAAATGGTTTGTATATTATTCCTATTGACTGTAGCTTTAAAGCAACACTAAGGCTGTGATATAATGCACGTCAGACAATGTTCACTACCAGCACGTCATGTTACTGTCGAGACTGCTGCAGCAAAGGGACGTCTACTTTACGAAGATGGTTTGTATATTCTTCGTTTTCACTGTAGCTTTCAGCCAACACTAAGGCTGTAGATATAATGCAGAGCAGACGACAACGTTCACTACCAGCACGTCATGTTACTGTCGTGACTACTGCAGCGAAGGGACGTCTACTTTACGCAGGTGGCATATTCTTCGTATTCACTGTAGCTTTAAACTACCACTAAGGCGACCCATACACCTTCAATAATATTGCGCAATGTTGATGATTGCACAATTTTATTGAACATATAGGGGTAGTATTGAAGATTGCGCAATCATTGAGCAAAATATTGAGGACTTTTAAATTTTATTGCACAATATTTATTTATTGTGTCTTGTGTATGGTATATTGCCCAATATTTTTTAATCTACAGTTCGGAGCGGTCGCGCACGCACGCGTGTATTTTTGCAGCGAAAATGGCACAAAAAATTTCAGCGAAAGAAAAGGAACGAGAATTCATTATCGAGTGCATTCAATTATAGGGAGCGTATTCGCACGCATAATTATTTTTTGTCCTAATTTTGTTTCGCCGAAAATGTTTCGCATAACTTTTTTTTTTTTTTTTTTTTTTTTTAGCCTAATCATAGTTGGGCATAATTATATCTAGACATACTTATGTCTTGCCATAACTGTCAGTTGCCCTAACGTTTTTTTTTTTTTTTTTTTTTGTATGTCATAATATAAGTACGCATAATTTTGTTAGTCCTAATTTAATTTGTCCGAAAATGTTTCGCATAACTTTCTCGGGCATAATCATAATTTTACATAACTATATTAAGGCATACAACTAATATTGTAAGTTAATAAAATTATTTAGGAAAGTAGTTTATGGCACCCAGTAAGACTGACTGTCACAAAACCGACTCGGATAATTTAGGTTAGGTTAGGTTTGAACAATATCGACGGAGAAGAATGCGAGAGCGTACCTTCGTCGTCCCTGCAGAACAGCGGCTGGAAGGACCCCGGGGTTTTAGTGGGTATATCCGCCGGTTTCTCCGGCGGGGAGTCCCACATAACCACCCTGGACTAGCGTTAAAACGGCTCAGGGTGGTATGCGTAAGGCATTTCCCCGGGAAAAAAAAAAAAAAAAAAAAAAGGTTTGAACAATGTCCACCGTGCCACGGCAGCGGTCAACAAAGTGCCAAAAATGACCATCCACTTTATAATTCAGAGAGAGGGTAGGGTATAGAGGAGATTAAAATGAAACAGCCGCACAGTAGCTAGTGAAGTTACTGGGCTGAAGAGTCTTAACATCTTATTACTCTCAAGTAAGAAGCGATGACGCTGTGCACCCAGAATTTTACTTAGTAAAATACTGGGTAGCACTGTACTAATTATGAGCAGCGTTATCTCTTGCCATCGGGAGAGCGTCTTGCCCGAATTCTTACTTCGTTCTATAAAAAAAACCACGAGAAGGCTAGGTTAGGTTTTAAGTTAGAACATTGAAATTAATAATTCGTTTCTTTTAGTATTATTTTGCCGATTACAATCCTGGTAATAGTATTATGACAAGATATCACTTTGCTAAAAAATTAGGGCTGGATATATCATTATACTGAAAATTATTAGGACTGGATATTATTATGTCGAAAAATATTAGGGCTGAATATAATTATGCCAAAAAATTTTATGGTAAGATATTTTAGGGGTTAAAACAATATGCGTAATAATTTTATGCGTAAATATTATTATGCTTAAAAATATTATGGGAGAAAAATTTAGGCCAAAAAAGTTATGCCTAAAAACTTTAGGCGTTTTGATGTTTAGGCTGAAAAACGTTATGCCACATTAAATTAGGACTAAAAATTTTATGCGAGCCAATATGGACCCTCAATTATATCGTGATTTACCTGCTTTGTGGAATGTTAAAAGTAAATTGTACCATGACCGGGACAAAAAGAGTAAGGCTTATGATTTGTTGCTTAGCAAGTACCAAGAGATGTTTCCTAAAGCAAATAAAGACGACTTGAAAAAAAAATTTAATGCTCTGAGAACAAACTATCGAAAAGAATTAAAAAAATACATGGATTCTATGAAATCTGGGGCAAGTGCTGATTCTATATATGAACCAACGTTGTGGTACTACAGTGACATGAACTTTTTACATGATCAAGAAATGGCGTGTGACTCTGAATCTTCTATGGATATTACCCAAAATTCTGACACACAAATCTTTTCATCAACCAGCCCTTAGTCCAGATTCGGCGTTTTCGTTTTTGCCGTTTCGCTACAATTAAACACACGATAGCAAAAAAGCCAAATCTTTATCAGACATGGTGCACTGAAGAAAGTTATGACGAGAATGCTTGTTCAATTTTATTGTCTCAATTTAATTGTACCGTGTGGGTTTCGGAGCTCATCAATCATATTGTGCAATCATCAACATTGTGCAATATTATTGTAGGTGTATGGGTCCTCTAAGGCTGCAAATGGATGAACCATTTATGAGGATAAAGATGCTATCACACAACACTTAAATAATAGGAGCACAGATATCTATTTTTCTGCTGTACATCGTCACATAGGTACTGGCTATAAAAACATTTAGCGAAACTAATTGTCTTAATACAACGAGTAGGTACTCTGTCTATGTTTTGTGATCTGTATAGTGTAGGCCTCTATTGCAGACACCGCTTGGGGGTACTCCCCCAACTGTTGCCAGTGAAGCATCCACCAAGCAGTGTCCAATGTGCACGCGTTAATGTGTTCCGTAGGGATTTTTCAGTGTTGATACTCATTGATTTTTAAAATTATTTTCTTTGTCCTCTTGAAGAAGTCTTTTCTCACTTCTATTACAAACAGTTTACTGTTTCAAATGTAATTGATTAATTTTCACTCGTTTTTATCACTGTCTTTTCTTGAAATTTTAAATGATACACTTCTATCAACATTGCCAACATTCCACAAAAAATGGACAAGCGTCTGTAATATCAAAGTATCTGTCCCTAAGGAGCAATTCGCTGAGAGAGCTAATGTTCTAAAGAGACCATATTTTATCGTAACGGCGTGTCGGACAGCGGCTGAGGTTCAATAGATAGAAACCTATGATTGTGCCATAGTAACGTCAGAGCTAGTAGGCTGACTGACTTTGTTTAGGAAAATAAATAACTGGACATCGACTCGAACCCAAATATATCTGGAATATAATGTACGTAGATGAAATAATATTCCAAAAACGTGTTTTTGATTTGTCAAAAATTAAAATTCTGAGGCGCTATAGTGATGACTTTTTAGGCAAATTTTACGGTAACTAGCAAAAATATAGAGTCTCTTTCCTATTCTATCTTTTCATAGATTCGTAAGAGGTTATTTTTTGTCTTGTTAGGGTTTTTTACTCTATACTTTATATGTAACTGTATGTTAGGACCATAGGTTTGACATAGTAATATTAGTAACTTAAATTCATTACCACATCGCGTATACCTTTGGTTCGCTGTCGGCCTACTTGCTATATTTTTACTATGATTGTTCGATGCGACAATAACTCACGATTATACTGGTGGTAGGTTTTGTGAGTGATTCGGGCCTTAGGTTTTTGTGGCTAAGTTTGGTTTTGACTTGACAAATTGATTTATTCGGCCGCTTGTATAGTTTTTCTCGAAATTTCCAGCGTTAGTGTCGACCATTCGTATTGCAAGAACATTAACAGATTGACTAAAAATAGTCTTTAAGTTTTATGTGTGTACGGACACGTAAAAATCTAATAAAGAATAGAATATGTCGTGTTAAAATTGTAAATGGATGTATTTTTACAATAAAATGTATTAATAATGAATACTGCAGCTAAAGCAGAGCATAGCACGTATTTAATTAGCCACACAATATTTAATATTGTGATTTGACTTTGATCGTGTAAGTAGAGTAACCTGCTCTGTTGAAGTAATACCCAATTATTTATTTATTTAATGAAGTATTTGCAAAATAGCATTTAAAACTGAATGTCAGAAACACTGCGACAAAAAATTTGCTACCGTTATCGTGTAAAATCAAGCGTTATTCATCTGCTAACTTTAAACAAAATAAGCAATATAGCTTAGGGTCTGCTTACTGTCTTTTGTTACTGTCTGTTGCTACCTGACTGTCTACCTCTCTTTTTCCTAATTTTGACCATTCTTCATGTTAAGTTCTTTAGTTTTACTAAATTTATTCTACCTCTTACAGAGTTACACCGACGAAGACCACGGTCTAGTAGGAGTCAGGCCGCATCTCTACCACGGAATAGAGAAGTTCCTACAAGAGCACATGTTGTAAACTGAAGAAAGACGTTACAGAGAACTGGCTGTGACCACAATGTGACAAACATATTCCAATGTAGGTGTTATAAAAGGTGTTATAATACTTAATAGCGCCTTAGTACAGTCAAATTGCAGTACTTGTAGAGAAGATTCTTAAATTTACGAAAAAACTGCGAAAATTGTATCGTAAATTTGAATGGTCATTTTTATAAGTATTGTACAGTCAACTACAAAGAGATGTATCCATGTTAGTCTTACAAAATGAAGGAACTTTCAGTATGCAAAAATTATTTACCCTTACTTCGTGACATTTTCAGTATCCACCAAATCTTATACTATATTCGATTCATTTTAAATGCTATTATTATGTATCACCTAAGGAAAAGTAGTGGGATACATCATTGTTGCATATTAAACGAGTCGATGATAATATTATAAAGTTTGATTGCTACTAGAAATGTCACGAACCAAGGGTAGTTCATTGTGGCAAATGAAAATTTACTTCATTTTGTAAGCCTAACATGGATACATCGCTTTGTTAGTTGACTGTACTACACTTTTTGTAACACCTTATAATATTAAACGGTCTAAAACTTTGTCAGTTAAAACTTATAATAAGGGACTCGTACATTCTTGATAGATTGCATCAATCTTGATGCAGTCAATGATACGGACGTGATGCTTAGATTAAAATAAAACGGGAAGATACGCTACAGGCGTCTTGCTAATGGACCGTGCCAATTAGGTTCATGCACAAAATTTCACTTCGGTGCAAGTCGGCACGGCACGAAAACCGATACTTTCCGACCCAGGAGGCCCAAGTTCGGCTATAGCAATGATGTTACATCTTAGATTCTACTCGATGTTACATCTTAGATTGAAATAAAAAAAAATATTTTAATCTAAGATGTAACATCGAGTAGAAAGATTCACACGCTAGCTTTTCAAAGTAAGCTTTAGATGCCTTGCATCCATTTTGATACATTCCGTCGACTGTAGAGGTATATAATATATAAAAGATAAACCCCAATTATTAATATTATATTGTCCCAAAATAACAGTTGTTAAATAATATGTCAAAACTTAATTTATTAGATGTTTAAAAAAACTTAGTAATTTATCGAGTCAAAAGCAATTTTATTACGTAAGTAAAAATGTCATTCAATAAAATAAGTATTAAAATATTTTTTAATTGTTTACATTAAAGTTTTATCATTATGGTAGTTATTATTTATTTTTTAATATTACAAGTTCTGTGCAATAATAATTACTATTATATTATAGTATGTTCTCTATTAAGATTTACGAATCCAACTTTTATTTTTTAGATTTTTTTTATCATTATTTTTATAAACCAGTTTTTTTTCTTTTTAAGTAAGATATCTTGAAATGTATATATAAGGAAAAATTTATATATATTATTATATTTATGTTGATTTATATAAATTAATGTTGCCAAAATATTTCCAACATTAAACAGGGTTATTAATGTATTTTATATTTGCTATTAAATGCATATATTTACTGTAATTATAAATAATATTATTATATTAATATTTGTGTCTAATAAATATGTTTACCAGTCCTAAAATAAATAACAGATATCGTTTGTTACGAAATAGATTTTCTTTAGTAATTACTGTAATAGATTGTATTTTTTGTAAATATCTAAAGTACATACAGTACAAACTTAATAAAAATGTCATTTGTTATTTAAATTTTGTTATTTAGTGCAGTTCGTCCAGTTTTAAAATGGACCTGACAGCAAAAAAATATTCCTGAATATTTATGTTCTATAAGATTGGATGATCGTCACTCTCCCATTGATTTAATAATTTGTATTATTATAAATGGCTTAGATTTGCATCTTAATTGCTTCGCGTAAAAAGCTGAACAGATTGGGCTGAAACTGGCATAAATATAGTTTAAAGCCTTAGAATAACACACATGGTATGAGCTGTAAAACCGTCAGTCGCTGTTAGTATCACAATAGTCAGGATTACCCGTAAGTCCGGGTACTATATGTCTACAGTCCGGGTACTATATATCTACAAATTCGACAACAACAGTTGCTTAAGTTTACACCTAAGCGACTGTTGAAGAAATGAGTGAGTTTTTATTACCCTAACAATCTCCCAGAATAACAAACAGTACGAGAAAATTAAAGAATTTTTCACTTAAAAGTCACGTCTAAGCGAGTCTAAGTCACATGCAGTGGAAAGGTACGTTAAGTGAAAAATTCACTGTTTCATCCGTTTCCAATAAAGTGAAAAAGGACAAATAGAAAGTTGGGGTGTCGTATCGGACACAACGTGTTTCATAAGTTAAAAGCTCTATTTTTATATTGTCGAGGAAAATGAACGCCACTTAGGAGGTATTTTCTCTGCCGTAATGCATTGTGACAGGCCACTTGTTATTGAACGGATATTGTCTTGAAGAGAAACTTTTGGTAGGAAAATTTAAAGACTGAAAATGCTGATGCCATTTGGAACATAATAATATGAAACAAGTGAAATTAAAAAAAAATTGTAAACAAGCTTTTATTATTATTATACCATCCATTACCAAAGTACTCGTCAAGACAAATCAAATGACCCCAAACTTGATGGGGTTGCGTCGTTTAATTACGGTGTTCCTATGGCCACCTTCCAGCTCCATCATCAAATCAGTTCAATGACCTAATAATATTGCTATGTCATCCGATTTAAACATGCATGCAAAATTTCATATCAATCGGATACCGCGAAGTGGAACAAATTTAACTTGCAAGATTTGATCACAGACAGAGAGACAGACAACAGACAGGGGAAAGTAAATAAAAGCTTGTAATAAATTGCCGTCATCTGTGCTTCCCGAGCGTTACAACATAGGAATTTTCAAGCAATGTGTAAAAAAATAGTCTTACGTGATTCATAGTCGACCGCAGCGGTATTTTCCATCATGTGGGGTGTGGTCAAACGTAGACCTATTAGGTACTATTTAGAATATTAATGTATTTTTATGTTTAGCTATTTTTAACCCCCGACGCAAAAACGACGTGGTGTTATAAGTTTGACGTGTCTGTATGTCTGTCTGTCTGCTGTGTGCTGCGTGTGTGTGTGTCTGTCTGTGGCATCGTAGCTCCCGAACGGATGAACGGATTTTTAAAAACTAAATCGTTTTTGTTTGTTTGAAAGTAGAGTTAGTCGAGAGTGTTCTTAGCCATGTTTGGTGGAAATCGGTCCAAGATGGCCGCCGCTACAAAATGGCGGATTACTTTTTTGTTTCACGACCCCGTCAATATGGGTATCAAATGAAAGGGCTTAACGAGTAGAATACAACGCACTATAATAAATTTAAAATCCAAGATGCCCGCCACCACAAAATGGTGATTTACATATTGCGTTGGGGGTTTTTAAATTTTTTAATTTAATTCACTTGTTACCGGTTACTTTATTAAATCGTTCGGTCAACCGGTTTTGTCATGGGTGTATGAAAAGGTACCAAACGCACAAACATATACTTTCCCACTACTAATATTAGTAAGATTATAATGTATTTTAATTATTTTCAACAGATAAAAATTTAAAGTTTACCTATTTTACATCCAACTCGCCACTAAATAGGTGGCCTAGTTATAAGTTCCTACATGCTAATCCTGTGTGTGGACGATGCATCGCACCGCAACTGCGTAGTTAGCCAACCTCAACGCCTCATTAGTTCTTCATTAGCTGAATAAATGGCACTGTTACTGCCTTAAATCACTGTTTATGAACTATCGCTAGGCTATGATTTAGTACCGAGTGTTTATTTAATGTTACGGGTGTGATTTTAATAATTTAAATTAGTATATGTTATGCATTATAGACTTTCACCAAACATAGAATTAAATTTAATTTTTAGGGTATTAAAATGACTTAGTTACCTTTTCTTATTATAAATTAAAAGTTACATAAAAAATACCATAATTTTAAGTACGACCCAGAGATTTTACCCGCGGTGATATAGCCGATGTCTTAGTCCAAGGTAAGTAAAATTTTACCTTAATCGATTAAGGCGTTTTGGCGAGACACACACACATACACACAGGCACACACAATTATAATAATATTAGAACCTTATATATAACAAATTGGTTACTTTTCAGCTAAAATGTTTTTCAACTAGGTATATACCTTATACCTAATTAATATATTAGTTAATTAGTTGCCCGGTGGAGAACAACATTATTATTGTTATAAAATTGCAAATAATGTTATTACTTTTTTTTATGTGATGAAGTAGAAGACGAGCAAGACGCTCTCCTGATGTTAAGAGATAACGACTGCCCATAATCAGTACAGTGTTACCTAGGATTTCACAATTATGTGAAATTCTAGGAGCACTGCACCAACGCTTCTTACTTAAGAGTCATGAGATGTTAAGACTCTTTAGCCCAGTAATTTCACTAGCTACAGTGCCCTCCTACCGGAGCACAGTGATGTTTGCACATCACTGCTCAGGCGGTAGAATAACTGGCACTGTTGGGGTACCCACCTAGACGACCTCCTGCAAAGGAAGTCTACCCCCGGTGAAATATATCTGGGGGCACGGTAGTGCCCCCGCCAAGTCGAGCGCGAAGCAAGCACTGCCGTACCATCCTTTACAGGAAGCATTTCGCCGCATTTTCAGGCCCCTATTTGAGAACCTCTGGATAAGACCAGAACACAGAAATTTTCGTCATCCAGTAAGCTATAATTACACACTTAAAATCCAAAATTTCAAGTCTGTAGGTCATTAAGTTCCGAAGTTAAGCGAAAGCAAAGTTTCGCATTTATGACACTCACTCACTCACTCACTCACTCATGATCATCAAAATAGAACTAGTACTTCCCATAAACTCAGAGAGCTGAAATTTGGTGCATACTTAGAATTTATTGTATAAAACATAGAAAAACTAAAAAAACATGCAATTTCGGTCTCGTTTTCGAGATAATAAATCTGCATAAATAACTTTGTAATCTCATATAAATGTATAGGATTACAAAGTTACATTTGCAGTCAATGGTTAAAATTGTGTAATATCTAACTTATTAATTAAAAATATATATATAAAGCCATGGTATATGTATATGTGTCGTAAATCGTCAGTTATGATCAGGCGATATCTAGCGTGGTCTAAGGCTAACCTATAACAAATCTATCTCAAGAGCCCAACCAAACTATTAGAAGAGATCGACATACCGCCTTTATTACAAGCTTTTATTTATTTTCACCTGTCTGTCTATCTGTCTGTCGGTTTGTCTGTCTATAATTAAATCTTGCAAGTTTAATTAGGCCCACTTCCCGGTATAATATTATGATGCATTGGACTAAGAGTGAACGCACACGTATCTAGATGGCGCTGACTGTATTTTAAAACGCGCTTATGGTTTGTATTTCTGATAACATAATAATATAGCGTTTCTACAAAAATAAGTGAAATCCCACCAAAAACATTCTGTAAAAAACTAGCCAAGTCTCGATGGAGCTGCTTGTTTATCTCTAAAAAGTAATGAAATCTAGACAAAGTCGTGCCAAGTATAAGGTTCCTTACTGCGATTTCTTTATTATTATAGTTAATGTTGTGTGACTTGGCCGTTGAAGGGTACACAAAGGTATTATTCCAGGTGCTCCATGACACTATTGCATCAATCTGTCCGCTACCCATTCACGATAGAAAATTTCCACTTGGAAAACGTTGATTGAATAACCAGTCAATTGTAGGCTTGATAAAGCTGCGTATTTCAATAATACTTATGTTTAGGCGATCCAAGTGTCATGGAGCATCTGGTTTTGTACCCTTGTGTACCCTTCAACGGCCAAGTCACACAACATTAACTATAATAATAAAGAAATCGCAGTAAGGAACCTTATACTTGGCACGACTTTGTCTAGATTTCATTACTTTTTAGAGATAAACAAGCAGCTCCATCGAGACTTGGCTAGTTTTTTACAGAATGTTTTTGGTGGGATACTATATTAAATTAATAAATATAATGTCAAATGTAATTAATAAATATATATGTCTTTTCGTCCGATATACCTCAGTGCCTCAAGACGAAAGTCTTTGATCAATGTGTGTTACCGGTGATGACTTACGGCACCGAAACGTGGTCCTTCACCATTGGCCTCATCTCGAAGTTCAAAGTCGCCCAGCGTGCTATTTAAAAGGGCTATGCTCGGGGTTTCTCTACGAGATCGAATCAGAAATGAAGAAATCCGTAGACGAACTAAAGTCACCGACATAGCCCGGCGGATTAGCAAGCTGAAGTGGCATTGGGCAGGCCACATAGCGCGCAGAGCGGATGCCCGATGGGGTCGAAAAGTGCTCGAGTGGAGACCACGGACTAGCAAACGAAGCGTAGGACGTCCACCCACAAGGTGGACAGACGACCTTATAAAGGTCGCCGGAAGACGCTGGATGCAGGTCGCTTCCAACCGGTACATATGGAAGTCCAAAGGGGAGGCCTATGTTCAGCAGTGGATGTCCAATGGCTGAGATGATGATGATGAAATATAATATTATAATCATTTATTAGGTACCTACTCGGGACTTTAATAATTAGCTCCTAAAACTAAAACAAATAGAATAATCTAATCTAATTTCCAATTAAGCTCCAGTTTATTTTCCTTCGGAACATCGGAAGGGTTGGGAGAAGGAGGTTTGATTAACGCTATCATTTTATCTCTTTCATAATGACTAGTTAGAGGGAGATGGATAGTCTAGTTTATTTTGATACTGAAATCGAGAAATTAGATAGTGTTTTGTTTCGGAGGAGCTTTCTTTTCTTTTTATAAAATTATTAATTTCGAATGAAATATTATATTAAAATTATAGGGGTAAAGTATGAGACTGTTAATATTATATTGTCGTTAACACCTTATAAATAATAAAATCAATCATAATTATAATTGGCTTCGGGTGTTTTCGGGGATTTTGGAAGAATAGCAATTCTTCTTATTTCTCCCTTTTGCAATATTTCGTATTCTTTTTGGTTGCCGGTCATCGTAATACAGATAAATTACATTTTTATATCTTATTTGAATCACCCTTCGCAGCATCCTTTCAGTAAAAGTCTCAAATGAATTTTATTTTTTCAGAAAAAATCATGCCATAACCTTTTTAAATGCAGAACATTTTCAATGTAAACTCCTCCTAATTGGTGCTCACAGATTTTTCCAGTGGCTTTAAGGGAGTTTCACATAGGTTAACTGCGACTAATTTTGCTGGAGATTCATGGAAAACATACCTAATAATAATTAGGTATTTTATAAACTACGACAATGAAATTGCGACATATTCTAAAAACTTATAGAACCTAACCCCCCCCCCCAATAATTTATTTTGGTATAATTGATAACATCATCTTTGTCAGTTTAAAATTTTACAATACAATTTTAGTCTTTATTGCATATCAGGTTAGTGGAAATATATATATGTAGACACACACAAAAGCTAAAGGTAAACAATCAGCGGTCTTATCGCATAGAGGAATCTCTTACAGACAACCTGGTAATATATGGTAATATAGAGATAACTAAATATTCGTTAAGAATAAATTGCGTTTAATAGGTCCCCACACCGTTCAAGTAACCGACCATCGCGTCAATTGTACGCCTTAACTATCGGCCGATATTCTGTCGGCTTGCAAGTGTGTAGTTTTTTTTATTCATTATAGGTAAGCCTTTGTCCACGATCTCACGTGATGTCAAGCGACGATGCGGCCGTAGATGGCAGCAGATTATGCCTAGAAGGCGGGATAAATCCCTTCCCTGAACATCATGCCGGAACACGGCCACAATGACCGCTTGGCGGACATGGCGGTGTAGTCTGCAAGAGTTCTTACATTGTGCTTAATTACAGCATCACTTTTTACATAAACGGAAGGCATTTAACCTAAATGAATGATCTTTTCAAATCTGGAGATAAAATAAGACTAATGAGTGATGAGGGAAAACTTTTTCAGTTTCGCTTTGCAGACTTTTAATAAAAAGATTTAATTTTGCATTGGGGTCTCGTAATTATGAGGGTAATAGAAGAAAAGGCTAATTCAATTTATTTTTATGCAAGGAAGTAAGAAGACTAGCAATATGCTGTCCTGATTTTAAGAGATAACGCTGCCCATCAATACAGTGCCCAGGATTTTAGAATAATTTAAAATTATAGGTGTTACTGCTTACTGCACCTACGCTACTTACTTTCAAGTCAAAAGATGTTAAGACTCTTTAGCCCAGTAAATTCTAGCTACAGTGATACTGTTAGGGTATCCAACTAGTCGACTTCCTGCAAAGGAAATCTACCCTCGTAAATTTATATTATATCCTCACAAAACTGGTTATTCCCATATTCGAATTATCGCATATAAATATATCAGAATAATATTTAACGTTCTCCACGAAGTTCTAAAATTTTATCCTAAGTTAAATGACGAGGAATATGTAACGAAGTGATTTAAGTAAATACAACCTGGCCTGATTCGAGATTTATCTTTGTTATCAAGTATGAACTCAAACCTAAGTTTGAAACTCAATCACTTCTTGCGATGAATTATGCGCTCATTTTGGATAGGGCCACTGTGATAGTTACACAGTTCAAGAATAAGAATAAAAAGGTTTAGTTTGTATACTATAGGTAGCAAACAAGCTGATCCTCCGGATGGTAAGTGGTTACTGCTTTCAAAGGATTTTTCCATTAGTAAGTAGTTTCCATAATATTATTATTGTTTATAATGTCGTCGCGACCATATTATGACGATTCCGTCTACTTTTGAACAAAACAGAAAACCACAGTACTAAGTTTATGAGATAGGTATATATTAAGACATATAATATATTCTCTTTCTACAGTCGCTCCCTTGTGGTTGAGGATTGTGGACATCACTCCCTTAATTTTATTTGTAGGTGCTGTAGATTGTTTGTATACGTTTTCAGTAAGAACAACCTAAACGCAATAATCTCAAAGTGTGAGTAAGTGAAGGTTAGGTTTGGAAAAGGAAAATTTGGTGCACTTATCATAAATAACGACGAATATAAAAGTCTCTCAGTTGCTCAATCTTCTTTTACCTACGTTTCAAACTCAAAATTCATTTATTTTAATAGGCTCTGCATTGAACAACGAGTTCTTAGCCTAATTCATCCGAGGCATTGAAGCACTTTTCCAAGTCAATTTTTTTTCTACATTAATACTCTACTACTCTGGAGGTTACTACTGTTTAAGGCAAGATTTTTAGTTCTAGCCAATAAAGATGTTATCGTCACTTAGTTGTAAGATACCAGTCAATCACCTGCTCAGTATAATGTAAGAATAGGCGACCTGTATGGCGGTTAGCAGATAGTGCGACAATCCGACGTTTGACAAATTGGATCGCAGGTGCGGGCTTGACCCTTTCTTTCACTAAACATGATTAGTGGCAAAGGGCGACTGGAGGACGCAATCTCCATTAGATTTTTACATTTTTACGTTTTTACGTGTTTACCACGTCCCTTTTTCTATCACAATGACTTCGTGGAATGCGAAAAATTGGTTTCGCGAATACATAAAACATGTCGCATAAAAAATATTGCTCCAGGCTACGGCTTCGAGGAATATTTCGTATTTCTTACGCCACGGTTTCGTGTTACTCTTGTAGATTTTCGATATCACTACAATTTTGTTTTTTTGATAAATTGAATCATAGAGACTTTTCTTTTTATACGAGTAAATATACCTAACGAAAACAGATATTTTCTAGGACACTTTTTAAGATAAGATAAGATAAGAAACACTTTATTGATCCACATATAAAGTATAAATTTTACAAATACAACTTAAACTAAAGGTGTTTTCTACTTTCTTAAAATTTGATTCAAATACATTTTAAAGGGATGTGAAATATACCTTACGAACTTAGATTAAAAGAAAGGTATGAAACGAAAACTAATTAATCAGCTCAGACGTCTACGAGTAATTGGTGAACTACCTATCCCATCAAAAACATAAATGTGAAAAGAGAGCTAAGTTCAATATTACGATGTATGTACTCATAGTTATCTATGATTTGGTAGTTGACTTTAACGACAAAAGAATTGAGATCTAAATGGGTGCCAAGTTCAATGGTCAGTCCTGAAAAATATTTACAACATAAAATATTTTATTACAACTTAAAAGATTATTTCTTCTTATCACTTAGAATTAATATTATTTTGAAGCCTAAAGACTGACTTGGCCAGTTCTCATAATATACTAGGTAGGTACTCTCTGAACTTTAGCTTCATCACTATTAAACGCACTTAATGCGAATTAGTGCGCCACCGTCTTTTATCGTGTAAATTAAGCCCTTCCATCCATTGGTTGTCTGGAAGAAATCGCTCTTTAACGATAAGACCGCCACTTGTACATTGTAATTTTTAATTTTAATTATGTACTTATGTATTTTCTGTAACATTATGTGGTGTACAATAAAGTATCTATTGTCTTATCTTAATGATACTTCGTCGTATGGTACCCATGAGAACTAGCCAAGTCAAACTTTGGGCTTCAAAATAATATTAATTCTAAGTGATAAGAAGAAATAATCTTTTAAGTTGTAATAAAATATTTTATGTTGTAAATATTTTTCAGGACTGACCATTGAACTTGGCACCCATTTAGATCTCACTTCTTTTGTCGTTAAAGTCAACTACCAAATCATAGGTAACTATGAGTACATACATCGTAATATTGAACTTGGCTCTCTTTTCACATTTATGTTTTTGATGGGATATCATTGCTTTTTGTACAGTACTTTTTAGTATGTAATAGGTTTAAGACACCCAGTCATAATAAGATTAATACCAAATGATTATTTTATTGCACCTCCCCCCACCCCACTGCTCCATGGCACGACCGTCGCACCGCGCACCGCGGCCCGTGAGCCTCGCCGTGCTTCGATATACCTATACCTATAATTAATTTAGTACTTATTTATATATAGCATTTATTATAATGTGCACTATTGATTTGAATATTGTACCTAATCAATTGATTTTTAAACAATACTATAATAATTACTGATAAATATATCTATATTCACCCAGCTATCTTATACCTACCGCCTACCTGGATGGAAATTTAACTTTTTAGATCATCTGGAACTGGATTAGAATTTCGATCAAAAGGAACCTAAGCCGACAAGACTTGTAATGACGACGACTTGGCGGGGGGCACTGCCGTGCCCCCAGATACCGCCACATACCTATAATATTATGACTATACGTTACAGGTACCTACGTAGGTATCTAAAATGTTTACACCAACTAGCACCTAAGGCGATATACATACATTATTTTTATTGTAAACAATGTTAATATTATTACCTCTATGTTACTGAGCCGCCTTGTGCTGGTGAGTCGATATATTGATAGGTATTTACATAGGATATACAATTGTTACGTAGGTACCAGGAACCTATTATTATTAGTGACTAGCTGTGCCTAGCTGTTTTACCCGCTATACAGTTTGGTACAGTAGTGTATATTATGTTATTCCAGGGGTCTAAGCTATATTTTTTATTATACCAAATTTAAAGTCAATCGGCCCACCCGTTTAGGCGTGAAAAAGTAAAAAACATATATCCATACGTACAGTAGGTATAAATTTTGTATTTATATTTATAATTATATTAGTAGGAATAGTGGACTCGCGCGCACATCGTAGTATCTAACAGAAAATAGCCGCCTACACAAAAATTATAGCAACATGCTACATGTATTGCTTTATGCGTTCCTAGGCGTCCCAAACTTTAATATCATACATTTTTTAAAAATTAATAATAATTTAAAATGATAAAAAAATACTAGTTTCTGATTTTTCCCTTTGTTACTACGATATTACCTATCGGGATGCCAAATTTCAGCTTTCTAGGTCATCTGGAACTGGGATATTACTTTTGATCTATCCCTCAGTATGTATTAACTTCACCGATTACTGGATGTTTATATCTAAATAACCGTTTGAGCTGTGTTACTGGAATTTGGAACAGAGATATAGTTCGTATATTTAAGTATATGTGCCAAATTGGACTTGTCTATGTGTAATAGTTTTTGTATAACGAGGGTGTAAAAAGTCGTCAAAACGCGCTTTGGACGGTTCGTGTAATATAACACACGGCGCGGTCGCCAGTTCCTTTGCTTGAACTTGGCTTGACTCGCTGCCGCGTGTCTAGATTGTTTAAAAATTATATAAAAAGAGTCTAACGAATAGTAAATTATTCTTCCTAAAGTTAACTCGGTTCAATAAAGAATAAAGAATTTCTACTACCATCCGTTATTATTTAACCGATTTCATTTATTTCACTCTCTATAATTTTATGTGGTGAAGTAGAAGACGAGCAAGACGCTCTCCTGATGCTAAGAGACAACGGCTGCCCATAATCAGTACAGTCCCACCTAGGACTTCACAACCATGTGAAATTCCAGGAGCACTGCACCAACGCTTCTTACTCAAGAGTCATAAGATGTTAAGACTCTTTAGCCCAGTAATTTCACTAGCTACAGTGCCCTCCTACCGGAGCACAGTAATGTGGACACATTACTGCTCAGGCGGTAGAATAACTGGCACTGGAGAGTCTTTTTCTTCGTGGTGTGGCACTGCTGCTGGTGTACCTCAAGGCGGTGTTCTTTCCCCTCTTCTGTTTGCCATCTTTATTAACTCTATTTCAAATAATCTTACATCTTCTTATCATCTTTATGCTGATGATCTTCAGCTTTATCATCAAGCACCTCTTAGCGGACTGGCTGAAGCTATTAGCACTGTTAATAGTGACTTGAGTAAAATTTCCAATTGGAGTACATCATATGGCCTGAAAGTTAATCCAACAAAAACTCAAGTCATAATTATAGGTAGTTCTCGGACAATCTGTAAGGTTGGCTGGGACTCCCTCCCGAAAGTGATGTTTGATGGAGTGCACATTCCTTTTAGTAAGACTGTCAAAAATCTTGGGATTACCTTTGACAATTGCCTATCCTGGGATCCACAATTAACGGCAATTAGCCGAAAACTGTATGCCTCAGCCAGTTCCCTTCGTAGACTTCGAAACTTTTTGCCTACTGCCACTAAGGTTGCGCTTGCACAATCTCTTCTTCTCCCCGTTCTTGACTATGCGGACGTCTGCTATCTTGATCTTAGGGAAGATCAGCTGAATAAACTTGAGCGTCTCCAAAATGTTTGCATCAGGTTCATATTTGGTCTTCGCAAATATGACCACGTCTCCGAATTTCGCTCCAAGCTCAAGTGGCTGCCTATTCGCCTTCGCCGGAATACTCATATCTTGTCTCTCCTTTACAGTGTTCTGTTCAATCCCTCCTCCCCGCGCTACCTTCGAGAACGTTTTAATTTTCTCCATACGTCACATTCTCGCACGCTGAGATCATCGGAGAATCTAATGTTAAAGTGTCCTGCCCACAGCACCGGCTTTTATGGTGATTCTTTCACGGTTGAAGCCGTGCGTCTGTGGAACGATCTCCCTGTTGTAATTAGACAAGCGCCATCTCTTGCAAGTTTTAAACTTCGAGTCAAAGCTTATTATCTTTCACTGTAGTTCAGTCTTGTGTTTTGCCTATATTATATCTATACCGTTTTTCTTTTCATGATACCTATTATCTAGCACATTATTTTAATATTATCTATATTATATAAATGTATGTATGTATGTATTTACGTATTTGTATATTTACTTATGTATAGGTATATATTTTATTTGTATGTTTATGTAAAATATTTTTATGTATTTGTGTGAATTATTTTAATTAATTTATGACTTCAGCTGACGTTTTGAAACCACCGTCCTTCCAGTGTTGTATATTTCCTCTCCCTGCACGGTTGTCTGGAAGAGATCGCTCTGAGCGATAAGACCGCCAATTGATACACCTTTAGTTTAAGTTGTATTTGTAAAATTTATACTTTATATGTGGATCAATAAAGTGTTTCTTATCTTATCTTATCACTGTTGGGGTACCCACCTAGACGACCACCTGCAAAGGAAGTCTACCCCCGGTAAACCCCGGTATCGTAGAATAATACCTATTTAGGGACAAGTAAAGATAGGTATCTACAAACAAGTGATACTCTTTTTTTTCTTATCCCAGGAAAAAATCGTTACGCATCATCATCCTACGCCGGGGGGCGCGGGGTGGTATGTGGGACTCCCCCGCCGAAGATGGGCGCGGCTGGGATACCCACTAAAAAACCTGGGGGTGTTCCTGCGGGACGCCATAATGCCGGGGCAGCGGGTACGACGAAGCACTCATCCGCGGCCCCGACGGCAAACAAGTGATACCCTTCCTTAACTTAGAATGAAAATCTAAAGCTATAACAAGTGAATTAAATTAAAAATTAAAAAAAACCCCCAACGCAATACGTAATTCACCATTTTTTGATGGCGGCCATCTTGGATTTTAAATTTTATATAGTGGGCTGTATTCTACTCGTTAAGTCCTTTCATTTGATACCCATATTGAGGGGGTCGTGGAAAAAAAAAGTAATCCGCCATTTTGTAGCGGCGGCCATCTTGGACCGATTTTCACCAAACATGGCTAAGAACACTCTCGACTAACTCTACTTTCAAACAAAAAAAACTAAATCAAAATCCGTTCATCCGTTTGGGCGCTACGATGCCACCGACAGACACATACACACACACACACACACACACACACACACACACACACACACACACACACACACACACACAGACAGACAGACAGACACGTCAAACTTATAACACCCCGTCGTTTTTGCGTCGGGGGTTAAAAATTCAGTAACAGTATTCAATAAAAGCAATTACGAATAAGCTGCTGACTGCTGTGATCATCACGCGAGTACAGGTGCCAATAATGTGCTACCTTTATGAAACGTTGCTGGACTAATAGCGTGCTTACATTTTACTGCTACCTTTTTTACAATATTAGAACAGGTTCTCTTAGTTACTTGTCTTGTGGTTTCACTAGGAACTGAAGTGAATCGCGTCGCAATATCGGGAAAGTTCGTGGTACCTCAGACAGTCTAGTCAGAGATACTCTGATTTTCATACATACTACCCACCAGCTACGAAAGCAATATAAATCGCAAAATAACTGCCATCAATATTAATACAATAAATTTTCTGACACCAACTATTGTTAAGTGTTGTGTTTTGGAGTTATTATGGTCAGAGTTGAACACGTGAATTCTACACATTTAATGGGAACTAACACAATTTGTACCCTGACATTTATTATCTTAAGTCTAAAGGGCCAAAAACCTGGTTGAATAATAAGAAAATGTTAATAATTTCACCCTAAAAATCCGCGTAACTCAATTTTGATGAATCAGCGCCGACTGCTGTAAATACATAATTAAGCGAATAAAAGAAACTAAGTAGCGAAGTGTTTTTGTTCGAAGGCTCAGCAAGAAATCCATTCATCTTCATTTGCGCAAGGTATTCGAGGGAAAGAATGTCGGGCTTAATGAAGGGGAGCATGTCTAATTTTTTTGAAAAAGACGAATTATAAGTTGTTTATCATTGCCAGACAGATTTTTCCTCTCTAATTGGATGTTTTTGTTTTTTGTTGCGATGAATTTTTATGTAAAGAGCCAGCCTTTACTTGCGACACTGCGTAACTGTGTCTCATCTGTGAAAATGAAGTGTCCAAACGCTGAGCTAGCCCGATGTTATGCGATAACGCCTTTCTTTCTTTCTTTCATTCATAATCTGTTAAGTGACTGTGAACCAATTGAGCTTAAATTAGGGATAAAGGTAATAAATACATATAAGATATTTTCTTAAACCTTTGTTTACATATCGAGTCTCGTTATCTAGCGTTCTCCACGTAGAATATGTAAAAGCGAAAAAACTAGTAAAAACTTAGTAAGATGTGGATGTACTAAGTTATATTCAAGATCTTATATTTTATGCACCTAAATATTACAAAATATGGTTCTACCGAGGAAAAGGTGAAACCTTTTCTGAATTAATACGTATATTTTGTAGGAAAAATTTTAGCGAAATGAAAAACATCGTTAAAATTTGGCTGCAGTTTTAACCCGAACATCTGCTCGGTTGCAAACAAAATAAAAAAGTGTTTGAAACTTAATTAATAGTTTCGTGTTACGTTTTTGCTGCTGCAATATAAAATAAAATGCTTAGAAAAATATAGGTAGGTACGCTTTTTCTAGAATTAAACATCTTCTGGAGGTACATATGCATGGGACTGACTGACTGATCAGTGTCTATCAACCCTATCATCGCCTTGTTTTAAGCAGCTGAATGGGTTGTGATAAACTATAGCGTACAGATATATATTAAGAAGTTAATATCCACTTATAAAGAATTTTGATAAGAGGTACAGCGGGAGCTACAATGCAATCCCAAGAGGCATACAAGAGTTACTTACCAATAGATTCACTCGGAAGCTCAGGTCGTGGCTCATAGATAAATGTTATTATTCTATCTCAGATTTAGTAAAATAATTTTATGTAATGTAGGTAACCCTTATCACTTGTTGACATGTTTTTTTCCTGAATTATAATTATTTAATAAGGTATATAAATTATGAAAAGATTTGCATGCCACAATGTGCAATATGTTATTGTACTTTTATAATTACACTGACATCTGATATGCTACTAACACTTTGAGCAAATAAATGAATTATGAGCATATTATAAAGAAGATAACGCATAGTTTAAAACCGGGGTAAGCGTTATTGAATGACTGACTGATCTATCAGCTCATTCATCTGAACTATATATTGAACTGAAATTTAGCACAGACATAGGTGACCGAGAAATCATTTAATGTAACGTAGCTAGAACTGAACTTTTATACTAGTAGGCTAGTTGGCACACATTGTGCAAAACCGTGCCGCCAAGCGGTTATTACGACCGTGATCCGGCATGTTGTTCAATGAAGACAGGGATTTATCCCGCTATCTAGGTGTAAATTCGCTACCATCTATGGCCGTATCACATTAAAATCACGCGAGATCTAAAGACTAACCTATAATAAAAGCTTAATATAATCTTTCTTCTCTTTAGTGCTATGATAATTTGATCCCAAGTGGTGATTTTAATTGGATGGACTGGCTGGCAGATAGCCAGAGCTAAGAGATTTCCAATATCAAAACGTTAATAATATGGGCTTCATTAGATAACCACTTTAACTTGTCTATTGAAACATGGTAGCATCTGGGCATGAATTCCATATTTTACGTTACCCATCCTGCAGCGGCAGATCGCCAGAGCTAAGAGATTTCCAATATCAAAACGTTAATAATATGGGCTTCATTAGATAACCACTTTAACTTGTCTATTGAAACATGGTAGCATCTGGACATGAATTCCATATTTTACGCTACCCATCCTGGTTTAAGACCTGAGGCTCTAGCACGAAATATTGCACCGATGAATAAGGTATACATAATTATCCTGATAGGCGTCATGTTGCAGGCTATGTAAGGTTTTCGGCGATCTTATAGAGATGATGGCAAAGAATACGACTATTACGACTATACGACGACTGTTTGACTAAGTATATGATTATAGAGATACCACTCTTAAGTTAATTCGTTGGCATTAAGGTAAGTACATTATATTATTTAAGTTTGAGCATATTATTATGTTAATAAATTTTAATGTATACCATTAGAGCATCTAAAGTAATGTTGCTCCAAGGATCAATAAAGAGTGTCTGGGTAAAACTTACCAGTAAATTACCTTTTTTACCTAATTTTTTACTTTGTAATGGAATATTTAAAAAGTAGAGTGATAAACGATAGCCTTAAATCACGAGTAGTAGATTTTTACCGAAAATTAATAGAGGTATTTTGAACAAATAGAGGTATTTTGAACCAATATATTTTTCATTAATTAATTATAATTAATGAAATTGACGAATTTTAGATTTTACTAATATTTTAAAAGGCAATATTGTACCCATTGTAACAATTTGAAGCTAAAAGCTCGTTTTTCAACTAATGCAAATCTCAGTAGAAAAAGGTTAGTTGATCCTCATGACTTTGCAAATAAGCGCAATTTGTATGAGCTGAGTTTCCAACCATGAAAGAAAACGCAACTCTTGTCCAATTACTAAGTTGGTCAAGCGACCTTCCAAAATGGGTTCAAGATTTATTCCATAGATAAAGCATTTAAGTACTATATGTACTACGTACTAAAGAAGACGCCACACATGACTTCTTTGTTCCGTTCAACTGCGGCTTCTAGGCCGCAAATAACACATATAATTTGCTTGCTTGCTATAGAGTGAATACTGTTGTTACATGTAACGTTGTCATTTATGTGCCATAAAAATATATATTATGCCCCTATATGTATGTTATTATATTAAACTAAGGCTGCGGAAGACGTTGGATGCAGGTCACTTCCAAACGGTATGTATGGAGGTCCAAAAGGGAGGCATATGTTTAGCAGTGTACGTCCTATGTCTGAGATGATGATGATGATGAAGGCTGAACACGCGTTGAGAATGCGCAAAACTCTGCTTAAGTAAGCGAAGCGACTACTTGGTACTTGGTAAAGGCGACGCTCACGACGCCGTAGCTACCACGCGACGATGTCGTCAGTAATACGATAAATTCCGTAAAAAAATAAGTTTATAGGAAACTTCGGAGGAAAATAAATATAAAAAAAAAGTATAGGTACCATGACCAATGACCATAGATTAAATTATATATATCTGAACCCGGATATATTTAATCTACCTCTAACATCATGACTTTTTCTTAGGATAGTTTCTCTAGTAGTACACGTACTAACTGAATAAGTTAACCCATCTATTCCCAACGTTGCGCGAGTGTTACCGTTCAGATTTGATTGTTTTTTTGTGTTAAAATAAGTAAATAAATCTTTGATATGTAAACCAATCTCAAAAAGAAGAACTAAGAGATGGATTATTATTTTTTTAAATGGTGGTTTAAAACCAAATACATTTTATTTTTCAATCACTGCTACTTGATTCATCCCAACATCGACAGATTCAACAAACCATAAAAAAATATTTTTTTGAATAAAGCTATACTTTTTACACTGTATAAAGGTTGAACAATATATTTTTTACGATAAAAACCCTTTTTGAAGACAAAAATACTCCCACGTTTTGTTTATTTTAGACTTACAGAGAGCGTTGCACGTGCGTCACTTTGGGACAAACAGGGATCAGTTTTTATTGTTATACTGCTTGCCATTGATGTTAAAAATTTATTGTAAACAATAGGTCCTCGGTATTCAATAAGAACAAACACTTTTGTTTTATGGGTCACTTTATTTTAAAACGTCAAGCTGACCGGGTCCTTTTGTAGTTCTTATAAAAAAAAACAATAGATAGTAATAAGTGAGCGTACAAAGAGCGCAGTAAATACAAAGTAAAAAGTTGTAACATAATTGCTTGGTAGGCGACCATTGTCTTCTCAAGAAACTCTGAGTTGACCTACACTATAAGAGGTAAAGATGTACTATTACACCGGCTGTTGATAATTTTACAGACGAGGAAGACATAGATGATAACGCGCTATGTAATTAAATCAATAACTGATAGCGCTGAAATGCTTGAAATGTACACTAATTGTGAAAAAGCCAAGACTGCCGAAGAAGTCACCAAAATAATATTATGTTTCGGACTGGAAAATGAACATCCAACTCGTAAACATTTTCCTTCAGGTGATAAAGCAGCAATGATACTAATTACTAAATAATGTTTAGGTGGAAAAACACATTTTAAAGTATTTTTTTGTGATGAAGTTTGGAAATAAACTATAGGTTTTTCTTTAAAAAATATATTCGTTACCATAACCGTCATTTTTCTAAATCTTTTCCAAAATGTTGCTACTGTCACGGTATTGGAATTCAAAGATATTTGGTATATACTACTTTTATTTGGATATCATTCTTTGCCTGGTGCTATATTATACTTGTCAAAAGATGAAGACAAATGTATCAAATCTTACGAAACTCTATAAATTTAAGGAAAACCAAAGAACTAACTTGCAGATAATTCACATTTTTGGTAATTCAGATACAAATCAAGGAAGACCATCAAAAAACCCGTTACCTTCTTGTATTCGCTTCAATAATATTGGTAATTTCATAAAAAAAAAGCATGAAAATAAACACCAAAGAGATGTCAACAGTGTAGAAGTACAATTTATATGTATAGAATAGGTCAAATACACACTTTATGCTGATTGTTTGAAAATATTTCACTTAGGTTAATACTTAAGCGTTGTTCAACTTGCTCGTAAAATAGAAGACCACTAGTCCCAACGTTACGCCGACGCAACATGTTGTAGAATGTATACTAATTAATTAATATTTTTTTTTACTACAATTTTCTCTTTTTGAATGTATTTAAAAACATAATTAACAAGAAAACCTATAAATATGCGTTTATTTTTACCCTTGGGAATTAATGGGTTAAAGCAAAGAAAATAATAACATCTACAATTCAGATGCCGTCTGTCTGTTTGCCAACTCATTATGGTTAACCCTTGAACTAATAGAACCGAGTCTTGGCCACTACTTTCTTGATGAAATTAAGCTTCTTTAGACTAGGAGCTCTTGGCGTTTAGTTTTTGAAACTGAAAACTCATAGTAGAAGTTTTTTATACCATTAGGGAAATCAAATTACCAATCATAATTAATGGAGAATAAAATGAATGACAGAGGATTAATAGTAATACAGGTACCAATGATTTATATTTATAAAGGGTGTTTATAATTAGTATTTCATAATCGAAGACATAAAGGTTTGGCGATCTTTCTTTTAGATTTTATTTCCCAAAGTAATTAACCTTTATATTACGATATTGCCTGTTTTTACCTGACGAAGATAGTAACAGTTTCAACCAAGAAGTTGGGAAAAATCCTTTCCTGGGATTCTTCCCTGCTGAATATTTATTAGATTTTTACTCGGATAAGTAAAAAGAAGATTATTATTTTTATCACTATCTGTGGATACAAAGATTGCTTATCCAAATATTTTAATAGAAATAAATTAAGTAGACTATTTCTCGGCTACAACACCAGCATCGAGCACGGGAGCAGGCTGATAATTAGTAGTCAGGTTAGTCCTAGGGTTAATCTAACGAAACGCTGAGCCTGCTCCCATTGGCTTTTTTACACAGTATGTAAGCTTAAGCTGTAGGATAGAGCCAATTAATTATTTTCATTTCATTTCAAGTAACCGCGCTATAAGGTGCGAGTTTCGGACTTTTTACCTCCAGGAATTTAGTCTTATGACAAAAAAATAAAGCCTTAGGCTCCTAATTGGTAACATATCATTCCCCAAAATAATTATAAGAAACAACAAATGACCCAGAAAAGTACTAAAAGAATGTCTATTAAAACGATAGGATCGAAATGGGAATAAGTGGGTGCCAAATGTAGGCCTAAATATCGTATTTCTACCGCTCTACCCCGGGAGAATTCAAGTTAAGTGATCCTGACACACTGGCTGCCAACTTGACAAATTAATGCGTAAACAAAACAGGAATTGTATTAATATGTAAACCCGAATATTCAATATCTGTCTTAATAATTATTTATTGTTTGTACAATAAATTGTTTTAGAGTTAAATGCATCCCATCGTTTACTTTGGTGGGTATTTATTCATTCATTCATCATCAGCCTGTGTTCGTCCACTGCTGGACATATACCTCCCCCATGGCACGCCACTTAACTTGGTCCTCCGTGTTTCTCCTCCAACCGTTCCTAGCGACCCTCCGGCTATCATCGCCGCATTTCGCCCAAGGACGCCCTACACTACGTTTGCCGAGACGCGTTCTCTGCTCTAGAACATGTCTACCCCATCGGTTATCAGTTCTGTGGCAAATGTGACCAGCTCATTGCCATTTCAGCTTGCTAATCCTTTCGGCTATGTCGGTAACTTTGGTTCTCTGCCGAATCACCTCATTTCTGATGCGATCCTTTAGAGAGACGCCGAGCATAGCCCGCTCCATAGCTCGCTGAGCAACCTTAAACTATGGGTAGCTATGGGTTGGTAGGTATATTAACTATGTAAAAATTCTTACTAAAGTGACGGATATACTACTAAAAGTGTTATTAAAACTTAAGCCCACACACGGCGCTATACTATACCTTGCTATATGACTCCTGGTACCATATAGCATCATATAGCAAGGCCTTGCTATACCTCGCTATACCTTGCTATATTATTTTTAGTGATGGCCAGGTTACTGATCGGAACTATATTTTTTAATAGTTCATTCTTTGTGATTGAATCTTGAGTCGATCATTGAAATCAATTCAAGTGACTTTATTAAAATTGGAATAACTTGTCAAAAATTTCTTTGAGAGCGTTTAGAATAGGTATATTAATACAAAAATAAAAAAAATTATATTATTTAAAAACGGACAAATGCAATTTGGAGTTGCCACATACTTGTGTGGAAAAATGTTATTAACATAATATGTTACGAATAAATATGTATTTTTATAGTTTAGGTATCTGTTCTTTTATCCCACACAATAATGATAATTATTAAAGTTTCATTAATTGTAAACTGAAAATTACTCATAAAATCATTATTATATAATTTTTATCATATTATGAAGATTGTTTTTTAATCTATGTTAGCTATACTTCAACCGTTCTATAATATAACCTTCACGGAGTTCCATCCCTTCATTATCGGATCAATTTAATGTTACCAAAATATAGCATTATCATCAGTCTTACTTACCTAATAAGTGTATGCACAATTTCAACTCTGTGCCTCCTGCAATGAATGATATAAGTTGAAAACCGTCGTTTAAAAAAAAATGCAAGTGTTATCTAAATAATTTACTGCTTTTAAAAATCGTCATAAATTAGTTATAAAACTAACCAACTTATTTTTATGTAATCGAAATTAATAATAAGAGAAATAATCTGAGATCTTTTTATCTTACTTTTCTAATACATAATTAATAGCAATAGGCACTAATAAGTCGAATATTTTTTATATCAAAACCTATAAAATGATAATGTATTTTATTTATATTACCACCGATTTAATTTACGGTGACTGTATAAAACTTTATCAGGATTTTGGATGAGCGTGATTGCACGTATATAGGCACATGTGTGTTTACGTACATAGGCATGCAAGTGACTCACATATCCTATCTAAGCAGAAAACGATCGCAGTCTAACTGGCAGAAATTCAAAGTGGTTCTTAATGCGAGCAGGTGATCGATTTTTCGTATCCAAATCATTTTTCCTCTTCGAAATAACATACGTACGTGCTGCACTTGACGTATGTATTTATTTCAAGTGGTTATCTGCTATTTATATATATTGCATCTGTACAGGACTTGTACTGTACATCTTTATATCCGAGAAATTGGACTGTATTGTTTATGCTTACGCTAGCAAGTAGCATCCGAGAATTCTTAAAAGAAAACGCTTTATATATTTTTCGCTTTATTTCTCTCTTCTTTCTTTCTTGATATTAAGGTGGTTTTAGTCTTCAAAAAGAGTTTTTTTTTATAAACAAGCCAATCAAAAGTAACCAACCGTCAGGTTTTGGAGATTTTGTTGCTAAACAAAAAATCACGACACGACGGGGTCTATTTTATTTCTCTTTCCTATGCACTTTCATATATGCAAAAAAATAAAAGGTACATACCACTTTTCATCATTTAAAAGCTAGTTCCTTGTTAATATTTTTAGGAAGTAGGTACCAGGAGTACCAGGAGTAGGAACGGAGATTCAATCACTTTGATTGCATATAGTTCCAATGATTCCCCAACACTACTTAAACAAATGAATTTGACAATTTATTCTACATAAAGGATGTTTCTTTTTTTCCTAGATTTTGGTTTCCATCAAATATGCTCCTGGTAAACTTAAAAAAAATGACGATTCAAAATTCGTCAAAAAATCCAGAAAATATTATTCTAAATTATCATCGTTTACTAAAAGTATGACTTACATTAATCAAATAAGATCAATTCAAGTTGGATTTGACCGACTTTATCAGAGGATTCTCGACTACATCGGCCAAATAGCATAGGTAGAGAAGCTCATTGTATCAAAGGGAAAATCAAAGAAAAGCGGACTCAGATCATAGTCCGATGCGTTGGTCAGATCAGATCCGCACCACCCTTGAAGTTGATGTTGTCCTGTTGTCTTTTGGCTCCTGGCTATGAAAATCGCATCCAACCAACCCAGATAGCGCTCCATCATCAGATATCGAATCCTCCAAAGGAGGGGCCATGACTCCCAGTAATAGGCAATATGACAAGGACAAGAAGAACTCCAAAGTTCAGTTTCCTAGTAAAAATGTCTAGACAAACTATAAAATAATGATATGTTTTTTTTTCTCTTTAGAGGTACCTACAAAACCCTTGAAACAATGTGTTTGCATTATTACAGATTTAACTGACAATCACTTTTGTAAAAAAAAACCATGGCTAACTCCTGGTACGTATTTTTTAAAAATTTGAGAAAAAAATTCTGAATTTTTTCACACATCCTGTATAAGAACCAAAATTGACATTGTCAAGAGCCATGTTGCTGTAAAACCATATAATTTGGCAAATCCCATATGAACTAGATTAAAAAAAAATGTGTAGCCATTTTGTAACATGACTTAGTCGGTTAAGCGAAAGTCTACTGCAAAGTATTCAAAGCTTTAAGTTATTCGGACAAATAATCATTATGCATAAAAAGAGCTCCTATTACAAGTAAATAGGAGGTGAAATTTAAAACACAAATTAAATAACTTTGTTTCGTAATACTAACAAAAAGACCTGCAAACACAAGAAAATATTTAATAAAAATAAAAAACATTTTTTTCTAATTTGTTACACAGCTGTTAAACATTTGCTACTATTTAGTTTAATATATCGCGTAGGTAATAGGAGTTTGTTTTTTTTTGTCTCGGTAATACAAAACGGCTTAGTCATTTTATCACCTAGTCAATATGAAAAATGGCGGATTCTACACATCAACTGTAAAATATAGCGCGATATAGCGCTATATGTCATTTATAGCTACGTGTGTGACAAACGCCGATTTGTACTGATGCTATGCCTTGCTATTTGAAGCTATATAGCGACGTCTGTAATGGGCTTTATGCAAAGAAATCGTGGAAGCACCAAACGAAGAATGCAGTTATTTATTATTCTATTAAATTGATTTAATTTGTAGGTGTTCCAAAATTAACATGTCTTTTGCAAACGAAAAGTTAAATGGAAAATGGCTGGTTTTCAAGTCCGTATTTTTTCGTCGATGTTCTGAGAAGTAATTTGGAAAATACTTGGTATTTTTGGAAGGGAATAAAATTTAAGTATGTTTTTTTACATAGAATCATTACTTTTATACTTACCTCTATAACATCCTGAAAGTCTGCGATTAATAATATTATACTTCTAAGTAAAATTAAAACTTAAATCAACATAAAGTTAGGGAGCCAAAGTACGGCGCCGTGTGCTACCAAAAGTTCAGTCGATTTATGCTAAATGTTTTCCAACTATCGAATTACTTTTAGTTGGTCGGTTTAAATATTTACACTAAGTTTATACTACCACAAACATTATAACTAAAAACTATAGTTCGACCAATATCAAATTACAACTCGTTTTTATAGCAAGAAGAAACATTTTGGTACTCTGTAAGGTGCAATATTATAATGGTCGAACTTTACTATCTGACTAAATCTATAAAGCTTAATGTAAAAGTAGATTTTAAAGTTTTTATGTGTACGCTGGCCGGAACGGCATAAAGGAAAATGATTACAATATAATATTATGAAGCAAAGAGAGATGCATTTTAAGACCAGAATATCTACATGAAATCAGAATGGAGAGGACCTATTATTATAATTGTCAAAAAACGTCTAGGCTCTGGAAGTAACGCCCGTAAGTAGTGGTGTTAACCGAGTTAAAAAAGTTTTTACCCACGGGATAAAAATATAGATCAAAACCTATCCTACGTCTTTTCCCGGGACTTGTCTTGAGGTAACATAGACAGACATTCGTACATTCGCATTTATCATAATTTTTTTTTCTATTGGTAAATGCCTTTATTGAGAAAAACAAACTAACAATACTACAGCAGTTGAGAACACTACTTTTACTAACCACAGATCGGCCACAAGCCAATCTACAGAAAATCCAAGTGCTCCAAACCACTGTCAGATGGCAGAGTGCCCAGAATGCTGGCAGCATTGCCACGTTGATAAAATTAGTATACTTTTACCTCTATAGACAGATAAAACCACTTTAGACCGATTATAACAGATAGTTCTAAAGTAGTCATTTATTTCATTAATAATCTCTTGGTTTCTTTAACAAAGTCTACAGCCCGCAAACTTTTTATTCACGATCCAACACAGAACTCAGAAAAAAGAAAAACAACCACCTAATCCTTTTATACTTATTAATATTCTATCAGCGGTTTTTAATTAAAATGCAAATGCGAACGAGAAAGTTGTTAATCTTCTTAATTCCCGTAAAGAATAATTAATATTGCAGTAGCTTTTAGTGATGATGACTTCTGACTGTTAGGTATTCTATGTAACCTATGGATATTTGTAATGTCTTTAACTAGTTTATAAAAGGGTTCTTTAGTTGTTATTTTTTATCAATGACTAGCTTATGCTCGCGGTTTTGTCCGCATGGCAAAACCCTTTCTTAGCGGAGGTCTACGTCATAAAACCTACCTGTTTTCCAAATTTTAACCCAATTCGTCCAGCGATTTAGGCTGTAAGTTGATAGATCAGTCAGTCACTCTTTCCTTTTACGAGTATATATTTAGATATTTTGATTTTGTCTGATGGTGAGTGGTTACCATCCATTGGTATGGTACGCTATAGGCTGGTGTCATAGACCATAGACGTCTGCAACACCAGTGGTATCACAAAATCCTTTAGAGGTAATAAAAAAAATTGTCTCACAGTGTTTATTATCGAACTCCTCACGAAACGGGACGGAAAATTATGTTTTTTTGTGTATATTTGGTAGGCTATTTCTAACAGACGCAGACGAAGTTCTGCTCATCACATGATTTTTTCACACCTAAGTTACCAAAAGAATTAGGATTAAAGTGGTTCTAGAGAGCTTAGTTTTTAACTTAAAACCGCATGGATCCCCTAGTATTGTTATAAGCGTTAAATTGCTCACAAGCTACAAACCTTGAATACCAGTTTCTCACCCCCTTGGGTATTGATGATGGCTACTCGAAACTGGAAAGCAATCAACACAAAACTTCGGAACACCTTCAGAGTGCTAATAGGAAAATATTCACCATCTTTCCGCCACTTGTTGATTGAAATTTCGCATCTTTAAAAAGGTTCTTGGAACCCTTTAAGAGTTTCAAAGTTGTGTATATTTGAATTGGCCATTAATGAACTTGTAAACAAAATGAATGGGAATATTACAAGGAGCAATTTAAAATTAGGGGATAGCATAAGCGGATTAGGTTAATACATAAAATGTAAAAATTTATTATTGTAATGTTGTCCTAGAAACATGATTCAGGGTTACTCGTACTTGCTAGTCATGAAAAAATACTTCTTATGATGGAGGGCACTAGCATAACGAGATTTTTGTCCTAATGATACTCCGACCTACATACAGTAATCACCAGCATTTTCAAACAAAAAGTATATCTAAAACAGAACCGGAAACTTACTGCTGCTGACTTAAAGGTTCTATGGCCAACCCCATATGCTGGGTTTTTAGGTCACCGTATATAACTTATAGACTTCAACTAGGACCCCACAGTATAACGTTTTAAATTAAAACTTTTAATTGTTAAGCCTAAATTATGGTTCTAGGAACGACTAACCAGAAAAGAAACCAATCAAATTACGAAATTTGCATGTCTTAATATGGCAGATTATAGCTGAACATATTTTCATGTATTCTAGATCTTACCTATATTCGCAAATAAAGATTTTTGTATTTGTGAAATAGTTAAGAGAAGAGATGCAGTCCTCTGTATCTTAGTATTCTTAATGTTTTCCTTTGCCTAGCCTAGTTCACTCTTATACTTAGAAAAACAAAAACTTCAATATTAACGTTGTGTTTAATTATAAGTATAAAAATACTATCATTTATGAGGTAGAATACAATGTTTATTTATTGCGCTATCGTACACAAATATGACAATTTATATGTTGTTATTTATAATATTATATCGTTATTTATATATAACATTAAATTTTATCTCTCAGAAAAATCAACTTCCATCCATAATTTCGACGACTTTTACACCATCGTTATTATCAGAATCATCATCGCAAATTTTTACAACTGATACAATTGGTTTATGATAACTGAAGTAAGAAACAAACAGTTTTGATTCGAACCTATTTAAGTGTCTAATAAAAAAAATATAAAATATAAAAAAAAATATCGGGCGCGCGCTTGTCTAAGCCCCCTCTGCCGCCTAAACAGAGCAGCACACTCAGGCACGGTAGAAAGAGTGGGAGATACTAGTTCCTCTCCCTTCCCCTCGATCTTACGCTTTTTCGATCAGCATCACGTGACCCTGACGCGAGTTTGAAAATTTTTACCCATACAAAAAAGTGCTCAGCGCCGCTAAAGAAGTTTTCACTTCAAAAATAAGAAGAAATAATCTCAAAATTAATTACTGAATTTGAAGTAGGTACCTAAGGGAATGAAATAACAGAAAACTAAATGGCCAAGAGAAATCATACTGATTATAATAATTAATCCATTAGGAAAGTTCAATGAACAGTTCTAAATGGAATTCTAGCATATTATGTAACTTTATCCCTCGACTCTACTCGTGTGGAAATATGTCCATGTCGAGCCGGTGACGAGACAAGCGGGCGCAGACACCCGAAAAATAGCCTATCGATACATTTTGGGAGAGATAAAAATGATAGGGTACAATAAAAATATGTTATGAAAACTAAATAGTAAAAAAACGATAGAATCGGATTTTGAGGTGCTTTAAATGGTGCATGAAGTCAAAATGTATTTCTTCGTTGTAAAGACGAAAATTAGGTATTTACTCTTCAAACCGAAGAAGTAGGTTCTTATTGTAATGGACTATAGGGTCGTAAAATTTTAGAAAATGATGCTCAACTTCAACAAAAATCTTGGATCACCAATCACCAGTGCAAAAGGGGCAAATTAAAATTATGTTAATGAAAATAATAGTAAAAGTATATGTAGTCCATATTATGTACCTAGTCCGCTTAAACGTCACTTATTTTAAAGTATTAAAAACCTTACATTAAATGTAATATTAACCATTATTAGGCTTAAAACAGTAATAATATGAGTCAAACAGACAGTTTTGTATGTAAAATGGCGGCACGAGGCATCAGCTGAGGTCGGGCAAACTTAGATTGGGATCGTGACTAGCTATATCCTAACAAGGTATAACTACGATATGAATGTAGGCAGGTGGGGGCACCACTACCAATGCTGCCCTATAAAGAGAAAAAGTGGTATAATATCGTAGTAAGTTTTTTTTAACCCCCGACGCAAAAACGACGGGGTGTTATAAGTTTGACGTGTCTGTCTGTGTGTCTGTGTGTGTATCTGTCTGTGGCATCGTAGCTCCCGAACGGATGAACGGATTTTGATTTAGTTTTTTTTGTTTGAAAGTAGAGTTAGTCGAGAGTGTTCTTGGCTATGTTTGGTGGAAATCGGTTCAAGATGGCCGTGACGCCATCTTGAACCGATCTTGACCTTGGACAAAATGGCGGATCTAGACACGCGGCAGCGAGTCAAGCCAAGTTCAAGCAAAGGAATTACTTTTTTCTTCTACGACCCCCTCAATATGGGTATCAAATGAAAGGTCTTAACTAGTAAAATACAACCCACTATATAAAATTTAAAATCCAAGATGGCCGCCATCACAAAATGGTGAATTATATATTATTGCGTTGGGGGTTTTTTAAATTTTTAATTTAATTCACTTGTTTAAATAGGCATAGATAGATAGATTAGATCGATAATACTTTATTGTACACCACACAAAAACAATACATTACAAGTAGAAAATTGTTGACAAAAATATAAATGTACAAGCGGCGGTCTTGTCGCTTAAAAGCGATTTCTTCCAGACAACCAATGAATGGAGAGGAATCTTATGAACTAAGCATTTTAGTACTGGTACCAGTAATACTGTCATTTTTCCTTATCGAGTTCAATTATAAAGAGTTAAAGAGAGAGTGATTAAGTTTATTTTCTAAAGATATATACAAAAATAACATTCCTTAAGTTGAAAAAAAAAAAACAATTATTGAGTGAAGAAAACAATGCAACAGAAAAATCTTTCACACGTAGGATTGTGAAAATATTTTCCTATCACGAAAAGTTAAAGGTGAACTCCGATGCGTATATTGAAACCCTACCTCTATTCAGCACCGCGACCGAACTGAGATGCGGGAGCCTTTCCATACGTGAATTCTCAAAATGCGACTTTAATCCCTTCCGCTATTCAGCACCGCGACCGATCTGAGCTACGGGAGCCTTTACGTGCATTCATTCTCTGATTGCGACTTTAATCCCTTCCGCTATTCAGATCGATCGATCTGAACTCGGGGATTGTTTTCAGAGTAATATTTAA
This sequence comes from Hemithea aestivaria, assembly GCA_947507615.1. NCBI lineage: Eukaryota > Metazoa > Arthropoda > Insecta > Lepidoptera > Geometridae > Hemithea > Hemithea aestivaria. The sequence continues at coordinate 13,864,983 of OX382328.1, forward strand.
ATCTGTTTGATGAAAACGCATGTCTGTATAGTACTGTAGACTGTAGACAGTGATTCAAGAGGAAAGTTTACGTATACCTAGTGGACCCGCGCGCACTTCGTAGCGCATAAAACAGTCTACAAATACTACCTACCTTTAGTCATTCATTTATTTCTAAAATAAAAACGATTTACTTTACTCTTATTCTTACTACTCTAACTGTTACTCTTACTCTCGACTCTTACTCTCGACTCTTACTCTCGACTCTTACTCTCGACTTTTACTCTCGACTCTTACTCTCGACTCTTACTCTCGACTTTGACTCTTACTCTTGACTCTTACCTCTTATTCTTGACTCTTACTCTTGACTCTGGATTCTTACTCTGACTCTTACTCTTGACTCTGGATTCTTACTCTGATTCTTACTTCAACTCTAACTCTGACTCTTACTCCTACTCCTATTACCCAACTACCGTCATCATCAGATCAACTCGGTGGTACCATAATAACGTATACACAACTCACACCTCTTTCAAATTTATCGATCTGAACTCGGGGATTGTTTCCAGAGTAATATTTAAATCTGTTTGACTAAAACGCTTGTCTGACGTATATTTGCTTAGATCTTTAAAACTACGCAACGGAATTTGATGCGGTTTTTTGTAACTTTTTTTGTGTGTGTGTAACTAGTGGACCCGCGCGCACTTCGTGGCGCGTAAAACAGTCAACAAATACTACCTACCTTTAGTCATTAATTTATTTCGCTAGTTATACCTAGCGGCTGCTTTTTTATTTTATTTTATTCAATTCATTTCAATTTCATTTAATTTTAGAAATAAATGAATGACTAAATGTAGGTAGTATTTGTAGACTGTTTTACGCGCCACGAAGTGCGCGCGGGTCCAAACCAACTACCCACCTAATATCCACTCACCAATAACTACCGTCATCATCTGATCAACTCTATGGTACCATAATAACCTATACCCCAAATATGAGTGTGAAACTCAAACTGAGTCAAAACTAGTTAAAAATTGTATTGCAAGATCTGTACTAGATATATACGATTATACCATATTCCATATTTAGTATCAATAATAAAAACAAATAAAAGTTTATAGAATAATTATATTATTGTCGTATTTTTTTATTACATTTCCTTAACAATGCCGTCTCATTCAGTATTCAGAACTACAAGAATAGTAGCAAACAAATACTAAACATTCAATATCAAAAGTTTCCGCAGATCGAAAATACTTGAGTGCTGAATACTGGAAGGATTTCCAATCTATAATGGTAATATTGCGTACGTAAACCCTCCCGCATGTCAGAACTAAAAGTAGGGTAGCATTTAAACTCTCAAACTGCATGTTTTGTCGTTTAAAAGCTCCCGCATCCCAGATCCATACTGGCGCTGAATAGAGGAAGGGTTTCCATATACGCAACTCCGATTATTAACAACGACTTGTTCAGATATATATTGTAGCTATAGATATATTCATTATTCATCCATCGAATACCTACTAGAGTGTTCTTGAGGTACCTACAAGTCCCAACTAAACTATTTACAAGCTTGGTCCCAAGAGACGCTGGAAGACAATAGACTAATAGGCCATCTATGTTATCTAACTACTACGTTTCTAATTAACTACTCCGTACAGTTTCTTGTTATTGGTTCACTATACTAATGTTATAAATTCAAAAGTATGTGTGTACGTGTGTTTGTAAACGGCTGAGCCGATAGAGTTGAAATTCGGTTTATATTTAACTGAAAGCTTATATTTTTTCAGGAAAACGCTCTGCTGTCTTAGCGGGACAAAAAAGACAAAAATCTTCATAATACGAGTATGTATATTATTTTTTTATGTTGCTTGTGAAATATTTTATTTTAATTTATATATTAATTCTACTTTTTTCTCTATATTAAAACTATTTGTAAACATCCTTATAAGAAGTAGATAATTTATTTTTCCTTAAGTATGCTTACAGAACCGTTTGTAGGGTTAAACATCATTAAATACGAAATGGAAAGGTGGAACGACAAAGTTCAGTGGAGCCGGGTTGATGTTCAAAGGGGGCCCTGTCCAGTCCACTTGGAAGTTCTCAATCATACGAGTGAGCATAGTTTCCAACTCTAGCTCTGCTATGCGACGACCTGAAATGCATTTAAACTTTTGTTGTCAAAAGTTAATCAATAGGTACTTATGGGAATATTATATTTCCAACTAGTAGAAAAGAGTCTTACTTTAATTCTATAACAAGGGGTGACAAGATAAGCAAATCAGGTGCCCGATGGTAAGTATCATGATTGCCCATATTATGAGTGCTATTTTAGTGTTTTGAAATACAAACTTCTGCGCGGCACTGTACAACATATTGCATAATATAGTACTATAGTACTAAATCAAAATGTTTTTATTTAATTAACTGAGACTAGAATACTTCACCACTCATATTTAAAACTATTACGTGCACTCAAAGATTTACTTTAAAATTCGACGAAGGAACTAAGGAACTCTACAAGACAAAAAGCATCAATTTTAACTTACCGACGCAGCTCCGGGCTCCAAAACCAAATGGGCTGAACGCAAAGGGATGTGCATTCTTGTAGCTCAAAGGATCATGTTTCTCCAACAACCATCGCTCAGGAATGAATTCATCTGGACGAGGGTAATGCTCCTCCATTAGGGTCATATCATGATGACCTGTTACCGCAAATGTCTGAAAAATGATTTGGTACATCATATATTTAACAAAGCGCACTACGTGATTTACTTACGCAATTCAAACAAAAAAGGCGAAAATATAGTTTTCTAAAGTACATAAATTAAATTTTTAGCTTTATTGTAAGTGGTGCAGCAGAGGTCAACATCATTTAGGAAAGCCCAGCGCTGTTCGGATAGCCGGCAACATGCGGAATTGCAACCGTTTTGTGGACGAATGCAACTCTTTTTGTTTATGTTTGTAATTTGTTGCTTTGATATTTGTTGATTTGAAACATTTCATTTATTCAAGTATACTTACACCTTTTGGTATATTGTATCCCAATATATTATAATCTTTTGAGGTAACTCTTAAATTTCCTCCAGCAACTGGCAACATTCTCATGGATTCTTTCAAACAAGCCTTCAAGAATGGTTTCTTTTCTTGTCCAGATAGCACTTCTTCTCTGAGTTTGGTTTGTTTTTCTGGATTCTTAGCCAAGAGGTAGAGCGTTGCAATTAATGTATTTGAGGTCTGTGGAAAAAAAACTTTAATTATGTATGTCTTTTATCTGACGATGTAGTCCGAGTGAAGATGGAATTAGACTACGTGGAACTTGGAGTAAATTCTTCTTCAATTTCTTCTAAAATGCTCAACGCAAAAGACCATGAAACTATAATATTTTAGAATTATTATCCAATTGATGATTTGTGGCTTTTACTGGCTTTTTACCTTGATTGTTAACGCTTACAAGAATACAAATGTCATAATATTATTGTGTTCTAAATCCGGAGCTGGGATTAAAATTTTGTGGTCCAATTGAGGAATGCGGATAATGTTAAGGAATTAAATCTTAAAACTAACATACAATTTTCAAATGTGCTACTAATATAATTATTATCTACTATGTACTACCATTGATCACTACTAGGGAGACAGCATTATTTTTATAGCGAATTTAACCATATAATATGGTAATAAATAAGTTACCGTATCAACTCCAGCGAAAAGCATATCAGCTGCCATTATGTAAGCAAATTCTTCGTTTATCTCTAGCAATTTCTCTAGAACACCCTTTTGATCATCAGACTTGTTTTTTATTTTCAATTCCCTTGCAGCCTGATCTATGAAATACTTGGGTAAACTAAAATAAAAAAAAAATCAAAACATTAGTCCATTGTAGAAAATTGTGACTAATAAAATGAATAAAAAATTAAATTTATTTCCAGTATGATCTATGCCTTTGCTTATTTGAATCAATTATTGTACAAGTAATGTTTACGTATTTATAAAAGGAAAATGTTACTCATTGACTGATAGTATATGAAGGTTACGCTCAAACCGCTGGACGGATTAAGTTAAAATTTGGCACTAGGATATTATGACGTAGATCAAGGGTTTCTTAACTGGAACAAGTCGTGATTATTAGCTAGTATTATTCATTTTAAAGTCATATACTTCAACTTCCACGAAAATTAAATAATATGATCAAAACCCTTACGTTTCCAGCTGCTCGTAAATTTTCATAGCCTTCTTAAAGCTTTTAGTCGGATATATATGCCACAAACTTGGCTTGAAGTCTATTTCATTGGCGATTTCGAAGAAGGAGTGGACGTTTTGAATCAGCTGGTTCGCCGGAGAATCTTCTGGTAGGTTCGGGTCGAGGCAGTTCAATCTGCAGCCGAGGGCAACTACGGCGACCGACTCGAGACCCCAGAGGTTCATCTCATCGTTGATATTTTTACGGAGCTGATTGTTCTCATCTCGTAATGACTTTAGCCTGAAATTGACGGTTTTAATGAGAATTCCACGTCTTACAAATGGTCCTGCTAATTTATTATTTGTGATATTTGTATAGCTCTAGGCTCAATTATTATGACAGATATGAAGGTGTGCTATAGTACAGTAACATGTTTGAAAACTTTACTCCAGGAGTCATTCTTCAAACAAAAACATTCGTTACTGCAGGTATTTTGTTTTTTAAGGCGTATAAATGTTCTAAGTTAACAAAAGAACTTGTATTGAAAATGAGCACCACTACATTTAACTTTTAATATTAGGTACATGTTTACCTTGCAATAGTATCTTGAGCCACTTCATCTAAGCTCGAAGCGTAGAGTTTAATAGTCTTTGGCTGCATTAAAACTGGGTTTACTGTTGATCGGAACTCCTTCCAAGGCTCTCCATGACTGAAATTAATAAAATTGTTAATTTTGCACCGATGTCAGTTACGTTTTCTTTGAAAAAAAATATTTTTTCCCCGAAGAGTCTTTTCCCAGATACGTACTCAGTGAGAAGTCCCGTTATTTGGTTTGGCTTCCTATTTTTTCTGTACTTGTGCCTGTAATATTCTAAAGTTTTAAATCCAGGACGAACTGCTAGTGAATTTTCACCTCTAAGAATCTGAAAAGAAAGTTAAATAAGTGCTGATAAAAAGCATCGAAAAAATTTACTAAGAATATAAAGATAGGTACGAGTTCTTTGTTGCGTTGCAGAGGTATCATAGTTTTAGTATACATATGTATAATATACGTGACTGACATTCTAAAAACCCGTTATCAATTTTGATTTGTCCCCCTAAAATTATACACCTACTACGCCTGTCACCCTAAAATAGTAGTTGAATGAAATGAATTTCGTCATGCCCAGTAATTTCGTTGGTAACATTGCCCTTTAGTCTGGAACACAACTATACCCTGTTTTTTTTTTTATGTGATTAAGTAGAAGATGAGCCAGACGCTCTCCTGATGTTAAGAGATAACGCTGCCCATAATCAGTACAGTGCTACCCGGGATTTCACGTTAAGACTCTTTAGCCCAGTAATTTCACTAGCTACAGTGCCCTCCTACCGGAGCACAGTAATGTTTGCACATCACTGCTCAGGCGGTAGAATAACTGGCACTGTTGGGGTACCCACCTAGACGACCTCCTGCAAAGAAAGTCTACCCCCGGTAAAATGGGTATTACTGCTTGGCGGAAGAATAAATGGCAAAGGCGTGGTACTTCCCCAGGCTGCCTTTGCAATAGAGGCCTGTCACTACAAAACATAATATTAGTATAAGTACTTACTTGAGCAGCGCTCTCAGCATCGTAAACGAATAGGATGGGAGGATTACCCAGGACGCTTCCCAGTTTCACTATGGGCCCATACGTTTTACTTAGTTTTTGTGTGAGAGCCAAGCCTTCGAGTTTGTATAGGGAGCCTAAAAATAATAAAACAAAAACAAATGAATTGTATTCTCCTAAAAAAGTTTAAAAAAAACTACGTAACATCACAAATTAAGAAACAAAAAATCACACAATTAAAAATGTCCTCCTTGCTTGAATTCGTTTGAATGAAGAAGAGTTCATTAATTTTAAATTGAATACTTTTAATATAATATTATGTAGTTTTAATAATATATTAACAATTTAAATGCCATTATACCTCCTGGTAGTAAATGATGCAGAGGTCCTATTATAGGAAGATCGGGTGGCCCAGGAATCTCATCGAAAGATTTGACAGTTTCTGCATGCGCACATACCGCTTCAGTGCTGGTTGATACTTGGCTAGAAATAATGTTGAATGATGCAATTATATATTGGTCAGTAGAAAAAGGGAGGATTTACCTCGCATTCTAAGTTTAATCTGCTACCATTTTCATCAATCACTATAAGCCGACAAAAATAAAATGTTCTCAGACACATAGAACTGTTAACCTGGCCTCTCTTAACTCTGCCGTATACATAATTAACGGTTGTATGCGAAAATGTTGAGGACCATCTACCAAACCAAAATCAAATAACCAAACCCAAACCAAACGAAAACCAAAAGAGACCAATAAAAAACTTGAGAGGTGTCCAGGGACACCCGGATGGAACGAAGTTCGATTAATGAAAATATCTGGCTTGCTTTCTATAAGAGAGAGAAAGAGAGAGAGAGACAGACAGAGAAACATGCGCACGCCGCACAGCTAACAATAGTTTATTATAGCAAAAAGTGTCGTGACAACTTTTCGTAAGATTTTTTTCCGTTCACAACGCGCGATAAGGAACTTCGTTCCAAAACCAAACGGGAGAGGGTGAGTTAACTAAAATGAAATATCAGAAATTTACCAAGAAAAAATATTTTACCAATCGTGTACTTACCGAATTACATCTTTCAAGAAATTTTTGTTCCAAACAGTAAAAAATCGGCTAATTTTTTGCTGCATCTTGCATTCACTATTACTTTACTAGTAACATTACTATTTTAATCGAACCAGATATACATTATAATAACTCACAAAAACTATTTTTAGACGAGATAATATTGTATCTTATCCATAAAAAAATGTTTGATCACAATGAATCGACTGTTTTGGCACCTATGCCACACGATAATTCAACTAACACATTATTTCACAACAAATACAGATATTTACATAATATTTTTATTTTATGCCAAAATATAACATTTATTGATAAAGCAGCGTTCAGTTGTTTACTACGAGTACGAGTAAACGCACTAACGCACTGGCAACTAGCACTGACGCACCCAAAAACAAAACACGGTTGTATTAAATTTGTTAACCTTGATGGGGATCTATAGGTATGTACAATTACGCAACACTTACTACGATCTGAAAAACTGCGGCTTAAAGTAGAACTAAAGTTTTATCATATCTAATTGCTATTAAAATGCCCTAGCAAATAGACGCAAGCGCCTCGCCGCGCCGTCACGCTGCTAAAAATCGTAGACTTGTGATTTTTGTAACACGCCTATTCCTAAATAATGGCAACGCACTGGATTGTGACTAGCCTTGAGATATGAATGATTTTGCTTTTTTTAATGATTTTTAATGTAACGTCTGCCCGCTAGGTGCAGTTTTTTCTAGATATTAAATAGGTATGAAGCTCTACTCTATGCAGCCGCACTCCAGTTCATCATCGAAAAACATAGAATATAAATAGAATAGAAAACTCTTTATTGTAACACCACGGATATTTATAGAAACTTAAATCTAAGAGAGCTAAGATGTTAAGTCTCTTCTAATTTCATAACGTATACAAATTTCCTCTTTTTTCTAGTATTTTGTGACAACACTATTTAGATACACCATAATTCAATAAATTCTTTAGGTATTGGTTTGCTTATTAAAACAATTGTTTTTTTTTTGTTTCCCATAAATAAATAAAATTTCTACAGTAATTGCCATTTGGCCACCTTACCCTTCCAACGTTAGTGAATCTTCACATACTGGGAAACGATAAGTAACGTATTTTTGCCTGGGACAAAACAAGGCATTTGTGGCCAGTCCACGGAAGTAAAAAATATCCTGGAATTAAGGCTATGTGATATGGACAATGCAATGAAAAAATAATTGCCCTATAGTAGAAATAAAGTTACAATTGAATTAAATTAAAAATTTAAAAAACCCTCAACGCAATATGTTATTAACCATTTTGTGGTAGCGGCCATCTTGGATTTAAAATTTATTATAATGCGTTGTATTCTACTCGTTAAGCCCTTTCATTCGATACCCATATCAATGGGGTTGTGGAGAAAAAAGTAATCCGCCATTTTGTAGCGGCGGCCATCTTGGACCGATTTCCACCAAACATAGCTAAGAACGCTCTCGACTAACTTTACTTTCAAACAAAAACAACTAAATCAAAATCCGTTTATCCGTTCGGGAGCTTCGATGCCACAGACAGACACACACACACACAGACACGTCAAACTTATAACACCCCATCGTTTTTGCGTCAGGGGTTATAAAAAGACAGAAGTTTATAATAAGCGGACAATAACAACGTGTGTTACCGGACAGTTCGACGGATGTTAGATAATGACGTCACTACATAGTACATAGTTACACGTAACTGTGCCATCAATAGAACCAATGTTTACTATAATACCTATTGAAAACCATCGTAATAAAAAAGTCAATAATAATTGATACATATTTATTATAGGTAGTTTGTTATCAAATTGCAGGACGTTTAGACGTTAGCAACATCGGCGTAGCGCGGCATTTTCATACAAATTACTTTTCACTTTTAGGACCGCCCCCACATTGCGCGACAGCCACTATCGATCACATGCCGACATTGCTGTGACATCACGACGCGACGTTGCGTTGTTTTCCCGACCTTCCGTCTACGTGACTCTCGTCACCCGCTTAAGAGTCAATGTCGCCCAATGTGGGGTAGGCGTTTTAACAATTTTTTTTGGTTAGTCGATATTATCCTATTGCTGGGCAAAGACCTCAAATCCTTCCAAGTTACTCTTTCCTGTGCCACCTCGGCCCATTTTAGTAATATAATAACATAATAATGACGTCGTGTTCAAATTTCTTTCCTAATCAATAAAGAGTAAGACTGTAGGTAGTTTACTTTGCTAACTACCTTTATAACAGGCAATTTTCACAAACTTTTTTCAAAGTAAAAAATTCAAAACAATACAAGAAAAAGTATGTCTAACATCATACTTGAAAATTATAATTGGGCAGTTACAACTCGTAAAATACAGGGAAAGTTTTGTAATTTACATAAATTGCAAATTAAAACTTGTTTTACAGGGAAACTTGGTGCGACTAACCATGTGTTTAGATTTATGGCTCGCTTAACTTTGCAAATGTTTAAGATTAACTCGCGGACGATGGAAATTGCTGGACAGTGTCTGGTAATATAGTTAAAAAAACGCGATATGAATTAAGTTGTAAATATAAAAAATAATTAAGTAAAAAAAATTGGGTTGTTTGCTTACTAGAAGACGGGCAAGACGGTCTCCTGATGGTAAGTGAAAACGCTGCCCATAATCAGTGAGGTACAGTGCCACCCAGGATTTCGCAATGATGAAAATTCTACGTGTATTGCACCAACGCAACGGTTTTTTACTCAAGAGTCTTCAAGAGTGCAAAAGATGACAAGGGCTCTTCAGCCCAGTAATTTCACAAGCTACGGTGCCCTCCTACAGAAGCATAGTAATGTTTGCACATCACTGCTCATGCGGTAAAATGACTGACACTGTTGAAGACCTACCTAGTCGACCTTCTGCAAAGGAAGTCTACCCTTAGGTATTTGTGTGGTGGTTGCAAGCATGTTTGCTTACATAAAGGTGCCTCAATTCTTCTTAAGCAAACGCCGTCCATTAACTTTTTCCGCCCGTGGATTAGCCTAACAAATTATCCCGGATTCCGAATCAATTTTCTCGGAAGCCGTCGAATTCTCCAGAAGTTTGCAAAGTGGGTCAATTAGAGTTACGATCATCATCATTTTCAAGTAGACAAAATACTTTCAAGTTCTCCAACCAGGCTTGGGAACTGGAGAAGCTAAAGCTTGGCTTTTAGAATTTGAGGAAATTGACTAGTTACATACAATTTTAACTATTTTTATAGCTACATGTAGGTATATATAGTCGTTGATATTATTATTACCATTAAAAGAAATTTAATATAATAATAACATTATTAAATAACATTATTAAAGTGAGTTACTATGTCTCCATCCTCCAAGAACTCGGTGTGAAAGAGCGTTTATCTAGTTACGTACAATATCGTATATTAACATTTTTCGGGCACGTTTCATGGCGAGAGAAGGACTCTATTGAAAGGCTAGTGGTGCAGGGAAAGGTGGACGGCACAAGACCAAGGGGTAGGTCGCCTATGAGGTGGACCGACCAAATAAAAACCGTAGTGGGCGGCCCTCTACATGAGTGTTCCCGGCTGACAAGTAATAGGGAGAAATGGCGATATCACAGATCATAATCTCTAGTATATATGGGCGATATATAGTGAAGCGAGCAACAGCTGCCCATACCGTAGACGACACACCATGATGACCACGACCGTTCTGCCAAGAACGATACAATTAAGAAGAAGACTATGTAGTGATAAGTTCGCCATTTGATTCGTTTCAAACGGGAGTTTCATTTAATTATCCATTATCTTTAAATAGATACATGCTTTGTTGATAAGCCCCTTATTTTCCGGTGCCCTTCGTATACTTATAATCCTTTTTAATATCATTAAATATATGTGTCTATGTGTATATTTTTGTTTTTATTTATTATGTCTACTGTCTGCTTCAAAATAATTTATAAGTATTTCGTAATATCTGTGAAAACTTATAATAAGCCTTCCATATTTTGTATTTTTAATTTATTGTATGTATAGTTAGCTGTAAGTTGTGTGTTTCGGTAGGAGGGCAATGAAGCTAGTGATATTACTGGGCTGAAGAGTCTAAACATCTTATGACTCTCAAGTAAGAAGCGTTGACGCAGTGCACCCAGAATTTATTTTACCTTTGTAAAATCCTGTAGCACTGTACTAATTATGGGCAGCGTTATCTCTTACCATCAGGAGAGCGTCTTGATCGCCTTCATACTTCGTTGTATAAAAAAAGTTTTCCTTTCAAAATAAAATTAATTAATTAACGTGTGAAAAAGTGACAAGTGGCAGTGAGCCTTCCCATTGAACCTCGAAACTGTCGACAAGACGAGCGACGGACGACGAGTGTCTCCACTTCCGTCTCGGCTACACGACGACCTGCAATATAATTATGTTGTTCTAATTATTTGAAAAGAAATTTGAAGTTTTTTGCTGTTTTAATTGCTTGGGTACCTATATAAAACTTTTACATTACAGTTACATTATAGGGCGTTGCCGATCATAAATAAATAAGGCGATGATGCTGTAGATGTGCATCATTGTAAAAATTTAATAAGTATTACCTTAAATAACTGTAGGTATATACACTATAATTTGTTGTTATTAAAAACCTATGCTATCACAGCAAACTAAAATTTGACATTACTAAAGCAACCTCTATAATTTCTTACTGTGTATCTACTCCAAGCAAATACCGCAATCAGAACAGCAGAATATTCGTAGATGTCTAGCATTAAAACATTCTCATCTTTTTACTTTTCATCTAACCGCAGCTTTTAAATCTTCTATAGCGTTTTGTTTAAAGTATGTTGTGGAACTGAAAAGCGGACAAACTTTATAAATTTAATATACCCTTTGGCCTGGAACTTTAAAATTTAATGCACATCGAATCGTAGAATAGAAACAGAGTTCTAAAACTAAACAATCAAGACACTTTTTTACCCGTAGCCAGCGCCAATCGTTTGTACTGGTAGCTAATATCAGCAAACAAATGTGCTGAGACAGTCGTTGTGAAGAAAACGAACAACACGACTTTTTAGGCACGTTTTTTGATGATTGTGAGTCGATAATATATATATTTTTTTGTTATGTGAAGAAGTAAGAAGACGAGCAAGACTCTCCTGATGTTAAGAGATAACGCTGCCCTTAATCAGTACAGTGCTACCAAGGATTTCACAGTGATGTGAAATTCTAGAAGCACAGCACCAACGCTTCTTACTCAAGAGTCATAACATATTGAGACTCTTTAGCCCAGTAATTTCACTAGCTACAGTGCCCTCTTACCGAAGCACAGTAATGTTTGCACATCACTGCTCAGGCAGTAGAATTACTGGCACTTGGGGTATCTATCAGACGACCTCCTGCAAAGGAAGTCTACCCCCGGTGAATGGGTGGATGTTTCCTATAATGATACATACATATTAAATGCCTAAAAAGCTGGCTAGATATTTAAATTATCAGAATCATTATTAATATAAGTTATTCTGTAATATTTAGTGTTAATTCAGCTCTAATTTGTGAGTCTAAGTTTTAAGAGGTGGCGAGAATCATCTGATATTATAACATCAAGGTGACTTTCAACATAACCTAACGACTACCCCAACCTATCTTACAGAACTCAGGACCCACTTAACATGCTTTCCGAAACACGGTGAGTAATAAGAAGGTCGGTAGTAAATCACGTCGATATCTTCAAACCCGTATATCTCTGTATATTTAGGGCGTGTTGAATTATTAATGGGGATAGACGATGTTTGATTGGGACCCGTGTGAGACAAACGGTGGGACGGTCTCATAATATGAGAAAACGTGTGGGTCAGTTACGACCTTGCTTAATATACCCTGCAGCGCCTGAAACGCCGCAAGAGGAAATTGTAAAATGAGTTAAATTGGGGAATTTAATACGTATACTTTGTACGTATTATGATAGAAATAAAAAATACATAAATTCGAATACCGCTTTTTAGGCGCTGCACGACAGTAATTTAACGCCACTCACTCTGCTGAGAAGAGTAAAATGGCCAAAAAAATATTTGGCCTCGTATAAGACTTTGCAACCTATATGTTGGATGGCGAATGCAGTGCATTGCAGTATTGCGAAGGACTTTGCACCCGGCACCCCTCTCTCCGCATCTGCTCTTTCCATGAGGTGGAATGTGGTCAAAAGGTCAAAGGCCTATTTATAATAGATAGGTATTAAAAAACCTACTAGAACTGTAATAATAATAATAAAACCGCAGGGCAGCTTATGGCGAGCTGTTGGGGAGTAGCGACCCCACGGACCCGAGCACCGCAGGGCAGCTTATGGCGAGCTGTTGGGGAGTAGCGACCCCACGGACCCGAGCACCGCAGGGCAGCTTATGGCGAGCTGTTGGGGAGTAGCGACCCCACGGACCCGAGCACCGCAGGGCAGCTTATGGCGAGCTGTTGGGGAGTAGCGACCTCACGGACCCGAGTGCTCCCGGGGGAGGATTCTGTTCCTCATCTCCGGCTTGCCTTCACCGGCCGGTCGGGGTGAACACTGACGAGGAACAGTCCCCCACCTCTGTGCTTGCCTTGATTGGCCGGCCAGAGTGGAGTCGCGAGAGCTTTTTGCTCGGAGGGAGGATGTGAAGCATAAGTGGCGAGTTGGCCTACGTGTTTAAAATCCAGGGACACCTCTCCCCCTCCAGCCACTTGCACCAACGTTGCCCTTCTCGTCGGCTATGTAATGCCGGCCTTTATGGGGGCCCGTTTAGTGAGTGGCGAGTCATCACCTGCCCACATATTTCCTAATGGGACGAAAGTGGCAGGTGCCGTAGTCCTAGCAATAGCCTCATTAACCATCCATTTAGAATGCACATCAATAGCCTAGTTCAAGTAGTTTCCATTAATTAGCAATAGTCCTGTCACTTGGCGGAGACTGTCTTTGAGCCCATTTTGTATAGATGGACTCGCAGATAAACTCCGATAAGTGTCACCCATTACATTTATATTAAAAGCTCAAAAGGGCCTCTGCGCGTTGGACTTTTTTGTCTCCGTGTACGCCTATAAAAAGGCCCGGGCTTAGCCCGTGTTTAAGAGCGACATAATAATAATAAGATTTTTATTCAAGTAACTAAGACTCATACATACAGCTATACACACACATAAAATTAATACAAATAAGATAAAATAACATAATACAATACATAACAAATACATTTACATACCACTTACACCTCCTAAGGAGTTATACGTATACAGACATTGCAGTGACATGTCTATCACTGCAATGTCTGATGTAAGGGCAGTCCACTCTCCCCGCTATCATGCTCAGGACGGCGTAGAGTAAGGGCTAGCACTAAGCTAGCCCTTACTCTACGCACGAGCGACGCACTACGCTTGCGCATAGTTGTGTGGAAACAGTCCACTCGTGCAGCAGCGAACATACCAGAGGCACTGCAGTAACGTGGTAGCCCCAACACCGCCCTAAACGCGTTATTGAATTGGACCCGGAGAGCACTGTATGACGCGCAAGTGTATCTCGCCCATAAGCCACACGTGAACTGTGTACAGTGAAGTGCAGTACGCTCGGAATAGCATCACTTTCACCTCATCCACACAGCGCGCAAACCTACGGGCGAGCATGTTCGCTCGCACAGTCAATGCCCTCCGTTCCCGCTCGATGTCACCATCGTCCTTGAGGTCTTTCGTCACTATGTCACTATGTGCCCTAGATATTTAAATTGCTTCACCCATTCGAGAGGAGCTCCATTTAAGTAAACGGTTGGCACACTTTGTAATGTGTCGGGATTATCGCTTAATATTAGTCGCTCAGTTACCAACATAAAAATTATTAACGGTCTTGCATTAAAATAAAAGTGAAGATACGGTACAGGCGTCTCGCAAATAGACCGCTACAATTAGGTTCATGCACACAATTTTACTCCGGCTTGACTCGGCGCGGCAACCGACACTTTCCGACCCAGCAGGCCTAAGTTCGGCTATTGAACTATTATATAGAGCAACGATAGAGCGTACATCTTCCCTATTTATTTTGTAACAGTATATTTAGGGTACCTACTGAATTATTAATAGGGAGATCTACGACAATGTTTGATTGGGACCAGACCGTGTGAGATAGGATCAATCGAGTCAGCGCTACAGTCACGAGTGAAGCCCAACTAACCAACCTGAGGGCCTATTGGCTATCGCTAATCGACATGTAAAACACTAGAATCCATAGACAATTTTGCGTACATTACTTGCTTAAACCTCCTCATTAATATGAGTAAAATAACAAACGCAGCAATGTACATCGAAGTCGTCATCAATCGTAAGTAGGTGAGAATTAGCCAATAGGCCCTCTGCCCTCAGTTGCTTGTACGTTATTTATCTTTACCTATACAATATAGTAGTCTGAGGTGATATTAAATAGATGAATCTGTCCATAGTTATCGACGAAATGTTAGAAAGCCTTTCGCCCTTCCTTATAGAAACCTTCATAATTTCTTACATAACTTCGATGTATATACGTATAGGTATATAATATACTACGACTAACATCTACGTTCGAGTATGGGACATGCTGAAAACCAGCGCTGCGCAGGGTTCTCTCGCTCAGCACTAAGCTGAGCTTGTCCCAATTGACTAAAAAATTATGTATGACTAAAATAACAGAATCTATATTAGGTATATACTTTTTTTGAAGTGAAAACTTCTTTAGCGGCGCTGAGCACTTTTTTGTATGGGTAAAATCTTTCAAACTCGCGTCAGGGTCACGTGATGCTGATCGAAAAAGCGTAAGATCGAGGGGAAGGGAGAGGAACTAGTATCTCTCACTCTTTCTACCGTGCTTGAGTGTGCTGCTCTGTGAATTTGGTTTAACTATGTCAAATGATCGCAATTTTAGCACAACGAAATACAAAACTACTATTGATGCGGTCTTTATTAGACACTTAAATAGGTTCGAATCAAAACTGTTTGTTTCTTACTTCAGTTATCATAAACCAATTGTATCAGTTGTAAAAATTTGCGATGATGATTCTGATAATAACGATGGTGTAAAAGTCGTCGAAATTATGGATGGAAGTTGATTTTTCTGAGAGATAAAATTTAATGTAATATATAAATAACGATATAATATTATAAATAACAACATATAAATTGTCATATTTGTGTACGATAGCGCAATAAATAAACATTGTATTCTACCTCATAAATGATAGTACTTTTATACTTATAATTAAACACAACGAAGGAGACATTAGGGGGTCTGCCAGACTATTATTTTCCAATGACAAATTGGCGCCTAATGATTCGGGTACCTTGTTGGCATTGAAGGATAAACATCCACCTTCACCACCAACAAACTCATTAAGTGCTACATTGCCTCCAGAAGTCAATGATGTCGCACTTTCAGTCACTGCTCTTGACGTAAAAGCCGCCATATTTTCTTTCCCGAGTGGCTCGGCGGGAGGCCTGGACTCTCTGACGCCACAGCACCTAAAAGACCTCACGAGCGCAGGTTGTGGTGAGGTCGGAGATGCCCTGCTCAAGGAAATTACATCCCTAATTAATCTAATGCTTGATGGTAAGGTTGCGGTAAAGATTGCAGAAGTTCTGTATGGAGCCAATCTGTGCGCCCTTACTAAAAAAGAAGGAGGCATTAGACCAATCGCGGTAGGGACTGTGTACCGCCGCCTTGCTGCCAAGATCGGCTGCAAAAGTATTAAGAATGCTTTAAGTGAAGAATTACAACCATTACAACTTGGTTTTGGATCGAGTGGTGGCTGCGAGGCAGCGGTACACGCCCTTAGAACATTTTTAAACGAGCGCGGAGGTGAAGTTGTGGTGAAGGTGGATGTTAGGAATGCTTTTAATTCTTTAGACCGAAGCTTTCTCCTACACCAAGTGAAACAAAAAATTCCAAACTTATATAAATTTATTTGGCAGTGTTACGGGAATCCCTCTAAATTAATTTTCAAAAATAACGTTATTTCTTCTGAAGTAGGTTGCCAACAAGGTGATCCGCTTGGGCCAGCTCTTTTCAGCTTAGCAATTCACCCGACCATTAAAAAATTAGAATCCAAATTCAACGTGTGGTACCTAGACGATGGAACCCTGGGAGGCGACACAGACACTGTCTATAACGATGTTAAGTTTTTAATATCTGAATTTAAAACTTTAGGCCTAACTCTAAATTTCTCTAAATGTGAATTGTTTGTACCTGATTTATCGAAACAAAATGCCACTCAAAATTTATTTGAAACAATTACCCCCAACATAAAATTGTTGAGTGAACAATCTTTACGCCTCCTAGGATCTCCAATCCTAGACGAATCCATAGAGGATTTTGTAAAGGAAAAAATTCAAAATTTCCAATCGGTCTCGGATAGACTTGAAAAAATAAATACTCAAGTAGCCTATTTTATCATTCGTTACTGCCTTTTCGTTCCTAAATTTATGTATACTCTTAGGTGTTGTCAGCTTTGGAAACATCCCTTACTTACACAACAGCTTGACAACATACTAAGAGATACACTCACCACCATACTTAATACACCTTTCGATGATCATGTTTGGCAACAGGCCTCTCTACCAATAAGATTCGGAGGCCTCGGTATTCGCAAAATTTCAGGTGTATCTTTGCACGCGTTTTTGTCTTCAATTTATAGCACTTCAAAATTAACAAATACCATACTTTCGAAATGTCTTCCAAATTGTCAGTTAACTTATTTATCAGACGCGACAGAAGATTGGAAAAGAGCCTGTCCAACGGAATCGTTGCCCAAAGCCCCTACTTCACAAAGGCAGTGGGACGAGCCGCTCTGCAGCTTAGTTTATAACAATTTACTCGAAGATACAAATTCTGCAGAGCGTGCTCGTCTGCTTGCCGTTGCGCGTTGGGAGTCGGGGCTTTGGTTACAAGCCATACCTTCCCGTCATTTGGGCACCCTTTTGGATAATAATAGTTTTAGACTGTCAGTTTCATTACGTTTGGGTGCTCTTTGTACAGCGCCCCATACATGCCAATGCGGTGAACAAGTGGACCGCACCGGCCACCATGGGCTCTCCTGCGCGAGGAGCGCCGGCCGCATACCGCGTCACGCCGGTCTGAATGACATCATACGTCGGGCCCTCGTAAGTGCCGGCGTCCCGTCAACCTTGGAGCCTAACGGTTTGTTGCGGGACGACGGCAAGAGGCCCGACGGCATGACTCTCATTCCCTGGAAGCTGGGAAGGCCCTTGGTTTGGGACGCTACGTGTGTCGATACTTTGGCCCCTTCCCATCTTCCAGGGACAATGTCACAGGCCGGTGCTGCAGCCGACAAGGCTGAAAACCTCAAACGGCGTAAGTATGTGAACCTAGATAGGGCTTACATATTTTTGCCGTTTGGGGTTGAAACCTTGGGTCCATGGGGGCCGGCTGCTTGGGAGCTGTACAAAGACCTCGCTAAACGTTTGGTGGAGGCTTCAGGTGACAAGAATGCTGGCTTATATTTTGCTCAAAAAATAAGTTTATGTATTCAGCGGGGCAATGCCGCCAGCATTCTTGCCACCTTTCCCTCCTCCACCTGTTTATTAGATTAAGTTTTGTAGTTAAGTATTAGTTTTTAAGTATTTAGTTTTTAAGTTTTTACCTTTTAAGATTTTTATGTTGTCCGAAATAAATGAGTTTATGTGTTCACACAACGTTAATATTGAAGTTTTCACTTCTGCCGGCACTCCCGGAGTGCTACCTTTTTTTTTTTTTTTTACTCCAACTCGGAGTAATATGGCTCGAACGTGCGATTGCCAATTTCAGGTCTTCATTTTTCTTCCTATCCTTCAGTGTTCCAATCTTCAATCTCTTCAATTCGAACAATTCTTTCTTGCATCTTCATACAGACGTCTTCAATATGGAGAGGAAGAGGTTCAGAGGAGGAAATAGATGCGACAGGAAGTGGATAGGACTTGTATTATAAAAAGCGGGAAACTTTAATTTACTTAAAATTAAACTCGAAATTACGCATTAGCAAAAAATGACATAGGATCAGTGGAAATGGATAAATAGGATAAAAGGTAAAAAAGAAGGAATAAAATCCTGCAAAAAATATAACAATTGAACTAACTACAAAAAATAAACATAACATTTACATACTATGTACAATATTCATACCTACTGTAAGTGAAAAATATATTAAGTATTATTATAGTTTGATACTATTACACAAAGAATAATAAGAATAAGAATAAAAATTACTTTATTGCCAAAAACATATCCGCTTAAATAATTTATAATTTTAAAAATTTACATACCAATTTACATACAAGTAGTAGTAGGTATAGTATATTAATTAATTGTTGGCAATGGGAGCAGACTCAGCTTGTAACCACGTTAACTAGGCTAACGTGGTTGCTGGTTTTCAGTCTGCCCCCTTGCTCGAACTACGGTGTTAGTCGAGTTATTCTGCGTAATAACTGGTACCATATTACAATTATTATGCACCTTCCTTTGCATACATATTACTAAGATTTTATTGAAACAACGTTATAAGTACTCATCTATTACACAATAAACTATATTTTATCATTTATTCTCTATAATATAAAAAAAAAAAAAAACCATGGTACTAGTGGTGAGTGATGGTGTGGTACAAAAATGAGTGATGAGTGATGAGTGTGAGTGTGAGTGTGTGTGTGTGTGTGTGTGTGTGTGTGTGTGTGTGTGTGTGTGTGTGTGTGTGTGTGTGTGTGTGTGTGTAGGTGTGAGTGTGTAGGTATGAGCGTGTGAAAGTGTGTGTGTGAATGTGCGTGTGTAGCTTATAGGTATGTTCTTAACTATAATGTGCGAGATTAACTAGGTTTTTTAGCCAGAAATCGTGTCTTTGTCATTTTAAAGGTCGCTTCAAATTGATTTTTCTGTCGGTTTAATAAAATTTGCCGGAGTTTAGTTTTAAATGTATGTGTACTAACTTTTTTCCTCAGGGGAGGAGGGAGATCATTCCAGATCTTTGCCGATCGATATTTGAAGCAACCTTCAAAAGATACTGTCTTGTGTTTCGGGATATCAAGAATATAGTGCCATCTGGATCGTACGTTTTGAGACCCTATATCCTTTATCCACCTCAATTTGTCAAACAAGTACTCTGGCCGCTTGTTCCACAGTACTTTTTGTGTAGTACACGCCAAGTGAAGCTCGCGCCTTAACTTCATGTTGAGTATACCTTTACCTACTAGGTATGGTGTGATGTGCTCTCTACGAGGTATATTAAAGCAAAATCTGGCGCAAGCATTTTGGACTTTTTGAACAGATTTCTCAGTTTTAGCCCACAGTCTCGGTCCGTATACTGCACAGCAGTAATTAAACGGAGCTAGAACGATAAGATCACACAAGAGTATTTTTACTTGTTCGGACATAAATTTTTTTGAACTATACAATATTTTTAATTTATAAAAGGCATTTCTAATTTTTTCATTAATGTGCTTTACAAATCTTAATTCGCTATCCACTGTGAGACCTAGATTCCTAGCTTCTGTTTCTATTGGAATATTTACCCCGCTCATTACCGCCCTTGGGGCGTGACACATTACATTCGCCACCTGGGCTTTTGATCCGATTACTATCATTTTGGATTTTGAGGGATTTAAAACCAACGAATTCCTTGTAGCCCACTTATATATATTATTTAGATCCTCATTAATGAGTGCCATGCTCTCATGTGTGTCGCACGCCCTGAACGAATGGTACACTTGTGTATCATCCGCGTACAGGTGGTACTTGCATGTTTGCATGAGAGCAGGCATGTCCGCTGTAAATAATGAAAATAAGATTGGACTTAATATCGATCCCTGAGGCGTCCCTCTACTTAACCTTTCTGTGGTAGACGTTAGTTTGGTACCGTCCAAGCTATGAGTCTCTACATACTGTGACCTGTCAGCTAGGTACGTTTTGAACCAGTGACATGCATTTTCAGAGACACCATAGTAGGACAACTTTGCAAGCAGTAGTTTTGGGTTAAGACAATCAAAAGCCCGCGAAAAGTCTAACAGCACCATGACGCTACTCATTCCTGAATCTGAAGCCGTGATAAGATCGTCTGTGACCTGAAGTAGAGCCGTCTCCGTGCCGTGGCTCTTCCTAAAGCCTGATTGGAACTTGGGTATTATTCCTTCCGAAGACACGTATTTTTCTAGTTGAAACAATACTACTCTTTCCAATACTTTGGACAGTACAGGCAAGATGCTTACCGGTCTGAGGTCTTTTAATTGCTCTACATTTTTCGACTTGGGAATCGGCCTGACTAACGCCAGTTTCCATGGTTCAGGGAAAATGTTGGTGGTGATAGAACAGTTGACAATAGCTGTTATAACTGGTAATGTCTGTGGCAATGTGAGCTTTATCATATCTATGTTTATATTGTCATATCCAGAGGCATTCGTTTTAATTTTGATCAATATTTTACCGACAATTTCTTCAGTGGTAGTCTGAATAGAGAAGCTGTTTTGAGTCCTTTTATTTGACTTAAAGTAGTCCAACAGCTCATTATCAACTGACCCGTCACCTGGAACATTAAGAAAATTAGAATTAATTAAATTTGGATCATTTAGTGATTGTGGTATAATCGCCCTGTTCTTGTCATTTAACGTGTTGCTTTTTTTCAAAAATTTCCATAATTTAGTTGGGTTTTTTGAATTTTTATTAACGTAATGATTGTAAAAAGCCCCCCTTTCTCTTTCCATGGCACCTATGACTAAGTTCTTTAAACTTTTGTAGTATTCCTTAGACGATTCGGTTTTTTTTGTATGTGCTTTGCTAAGAGCCTTATCCCTAAGCTGCATCATGAACCTTACTGTACTTGTTAACCACGGCTTGGGTGACTCCTTTACTCTCCTTCGTGTAACCGGAGCATGTCTGTCAAATAATTTTAGTAATTCCCTATTAAACATTTCAACCATATCATTCACATTATTTGAACTAATAATATTCGACCACTCAATTGATTCCAGGTCCCTATTAAATAATTCAATGTTAATGTTACTTACTGCACGACTTTCAATAAATCTTACTTCCGGTTTGGGCTTCTTTATATTAATATCCGTAAGTACCATCCCGTGGTCACTTAAACAATGATTGTGAACAACTGTGACCTTCCTACATCTCTCCGGTGAATCAGTTATTATCAAATCTATCAAGCTCTCAGAATCGTCAGTTATTCTAGTAGGCTCAGTAACTACCTGTGAGAGACTCCGTTGTGCACAAAATGTATTGATATCTCGAACTCTACTATTTTGTTCTTTAAGAACGTCCACATTAAAGTCTGTCAAAAGAAAGATATAATCACAATTAGCAAACACATTAAAAGATTCACTAAGCGCATCTATGGCCGCCTCTACCTTGACACTTTCAGGCCTGTAAGCGGTTCCGACCGCCATCCGTGCTCCCGGCAGAACCAGCTCCAGCCATAGTTGCTCTAGCTGAGACTCGGGGTGGGAGCGGATGCTAGCTCGCAATCCTTTCCTTATATAAAATCCAACCCCTCCGCCTCTTGTGTTAGATTTCCTAGCTCTATGTTTAAAAGAATAACCTGGTATATTTGGCGCTATTAATTCTTGTCCTTCTCTAATCCAAGTCTCATTTAAAGCTAATATATCCGGTTGGTATGACATTATAGTCCCTTCTAATTCGTCCCTACCCGTGTTTAAAGATCGCACATTAAGTAGGCCCAACTTTAAGAAATTTTTCGTTCTATTAGCCATACTGAGTGGTTGCCGACAATATGTCGTAATAATATGAAAGTTCATACATAGACCATGCCCTTATTAGTGTGTGTGTAGTTGTGTCATTGTGTGAGTGTTGTATGTGTACCATTGGATTACAAACCGTAACCGAAACACTAGCATTCTTATACTTATAGAGATATGCTAACAATACAATGCTGTACAAGTAATCTTTTAATAAAGATATAAACATGTACAGTAAATAAACATCCATCAAAACGTAACAGCCCATGATCGACCCTAAAAAAGGTGTACAAGGTTCATTATATACTAACATGTCAAAGCTATTGTTTGAAAATTCTATCAAAATCCTTTTCCTCCTTGATGCGAAAGGCAGTTTTCCCATCCGCTTTCCGAACCAGAACATTACCATCTCGCGTCCACGAATATTTGAAATCATGCTGTTTGCAAAGAGCGCGAGCCTTGGTGAAGAGTAGTCGGTTCTCCTTCGTGAGCCTTTCGTTAATGTAGATAGGCCGTGGAGCTCCCGTTACCTCGATGTCCGCCGTAGTGAGGCCGCGGCGAGCGCGCGCGGCGCGCAGCACTTGGTCGCGCACGGCGCGCCGCGCCGCGCGCAGCACGATGGGCCGCGGCCGCTGCTTGCCGTCCTCTCCCACGCGCACCGGTCCGACCCGGCGGGCATCCACTATGTCGCGCTCGTCGACCTTGATCCCCAGTTTCACCGCCAGAGTGCTTATAATTTGCACGATGCTTTCCCCGTTACTCTCCGTCACCCCACTGATCTCCAAATCATTTCCCAGGGAGAGTTGATCCCTCTCTCGGAGCTCGAGTTTTAAAAGAGTGACTTCGATCCTGAGGTCCCTGTTTTCCTTGCCGAGGGTCTGTATGCTGGCCTCCTGACTCTCAAGTCTAAATTCGTGATTATCGAGTCGATCCGAAAAACCGTCCATTTTGTCAGCGGTAACTTGACTCAGGGCTCTTAAGTCATTAATTTCCTTACGTACCTCTTCTCGGAAGCTCCCGAAATCTTTCCGGAAGCTGTTCATGTCGGCCCGTAGTGCACGTATCTCCTCTAACAGGACGCGCTGCGAACTGTCCTCGTCCTTTGGACTCTGTGGCGCGGGTGAACCCTCTGCTTCTTGCTCTGCCTGCGCCTTGACGGGGGTGTTGGTATTGTCCCGCCGTGGCGTAGTAGCTACGCATCCAGGGCAATGCCATTTTCTGGGTATAGAAGTTAACAAAGGAAAATCAGATATTATTTGGTAAATTGAATAATTATTAGTAGCGAGTAAGTATGCTACATTAATCGGGAATGAAGTTTCAACAGATTTTAATCGTTCATACAAATTGGAATGGTCATACAAAGGACAACTTAGTAAAATATGGTCAACGTCCCCAACAGACTCACCACAGTCACACTTAGAATCTTGTATAATATGAAGTCTTGCTAAGTGAGCAGGACTGCATACATGTCCCAGACGCAGTCGTATCAGTACAGAAGTAGCTAGTTTACTAAGTGTTAATTTGGAAAACCATGGCTTACATGGAATCTTTGGCTGAATAGCAGCATAGTATTTACCTTTTGAGCGAGAACTCTGTGTCCAGGCTTCACTCCAAGATTTTTGAAGGTAAAACCCAGGCAATGAAGCTAGATCATCACAATAGTTTATATATGGAAAGTGGTCACCATCCCTCACCGCCTCATTGGCAAGTTGGTCAGCCCTATCATTACCAACAACGCCACTATGGCTGGGGACCCAGACAAAAGAAACAGAATATCCCTTTTGTAAGCATTCCAAGAGTTTTATTCGTATGTCTATTATAATTTGCACTGATTTATTTTTAAAAGGGAATTTAGTAATAGCTTGAAGGGCACTCATCGAATCAGAAATTATTAATGTTCTGTTTAGTTTAGCTAAAAGTATATATTCAACGGCTTTATAAATAGCGTAACACTCACCAGTATATGTGGATGTTTCAGGAGGAAATTTGATTTTTTGGCTTATATTAAATTGCTGGTGAAAAACACCAACACCAACATTTTGGAAGGAAGAGTCCAATGAATGTTTTGAGGCATCACAATAAATATGATGCCACCCATACCACTTATTATGTACTAGTGCATTGAAGTCAATATTGGCACTAGGACTCTTCTTGACTACGCCTGAGTCAAGATGGATGTCAGGGCATAATACTAAAGCTTCAAATTTTGCGGTAAACAGAGGCATACATTTAGCTCGAAAAGTTGGTGCTGTTATTGATCTGAATTTATTTAAACTATTTAATAAGAGGGGATTGGTTTTATGGGCCCAATAAGAACTATCTATTGTATAGTCAGAAAGAGAGTTAAGTTTGTGTATAAGAGGGTGATTTAAAAATTGAATACAGCGAAAAAAAAACCTATCTGATAAATATTGTCTTCTAAAAGGCAAAGGAGGTTCACAACACTCAACTTGTAGGGCATTAATGGGGCTAGATTTCATAGCACCTGATATAATTCTAAGGGCTTTTGATTGGACGGCATCCAATTTCTTAATCGCAGCTGAGTTACAAGGCTCTAACAAGAAAGTTCCATAATCAAGAACACTTCTAATCAAAGCATTGTAAACCAACTTTAACGAAAAGGGGTGTGCGCCCCACCAAACACCTGCTAGACATCTTAACATATTTAATGAGCGCTCAATTTTATTAACTATATAGTCACAGTGCGGTATTCCAGTAAGTTTGGAATCTAGATTTAATCCTAAGAACTTAAACTCAGACTTTAGAGGGATGGGTATGCCATTATATTTCACCTCAATAGGAGGAGGAAATCTTTGCCTAGAAAAAAGCACCACTGCACTTTTTGACACCGATAGATCTAGGCCATGTGTATCAAACCAGGACTTCAAATGGGTTAGGGAGGTAGTAACATGATCACAAGCAGTGAATGGTGACAGTGCAGAACTATATATAAGCAAATCATCTGCATACTGAAGAATATTAACTGGATCTTTGATAACTGAATCTAAATCATGAGTATAAATATTAAATAGTAAGGGGCTAAGGACAGATCCTTGTGGAAGACCTTTCCACAACGATCTTATATTATTATTTGTACCGTCCAACTTTACCAACCTGCCGCTCAGCATGTTGATTACAAAGTTTGAGAGCATTAGCGGTATTGACAAGGAGTTTAGTTTATTCTTAAGAATAGAGAGTGAAACGTTATCATATGCAGAATTAATATCAAGAAATGAAGCCACCACAGCTTCGTTTCTTGAAAATGCTAGGCGAATATCTGCTATAAATATACTTATACTATCAATAGTACTCCTGCCTTTTCTAAACCCAAACTGACTGTCAGCTAACAATTGATTACTTTCAATAAACCATTCTAGGCGGTTTTTAACTAAGTGTTCAGCTAGCTTTGCAACTACGTTTGAAAGTGCTATAGGTCGATATGAAGATGGTAGATTCGGTGATTTATTAGGTTTTAAAATGGGTACTATAATCTGGGATTTCCATGATGGTGGGATGTTGCCTGTCATCATCACAGTATTAATAAGGTCAAGTAGATAAGAAAGGCCAGTATCCCCAAGGTTCTGATAAAATGAATAAGAAATCTCATCTTCACCAGGTGCTGAATCAGTAACACTTGATAAAATGCCGTTTAACTCATAAAGAGTAAAGGGAGAATCCAAACCATACTGATTGTATATATCGGGAGGAAGAGAGACAGAGCACGCTTCCTCAGGAACAAATGGTGGAGCCAAATTACTGAAAAATGGGCTTGATACTTCATCGGGAATAGTAGTAAGAGAATCATTAAATGAGGACTTAAATTTTCTTATATTTTGCCAAACAATAGAGGGAGGAGTCGTGGGAGAAATGGAAGTGCAGTATTTTCTCCAACCAGATGTTTTTTTTCCTTTCAACAATTCTTTGGTATCGGAAATAGATTTTATTAATATATCAAAATTTTCAGAAGACATATCAGAGTTGTAATTTAGTTCCGCTTGTTTTCTTTTTCTAATAGCCTCTGTACATTCTTTATCCCACCATGGAGGAGATGAAATCCCATTCAGATCAGTATTTTTTAAAGGAAGAGTTCGATCAGCAGCTAGTTTGATAACATTTATCAATGCTTCAGAACAACTGCTTTCATTATGCAATGCGATTTGTGGAAGAGAATTTACATGATCAGCTAAGTATGAATTAAACTTGGCCCAGTCGGCATTATTTAAATTGTATCTCCTTCTAGGTGTTTTCCTCTGCGGAGGTGGTTTCCTAGAAGGGAAAGAGATAAGAATGGGAAAATGATCACTCCCAAAAGTTTGGTTTAGAGTTTTCCAAACAAATTTACTAGCTAGATTTGCACTACATATTGATAGATCTATAGCACTAATACTCTCGTTTGGTTTAGTTCGGCGGGTAGGTGAACCATCATTTAACAGACATAGATTATGATTGTCCAATAGATCTAATAAATCTTCACTATAACTATTGGTGATTGTGCTTCCCCAAACCGAGTGTTGGCAATTAAAATCTCCAAGTATGACTATTGGCTTAGGCAGATTATGTAGTAAAGTATAGATTTCATGAATTATTGGAGAAGAAGGATGAGGAATATATATAGACACATAACATATATTTTCAACTATTGCAGCAACTATAGAAAAATTATCACTATGGGGAATAGATACAGTAGTGTATGAATAAGTATTTTTGATAAGTAGGGCGACACCGCCATACCCATCATTTCTGTCTCCTCGGAGGCAGAAGTAATTTTTGATTTTAAAAGCACTCACAGAGACAGGTTTTAACCAAGTCTCTGCCAGAGCCATGATAAATGGATCATATTTCTTAATTAAAAATATAATATCAGATTTTTTAGTCACTGCACTGCGGCAGTTCCACTGAACAATGTTGTTGTAATTGTCCATGATTATTATTAAAATTTAGGTTTAGTGCTTCAATGAGAGGGGCAACGTTGGACGGTATTGTTATATTATTTTTTGTTAGTGTTTGGAGTAGAGCCATAATAATTTCAGCCAAAGAGTGTTCAATTATATTTGTAGGTTTAACAAGTGCGGAACCATTTGGTGCAGTTAATGGCATATTATACTCATTTGCAAACTGATTGTGCACAGATTTGTCGTAGCCTTTTGGGGCAATGTAAGAGGTCCTAGGCTTTCTAAAAACAGTTTTATTGTAAGAGGTAGTCTTGGGTTGTTGTTTATACTGAAAGTATTTGGAGTCAGACTGAAGAAGGGGAGATTTGACCATTTCTGCATAGCTCTTAAATATTGGAGGATGTAATTTTGAAGCTTCAGGATATGATATGCAATTGTCGGCCATGGTTTGTTTAATACTTTTCTGTCTTGAAAATTCTGGACAAGTTTTATCAGTAGCACAATGAGGGCCATTGCACACACAACATGTTATACTTTCATCATCTACTTTACAGGTGGCGCCAGAATGACCCTGACCGCACCTAAAGCACCTGGGGATCGATCGACATTGAGTTTTTGTGTGACCGTATCGGCAGCAATTAAAACACTGTATAGTAGGATATGTATACAATTCTACAGACAACGAGTTGTAGCACATAAAAATGCGCTTAGGTAAAATCTGCCCATCGAACGTTAGCACCACAGATTGAGAAGGTTTCCATATTGGAGCACCCTCAGTTTGCACTTTGTAATTAAGGCGTCGAGCTTTTAATATTTTGCCGCAACCTACAGGGACATTAATATTTTCGATCACCTCTTCAGGAGTCCATTCGGTAGGAACACCACGAACCAAACCCATGCGCGTAACATTAAATGTAGGTATGAATGCCTTCAATTTATATTCAATTAAACTTCTATGAGATAGAAACATATTAGCATCTGAATGCTTAATAAAGGCCAGGCATATTCTGTTCCTTCCAATCCTTTTCACACTACCATTAACAATATTTTGCACACAATGTTTTTTTAAAAATCGTCCAAAAGCTATGGGGTGAAGAATGGTACCATCGTTTTGATTGAATTGCTCCTTCTGTACATGTACAATATATGGGGGACTGTCTGTCTCATCATAAATCTTTCTACCAACTGGGACAAAAACTGTGGGTTCCGTTGTTGTAGCAACCACACTCTCACTTTGTTTTTGCTGTGAATTTTGAGGTGCAGCAAGCTGATTGGCAGTAGCTGATGAAAGAGATGTAGGATTTTCTAAAATTTCGTTGTCTGAACACTGACAATCAGTATTTTTAAGAGCCGAATTATGACCTTTCTTTTTATGCTTATTGCATTGTTTGCAAACTTTTCTAGCTCGTGATCTTTTTAATGGACGAGATGTTAATGTTGTATTAGATCCGTCTGTATCCATACCCGATTCATTTGAGGCTACGGTAACAAAAACCGCCGCTGGAGGTACGAAGAGTGAAGTGCCCCCTTTATCAGGGGGCTCAGGTTCAATCATCGTAAGAAAATATTAAATAAAACTTACCAAATAAATATACACTAGGTTAAAGAGAAACTAAATATGTACAAAAACTACTCCACTGATCAATATGTACAATACAATTTATATAAACAAATATCAAAAGTGAAAACACGACCAAGCTGAAGAAATTTCCCGCCCTTTTCAGGTATATACTTTTTTACTTTAAGGAACTTATGCATGCTTTTTTATTTTTTTATTTTTTTCTTTGATGTTTTTTACTATTTGTCGCTGTTTTTTTTGTTGTATGGCAATAAATTAATTTTTAATTTTTACTATACTCATAAATAACTGTTTAGTCGATTCTGGTGGTCGAAGTCTGCGATTTTTATGTATGCTGCGAAGAAGATTTTTACCATCGTGTTATTTAATACTTGAATTATTATGATAACATAAGATATAACAAAAAATTAACTACAGCCAACTTGAGAACTACTATCTTATAGCTGACGTTTGAAAACAACATTATTTCGATAAGGTCATTTTTTGCTTAAAACGTCATTAGGTCTACAGTAGTTAGATTACACCTTTACTCAATTCCGGCTGAAGGAAACTTGTACTTATTTTTAAGTACTTTGGGATTATATTTCAATGGCTCATTAAAAAGTTATTACCACAATTCCTGATGTTGTAAACAAAAACATGCAACGAACTTGTGAGGTTTGATTTATGACTTATTTTTGTAAGAAACTTCGATTCAACTTCGCAAAATTTACGAATGAGAAAACGAGCCGTGTTAAAAGTCACGAACACTTTGCAAAGAGGAAAATCGTATTATATTCAACAAGCATTCATAAATATACGGCCCATTTAGGCTTTAGAAATTACTTATAATAAGGCACTTAAGGAGTTTGTTTTTTGACGTTAGTGATGGCTTGAGGAAGTTGGTCGCGAAATTTACATCTAAGCCTTACCTATTTTGTATCAATACAATTTCGACCATAGAGAAAAAAAGCCGAGCAAGACAAAAAATAATCTGTTACGGATATTATAACAAGATAGAAAAGGAAAGCGAATACATATAATATCATATTGTTACTGTAAACGTTTTGGTTGCCAGGTTTGTTGCAATTGTCCAGGCGTATGTTTTGCCACTGAGATTTTAACCCAGGAACCTCAGATTACAAGGCAGATGAATATATAGTATAATATATATTCATAATATAACAAATTACTATGTGTACTCGTACTAATTAATCTATCTATAAAATAGTTGGTAACACTGTATGTACGAACTGTAATAATATTCACTACACGTTTTTGGTCATCGGCTTTAAAAAAATGTTCTACACTAACCACATAATAATGGGTAACGTTGCGTTCGTCGGTCACAAACGATCATTAGATACTCGTAACTCGTACCTATAGCCTATATATACGTATTATATAGATATAGAACTCAACGTCAAGGTCTAAAAGATTATTTGGCGCGCCACACAGACACGTGTCAGGAGAGATGCCGCGAGTGCGTCTATTTGTATAAAAATTACCTACATGTCACTTATTCTCTGGCATTTCATTAACTTTTTAGCCAGTTCTTTTCCTTGAACTTGGCTTGACACCCGCCCTTGGCCGCGTGTCTAGATTACATTAAAAGGGTTGCTGTATTCTGAAAACCACAGTTTTACATTATTTTTGTGATTCGACTGTTTTCACAGTCTGAATCGGCGACTTATGTACAACTAGGATATTATGGTATACATAAGCGACCTATGCATATACGAAAATTGTTATTAAATACGCTTACATAAAGGAAAAATGTTAATTGACTTGTCGTCAAATTTTAATGTACAGCAGATTGAAGAAAAATGCTAAGGTGACCATGATATCTGGTATATTCAGAGAGACTCCTACGCACCGTGGCAGCGGCCGACGATAATTTTAGTAAAAAAATTTTAATGACAATGAAAAAGCCATAATTATGTATCATTGCTTGACTTGCTCAGCCACGCAAACGAACTTTGCGGTATCTATATGGATATATATTTGTGGTTCACCACAACATCTGCCATCTCCATTCTGCGTAGTTAATTCAATTCACATAATATTTGTCAATAAAATAAATAAAGTATTAGCAGTAACTACCTCTACATAAAATAAGCTTTATAATATAGTGTCTATAGATTAAATTGGTAAGTAATTGAAAATATAATATAAATAGCTAGTTATATGAATTTTTCTAATTTTGTATATCTGCTCTATAGCGTCTCTGTGTCTTACTAATTATAATATAAATGCGGAAGTGTTGATGTGTGTGTATATTATGTATGGTGGGTAGTTTAGTCC
Source organism: Hemithea aestivaria (assembly GCA_947507615.1). NCBI lineage: Eukaryota > Metazoa > Arthropoda > Insecta > Lepidoptera > Geometridae > Hemithea > Hemithea aestivaria. The sequence continues at coordinate 13,896,239 of OX382328.1, forward strand.
TTTGAATAACACATAGGCTGCTTTTCAGCGGGTAAAGTCGCTAGGTAGCAAGTATGTAAAAGTTGTCAAATAAAAAACGTAGGAGTATTAATCCACATCCTGAAATGTTTTTATAATTGTTATTCTTTATTAATCTAGATTACATCAAATTTATTGTTATACTCTACGTACCATACATTTTAGCCTTAACTTAGACCAATAAGTATTTAACATTTGACTTAAACTGCTTGATAGACTAAAACTAAGAATGTATTCATTAACACCTTTCTTGATGTCTTTATAATGAGCGAAATAATGTACCTACCGACATTTAGTTGATAATATAATACTATGGAGCCCAATTGACTAGAACTCTATAATAGAACTGAGCCGCTCCTTCGAGTTTAGGCTCATTGATTCTGATTGAATATAGGTTAGCCTTTAACCACGATCGACGTTTTAAAAGAACCAAATTTAAACACCACCTATGTAGCTGAAAAATACTTCTATAGTGTTAAAGAATATCTCGACTTTAAATGACATTATAATATTAATTAATTAATTTTGATGGGACATACTTATAGATAATTTATTTTTATTTTGATATTGTTAAGCTTAAATTCATATAAAAATTCGCACGTCTGCTTGCAGGCTGAATACCGTTGACATTGTATAATACTAAGACCTTTTGTATATACTTATAACATTTTGTGGGTATTCTAACGAATAAATGTTTGTGATTTGATTTGATTTGATCTCGCGTGATGTTAAATGTTAACTGACGATGCGGCCGTAGATGCTAGTAAACTATACCTAGAAGGCTTGCTGCCTGGCTTGTCGCAATTTTGAATTTCTCTCTATTTTGTCTCTTTTGGAAGAATAAATTGGATGCAATATTATTATGACATCGAGCTAATCTGCTGATGGAGCTGAAAGGTGGCCACAGGAACTCCGTAATTAAACGAAACAACTCCTATCGAGTTTGGGCTCATTTGATTTGTCTTACAAATACCTATGTACTTTGGTGCTAGATGATAATAATAATAAAAGCTTGTTTAAATTATTTAAATTTCATTTTGTTTTCATACAGAAGATCACAAAAGCAGGTCTGGTTTAGTCTGTGAGTTCGTGCTATTGAGTTTTAATCGTCACTTATTTATACGAGTAGTTTTTAATCTTATCTTGCTTATTTGTTTCCGTGCTATCTCGTTTTGATACATACATGAATGATGTTACCACAACATTTTTAATTGTTTCCAGAATTAAACGAGCAACCGCTAAAGTAACAATGCAAACTTCAAAATTCCGCCCGCTAATTAGTTTTACATCGGTTAATAAGAACTTGATCAGGTAAGTTTCTTTTTATTTTACACTTTGTGAAACTTGTCGCTCAGTGTTTGTTTATTATCGACAAGAATAAATTTATTCTTTTCTTTCTCGGTCGCGATCGAACGAAGAAACATCGAGATGTTTCTTTGTTCACTTTGATTGCATTTGGATTTTTAGCTAATAACGCAAAGCTAGGGTAGTCTCATCGATTTTTTTATTGTTCATTGATTACTAGAAGACGCCGAAACCGATACTTCCCATTTAAATTTAATCAATTATTGTTACATTATATATTATAAGTTTAAATTCACTTGTCAATTAGGTAGGTACTCTTTTTTTGTACATCAAGTAGATAATTAAAAAAATATTGAAAACGTATTTTTTCATTTGTTAATTTGATAAATATGTGAGACGTACAACACACTATTAAGTTACTTTTTTTTAATATGACCTATGCTGTTGGTCTCAGATTAAGACCTCTACAGCTTTACCGGAGTTTTAACTTACTTGGTGGGAGTTAGTGACGTCACTGGCAGGGGCAGGACTCGAGTCGGTACATTTACCAGGGGTAGACTTCCAAGAGGTCGTCTAGGTGGGTACCCACACGGTGGCACTTATTCTACCGCCTGAGCAGTGATGTGCAAACATTACTGTGCTTCGGTAGGAGGGCACTATAGCCAGTGAAATTACTGGGCTAAAGAGTCTTAACATCTTATGACTCAAGTATGAAGCGTTGGCGCAGTGCACTGGGTGGCATTGTACTAATTATGAGCAGCGTTATCTCTTACCATCAGGAGAGCGTTTTGCTCGTCTTCTTCTTCGTTGTATAAAAAAAATTGTACTGTATAGCCTACCCAAAAACTTATACGGATTATATATTTCAGTCCATTATTTACAAAACAAAAAATACACATGTACCTATAAAATATAATTAATCAATTATTTTTATTATTCAAATTACGGACTAATCAAAATATTTTAGGTATTTTGACCTTGACAACAAGGATACATAGATTTTGAGTATAATTGAATAGCTGCTATATTTTTACAGACCAGTAACAGCAAGTGCTACAAAAGTAGTGATTGTAGACCAAGTACATGACGTTCAGCTGAAACCCTGGAAAGAAATACCCGGGCCCAGTGCGTTACCGGTAATAGGAGCAATACGACACTTTATACCCGGGGGTAAGAAATTATGAGCTCTGATCATCACAGAACATATTATATGTAAGAGGAACCGTCTAAAGGGCTGCCGTAATGAGAGATAGCCTATCTCTCATCCAAGCGCGTCGGAAGTAGAAAGTTATTAATGAATGAACACATACTTATGGCTGGCAGTAGCGCAGACCACAGCGGAACCCTATCGTCCGCCTGTACCCATTTTCGCTGAAAACAAAAAGGAATAAATAGGCCAAACGTTAGTGGGGCCTCAAGAAATGTAGGGGAACGTAATACTGGCAAATCGAATATAAACTGCCTTATCTTTTAGTGACTTTATCTCCAAAACTAATAAAGTTATATTTTCCGTTATAATTTTCCTGGAAAATTCATGATTGAAACCATATCCCTGATTTTCAGTGCTTGAAAGCCAGTTCAGATTTTAGAGAAAAAAGTTCACTCACTCAAAGACACTGAACCAATTGGATTTTTTTTTTGCCTGAAGGGTATAACTTTCTTTAACAGTGGAGTGGTTTCCAAGTCATTCATTAAAACTTGCGTTTCGCCCTCGTTTATTGAAAGCGAGCTTGGAGTTGGTTAAATATTTTATTTAATACTGTTGTTACAGGTAAATATTATGGTCTCAATGGAGCAAAGTTAAATGATGCCCTGCGTAAAGACTTTGGACCAATCATTAGGCTGGAGGGCGTTATTGGACGAGAACCATTTATATTCCTTTTCGATGCTGAGAGCGCTGCACAGGTATAAAACTAATTTCTGATAAAAACTAGATGCAGACCTTTTTTGTTATAAAATGTAATCAACAACATTGAGAAACACACAAGAGAAGAGAAACCCTTAACTTGGGCAGGTTTTTTTTCAGATGAACACTAGATGCTTCTTGTCAACACATTTTCTGAATAGCACTTTATTACAGATCCTACGAGGAGAAAATGTGTATCCAAACCGACCTGGCTTCAAAACTCTGGAATACTATAGAAAGAATATAAAAGCAGATACCAAACCTGGGCGGCCGACTGGACTGATTACAGAGTAGGTTCAAAATCATAAAAATAGTACACAAAATAAATAGCATGAAGTTTTTGAATAGTAATTTTACGTGGAAAAAGATCTATCTCCAACAAAATAAAATAAAAAAACCATAACGAGACAAACAAAAATGTTGAAATGACGAATGATGATGTAAATAATGAAATTATGATGTCAATAATGTTAATAAACTTTCGCATCACATTTCAGTCAGGGTAAATTATGGCAAGAATTCAGGTCAACTGTTAATCCAGTTTTGATGCAGCCGAAGACTATGAAACTCTACACTGATGCACTAGATGAAGTAGCAGTAGATATGATTCACAGGTATACCGTTGTTTTTATTATTGACATAGAAGAATTTAATAACTTAATTGCTTTTTAGACAGTGTTACGCTAGTGTATGAACTTTTCTGTTTTGTTGACTCCAAGTACAATTGGTTCAAAATAATAATCTAATAGGCAAGTTTCATGCTCACGTTCGATATTGACTTGTCTTTAACTTTATAGATTGAAATCACTCAGAGATAACAAAAAGATGATAAAAGGTCAGCTAGACCAGGAACTTAATCGCTGGTCTCTCGAATCCGTGGCTATGGTAGCTTTGGGCACCAGAATTGGCTGCCTAGAGTCGAACATGCCTGAAGATTCTCCCGCCATGGACCTTATCAAATGCGTCAGAGGAGTTATGGATATCGTTGATAAACTCGAGTTCAAACCGAGTTTGTGGGAGTACTTCGCGACGAGCAATTATAAAAAAGTTATGAAGTTTTATGAACAACAAGAACAGTAAGTTATTAGTTTCCTACAATAAAATTTTAGCAAAAAATTAAACAACCGAAAAACTGAAAAGCAAAAAATAATTAACTCGTTCATATTTTTTCTAGATTATCAAAATATTTTATCAAGAAAGCAAGGGAAGAAATGAAGACGAAGGATAAGTCCAGCAATGAGAAAGGTATCTTAGAAAAGCTTTTGGAAATTGATGAAGATATTGCACTTATTATGGCAGCCGATATGCTTTTTGCTGGCGTGGATACAGTAAGTTAACACACACACACACTAACATACACACACACAAGCAAACTTACCTACATAGAGATGCTATGGTCTTTTAATAAACTACAACAGGGGGTTCTCCGAAAATAAAGTCTGTTCTAGGCATTTATTATTACGTGCCGGGACTATTCCTAGTGTTTTAAGATCATCGGAACGATAATAATATAGATCATCGATAATAACTACATACCATCAGACAAGCCGTCTCTTTTTGCATTATATGTACCTACATTCTATGACACTACACAAATAATATAATTGTACAGACACATAACTTCATCATCATCACTTATATTAGACTAAGTGGTTCCAATAGAAAATGATATTTTTTTAAATAATAATAACTGACATAACGAGCAAATCAGGTGCCCGATGGTAAGCATCATTATTGCCCATATCTGATCTTATCTTATTTTATATAGGGGGCTGACGAAGTCAGCAACACATCGACCCATTGGGATCTATTGTGTTCACCCCTTGCCTACCGTTTCTTACTCCTCGAAGAAGTGGTTTATTAGAGTGGTGATCCCACTAAGGGAAAGAAACCTGTACTCCGGTTTGGGGTACGCTGTCCAAAGGAGGCTCATGCGTTTCGTAGCTAGTACGTCGCATTCGCATAAAATATGCTCCATGGTTTCTGTACCCTCGCCACAGGCTCTACAATCGTTTGTTGTAGTGAGCCTCATTTTGAACAGCATGTCGTTGGTTTCATAATGCCCAGTTAAGGCACCAATGATTGCTCTTCCTTTGTTTCTTCCATTATTCAGAATGAATTTAGAAGCACCTTTGTAGCTGTTACCTAGGAATTTCTTCGAATGTCTCAGCCCTTGACTGTTTTCCCACTCTTGCGTGTGTCTTAAATCAGCATATTCCTTTATGGCCATATTGATGGTGCATGCAGGCAAGCCCATACTAGGTTCAGGTCCATGCATAGCATTTGCTGATCCGCTTCTAGCAAGCTCATCAGCCTTCTCATTCCCTTCTATACCTACATGGCCAGGTACCCAAACTAGTCGTACTGTGTTGCTGCGGCCTAATTTATTAAGGGCCTTCACAGCATCCAGGACCAGCTTCGAGCTGACTCTGCAGGAATTTAGGGCCTTTAGTGACGCTTGACTGTCACTGAGAATGTAGATGATCTTATCTTTTACATTCCTCCTTATGTTTTCTTTAGCGCATGCTATAATAGCATACATCTCTGTCTGAAAGACGGTAGTGTTTGACCCAGACTGTTCCAGAGTTGGATAGTTTCCGAGTATATACCTGCCCCTGTACCGGATCCGGTTTTTGAACCATCCGTGTACCATATGCAGCATTCTGCGTCTTGTGTGCGTAGTTGCTGCTTCCAGTCTTCCCTTGAGGGAACATGTATTTTGAAATTCCTTTTGAAGATTTTAATGTGCGGCATTACGTCGCTGATCATACTCATCTTCCTTTGTAGCTCTTCATTGAGCTTCATTTTTGTGTGCCTTGTTGTTGGCCTATTAAAGTCATGAACTCCTGTAGCTTGGAGTCTGTATAAGGCTTTGATTGCCTCCTGTTGAATGATTAGATGAAGAGGTTTAAGGTTTAGGATTCTATCTAGCGCCTTACTGGGCGTAGTCTTAAACGCTCCTGTGATAGCCACAGTGGCCATCCTTTGAATTTTGCCTAGTGCCCTTTTACAAACCGTAAGTTCGGTTCTAGGCCACCATACTACGCTGCCGTATGTTAGTATTGGGCGCACCATTGAAGTGTAGATGAAGTTAAGTACCTTGGGCTTAAGTCCCCAGGTCTTGCCATATGCTGATCTACACATATTGAAAACTCTCATAGCTTTTTCTGTCACCTTTTTGGCGTGCAGATTCCATGTGAGCTCCTTGTCTAAGGTCATACCGAGATATTTTACTTCGGTAGCCCATTCTAGCTCTGTGCCAAATAAACGTAACTTTTCAAATTACCTAGCTTCCTCTTCCTTGTAAAAGGAAGAATCGTAGTTTTGCTCGGATTTATGGAAAGATGGTTAATATCACACCATTCTTCCACTATCTTTAAAGCCTTTTGCAAAAGTTCCGATACTATTTCCGGAAATTTGCCATTGATCATTACTACTACATCATCTGCATATCTGATAGAATATCGTTATGTCTAATAATTTCGCTGGTAACATTTTCCTTCATACTATGTGTGATTCCAATTCCCATTTATAATACACAATACTGTTGTTTGGTCAATAAATGATTCTATTCTATTCTAATTTCAAAATGTTTTAACTTCAGGCAGCCAACACGATGTTAGCAACGATGTACCTTCTGGCTGTAAACCCTGATAAGCAGAACAAATTACGCGAGGAAATAAGAGCAAATCCGGAGAAGAAAACATATTTGAAGGCGTGCATGAAAGAGTCTTTAAGGATGATGCCGGTTGTATCCGGAAATTTAAGGGTCACTACAAAGGAATACAATCTGATGGGTTATAGGATACCACCCAATGTAAGTATTAAAGGCCCAAACAAAAGTAAAGTTGTAATAAAATGACTTTACTTTTTTATAGATTCGATTTAAATTATTAATATATGTACTTGCATACATATAACTACAACGGTCAGGAAGTTGACATTTAATTGTTTGCTACTTTTTAATGTGTTAATTTTACATAAACACTCAGAAATGTTATTAGTAATTTCATGCTCTAGATGCAAGTTGCTTTCGGTCATCAAGAAATGGCATTATTCGAAGAACACTACCCGCGAGCAAAGGAGTACCTCCCTGAACGATGGCTGGTGGAGAAAGATCATCCTCTTAATTACAAGCATGCGCATCCTTTTGCGTACAGTCCGTTTGGATTTGGAGCACGAAGCTGTATTGGTAAGTGGTTTTAACAAAATATTTACGTTTAAACTCCACTATCCTTGGTATGTGTAAAATTTCCAAGAAGCACAGGAGAAAACATTTGCAAATATTTAAAGTTATGTTGTGAAAATGAAATGTTATTATGATAACCTTTTCCCAGCTTTGCTACTTCAAACAATTCTACTTCTTCATTTTGCTTCATTATTCAAATTTAGTATAAACCTAAGAACAGGTGCAACTAGATTTAGCCCTTCAACATTGATCGCATCAGAAAACATAATTATTAAATTGGCTATCTTTATCTTTTTAACCGGGGGTCACAAAGCCAGCAACACATCGACCTATTAGGATCAATTGTGTTAACCCCTTGCCTAACTGTTTCCTACTTATCAAGAAGTCGTCGAAGTAAATTGGCTAGATATGTCTTATACTTTCAAAAAATATTTCCCAACACAACACCCAAACATTTTTTTCTTTAATTTACTCTTGTTTATTTCATTCCAGGTCGTCGCATAGCAGAGCTAGAGATGGAAACCTTCACAGCGAGATTGGTGGAGAACTTCCACATTGAATGGATCGGACCACCTCCGGAAGTTGTTCAAACGTCTATGAACTACGTGAAAGGACCTTACAATTTCATCTTCAACGATGCTCCTAAATAAGACACAAGAAATAAATTGGTCAAACGTGGACAAAGACCGACCTACACATTTAAAATTAGAAAAGATGTAATCTAAAAATATCAAAGAAAAGTGTGATTGATTGACTGGCTGATCTGTCAACACACAACCCAAGCCGCTGAATGAGTTGAGAAATTTGGCATAAAGATAGATGTTGACTTACGCTAAGAACGGATTTTGCCACTGGGATAAATCCGCGATCATGAACTAGAATTTTATATTTTTCAAAAAATGTGAGCACATCCAATTAGCACCTAACTTGATTTAATAGTACCTACCTAACATTATTTAAATTACACCAGTCAAATAAAACCGTACTACTGGTAGCGTGCTGGTGCTGGTAGCTGGCTTTGAAGGAAACAACATAATTTAAGACAGGTTAAACTTTATCCATGCACAATGTACCTACAATGTACAGAATTAAAAGTATTAAGATGTACTATTTATTGTAAATATATTATCAATACAAACAAAATGTGTTTATCTACAATATATCTATAATTACCATTTTTATACCAAGCCTGATAAAAATTGATAGGTATTATCTATGAATGGATCATTAATTTTAATTATTACATATAATATATAATATTTGTTTTGAAGCTTGGGTGGCGGCCGGATCTGGCTTGTGTTATACTAGATTACATAAAGTTAGATAACTCTTTATTAAACATCAAAACGATGTATGTATGGTATGTGGTCTAAAATATTCTTCACAGTACAATCACATCACACTACCACACTTCACACGAATCATTACACTAACATTATAAAGGCGAAAGTTTGTGTGTATGTTTGTCTTCACGTCTTCTTCTTCTTTTCGAGTCGAAAATGGCTATATTTTATTATTTATTAAATTTCGTTTTAAAATAAAGGTATAATGTCCACCCTGTTTAGCCCAGTATCGCGCAAGCTCCACTGCTTTATCGTTAGCCTCCAAAAGGTCTTCAAATGTGCAAGTTATTGGGCAGCTAGGGCACATGAGGAGGTGTGCCATTGACTGGACAGCACCGCAGTCGCACTTGTCGTTGCTAGTCTTCACGTCTAAACGGGTGGACTGATTGAACTGAAATTTGTTATAGAGCTAACTTAAACCCTGAAATACGAGTAACACGTAGGCTACAGTACAGCGACTAAAACCGCTGGGCGCAGCTAGTATAATATAATTTTATAAATGAAAGACTCGGCGTTCCTTAAAATTTAAGTACATTTTCATAATATTATGTACTCATAAATAAAAGCCTTATTTTATTCAAAAGCCTTCATCATCCGCTGTGACATGACCACAAAACAGAAACAAATACGCAGAGCCGCTTATTACTTTCAGAAATGAAACGAAGGAATTAAGAACACAAAGGTGGTTTGTTATAAGTAATGTGCCGCTTACAACGACGGCGTATTCTCAGAGCGACCATTAATTTTGTACAAGCCTCATTTAACTTGTTATGACGTTGTAAATTATAAATTAGGCTTGCTTTTACATCCTTATTTATCAATTCTGTTTTAGGATCAGTTCGCATCGTCCATCTAGATTTAAAAGGAGTCAACTTAAAAAAAAAGACAAAAACTGATTGTAACAGTAATTGTAACTTGTGCACTGTAGAAGTGTTCTGAATAGAAATATGCATTTATATATTACTTTAGCAAACATTTTTTAAAATCTGTTTTATTGGCCTTCGGTTCGGGGATTGGATAAGATCGGTTTGATCTAACTAAATTGATTGAGCAAACTAGTCGATTTTTGAGTTGACTTCTTTTTGATCCAGATGTGCGCTATAATAATCGTAGAGCGCGTTCTGAAATGCGCATTTGCAATTGGTCTTACAGAGCTAGTTCATAAGATGCTACTCCTCTTGTTATTTTCATTAAAAAGCTAAGAAATATTAGTCTTTTGTCTCTGATTGAGGAGTTATCGATGAACGTAAAGATTGGGATAATTGTAAATCTTCCCTTTTTTGAAGTCGGTTAAAAACAATGATTTTTAATAAAAGCTTTAAAAAATTGTTAAAAAATTGTACACCTACACAAGTAAAATTATCTACTTATTGACAGTACCTAATTGAATAGAATAGCAATTTCAGAATGGCACAAGCTCGAACATCTGCTAATGAAAATAGAAGCACGATTTAGAGTAAAAATATTTTTGGAGGCAACAAATAAACAGCCAAGTTAAAGCAGAATAGACGCAACTTATGTGGCTTAAGGGCGCTAAAGTGTGGATTAGGGTAGAAGTAATCCTCCTTTCAGAATGTTTGTTTGCAAGCTTTCACGAAGGAGGGTCAAAACCAGGGTCTTTACTCGTATTATATACTCCTGAGAACTCTTCGTTTTCGGGTTTTATGAAGTGAAACCCTGCTGTAAATACTTTATTATACGGGAATAGGGTGCCCACAATTTATTTGCGAATATTATACATGCCATGAATGCGAATGTGTCTGTCTATCTATGATTAATCTGTATTTTAACTCGTTAAGCTTAACTGAACTGATTTAAATGAAATTTGGTAGGTACTTAATGAGTCTCGGGGAATATCATAGACTAGTTTTTACCAGCAACTACGCTAACTCAGACTCTGGGTTGACGTAGTTATACGCTGAGGCTATCCCTATTGTCAATTAATATTTTTTTTTTCATTTAATTTAATTTATTTTTGTAAATTGTGTAAAATTCGGCAATAAATTTATTTTCTTTCTTTCTTTATCTCAGGAGACATTTTTTACAGCGCAGCAGGACGTTACTTGTAATAAAAAAAGTAAAGCGTTCACTACGAAATTTATAAAATCTATTAAAAATATATAAAAAAAACATGAACGATTTATTTGCGTAGTTTGAGTGTACAGAATGACGACATTTTTTCAACGAATTGTAGTGCACGCTTAGCCTAAGAAAGTGCTTTAGCCTAATAAGAAATCATAAAAAAACAAGCAAAAAAATGGAAATATAAATTCTATTTCAATTTTTATTTATTTATGTGATGAAGTAGAAGACGAGCAAGACGCTCTCCTGATGTTAAGAGATAACGGCTGCCCATAATCAGTACAGTGTCACCTAGGATTTCACAATTATGTGAATTCTAGGAGCACTGCACCAACGCTTCTTACTCAAGAGTCATAAGATGTTAAGACTCTTTAGCCCAGTAATTTCACTGGCTACAGTGCCCTCCTACCGGAGCACAGTAATGTTTGCACATCACTGCTCAGGCGGTAGAATAACTGGCACTGTTGGGTTACCCACCTAGACGACCTCCTGCAAAGGAAGTCTACCCCCGGTAATTTGTGCTTATATCCGAACATTCATGTGAAAAATAATATCGTTTCCTCTGAAGCGATTTTCACAGAATTGATTTGCACAAATACATTTACCTACGTTCCGTTCTTTCGCCCGACGCAGCGGAAATCACAAAAAGGTTTGCATAGTCTAACGAAGTATTCCTCTACTCTTGCAAATTGGATAAGTCTTTTACTGCTTGGAGTTGATTTTGAAGGTCTCTTTAGCGATTCTCCCACTCCGCATGACAATGGCAGAGGACCGCAGATTTAAACATTGTATTTCATTCTATATACCTAGAAAGTAAGTATAAATAGTAGCTATTATGACGCGCTAGTTTTCAACGTCGCTCAAATTGTCTCCCCTGCGATTTTCGATGTAGTAGGATAATTGAATGAAAAGCGCAGTTTTACGAAAATATTTGAAAAACTCCTATTTTATTTTAACGGCGTTGTGCCTGCTGTAAAACTAATTGTTATAATAATATTATTGATGAAATTACATGTACCTAATTGCCTTATATTCATAAATTTTAGGTTCAAAAGATCTGTAAAAAAAAAAAAGGTAGCACTCCGGGAGTGCCGGCAGAAGTGAAAACTTCAATATTAACGTTGTGTTTAATTATAAGTATAAAAGTACTATCATTTATGAGGTAGAATACAATGTTTATTTATTGCGCTATCGTACACAAATATGACAATTTATATGTTGTTATTTATAATATTATATCGTTATTTATATATTACATTAAATTTTATCTCTCAGAAAAATCAACTTCCATCCATAATTTCGACGACTTTTACACCATCAACAGAGCAGCACACTCAGGCACGGTAGAAAGAGTGGGAGATACTAGTTCTTCTCCCTTCCCCTCGATCTTACGCTTTTTCGATCAGCATCACGTGACCCTGACGCGAGTTTTAAAGTTTTTACCCATACAAAAAAAGTGCTCAGCGCCGCTAAAGAAGTTTTCACTTCAAAACTATTTTAACTTTTAGATGTGATATTAAACCCACATGTTATTGTTGCTCTCAGACTTAAGTTATTAAGTACTCGGTGATTTTCAGTGTAAGTGTACAAATGTAATGTGTTCCGGCATAATGTTCAGTGATGGGCCAGGGAGGGATTTATACTGCCTTCTCGGTTTATTCTGCTTCCAGCCACGGCCAAATCTTAGCTTAACATCACGTGAAAGGCATATAACCTATAGGTAATGTACAAAAAAAGATTTTTCCCCTTAAAAATAATAAATCAAGAACGAGTGAAATTTAAAAAAAAAACTTTAAAACAAGCTTTTATCAATATTACCATCTAACTTCAAAGTACTCGTCGACGAATCAAATGAGCCCAAGCTAGACGGGGTTGCGTCGTTTAATTACGAAGTTCTTATGGCCACCTTCCAGCTCCATCATCAGATCAGCTTAATGAAATGAAATGAAATGAAAAATGTTTATTCATGTACAAACATCTCAGATTATACAAGAAAACAACATAATATTATAGAACAACAAAAGAAACATTTATACATGAAACGGTCGCAACTCAGCATGTTGCCGACTATCTAGCCGGCGCTGGTCTTCCGTTGCGGCCGTTTTGGTGACATCAACAAATAAGATATTATATAAACTAACATACACAAACAATTAAACAATGTACTTACTAAAATCATAGATCTTTTGTTTAGAGAAGAAATTAATAATAATAATATGAAATCAACAAAAGTGGCAACACCGTTTTTTAGTCTGTGCTCAGTAGGTTGGATAAAGTTATTATATACGAGCACACATTAATGAAAGGTAGTAAAAAAAAAAAAGGTAATATAAAATACATATTAGGAGTAGAAATATGTCTCCAGTGTAGTCTAGTAGTGAATGAAAATACGTTATAGTGAACAGTCAGTATTCAAAAACTATATTAAGTGAACGTGACGGGATATAACAATTGCAATAACCATATTATAACCAAATTTAATCAAGAAAATATATCAGTATAATTGTCGCTTCAGGTAGTTGAACATGATTTAAGACGATCTATTAAAATATCAGATGCAAATTTAACTGTAGTTTAACATGCTGGGCGGGTTTGCTTTCAAATTGCGCTGGTGTCTAACCTATGAGTTTCCTCTGCGCATTGATGTCGGAGTAGGTAGCACTTTAGTTTAAGTCTGAAACTGAAAATACTCTGCAGGTTCCTCATCGGTGGCGGAATGTTGTTCCAACACTTCGTCGCTGAGTATCGGAAACTCCCTCTGAAAGCAGCCGAAGAGTGTGAATGCGTCAAGAGCTGCACCGAGCCTTGTCGAGATGTTTGGGCTTTACCAACGTCTCTCCACGATAATTTATCATAAAGATAGTTTGGCGATTGGTTTTTAATGACCATCACATGAGCCCTGCGAGGAATTTCAAAACAGAATCGGGCACATGCGTTTTAATGTCATAATAATATTGCATTGTCATCTGATTTATGCATGCATGCCAAATTTCAGCTCAATCAGAAATCGGGAAGTGAATCAAATTACACTTCCAAGATTTGATTACAGACAGACAGACAGCAGGCAGGTGATAGTAAATAAAAGCTTGTCAAAAAAAAATTTTCCCTTAAAATAATAATCAAGAAAATAGATTGAACAACATCCAAAGACCTAGTTTAAGAGCAAGCGACGTGGTTTTTATTCATCTGGTGCCACAGTCACTGCCATCTGAATTGTAAATGGCACGAGTTGCACTCGGGAGCTCTGACAAACAAGCTTTGCGACCCGCGCATTTAAAACACCGATATTGCATTTAGAATGAATAAACATTTTCTTAACTAGCTGGGTTATTGATTTTAGCGCGCTGACATGAAATTTTCAGTCACTAAATTGCAATAAAGTATTTCTTGGCTACGCTATGGGTACTTGTAGTTGCCGCCAATTGTTACACTTAGATTTTTTTTATGTAATGAAGTAGAAGACGAGCAAGACGCTCTCCTGATGTTAAGAGATAACGCTGCCCATAATCAGTACAGTGCTACTTAGAATTTCTTAATGATTTGAAATTCTAAGAGCACTGCACCAACGCTTCTTACTCAAGAGTCATAAGATGTTAAGACTCTTTAGCCCAGTAATTTCACTAGCTACAGTTCCCTCCTACCGAAGCACAGTAAATGTTTGCACAACACTGCTCAGGCGATAGAATAACTGGCACTGTTGGGGTACCCACCTAGACGACCTCCTGCAAAGGAAGTCTACCTAGTCTAGATAATATTTATTTATTTATTTATTGATAATTAGCACGGCATTACAATACCAATTACACTAAATAACACATTACTTTATAACACAATACAAGTACATCGATGATGTCTTTTTGGCCATTCGTACTTATATTTATTCTTCAACTAATAAAAGATTTATAAAACACTACTGTAAGACCGCTTCTGCACCACATCAAATCCGATCATCGGATGACGGACCGAATTCGGATATTGCTTTTTGCACTACCTTTCGTTATTGGTTTGTTATTAACGCGCTGATTACGACCTAGTAGTACCTGGTAGTGCGTAGGCTACGCTGCATTGTCTTTTACAACTTTAGATCAGACTCGTGAAGTATTCTTAAAATAAATAGCCTACCCAACTAAATAATAAAAGGTAAAAACTTTGAGAAGATCAAGTAATGAGAAAATCAAAAGCTCCTCAAATATTTTTTCATGTCAAAGAACCTGAGAACATCTTTCAAACTAAGTTCATGAAAGGTTCCAATTACTATAGAATGTTCCAATTATTATAGCAATCACCCATCACAATGGGCTGATTTTACATGAATGTACCAAACTGATAAAGGCTGAATCAATCCCAAATGAGCCCTCGATCAAAACGACGCACAAAGCGGATTGTTGGACAATAGATGACTGTGTTCGTCTTTATTATGACCAATGAAATGGTAAGAATTAATTAATTTCCTTAAATTAGAATTATTTTGGCCTAACTTAAGGCCCAACAGTCTTCATAATAGGCCCTGAAGGAGTTTATTTTTTATGAATCTAAATAAATATATTGCCTGTGGAACAATCTCCCTGTGGAGGTAAGACGTGCTCCTTCACTTGCTTCTTTCAAAAATCGTGTCAAAGCACACTTCCTTTCATTATAATATCTATATATTTATTATATATATATCGTATTTATTATTTATATAATATGTAGTATAATGATAATAATATGTATGTTTATTATTTTATATTTATGTATGTATTATTTATTCTATTGGTTTTAATAGTATGTATTGGTATATTTATATAGCTATGATTAAAAATATGTACTTATGTCTCCATAATATATATCTTTATAACCACCGTCGCTCTATTTTTATGTATTTCCTTTCCCTGCTTGGTTGTCTGGAAGAGATCGCTATTAGCGATAAGACCGCCAATTGTAACACTTCTTTCTGTGTAATCTTAGTTCTAAGTTTATATTGTTGTATTTGTGTGAACAATAAAGAGTTTTCTATTCTATTCTATTCTATTCTATATTAACTATGTAAATATACCGACTAAACTCACGGATATAAAAGTCGAAACTAGGCTCGAGGCGGCACTAGGCGCGGGCCAGTTGCCAGCGTCGCGACCTCAGCGCGTGAGCTCCTGATGAAGGACTTCGTAATAGTCCGAAACCCAGGGTCGAGCCTAGTTTCGACTTTTATATCCGTGAGTTTAGTCGGTATATTTACATAGTTAATATGGATAACGCTCGCGTTAGTTTTCAAAATCGTAAATAAATATACATTAAAATTCCGATTGGATTTGTAAAAAAAAAACGAAAAAATACGTAAATAGAAAAATATTTAAAAAAACTCTAAATTATAATTAGCTGCATCACCAACTCTGTGACGTGCTGTGGAAAGGCCGATCACAATATAACTACAATTTATTGGGAAAATTCTAGGATCAAAGCTAAAAGCAAAATCTGGGCCCTCGATTAAAATGACGCACAAAGCGGATTGTGGGACAATAGATGACTATGTCGTCTTTATTATGAGCAATGAAATGGTATGAATGAATTAATTTCCTGAAATTAGAATTATTACAGACCTGTTCGAACAAACTTCATATTTTATCTCTTGAAGGTGTTTTTTTTTTATAAATCTAAATAAAAATCTCTAAATTATTATAATTAAATAGCTGCATCACCAACTCTGAAAACAAAGGTCTTCCTTTTTGTGGAACGACGTGCTGTGGAAAGGCCGATCACAATATTAACCACAATTTATTTGGAAAATGCTAGGATCAAAGCTAAAAGCAAAATCAGTGTAATGGTTGTGTTTAAAAAACCTCAACCCAATCATATACGAAATAGAATTTTATACTCGAAACCGTAACAAAAATGAAATAACTACACACTTTTCAGCAAAAAACACAAAAACCCTACGTAGCCTAATATTATTTTACATACATCGTTAACCCTTATCAGCACTTTCAAACCGTATAAATACTATACGCCAAACGTGATATGTATGTTCGTCGGCATCCACTTATTAAATATTCACGTCGTATGTTTAACCCGTACATGTGTTCCAATCTAATATCAGCTGACTAACCTTATTCCCAAAGTCTCGAGGGCAATTTCTGAGCAAGAAATACGGCCGGCCGATGCATAAATTGGAAATTTCTTTTATAAAATCGTCTATTAGATTAAGATCCTTGGAAAGAGAGATATTGTTTATTTTCTGAGAAATGTTATGTATGGCATTATTATAATGTACATTTTTGCATAGAGCGTTTAAATTGGCCCATTAATCCCATTTGAGCAAATAATACTTGGGAAATTTCTATATCAAGGTGTGCGTGTGTATACCTTCCAGGTAGCTTTTTGTTTTAGTTTTATTGACGCTTGATCGTCAAATGACAAGGGACAATAATGGTCCTTTAATGAACTGTTGCTCGTTTTAAAGATAATGAATTATTGACACCATCAGAAACTTTTCCACGCCTTTTAAAGATATTAAAATAATATGGAGGTAATAATATAGTTCTCTAAATTCAAATTTTCATTTATCAGAAAATAAGTTATGTCAAGTAAGCGTGGGATGTTAGTCTATATGTATATGTTTTTTATTCGCAGTGCGGTCTGTGGCTCGTTTCTCTTTGTCAATCACTGATAGAATTTATACCCTGAACGAGTTGGCTTAGCCATTTTTCTTCTGAAGTCAACAGTCGATAAATCATTAATCAAGCTGGCTGCCTTTTAAAAGTTGTTTTCGTAGCTATTCTTGTCACGTCTACGTTCATTTGTAATAGGTAATAATAATATCGTTAAAAATTAAAAAATTGCCTATTCTCGAAAATGAATCTTGTGTAAAGGTGAAATGGATTGAAAAGTTTGTAATATAATTTATAATTACTATTTGGTAAAATACTTGGTTTGGTATTTTTTGATAAACTGCTAATAAAAATAATATGATTTAGGAAGTTACATAAAACTTTTGAAAATTCTTGTCTAATGATTTTTTTACTGAGAATTTAACATTTCGCGCGCTTTACGTAACTGTAACTATGCCGTGTAACTGTGACTGATATAATTCGATTTTAACAATTATTATCCAAGCAAACTGCCAAATGGGTTTTGAGTAAGTATCACACAAGACTAAGTAGTTACCTATCAGACATAGTTTAACCCAGATCAATTCAGAACAGCCGACGACGCAACGAACTCAAATATTTCAACACCTTAAGAGTTATTTAATTCGAAGTGATCCTGAAACGGTTCACGTCACTCCACCGGTCGTGATAAATGGCTGATTTGCGTCGCCCAGTGGACCTCTTACACATGAATAGTACGCTCTTTGTGCATTCGTTCATCCAGTTAATCCTCATAGGGTTTGCTCGGACGATCTCTTTGTTGATTATTCTAAACGAAACGGAAATTATTTGGAAATTGAAGTTTGCGTCACTTTTTTACAGCCTTTAAACTTTATTTTGCAAAGGGCAGAGATAAGACGGGTTAGAGTAGACCTCCTGCATTAATTTCCGAGGTATCTTATTGAACAACGAAGACAATGGTAATTACATAGTTTAGAGTTTTAATTTATTAAATACTACTGATACTTGTATTTAAAAAAAATCTTAACAATATTAACTCACAAATATTAAGCCTCCGTTGCAAAGAAAGTCGTAAAGCCCTTGCATTGCGCCGAGTAAAAAGATAATATGCTATATTTTACAAACAGTACAAGACAGCAGATAGACTTTGAATTTAGGTATTTGAATTTTGAATGAAATCTATGATCGTTGCCGACTTGTCAATACGAATTAGTTATTGCATTAACATACAGTTAGTTGTTCCAATAATTGCACCGTTTAAAAAGCGTCTAATTCAAAGAGCATGTTATAATTTCCCAGAAAACCATAATTTACCTAACTGCTGGTATAAATAAAGAATAAATTCAAACACAAACGAGAAAACTCCGTCTAAACAACTGTAATTGAATCACAGAAAGTAATTTAAAACAAGCTAATCGCATTACAAGGGTGGTATTTTTCAAGCGAAAAATTAAGACAACACCGAAACCAAACCCGTGTGATGTGTTAACACGATCCAATCCGTGAACCTTTGGCTTATTTGAAAAGTTCTATACAACTTTAGCTTCGTGTGGTTATTGGTTAATCCCTATTAAATTCTTTTTAAACATAACAAATTGATTTTAATTGCGCCAATAAATCTAAGTGTTGAGCTGGGATGTTTTTTCTCCAACTTAAATGAAAGCGTGACTGACTGTCTAATTGATCTATCTATCTAATATCTATCTTAAGATATGTAGGAGGCAGTCGTTAGGTCACATGACCTAACAGGCAGGCCCTGGTTGCAGGCCCTGTAGTAATCTCGGCGACCTGAAACTGCAACATGTAGGTTGGCCACACAACCTATAAATTGTGATTTGACTCTGACAGTGTAAGTAGGGTAACCTGTTCTGTTGGAGTATAAACCCCAATTATTATTATCAATACACAGTTTAAACCACTGAACAGAACGAGTTGGAATTTGGAACACATAATAGTTTTTATGACTTTCCTAGTCCTAGTAGAGGTCTACATCTGTTACAACGAGAGATGCTTAGAAAGATACCTATAGATGGAAGACAGGTATTCGTCGTGAAGATTTCCAAGTTGTATCGCTCGAGAAACACGAATGACGGCAATGTATTCCAAATACGACCAGCAGGGCTATTATTGGCTAATTCATAGCCACTAAGATTGATATCCACTTTAATGTACAATGCTTGCTTAAACCTCCTCATTAATATGAGCAAAATATCAAACATGGTAGAGTACATTATAAGTGGACATCAAACTCAGTAGCTATGAATTAGCCATTAGCCCTTCAGCTCTTATTAAAAAAGTAGAAGGAATACGGTTGGTATGTTCTGATACGTCTGGTTCTATATTATGTAAGTTAAGTAAAATAAATACATATTTTGTGAAATATTTCAATAATTTAGTGTTCAATTATAATTTCCCTATCTACATCTATAACACACATACTCTACATCTTTATTTCTCTATTTAACATCATTGTGAAATCCTGGATGGCACTGTACTGATTGTAGGCAGGGTTATCGGTTATCATCAGGAGCTCGTCTGCTGCTCGTATTCTTACGTTTTTCAACGGTTTTATTTAGCTCACTCCGTTTGTTTTCTTGGGTCAAATTTAGTAATTGAAATTTCACCCTCTTCCTGTCACCCGATTGATCTGAAATTTGGTATACGCGTTTGGTTTTGGTGACAATACAATTATGTACATTCAATATTATTGTAAATCCAAGATGGCCGCCGCTAGAAAATGGCGGATAACGTATTTTTTTTAAATCCTATCAATATGGGTATCAAATGAAAGGGCTTGATAAGTAGAATACAGTGCACTATACAAAATTAAAATCCAAGATGGCCGCCGCTACAAAATGGCGGATAACCAATTTTTTTTCAATCTCATCAATATGGGTATCAAATAAAAGGGCTTGACAAGTAGAATACATTGTACTAAAAAGCCTAAAAATAAAAAAAGTAAAAAAAATATTTTAAGTTAAACGGTTTTATTGTAAACATGTACTAAAAGCTAAAAAATAAAATCGTGAGGCACGTCAAATATCTTAAATCTATGAACATTTTCACTGATATTGTAGATATTTGACGTGCCTCACGATTTTATTTTTTAGCTTTTAGTACATGTTTACAATAAAACCGTTTAACTTAAAATATTTTTTTTACTTTTTTTATTTTTTTAATAAAAACCAACTCGTAACAAGCATTTATCGTCAAATACATTCACGAACACATATTCGTCCTTGTCGCTTTGAAACGAAATGGAACCGCAATTGTACATATTTACATAGCGTTTTACGAATGTGTACGTAGTTACGTATTTACGTGTACGTAGTTACATATTTACGTGTACGTAGCCGTTGAGTTCTGTTGACGTTGACGAGCGTACGGGACGTGATGAACGCACGTGTTGAAAACAAACAAAGCTAACCGCAAAATAAAATGAACGTGCAAATAAATTGAAAAAAAATACGTTTTTACAGACGAGCTTAATGTCAGATTATTGGGTACCATATTGTCGCCCAGCAGTCGGGGACACTTGAGGCCAAGTATTATTTTTATTTTTAAGGGCTTTGTCCTTACATGCTACTCTCTCGCTCGCACGATATGACGAATTTAGAATTCGCATTTTTTTAACCCCCGACGCAAAAACGACTTTGTGTTATAAGTTTGACGTGTCTGTCTGTCTGTCTGTGTGTGTGTGTCTGTCTGTGGCATCGTAGCTCCCGAACGGATGAACGGATTTTGAATTTTGATTTAGTTTTTTTTTGTTTGAAAGGAGAGTTAGCTGAGAGTGTTCTTAGCCATGTTTGGTGGAAATCGGTCCAAGAAGGCCGCCGCTACAAAATGCCGGATTACTGTTTTTCTCCACGACCCCCACAATATGGGTATCAAATGAAAGGGCTTAACTAGTAGAATACAGCGCACTTTAAATGAATAAAATTGATAATATGAATAAAATTGACGAATTTCTTAAGGATAAATTAAATAATGTGATAATTTGAACAATAACTTAATCATAATTTATAATTAGTAGTTCACGAAAATAAAATATTGTACTATTGCATGTTCATCAGGGCGAAACTGTTGTAACTCTAGAATTTAATACTATGTAACACCTTTCTCTGTACAGTTTATGCAATAAATAAAATTGATTTAATAATAAATTTAAAATCCAAGATGGCCGCCACCACAAAATGGTGAATAACGTATTGCGTTGGGTTTTTTTTAAATTTTTATTTAATTCACTAGTTTAATGTGTCCCGGTAAAGCTCTAGATAATATTTTTTAAAGGATTCTCAGTTCTACTTATTCGTCGGATTATAGATTAGTAACACACGTACGAGTATACCAAGACTATCACAATAATGATAATATGAATAACAATACAATGACAATACTGAGTCTCTGATTCTGAGTAACTGACTCTGTTGAAAAGAAATTTAAAATGCAATTTTTCATATTTAAATAAGAAAAAAAAACTTAATTAATTCTACTAAATAAGTATTGTTAATAGAAGTAGTTTTAATGAAAGTGGCGGACGTCCTCCATTACGAATATTGAAAGTTTAGCCGCGGCGCGTGACGAAGGCCTATGCGTCGGGGCTTTTACCATTATTAGCTGTCTACTGTCTGTGTTTGTCTTTGTTTTACTGAATTACTCCGGATTTTGTGACCATTGTACCGATTTTATGAAGGGAACTGACCTATTTATTACACGTTCAAGAGAAGTTAAAATATTCCGTTCACAATTTCGTATTGTCTGTGTAAAAGAAGTTTTGAAATTGGGAACAGCCAATATAAAAATATTATTTTGTTTTCAAATTATTTACCAAAACCTCGATAAGATTTTATAAGACTAACGTTGATATTTTAAGCTAGGGATTTGAGCTTCCTAAGTAAAGATAAATGGTGCAATTATTCATCTTTGTAAATAAACGGCATAAACTCACTTGTATGTATTTACTTCGGCTTCGTGCCGAATGTTTCGATCCTTTTTTTTTTATTCAAAATTATTTATTGAGGCTTTGAGCACACTTCAGTGGCTATGCCAGCCTCATAGGAGCTAACAAAAACCACAACTAAATATAATATAACTTATTCTAGTTTTGATCCTTTACGAGGATCTTCTTCAGGGAGTAGCTGCGGTTACACGCCGGCGTCCGCGCCCCGCTTAGCATACAAAAAATTGCAATTATTATTTACCACCAGTAGCTAGTTTATAGTTTAGCTATTGTCACTAGTAATACCCGTGAGGCCGGTGAATCCTCGTTTTTACGAACCATAGGTTAAAAGAACCTCATGAGAGTAAATATTGAACTCAAAAAAAGGATCACGAAAACACACATAATACTTATTATAATATTATAAAGAACTAGCGGCATGCCCTTCGGTCCGGCTATAATGGTGAAAGAATTATCGATCCGTCCGGTAGTTCTTAAGTTTCTTCGTAACAAACATACAAAAATACAAATCTTTCCTCTTTATAATATAAGTATAGATATATATTATGAAGGGCCATGACGTGAAGTTTTTACTAATTAGTGACCAGCGAAACAACTTCGTCGCTAAGCACTTTGTATTCTAACACAGTGCCATGCCTAATCGTAGTTGGTAATTTACTTGGAAACTTTCTTTGGTAAGGTTTTCCTTAATTTTGTTGTTTGATTTGGAGATGAATAAATGTACTTACCAGATACCAGTCCAAAAAATTGCATTTTGCGATAAATTTTGACCTCATTATACATATTGTAAGTATCTATCATATTTCTTACCACATACAACCATTACCATAAGACAAAATCCACGTTAGCATAAGGTTAAGCACATTACCAAATTGAAATATTGTAATTCTTGAATCTAAATTAACTCTGCAGAGAATTCGTAAGACTTACAGGTGTAAAATAAAAACGGTTTATCCTTACATCAATGAGTTTTATACATCAAAAGATCCGTTACTAAATCATAACTTTAATATTCGTTTATTACCTCGTACAGTGCCCTAACAACATAATAATGTGAGGTCCCATGTTTATGTCACCATAACCACGTATTTATGAGGTGTCTCGTACCTCAGCCGCGATGAAAAGGTACCATTACCGTCCCGTAATGGTGTCGCAGTTAATCTGATGGAACTGAGATAGGTTACATCGGATAAGCGCGATTCAATCATCTAAGTGCGTGGATTTTTGAAATCCATATTGACTATTTAAGATACTCTAGAGGTAAAGATACAGAATAACATATCACTACATGGTACAAAACAAAGTCCCTTCCCGCTGTCTGTCTGTTCTATGTAAGCTTTGATATTAAAATTTCGCTACGAATTTCTATGCAGTTTTTTAATAGAGTGATTCAAGATGAAGTTTTATATGTATAATACATGCATAGTATAGTAGAGAAACACTGATAAATTCTATTAGGCGCTACGAAGTGCACATGGGTCTATTAGTTGAAATAGGTACCTACTAAAAATAAAAGCAAAATTTAGGATGGGTGCTCGTCACACCTAAACAGCTATACTGGGCTGGAATGTAGACAGCATAGATTTTGGAATAACATAGAGCTACTTTTTAGCAAGAAAAACCGCTGAGAGCAGTAATTATAATAATAGGTATACTAGTGGACCCGCGCGCACTGCGTAGTGCCTAACAGAAAATTATCAGTGTTGCTCTATTATAATATATACATGTATTGCATACAGAGGATACTGGCAGCCCCGGTCCAGTAAACATTAAAAGTAAAAGCTCCGTCGATTTTTATACGATATTAATCTAAATTAATGTGTTTTTCTAAAAAGTTACAAGTGAATATACCAACAAACATAACCTCAAACTGGGAGGCACGAAGAAGCTGCAGTCGGTGAGCCATTTTAACTCTGTTTTCATTGCCAAAATCACTTCACCAGATTTAACAACTTTAACCGCCATCACATTTGAACAGACAAACATCATAATCTCACTTAATTTTAAATATTGGCAATGATTTAATTAACAGAAGTCGCCGACACCGACTAGTCACTTTGACACTAACATATGATTGTGACATATAGTTCACAAGTGACAACTTCAAAATTATTATGGTGCCAACATTAAGAAATTAAATTTTCGTTCAAAAACTTCGTAAACTTTTAGTCGATTATTCGAATTTTAATCGATTCCAAAATGTCCACGAAACGATTGAATACCTCAACGAACCGGAAGAGGGCGCCACAAAATACATGCTCTGTGGAACCGACGCCAAACGTACCGAATATTTTAACGAGAAATTCAAAGAAAAAACAGTTAGCTGAAAAGCAGCCTATTTCAAACGACTCTACGCCATGGGGAACGCCAACAAGCACACCGACGCATACTTTGGAGACGCTGGAGCCAAGGCCAGACTCTCTTATAACCATGCCGCTCGTACTGAAAGATGACAAACCCGGAATACTGATTGACGATACAAATATAGTAAGTAAGGCTTCTAACTGTTTAAATACTGAAGACATATTCAACGAAACATCATTTCCTGAACAGTCTATGTCCAGAAGTGTGGACTTTACTATAATTGATTCCTCAAACACTCATGATTTAAATGAAACCATAAACTTGCTTCGTATAGAGCTTACTAGCACACAAGATGAATTGGAGAATACTATACTTGAAAATATGGAATCTAAACGACAGTTGACCAGACTAAAGAATGAAAATGACACCCTTAAATCACTTCTCAAGGCACCACTACTAGAAGGTCAATTTTCTGATTCCAGATATAAAAAAAGCGCAGAATCTCATCAATTACCTTAGCAAGCCACCACATTTACACAAAATGCAACATCTTCAGCAAAAGACACCATACAAAAACTACAAAATGAAATTTTGGCCTATGAAAATAAGCTAAAAGAAGCAAAAGATGAAATAATTGCTTTACAAACCCGGATTGACTCACTATCACAAACAGAAAATCTTTCAAATTTATGCAAATGTGTTAAACAGAAAGAACATAATCTAAATATCAAACCTGCCACACAAATATCCAAAGAAAAGAAAAAAAAGATTATAGTCATTGCCGATGATCAAGGATGCCAAATCCAGACCACCTTGCAGCATTTGGTTGGAGATAGCTATGATGTCATCTGCCTTTGGAAAGCAGGTGCAACACTTCAAGACATCCTGGTAACGGACTCTATAGAAATAAAATCCCTCACCAAAGAAGATTATCTCATTGTATTAGGTGGCATGAATGATCGATCTCCATGTATTTTACAAATATGTGTTAGCAACTTTTTGTGTTCCACGCGTCACACAAATGTACTTGTATGTGAAGTCCCATACAATAAATACCTAAGTGAACGTAAGTTAAACTACGAGTTAAGGTTAATTTGTTCAAAATTCGAGAACGTAACATATGTAGATATGGGCTTTGCTATTAAACTTCCTCCTCGCAGATTCTTTGCTCATCATGTTTGTAAAGTTGTACGACGAGTGTTACTAAATAATGAGTATAATAATAAATTAGCACAACTTAAAGCACAACATTTATCAAAATCCTTGGTCAAAAAAATAAATAAATCTACACAGACAGATGATATAAATCCTCTGGCTGAACCTTCTACATCAATAGACCCTAGCCCGTCTACATCTGAGACGTTTTTTCATGTATAAATATGTAAATATTCTACATCAAAATATAAATGGAGCCATAAATAAAGCTGACCTTCTGTCAATAAATTTAGAGAGGCTCACTGAGCAAGGAAGTACTGTTGATGTAATCTGCTTAACAGAACATAATATGCTAAAAGATGATATAGAATTACT
Source organism: Hemithea aestivaria (assembly GCA_947507615.1). NCBI lineage: Eukaryota > Metazoa > Arthropoda > Insecta > Lepidoptera > Geometridae > Hemithea > Hemithea aestivaria. Next base: position 13,922,460 of record OX382328.1, read on the forward strand.
GTGCCTGTCAAATTACTCTCTAGCAGCTTCATTCTGTCGCAGAAACCGTCATGGAGGCTCTTGTATACTTACCCACAGAAGACATGCGTTCAAGGCGGTCACTGCACTTGATAAACATAGTGTGCCTGGTGTTGTGGAGTGTTGTGGTGTTGAGCTCGTTGAACATAACATAGTCATTATTAGTATTTATAGACCACCACGAAACAGTATTCAGTACTACGATATATTTTTTGAGGCTATGAATAGAATACTACATGAATTCTGTCTATCAAATAAAAAAGTAATTGTATGCGGGGATTTTAACATAAATACCTTAATCAAAAGTAAGCATGTTGACAACTTGTTATGTACATTGGAAGGTTACAACCTTAGAGTGGCTATCAATGAGCCAACGCGCCCCGCTAGCGGTACCTGTATTGACAATTTTTTTCATAATATAAGGGGATCTAATTACAGTATCCATGATTTTGCATTATCAGATCATACAGCTCAGATATTAACTTGCCCCGTTAAAAAAAGCTACTCTTTAAAATTTTGGTACACGGAGCAGAGGGACTATAGTACTGGGAATATAAACAAATTTAAAGAATGCTTAGAATCTATTACTTTTAATGAAATCTATGAGATAACTGACCCTAATAAGGCTTTTGATACATTTCATGACACTTATACACTATACCATAACCTATGCTTTCCTGTAACATTAATCAAAAGAAACATTCATATAAAAGCTAAGTGGATTACAAAGGGGATTCGTGTTTGTTCTAAACGAAAGCGGGCAATGCTATGGAAGTATAGGAAAAAACGTACCGAGGAAAATAAAGTAGTGTTTAAAACATATTCAAAGCGTCTTAATAAAATAATTAAACTAACTCAAAAGTCGCAAAATAATTATATAATAAAAAATGCGCCAAATAAATCAAAGGCAACCTGGTCTATTATCAATCGCTCAAAAAATAACATTCCCAAAGAGGAAATTAAACAGATAAACGTAAATGGTGCAATTATAAGTGACCCCCTAGAAATCGCCGAAGCTTTTAATAATTTCTTCACGGACCAAATACCACCAAAGTCAGATGAAAATGTAAATTGCTCCGAAGGTGTTTTGCAAAGAATTAGCAACAGCTCCCCAGATTCTATCTTTATGCTACCTACGACACCTGTGGATATAGATAAAATCATTAAATCATTAAAGAATACCAACAGTACAGGTTATGATAATGTATGCACCAAAGTACTTAAAGTAGTCTCAAGTCTGGTTTCTCCCGTATTGAGCTTTATCATTAATTTATGCATAACATCTGGTGTATTTCCAAATAAATTAAAATTTACCTTAATAAAACATTTATTTAAAAAAGATAATAAGGAAACTCTGAACTGTTATAGACCTATAGCACTCATACCCATATTTTCAAAAGTGTTTGAGAAAGTTATTTATAATTGTCTGTATAATTTCTTTGAGACAAAAAATTTATTTTGCAATGAACAGGTAGGTTTCAGAAATAATAAAACAATTAATTTTGCCGTATTTAGTCTTTTTCAATCTGTAATGAGTGATCTAGATAACAAATTATTTGTAGCTGCACTATACATGGATCTAACAAAAGCTTTCGATTATGTAAATCATGATACTTTACTAGAAAAGCTTGATAAATATGGTGTTAGAGGTAATGTACTGAGCCTCCTGAAGTCTTACCTTAGTGACAGAAAACAGTCTGTTCAAATTTCGCGTATATGCTCGGTAACGGGGAGAGAACGTTTATATGCGTCGGATTTCTCCGAAGTTCGGCGAGGTGTACCTCAAGGCAGCGTTTTGGGCCCTCTGTTATTCATAATCTACATAAATGACCTTCCAAAGACTATTAAACAAAAAGTTGTGCTTTTTGCTGATGACAGTACAGTAATATTTAGTAATAATAATAAAGCCCATTTACAATCTGAAATAAAGAACACTCTTGATATCATTATCAGATATTTAAAATATAATGATTTGTTAATAAATTTAAACAAGACCAGTCTAATGACGTTCAGAAATCAAAAAAACTTTTTAGCAGATGTTGACATAGTGTATGATGGGCAAAAAATTCAAAAAGTAGAGAATACTAAATTTTTAGGGCTACATCTTGATGATAATCTAAAATGGCACACTCATATCATGTCTCTGAGCTCGAGACTTAACAAGTTTTCATATGCACTATATATGCTAGGTAAGGTTGTGAATCAAGATGCAGTGACTACTGCGTACCATGGCTATATGGAGTCAGTGTTAAGGTATGGTAAAATTTTTTGGGGAAATGCCGTAGACAAAGGAACTGTTTTTAAGGCACAGAAGAAATGTGTGAGAGCAATTTGTAATCTTAAGCCGACAGATAGTTGTAAAACGTTTTTCATTAATCTTAAGTTGTTGACATTGCCATGTCTGTATATCTATGAGATTTCTGTTTTTGTAAAGTTGCATTTATTTTTATTCAAACACCTACAGAGCAATCGTCATAAAAATAAAATATCTTTTCCAACTAATAATACAAGTCAATTTAATAACAGTGTGTTTTGTATGGCTCCCCGTATATTTAACCACTTGCCAAAAACAATTATTAACTGTGATGAAATAAATTTATTCAAGTATAATCTGAGAAAATTACTGTTGGAAAAGGGATATTATGACGTCAAGGAGTTTTTGGAGGACAAATTATAATTTTGATCGAAGTTAAGACTATACTATTAATAAGTTTTTGAATGTTAGAAATATAAAATTATAATTAAAATATTATTATTTGGAACTGTTATATGCTATATAATATGCTAATATTTGACAAAATTTGTAAATCCGACAATTTAAAATGTGAGACTTTATTGTTCCTTTTAAAGTAATATGTTTAACAATAATTAACTTTTTATAAAATTTGCATGCCTGAAGGTGACACATGGAGCACTTATAATTTTAGTAACAATAACATCTGTAAACTTGTATTCACCCATGTGAGCGAATAAATGATTTGATTTGATTTGATTTATTATACAATTATAAATATAAATCTTCCCTTTGAAATTAAAGAAGCTGCATCAAAATCCGGTGCGTAGTTTTAAAGACCTAAGCAAACATAGGGATGCGACTTTGTTTTATACGATGTAATGATAATATTGCACCTAATATGCCGAGGTGATCGATCAGTCCACTCCATGCATAATTTCACTCGTGATTGGGTCATAGAGATGAGCCAATCCGTCGCCATGTAAATTGATCTTCACAGATACCAACGAACCAGAGTCTACCTCTATATTACAAAACACTACACAACAACGATTGAGTTATCTAACTAATATTATACAAAATACAAACATTTATTTGCAAGAATGTAGGTACAGATAGGGCTTAATAAAATAAGTCGTTATAAACTACGTCCGTTACATTCTGCCTCATAGAGGCGTGCAAAATTTTACTTGAACTACAAACGTATATACGTACTATAAACGTGAAAGTTTGTAAGAATGTATGTATATCAGATTGTTTGGATGTCCGGATGAATGTTTGTTACTCTTTCACGCCTAAACGGGCGGACTGATTGAGCTGAAATTTAGTATAGAAATTGGAATAGCACATAGGCTACAGTACAGCGGGGCATAGGCTACAGTAAAACAGCTGGTTTTACATGTTCGATAAAGATTATTAAGAAAATGTTTGACAGTAAATGGCTGGCACCAACCTTGTAACACAGGATTCTTCCCTCTTCCTCCTGGGCCCAGGGTTCTGGTGTGTCTCCTCGTCTTGGTTGGCTGGGTGTAGTTTTCTTCAGTATTTTGATATAACTTCGCGGCGGGCACGCACATATAATTTTTACTATTTAATTTTCGACCGCAGACGCAATGATGGCGTCCATTTGCAATTTTTAATCGAAAGGATTTTTTTTTATCTTTTCGTAAGAGGGCGCTGTCAGGATGGCGCCGTAGGTTGTGGTATTTGCCAATGCCATAATAAAAAATGTAGTTAGAATTAATCGCGGAGTTGATTGTGCTAGTTTACTAAACATGGACCATTACATATATTATTATGGTAGCTTATAGAGGTATAATATCTATCTGCCATATAAACAATAGCTTCTGGTTAGACTCATTTGGGTCTCAGTAGCATCGTTCTGGAATAGGCTTCAGATGTCAAGGAATGGTATTTTGAGGGCTGTTTATGACGATATGTCGAATGGCATATATTCTAAATGGATTGCCGTTCACATGGGCGGTAATAAGAAATAGAAACAGGTACAGATATGAACGTCGCAGATGATCTCTGCAAAATGTATATTTTATTTTATTTTTATTTTACTATTATTTGTAGACTTGTGTGCTATGGGTTATTTGCCCGAAATAAATCAATTTTATTATTTATTATTATTTAATAATTAATATTTTCTGTCAATGACGATTTAGAAAACTAATGCGAGCGATATCTATATTAACTACGTAAATTACCGACTAAACTCACGGATATATAATAGTCGAGCCCAGCTTCGATTTTTTTCGTTTCGTTACAGAACCCAATTGCGAGTTCTCACAAAAATTTTAGGAATTGTTAAACGCCTAGAAGTAAGTAAATGTGTTTGTATTATTTAAATGTTAAGTTTATAATGTAACATTTTAACATCATCATTGTATCTTTTTTTTCATGTAACTTTTGCAATTTAAACTCATATTATTTATATTAGTCGGGACTTATCGCATGGGTATTTAACGCTAGTTTTGCAATACCATTATAAAACCAACATCGACGTTTCTGTTCTGTTACAAGAACCGTGGTCACGCGCAGACTGGAGAGTTTGCGTTTTTGTAAAACTAGCACTAAATACCTACGCGACAAGTCCCGACATATATAATAAATATAAGTTTATAATGATTTTGTTATTAAACTAGCACTAAATTATCTATATGTCACGGCTAATGTCCGAAGTGCGGTTACACCTAGGTTTAGCCGGTTAAACCTGGGTAGGTATAGCCGACCGCAGTCGGTTAAAGTTAGGTGTAAAGAAAATGTTTGTAAAAAAAAAACTTGTTTTTTATTACGAATTCAGGGCAGACCGACATCAGTTGGTTAGGTTAGGTTTGAACAGTGATTACAACGTGCGAGCCAAACGAGCGAAGCGAACGTGCTGCGGTAGCAGCCGGCGAATTACCAGATTCGACTTGTACTTATTTCAGAGTTCTTAATTCATTATCAAGGAATACTTAATCCTTATTTTACAACGAATCACCATACAAAAACAATTTAACATGTTGATAATAATTTGTCTCACGTTTGAAAAGCTTGAGGCCAAAAATAAATCTTCTACACCTAACTTTAACCGACTGCGGTCGGCTACACCTGAACCTAGGTTAAACCGGCTAAATCTAGGTGTAGCCTCACTTCGGACTTTAGCCGTAACATATATACTAATTATTATCCATGTACTAAATGAACGTACATTAGACATTGTGTAGATTGCCCGTGAAGCTTGATTGCAACGTGTCAAATCAACACGAATGTATTTACATAGGGAAGCTCCAATTATGTGCCGTGCTAACAATATGTATTGGCAAACATTAACATACAGGTGGCTTAGACAACAGAGGTGTAATTAGGGCGACTATGTCATATATTTATGCATATTGTATGTGTGTGTAAGACCAATAATCTATTTAATAAATGTTATTCTTATCTCGGTGGACAAATGAATTTTAAATAAAATATTATTTTACCCGATTTTTTTTTTTTTTAAGTGGCAATGCTGCCAGTATTGCTAATGGGCACTCTGCCATCTGACGGTTTGGAGCATTTGGATTTTCTGTAGATTGGCTTGTGGCCGATCTGTGGTTAATAAAAGTGTTCTTAACTGCTGTAGTAGCTGTAGTATTGTTAGTTTGTTTTTCTCAATAAAGGCATTTGCCCTATTAAAGATAAAATTTAAATAATATTCTCGTATGTGACCACCTGGAAAAACATGGAAACACAAAAGATTTTCCAAATTAGTTTAGGTGTCTTCGAGTTATCGGTGAACAAAAGCGCTTTTGACAATTTGTTTTGTTTGAAATTTTCCTGTTGCCCTTAAACAAACTGGTTAAGTTTTATGCAGATGCGGAAACTAAGTATTTACACGTGTAGTGTATTAAAATAGATTTTAATATATTTGGATGTCAAAACAAATAATAAAATATGCAGATTGTAGAAACCAGTTTAAGTATCCTCTATAGATTAGCTAGGCTGATGTTTGAGCAATATACATTTTGTAATATAAACACCAAACTTTGCACATTTAGATAATTTGGATGTAGAACCATTGGTAAATTGCATAATGAGAGATCGCGTATATAAGTCATAAGACCGCCAATCGTAACACTAAGATAACTATAATATTGTCTTTTAGTTTTAAGTTTCTTTTGTATATTTTTTTGGTGTTATCTACGAGTATCTAATGATAGAGGTTGACAGATTTCACAAAACGATGGAGACACTTGGTTGATTTACATGTCGTAATATGAAATTGGTTTATTTAGGTAATTAGTACAGTTACAACCAGTTACACTTATTATGATTGTTACATGCAAATTGATACCTACACACTCAAATTTAAAATGAAAATAAAAAATCACTTCAGGTATATCTTTAAAGGTTTTATCACAAAATGCACAATCAACAGGCTAATGTTCTACACTCCACACTATTTACCTAATTCATAACAGAACATCCTATTTGGAATATTTAGCAACATAATCGTGCATTAACAATTCGGATATTATTTTACCTATTAACGAGTCTCTAACAACGTGATAATTTGATACAAAAATAACATAATAGTGGGTGTACTTGTTACCTCTTTACGCCTAAACGACTGAACCGAATGAGCTACGTATTTTGGAACCTAGAATAACACATAATATGCTACTACTCTTTAGCGGGTAAAACTAAGACTCAGCGAGTCAGAGAATAAGCTAGTTTTTAATATTGATGAAAAGAGGAGAAAAATATTAAAAAATATATTATTTTATATTAAAATTAACTAGTTATTTTAAGCAAACTTCTAAATTCAACCCTGTTCAACAAATGAATATGACGTAGTTTACTAAATAAATAGTTGATTATATTCAATCAGAGTTGATCCTACTAGATTAATCAAAACCAATGGATACAAAAACTTCCGCTGCTTAAAACTATGATGAGCAATCTGAACATTGAGAACATCAGAATCTGCGTTACCTATTTTCAAAATTCCTTAAAAATTATTTGGAAACGGTTCAAACTTATTATTCTAAATAAATGTCCAACAGTGGATAAATTTGGGCAGATGATGATGATTCTAAATGAAAAAAGATTTGTCGAATTTGGTTTGTAGATATTGAATTTACAACAATTTAATAATAAGAATTAAAAAGTTTTAGGTCAATCACCTGACCGGAAGGCCACTTTACCTACCTAAGAGGAAATGGACTTATAACGTCGTTCTAAAGTGCTGAAGACCTAAAAATAATAAAGTATCTTTCTGATTCACAAACCTTGAGAGATTGGCAAAATATGTTATTACTGTAATTTTATATGTAAGAACTACACTAGCGAGAACAATTTCCAAATATGTAAACTTTAATTAAAATACAACTTCAGGCCCCAGTTCCACAAATTGGTTTGTTAAAACCGTAAACATGTTTCAAACTGGGTAGGTAGTTGAGATTGAAAGGCGCCCCAAACTTTGGTGTCGAAGGAGGCCAATATTCTGCAAAGTTACAAGATGGTGCCCTTTTCAAAGCCGCGGACCGCCATTGAAACTATTCAGACTTTAAGATCACGTTTGTTTATTTGACACTTCAATAAGGGCCTTATGTCTGCGTGCGAATCTCTTGCTTGCCCGTTATCGCAAACTATGTAATATAAGTTTTAGAATTTTAATCTTGGTCAAACTTTTAGTAGGAGCCCGGGATGCTAAATTTGCAGTTACTAAATCATCATAGGGACCTATTGGATCGTAAAGATTAGGTTCTAAAACGAAAAAGGTCTAAGTCAGAATTTTCTAAAATGTGAAAAAAGTCACATGGAAATTCTCGTAAGAAACTTGACTATACCATTTACAAATTATCTCATACTGCGTACTTCCCAGTTTACAGTTTACGGTAAAAACTATTCGTTATTTATTATCATGTTATCACCTTAACCCCTGTCTAGGGTAGGTCAATAACCTTGATAGTATATTAATATCAGTGTGACTAATGCATTTAACGTTCATAAGTATTTGGTATATTATGTACCTATAAATCAATCAATCTATTTAATTATAGTCTTCACTTTAAATTAAGTGAAAATATTCCCCAAATATAAAAAAAAGAGTGTGTGTACCTATGTACACGCGTTAGAAGTTATACTTCTTTGGCGTATGGAAAAATAAATAATAAATTATTAGTATCACCGTCGTATATGAAATTGATTTAATAAAAACACCAAAATAATATTTATTTATTCACACTGTTTAATTGTACCCTTACGAAACACGTGTTCTAAATATAAAAATACTAGAATATACAACTTGAACATAGTTATCAATTTTCATGCATGCTACCTAGAACTAACTTCACGATGTAGAATTTAGGTGTCGATGTGCGCGCGCATCGTAAAAATTCACTCTATCGCGCCAAAAGAAGTATAACTTCAAAAATAAAATTAAGGAATAAGTACTTTTTTAATGACGAGGAATATCCACGGATATATCAGCAATTACATACGAAGCTGCCGTCCAAAACGCAGCACATTCTATCACATTTGTCTTATTCTGCACACTAAGGGTATCTGCTGGGGAATGGTGATACCAGAAATAATTCTCGCTTTCATTAGTCAACGATGCACCTGGAACTCCTTTTGAAATGATCTCTGTAATATCAGAACCTGGAGCGTCACTAATCGTCAATTTATCTATTGGGCTCAAGAGTTTTAAGATTTCCTCAATTATGCAAACAGCTTGTTTCGACCCAGCCACTTCCAATCCTAACGGTTTAAAAGTCCCTTCATCAGATTCCATCACAAAATTAATATTGTCTAATTCATTCAAATGTCTTTTGACGTATGCTTGTACTCCGACTAAGCCAGGCTCTTCTGCCGTCCACAGAATCGCTCGCACTGTCCTCTTCGGCTTGAACCCTAACTTGTTAAGAACGACAGGTGCAAACCAGCTAATCACCATGCCACCACCATCGTCAATAGCACCGGTTCCCACATCCCAGCTGTCAATATGCCCAGACACAATCACTTGTTTTTCTGGATACTGCTTTCCTTTTAGGTCAATTATTGTGTTCCTAGACTTAGCCTCTTCAAAGGTACTGGACATTTCAATGTGTAGCACAATTTTTTCTCCTCTATCCTGTATCCTACGCATGTTTTCGGCATCTTCTAATGTTATAGACGCTGTAGGAATACGAGTGACATTCGTTTGATAGTGTTGATAACCTGTGTGAAGAGTGTAAAGTGAGAATGGTGTAATACTTCTAACCAGTGTCGCAACAGCACCTTTTTTTGCTGCTTCAGTAGCTCCATTAACTCTATAAGCGACTGTATTTCCGTAGTTAACGTATTTAGGGTTATAAACTACAATCTTTCCTTTAACTTTCCCATTATCTGTGTTCTTCAGTTCATCGAAGCTGTTGATAACAATAGCCTCAGCTGTAATTCCACCCTCTGGTGTGGCAACACTAGGATATAACCCAAGAATTGGTAGTTTTCGGTCCATAGGTTCTAGCATTTGTCCAATTTCAGTTAGGCGAGTCCAATGAGGTACCTGTAATAAAATAATACTTTATATTGTAATAATTTTATAATACCTATAATAAAATATGTATATTATGTAGAGTTGTATACGTTAAATGAAAAGAGGATCTAGTGCGAGGCATACCTTGAGTCACTAGGAAAGTTTATAACCAATAGTTCAGAATACGGACTCTTGAAAAAATCCATTAAAATAGGTTCCTGTCATATATTTTCTTTCCTATAGATATACGTCCCAATGTAATATTATTATCTACGTTGGTTTCATTATTTTTAATTATCTTATTTTATTGTTACTTACGGTCTCTTCTTCAGTATAAACATCGTTTAATCCGTTTGTATGCGTCAGGTTGATCATGTAATTTATAGCATTTTCTAATTTTTCAGTTCCAGACGGACGCGGACCGAATTTATCAATGAAATCTGTGTACCTAAAAATAAACATTAATTCTATATTATCGTCGTAATTCACTACCGTTATTAAATATTTACCTAAAGTTAATTTATTTATTACGGTAATTTATTTTTTGATAACAAAAAAACACTTAATGGTTAAATATGAAGAAGCAATGAAAAATTACCGATGAAATATATATATACGAAAAATACATAATTACGAATTTATTACTTTTGTAATGATAATAAATAATAAGTAATTATTTTCGGTCATATTGCAATATTATTGTTATTCTCATTTCTTCTGAGTTAGTCAATTTAATTAATATAAGATATTCGAGTTGATATATGGCGATGACTCGTCACTAACTAAACAGTTCATTATTATTATCACTTACTGTTTATACATTTCTTCTCCATATCCTTTGTTCATTATCTGATCCATAATCATGTCCGTAACATTTTTATAAGATGCAATCTCGTTCACCAAATTCGCATCCAATTCACAGTCATTGTATCGAGTAATAATAACTTTTGCTTCAATAGAGCAAAATACGAACAAACTTAATAAAATATACATAATGTGTGATCATTCGACCACGGGCACGTGAAAACTGCTCATCTGTTCTCAATGAACTTATTATCAAACTAATAAAATATTTATATATAAATAGAGAAGCACGTTTGTTTGAACAATTTCAACGCATGTGAAGAGTATACAAAACCTATCATCCAGAAAGAAAATAAATTACCACAAAATTAATAAATTAATTTTAATCGATTCGAAAATCGATTTGAAACCAAATGTAATAAAACTGAAGCTATAAAAATTTTATTAACAGTTTTTTTTTGTCTGTTCATAAATAAAAATATTATTATGTGCCTCATATCAGCTCAATTGGCTTAGTGGTAAGTATGTGACTCAAAGAATTTTTTGAGTAGGTACCTATATAATATAACTTTCTTCATGTGAATATCCTCATGTTTTTATTTGTTCAGAAACAAAACGATATACCGTTATATATTATGTAGGTATACCTTATTATTAGTGAAATACTACGGTCTGTATAATATCTGATGCGAAATATCAACCAACCCGTGTGAAAATCAATACTCTCATCTCCCTGCACGGTTGTCTGTAAGAGAACGCTATTACTGATAAGGCCGCCAATTTATTAATTATGCTTTTATGCTGCTTTTTTTAATAATACGCTTTTCTGTATTATTTTTGTATTATTGTGGTGTTTCAATCAATCGTAATTAAAAAAAAAATTTTTTTTCGGTTTATTTCGATGACCGTTAAAATTATAATGGACATAGCGAGAGAAACCTTAGGTAAACGCTAGTTAAAATATATATGAACGTGTTTATTTCCATACATACATTATTAACATATTATTGTAGGAACAATGAGATAAATCATTCATGCCGACTAACCAGTCGGCCAACTACGTAATTTTACACTATGTTTTACCTATGTAAAGATGTCATTCTATTATTTGACACAATGGACTTTACGTCACACTGGTAGTTTATTTATTAAATGACTGGGGTTATTATTTATTTATACTAGGGATTATTGTGTATGGTCATAAGTTATGATTTGAACACAATATGAAACTAAACATCCTCAAAAAAGTCCGATAGTATAGGAAAAAAAAATTAAAAAATCTAGGAAATAATTCCCATGATAATGTTGTTTTTATAAAGAATCAATTATAATTAGGTACCTAACTACGAGTATTAGACATGATTAGGGATTCGTTTAAATTCAGACCACATAATAATTTATGCTCGATCAATTGGACCGCGAGTATTACAATACAATACTCCTTATTGGGACTAAAAAATAACAAAATAGACTTAACACTAAATTAAAGTACCAAAATTAGTGATGTATTACATGATTTTTATGGGGTATTTTTTTAGTGTAGTTACATTTCCTGACTAATAAATAAGTCAGTTAATTCGTAGAGGTACATCCATGTTAGATGTCAGAGCAGAGCACACACTCCAAGCAGCAGCGTAATGAAACGACTATTTTCCGCTCTAAAGGTAGAGTACTCAGCAGATGACAAAAATTCACTTTGAAGTCTAACTTACAAGCTGTGTAGTGCTTGACCGGTAAAGCTATAGAGGTCTGTATTCGGAGACCAAGAGCGTGTGAGTATTAAAAAAAAGCGGCCTAGTGCAAATCGGACTCGCCCATGAAGGGTTCCGTAGCAGCAAGTTACATAATATAAAATGCGGTTTACGATTTATAACGTATTAAAAAAAAACTTATTATTAGATCTCGTTCAAACTAATTTTCGATGGAAGTTTGCATGGTAATGTACATCATATATTATTTTTACATTTATCATTCCCTTCTTTTAGAAGTAACAGGGGGGACACACACATTTTTCCACTTTGGAAGCGTCTCTCGCGCAAACTATTCAGTTATTTTTTCTATTTTTGTGTGAAAATCTTAATGCGGTTCACCGAATACATCTACTTACCAAGTTTCAACAGTTATAGTTCGTATAGTTTCAGAAAAAAGTGGCTGTGACATACGGACGGACGAACATCCATAAGGGTTCCGTTTGTTGCCATTTGGCTACGGAAACCTAAAAAGATTATTTTTGTAATTCAATTCAACATCAACATGTTATTGGGTTTTGATATATGTTTTAATAAGTGCAATATTCATTTATTCATTAGTTCGACTCGATTAGTAAGATCGTCGAACTAGTGGAAAGTTTTATTAAAAGTCTTAGTGCTTGTTCACGCTATAACACGCGGGCGCGGGCGCGGGCGCGGGCGCGGCAGACTTTGCTTACACCGCACGTACGTGAACACTTTCATAGCGCGTCGTATGTTTGATATTTCGCGCCCGCGCCCGCGCCCGCGCCCGCGGGTACACGTGGACAAGCCCTTAATAGTTTGACGATCAAATTACTTCGTCTTTTTATTCCTACTACGTAGTTCCCTTAAAAAAATCTATTTAAATAAATTGCCAATATTGTGTTCTATTTATGTAGATGGTAGCAGACTAAACCTAGAAGGTGAGATAAATCCCCCCCCCCCTGAATAGACATCAATAGGTAGATTTCACCCCTTTGTTAAGAAGCTTTGTTTATCCATTTATAATTAACTAAGTCAAGAGTAAAGCTTACGTACCCGTCTAAAGGCACAAAGTTACAATTAAGGTAACTTAAAGCAACTTAAATGCAAATAAGCTGCCTTAACTTGATTTTACATTATGCAAATCCGCTTAATAAATAAGAGTTTAAAAGTGATTAAAGTTAAAATCACTTTCAGGTGTTGCAACTTTATAAGGTTGCCAATAGAAAATGTTTTTTAAATTCAAATAATTTGGTTCTCCACTTGCCGCAAGTGTTTGCGCGAATTGTCAAATTCTTAAAAGTGCTTTTGAAATTTTGTTTTGTTTGAGAATCTGACACTTCACGCCAACATTTGCGTCAAGTAGGCTGTGGTAGTGGCTGGTAGTCTGTATGCAGACTTTGTGTGAAATATTGGTGACCGGCGTACCTATTTCTAGACCAGACAAGCCGAAGTTCCTCAAATAGTAGCGGTACCAACTGCCCGCACCAAACGTTTTGCTTTATCGTTTTTAATGAGAACTGATCGCATTTGGAACACTTTGCCGTCATCCGTGTTTCCCAAGTTGTACAACTTGGGTATCTTCAAGGTTTCAACGTGATCATTTTTGCACAAATTTTCACAATTTGCTTCATGGTCCCAAAATTACGACAGACGATTTGCTGCCTTAAAAGTTGTAATAACACTCCGATTTGAGATAATAACTTGACATTTTTAGGAGATGCACTTAAGCTCAACAAAAGATATCTAATATTATTTTTTGTACTAAATTGATATGGGAAATAATTATATGTTAGACTTATAGGTAATATCATTTCATTTCAACTATTTTTCAACTTTAAAACTGCCAATCGAAACATTTTTTAAAATCTCTAAAGTACATGTTGATTATTGACTTATAACGATTCTGATAAAATACATATATAGGTATATAGATAGCCTAAATGTATCTGTTTTGATACTTATTTCATCTTTTAAGCTTTTTTTCAGAATTGCCAACCCTAAGCAAAACATTCAATAAAATCTGTTAGATCCAAGCTTGTTATTAGCTTTTCAAACGTTTCTGAGAGCCATATCCAGATAACTTAAATATTTCTACCGCTTTACCCAAAAACATCAAGTCGGGTTTATGTCAGATATTGAGGCTCTATATTAATAATCTAGGGTAGGATTATGAGAGAGAATAGGGCTATTTAAAGGGTAATAATGGAGATAACCAATTTATGATAAAACGTAGGCTAGCTAAAAAAATGAGAAATTTTGCTTTTATGCGAAGATTTTATGAAGGTATTTAATGAATTTATTTATTTATTATACTTAGATCGAACGGTTTACACCAATTACACTATTAATTTAGAGAATTATTATACATATAACATTGAAGATCATGTGAATCAAATAATTGTGTGATCAGATATTGTATGAGTACTGTAATTGTCCTTAAAACCCTTGAAATTTCTTTTGGCAACATTCAACAGTCAAGTTGTCTTCTCGAGTAAAAAGGTCTTGACAGACAGACAGACAAGCTAGTGATCCTATAAGGGTTTCGTTTTTCCTTCAGAGGTACGAAACCCTAAAAAGAAACACACATTTAATATATTTAATATATATGTAAACTTTTGATGTAAACTGTATCTACAAGTTGAAAAGTGATAGAAAAAAATGTACCTATTTAAATTTATCGCATTTAAGGTCCTCCGGAACGGGTGCTCTGAGACAAACACGTTGTTATAGGTACCTCTCTCTCTTTAAAGTATCGTCTTTTCCTTCTAGTGGGACAGCTCGTCTAATAACCGTACAGCTCTAATAACCCACTTTTTCATAAAGTAAGGAACATTAAGGTAGGGTTAAACATAATACGATATGGGCGAGATGGGGTGATGATATCAGAATCTGGAGGGTCGCTGGGGGTGGGTGGAGAAGAAAGACGGAGGACCGAGTTGAGTGGCGTGCCATGGGTGAGGCCTATGTCCAGCAGTGGACGAACATATCCTGATGATGATGATGATGAAACAATACGAGTAAATCCCAATGGGTCGAAGTTTTGCTGACCTTGCCAGCCCCCGTTTCAAGATAAGATAATATTATGTACATCTAATTGTAAGTTACCCGCCATACTATGTTATCAGACGAAGAGACCTAAACAACCACTATTTGTCAAAGTTAGGAAGTCACCGAGTCCTAAATCTACTGAATAAACAATTTCGTGATTACTTGGTTAAACAACGCAAAACAGAATACTTAATAAGCTTAGATCAGTTTAGTTCAAAAATATAAAATGACTAGCGTATGACTAAGCTTACAAAGTATGTATTGTTAAAGGCTACTTTGCACTTCACCCAAATATTCAAGCTGTTTCAAATTACCAAACAAAACAAAATGTCAAATGCACATATTGAGTACGAATTTAACACTTCGCACACATATTCTAATAGTGTATGGGGCGCTGGCTTAATAGGCAAGCTCCTCTTGCGACACAATCTGCGTTCCAGTATGAAAATCTTAGCGTTAAAAGCAAATTAAAATTGTAATAAGCATTTTATTCAGTAAGTATTTGTCGCTTTGAACATTTGCGTGAAGCGGAGCGCTGGCTATATGCTATAGCTTAGAAAAATGTCCCAAACTCAAAATTAATTTATTCAAATAGGCTACAATAGAGCGCTTAAAAGCAAGTTTTATAATTATTTAGTTCTATTTTAAGACCCTACCGCTCGCTCGACCTTTATGAACGAGCATGAAACTCATAGGATTGCTTTGGGATTGCTTTTCTAAAGATATAAAAGGAAAGAGTGACTGACTGATCTATCAACGCACAGCCCAAACCGCTGAAGGGAATAAGTTGAAACTTAGAACACAGATAGGTTTTATGACGTAGACCTCCGTTAAGAAAGGATTTCTGCACGCGGGCAAAGCCGCAAGCTTAAGCTAGTTATAAAATAATGTCTTTACAATGTTCTGGAACCTTAACAACCTTATCGGTCGTTATTCTTCCTTATTTATTCCCTGCGAAGTAACGGTTGCTTTGGGATTACTCTTAAATGAAATTTCACAACTTTCGCCGTTCAGGTCTATGGAGCACGCAAGGAAAAGGTCTTGTGTTAAAATGTCTGTTTTAATGTATTTTTATGAGCCACGAAGGTCTTCAAAATAAGGAGAACACCATAAGAAAACAAGTAACGCAAAATATTATGCAAAAAAGCCAACATCTTGTAGCTAGCTCGATGTAGTATAATGATTTAAAAATTAGTTGCAGAGCGCTTCATGAATTAAAATGTATCCACAGTTCAGTGCATCGACCGACAGCGAACATTTAACATAAGATTCGATTTTTTTTTTCATTTTCCCATGGCTACCTACATAGCTAATAGGGATGCTGACTAAAATATGTTTTTTTGTCCATCATGTAGATTTTTAAAAAATACACTCGGTCTCGGACTCGGACTTAGACTCGAATTTTTTTCTCTGTCTCATCCAATATTTTTTATTATTTAAATTACGGACTTATTGTAATTTTTTTTTACCTCATCCCTTAATCTTTCATTCTTTTTGCAGCTCAAAACAGCTTTATTTACATTATCAAAAAGACGTCACTTTATGGCAAAATATTTCCTCAATCTAAATATATAAAAGAAAAGAGTGACTGACTGACTGATCTATCAACGCACAGCCTAAGCCACTGGACGGATTGAGTTAAAATTTGGAAAACAGATAGGTTTAATGACGTAGACCTCCGCTAAGAAAGGATTTTGCCATGCGGGCAAAGCCGCGAGCGTAAGCTAGTCTTCAATATTGGGTACTATTTGATAAAAGCCTCCATGAAGGTGTACAAAAAATCTCTCAGTCTATATTGACCAAGTTAATTCGCAGAATGGACCGAGAAAAACCTTAGTTACTTTTGAGATAGTCTCAGAACTCATTTTCGCAGTGTTTGCGAGAGACCTTGAAACTACTTTCAAATGATCCTTGCCGAAACATAAGGAATTGAGGTTACTTCGGAAAGTCTATTTCTTGCGTAGGTCTTAGGTATTAACAAAGTTAACTTATACCTACATACAGAGGTAATATTAAATTTATGAAAAGGAAAGACTAGCAAGACGCTCGCGCTCTCCTGATGGTGAGAGATAACGCTGCCCATAAACAGTACAGTGCTTCGTAATGATGTGAAATTCTAGGTGCACTGCACTAATGAATGTTAAGTTAAAAATGTTATTTAATGTCGTTGCATGTTATTTTATAATAATTATAGTCTTAAAGACAATAATGATGATAAAAAGCACAAAGAGGTAATGTTATGTGAACTGAACAAACATTTATGTCGTTTGTGTGTTAAAATTTCATGACGTCACGTGACATTCAGATTAATAGGTACCTTAAACGACAAAATGGCTAAACTCAAATAATATTATTGTTGAAAGTATCAACCACTACACTAACCATGGTGATACATCGATAAGTTATGTCATTTTGTTTTTTAAGTCGTATCGACGCAACGCACCTAATAATAATAATTGGGGCCACAGGTATTTGTTTCTGGTCTGGGTGGCTTTCAATATCTATTATAAGTATGTATTTACAAAAGAAAATTATATCAGTATTATATCCGTTATCCTAACCACCATTTTTTTTTTTTTTTTTTTTGACCCAGGAAAAATGCGTTACGCATCATCACCCCACGCCCGGGGGGCGCGGGGTGGTATGTGGGACTCCCCCGCCAAAGATGGTAGCGGCGGGGATACCCACTAAAAAACCTGGGGGTGTTCCTGCGGGACGCCATAATGCCGGGGCAACGGGTACGCCGAAGCATTCATCCGCGGCCCCGACGGCGTTTGGTCCTCACTGACAGGAGGACCCCTCCGCGGTGGGGTGAAGAGGAGTTTCACCCCACCCTCTCAAGGGGCGCGCGGAAACACCGCGCGCGCCACCTCGTGGGTCTGTTCTTGCGGCGACGAGTACCCCCGTACTCGTCGCCCAGACCCAGGTTATGGGGGCTGGAGAAGGGCGTGGAAGATACGCCTCCGACGCCCCCTTCTCCGGGCACGCATCGGGAGGTCGGTGGTGACCTCCCGTTCGCGTTCCGCGATCTCCTTCTGCGAGATGACACTCTCGCAGAACGAAACCGCGGCCTGCCACGACTCCTCGCTCGCAACCATGGCTCTTACCATGGTTGCCAGCGAGAGTTCGCCCCCCATAACAGCGACGAGGGTACGACGCTCACTGACCCAAGCTGGGCACTCCTCCAGTGTGTGCTGCGCCGTATCCACGTCGCTACCACAGTGGTGGCAAGCAGGGGTCGGTTCCCTGCCGGCTACGTGGTGCAAGTACTTTCCGAAGCATCCGTGCCCGGAAAGCACCTGCACGAGCCGGAAGGTCAAGGACCCGTGCTCTTTGTCCGTCCACTGCTGGAGTAGTGGACGGACTGCCACCACTGTCCAGCTGCCTGCTCGAGGGTGGGCCAGACGCGTACTCCACCTCTCGAGCAGTGCCTCCTTGGCTTCCTCCTTCCACCTCTCTACCTCCCTGGGTTATCCTAACCACCATAACACAAGCATTAAGTTGCTTATCTTGGGGTTACAATATTATTGACGTGCAAAAGTGCTATTTATATATCTTTTTTGAATAAATTATTTAAATTTTGTTAGAGGGCGCAGTGTGTACCTAATGTCCTGAAATATTTATTTATTTATACTCAAACAGAACAGGTACTTACTTTCTTACACTGTCGCAGTCAAACCACAACATATAGGTTGTGTGGCCAACCTATGTGATGAGATTCGATAAAAACTCAACAGCAAAACTTTAATATTAAAATGTAGCACAAAAGTTAAAATATATCCTTGTTAAAAATCCGTCCATTTTACCATTTTGCGAACGGCTGGACACTTCGTAGTGATTAAATTTCCATCAATAAATTTTTTCCGTTATAATAATATTATGCAAATATTTTCCCAATTTTCATTGCGGGTAAAATCTGTCGCACGTGAACGCTTCCAATTATTTTATTTTTTGAAAACTGCTTTAATTCTTATAAATGAGTTTTTATTTGTTACTTATCCCATTGTTTTGTCAATATATTCGTTTCATAAATTTTTACTTTTAAATTACATCTTTAACATATTAATTTGCAATTAGCTTTATGCTAGCGTTCCTTTCTTAGGGGAGAAGTAGAAAAAAAAAGGTCTACGTCTTAAAATCTATCAGTGTTCTAAATTTTAACTCAATCCGATCAGCATTTAAACTATGTGTTGATAGATCAATCACTCAAGATATAATCAGTCACGCTTTCCTTTTATATTTATTGTTTATTGTTTAGCCTTTATCGTAGTGGGTAGCGCTTAGGGGTCAATCTAGAAGGAAGAAGGTTCCTTTTAAATATTTATATAATCTGTTTAAAGGGGACGCATGACTGACTGGCTGACTTAATACAGATCAAACCACTGAAAGAATTTAGTTGAAATTAGACATTGAAATAAATATTGTTGTTTTTCAATTGGTACAATTACAACATAGCCAAGAAAATTACGTGTGAAAATGATAATCAAATGATAATTAAATGATCCCTTATCATTTTGCTCGTAATTTGCAGTCGCAGGTGGCAACACCGTCGTTCAGAGACTATTTACTCCGGCAATTATCATGGAATTGCTCGCCTCTGAATTATTGTTTGTTCATTAAAACGAACCGTGGTAATTATCAAAATATAAACATGCTCTTATTAATGTATTTCCTGGTTTATAATCTAGTTGCGTCTAGCACGAACAAACTTGTGTTATTTAAGGGCTTAAGTCACTTACATTCCAAATTTCAGCTTAATCGGTTTAGGTTAGAGGTTCCACACATCCACATGCATATCGATACTTTTTCATTTATAATGTTAGTGTGGTGAGTAGTTAATGATATCAATATAAAGTCCGTTCCATACTAAGTTCGAAAAGTTCAACAAGAAGGTGGATGAGTTCGTAACGCGGTTTGCGCGGTCTTGTGGGCAAAAGTTTACGTAAATACTGAGGATAGTTTGACGGTAGCAAATGCGTGTATCGATAAACCATACATGGTATATGGGTTTGCGAAGCCAAATACTTATTTTTATTAATAGGTTACTTTAGACACCTAGAAGGCGGAATAAATCCCTCCATGGGTTCACTGATCATCATCGTTATCTTGGTATGAATACGCCATTCTATATATTAAAATGCAAACTCACATCGGAAAGAGCTCGTAGCAAACTAGCCAAATGCTATGAAATTCTGCATAGAAAATAAACGTCCATTCACGCGATAATTGCGTGAATTTGTATAGGGATCGCATGGAAATGGAATATCGAACAGTGTTTGAACTTCATGCGTTATGTTTTATATCCAAAGAGATCAGCAACTAACTGGCAATACGGCAGGTCCATATCTGTCCATAGGCGGCGGTAACCGCGCACTATCAAAATGAGCCATCTTCTTTTTTTTTTTTTTTTATACGAGATAGGCCTACGTTTGACCACATCCCACCTGATGGAAAGTGAAAATGCGGCCGACGATGAATCACGTAAGATGCCTAGAAAGGTACCTATTCACTCGTGACTTGAAGATACCCAAGTTGTATCGCTCGGGAAACACGGATGACGGCAAAGTGTTCCAAACGTGACCAGTTCTCATTAAAAACGACGAAGCAAAACGCTTAGTGCGGGCAGTAGGTAACGCCACTAAGTAAGGATGCCGCTTTGCCGTCTGCCGCGACGTCCGTTTGTAGAATGGGCTTGGAGGAATTAGTTCGTGTAATTCCTGCGCACACTCTCCAAAATGAATCCTATAGAAGACCGATAACGAGGCGACCATTCTACGGTGTTCAAGGCTCTGCAACCGAGATTCCGTGAGCTTTTGGTCACCTACGAGCTTTTTGGCACGTCTCTCAATCGACTCCAGTGTCTTATTCTTGTTAGCTACTTATGAGATAAAAACTTCTGAATTTTTGCTGCTTCTTTTTTTTGCTTTTTTTATGTATGAGCTCGAGTTCCCCCTATATAAATTACGTACCAATGCAAGCCTAAGTTTAGCTGGGCACTTATTAGCGCGCCGTAACCGTAGCATGTACCAAAAAACATAGAGTGTACGTGATTCGCAAACAATTTACCAAGAAGTAAACTTACTCATCATCTTCCTGCTCTTATCCTACATTATGTAGGGTGGGCACATCACGTCTTCCTCCTTCATTCTACTCTTTTATCCGTCAAATCTTCATTCACTCCCCCAGCACTCATATCCTCTTACACACAGTTCATCCAAGTAGTAAAGTAACTAAACACCCAAAATAGTATCCAGTTTAGATACTGCAGCAATCACCGTCGGTATTGAACAATGCAACGATTGAAGCACGGCCGGACGCGCTACCATTCACCATTTATATGACTTACTGACCGTGGAGGGAATAAACGATAATACCAGTAAATGTGGACTATTGTGGACAGGCGTACGCCTGCCTGAGGGCTTATTGGCTAACGCGCACTGGTGACTATCACTCTTAACTGACAAAAATACAATGTCCGCAGAATCATAGCGCACTAAAGTTAAAAGCCGTTTCTTAAATTTGACGTGTAACGTACTTGTAATATAAGATGAGTATTTATTAATCTACATGTGTCTGGGAACAGTTTTGGGATAAAAAAAAATATTTTCATAAATACGTTTGTTGATAGAAAGGAAATTTAAGCAAGTAATATTGATTAGATAAGTGTTGAGCATTGAGCATGCACTTATGGAATTGAAAATTGAGGCCCGTAAGTAGACCTGTCAATCAAATAGCCTACAGACGATTTAACAACTCGATATCTCTAAGATAAGATAAACCACTTACTATAAAAGTTACTTCATCTGAATCAACACTCAATATTTGCTCAAACATGAAACTCTTTTATATTTTTGGTGTCACTTTACTAATTGTTTGTAATGAAGCGAAAGTATTTCCAAAATATGACAAATGTGATGGTGTGCTGGACCAAGAATTGATTGACGAGATATGGTCATACGAAGATGTGAAAAGTCAAATATTAAATTATGTGATTGAAGGAGAGTTCAAGGGAAAAACATACGATGAGTAAGTTATAATAATGTTTTAAAAATATTGCAGAAACTGAGCTAAATTAAGGTGTCTAAGACAAAAAAATTGCATAGAAACTTATTCTGAACTTGCCAACGCCAACAGTATTTGTAGAGCCTAAGATTCCGATCTAGCCTTAGATTAAAAGTTCTGTTCTAATTTTAAGTTTTTCTTTGTCGGGTGCACAATAAAGTGTCTATCTATGAATACAATCTATTTTATATTGTAAGTTCCAGACTATTGAGTAAAAATCCATTTATACAAGCATTGTATATTTTGCCCTTGATTTTGTCATCGATAAAATAATCAGTTAACAATTTCTTTTGTTGACTCAGCGTGGAAATGTTAATAAAAGCATTAAAATGTTTTTATTTGGCTTCAGGCTGGCGAAGTTTGTTGACAAGTTTGGCGCGCGCCCATCAGGGTCGGAGGTGCTCGAGCGTTCCATTGATTACATGGTACAATTGTCGCAGGATGAGAAACTATATGTCACCACAGAGGAACTGGAAGTACGTATAAGATATGTTTTGGTGTTGCAAAATATACTATATAATTGATAAATACTTTATTTATTATTATTAGCCATGGTCGTCCCACTGCAGGGAAAAGGCCTCCCTTCAACTTTTTGCGGTCTTGGGCTATTTCTGACCAGTTTTGGCAAATATATTCATAGTTACTTAATAAAAATTAATCATCGAAATGTATGTACGCGCATAAATTCCAATCGACTGCACTCAGTTGGATAATTCTTTTTTATTGTGTTTGTTATTGACAAGGCATATAGAAGAAAATAAGTTTTTTTTACAAATACTACATATATCGATCCATGCAAAGCCAGGGCAGGCTTTATAATATTTAAACACACTCGATTTAGTTAAGTACACAAAACCATGGTCAGGCAGCTATTCAAGATGTCGGGTGCATTTGTAATTGGATTGTCTAGTGTTGCTTATTTCAACATCTAAGGACCATGAAGTCATAATAAATTTATGCATCTGTTGCAAAACAAGTAAAAACATGAATTAATTACTCTTTTATAATTTCAGGTTCCCCATTGGGTCCGCGGTGAAGAAAAAATAACAATGCTTGAACCTAGAGTCAAGAACATAGACTTGCTCGGTCTGGGAAGAAGTGTTAGCACTCCACTTGAAGGAATCACTGCGGAGGTTGTAGTCGTTTCCGATTTCGATACTCTTGAAAATATTTCTGATGATGATGTCAAAGGAAAAATTGTTCTATACGATTCAGTATTTACTACTTATTCAGAAACTGTGGTATATAGGTCACAAGGTGCCACCAGAGCAGCGGAAAAAGGAGCCGTGGCATCTTTAGTGCGATCTATCGCTCCTTTCTCCATCAACTCTCCTCATGCTGGTTCCCAGAATTATGCTGAGAACGTACCTAAAATACCTACAGCTGCCATTACTTTAGAAGACGCAGATCTGATAAGAAGAATGTACGATCGAAGTGAAAAAGTTGTTCTCAACATCAAAATGCAATCGACATTTGATACGCAGATTTCTAGAAATACCTTAGTAGACCTAACAGGCAGAGAGAATCCCGAAAAGCTTGTAATAGTATCCGGACATATCGACAGCTGGGACGTCGGTCAAGGTGCTATGGACGACGGAGGTGGCTTATTCATTAGTTGGGCTGCACCAGTCATCCTTAACCGCTTAAATTTAAGGCCGAGGAGGACCATTAGGTCAATTTTCTGGACCGCTGAAGAATTGGGATTAGTGGGCGCTGTTTCATATGAGAAGGAACATCGAAATGAAAGTCATAACATCAATTTTATAATGGAATCGGATATTGGTACTTTTGCGCCTTTAGGTTTGGAAGTAGCGGGAAATCAGCAAGCGAGATGTATCGTTGCGGAGATTTTAAAACTGTTCACTTCAATAAATGCCTCGACTTTAGTGGAAGAAGACAGTCCAGGGTCTGACATATCTGTTTTGACGGCCACCGGTGTACCGGGAGCTAGTTTATTGAATGACAATGACAGGTACTTCTGGTTCCATCACACTGCAGGTGATACGATGAATGTAGAGAACCCAGAAGAACTTGATCTGGGTGCGGCGTTTTGGACTGCTGTTGCCTATATCATTGCTGATATTTCAGCTGATATATCGCGATAATCCAGCTTTGTTAAAAAAATAGTTTTTTGATCATAAAATAAAAATCTGTAACTTTTCCCAACTTCGAAACTAAACTTAATTAAGTATATATCTGAAAGCGTCCTCTAAGGGAAACTTAGCGTAGAAGCTATCTTTTTCAATTTTCTTGAAGTATCCCCGTTAAATCAATAACAGCGTGAATCCTTTATCTACGCTTCATTTTCCTTAAGGATCGGAGCGTAGGGACCTGTAATCGAGCGGGAATATTATATAGATATTTTCGTTGGAGGAAAAAGGGAAAATGCTGGGAAACTGGATCCGCGCTCCGATAAATGTCTTAAATAATGTTATCGTCTTACCGCCATAAAAATAAAAGTGGAGATCACGGCGTGGCTCGGATGCAGGTGGAGTTGGAAGCCGGTGCGCTGAGGGGCAAGACACATACAGATTTTATCGCATCCACTTTATTGCCGCCAGATGGAATTTTATTCTAGCTTTATACTACTTTATAGGCGGGTCATGATAATGTGTTTTTGCTGAAATAAACGTGATCAGGATAAAAATGTTGGTTGTTTTTAACAATTTTTTCATTCCATATAAAATATGATATGAGCTTTTAAGCTTTAAGATTATAATATGGCGTTCCTCTTACGCTTTGATGATGTAATAATAAAATTTAGATACCCTATGTAATACTTTTTTTGTTCAGATTGTTACAAACAATACAAAGGATTTATTTAAATAATTATTTAGAATCGAGTTAAATAGTTTGTTTATTGACATAGGTTTAACGTAGTTAACGTTGTATTAAATGGACTAGACATTGCACACTTCATCTTTAACAAGTAATAATAAGACGTCTTATCATTCTTACAAAAAATATCCTAGTATAAAAAAATCTTTACAATTCAAAATAGCATTGGCAAGCTCTAATTTCTTATGTAAATATTATCAAATGAAAGCGTACAATAAAAACAATACAAAGTCGCACCGTTTCAATAATTGTTTTGTTAAAGCAAAGAAAAGAACAGGTAACATTCAACGGAAACCTTTTTTAATGAAGGTGAAGAAAAATAAAAGATCAAAAGGTTTGTTGTTAGCGTGAATATTTTCTTTCATTGTTCTTTGAAATTATTTTTATGAACTTACAAGATGTCTTGCAAAAAATCAGATGAAGGTAAGTCGGGCTTTGTAGTTTATTTTGGCAAACAGGGGTCGATTGTGTGTTTATAAAATTGATATAATTTATTATATTAAGTAGACCTACAAGTACCTGCTACCTAATAGAAAGTTCTGAAATAAATGTTACATTTTTTTACACGGACAGACTAAGTGGATTTCTTATGTTGAAGCATCAGTCTTCTCCTTCTTCATTAGCCTCTTGTGGTGCATTTCAGCATTAAAGGCCTCTCCCAACAATCGCCAAGCCGCTCTGTCAGCCGCTTTGGCAATCCAGTCATGTCCTGCATGTCTCCGGATGTCATCGACCCATCGTTTTGGTGGGCGCCCTCGTGGTCTGGTGTTCGCCCACGGCCTCCACTCCAGGACTCGCCGTGCCCACCTTTCGGTGTTCATTCGAGCCACATGACCAGCCCATGTCCACTTCTGCTTCGCAATGGTTTCCACCACATCTCTCACTCGCGTTTTTCGCCTAATCCATTCATTCCTTCTGCGGTCGCGCAAAGTTGAAGCATCAGTGCTCAGTTTTAAATAACAAGACTAAGTAAGTATAGGTTATGCCCGATCCACACTCTGCACGAGGCAACGCGACGGAACGCGAGAGTGAGGACGCGGACGGTACGCTCGTGGCATGAGAAGCATTGTGGCGAGAGCCGCTACGAGGCGCTTGTTGTTGCGAGAATTTGGAGCGGGCAATAGGTACTACTAATGATACTACTAATAGGATACTATTAATGGGTTTGTCCCAGAGTACCCAGATCACCAAGGCCCCCGTCCCGGAGGAACCCATTTGTTTTTTAAGTTAGCGTTAACAGATTAAATCTTTGAATTCAATACAATTAGGTAAGTAATACAATTTGTATTACCTACTAAAATGTATATTACTTACATAATAACAAAGTGTACCTTTTTTATCCTAGGCAAAATGCATTACGCATCGTCACCCTGCACTGGGGGTGCAGGGCGTTAATATGTGGGACTCCCCCGCCGAAGATAGGCGCGGCGGGGATACCTACTAAAAAACCTGGGGGGTTTATTAAAACCGAAATAATTTTTTTAAGTATTGATTCAATACATTATTATTTTTATTACATTTTTATATAGCTATGATTTAATATAATATCTTTAAATTAAGTTGTATTTAAGTACTATTTACGTAAAACACTTCTGTGTAAGCTTCTATGTACAAAGAACAATACATAGTTATGTAGTCACAGAATAACAAGCAGTACGCCAGTGAATGGGGTTCATTTAGTCAGTCTGCATGCTAGAACACGCGCTACTTCACGACTCTAGTTCACGGCAGTAAATGGAACACGTATTTCTTTGGCTCTTGCATCTAATATAGTTATGGGGCACTTTGAAACTTTATCGAATTTCTTAGATTTTGCACGTACTTTATAGAAACGAAAGGCCAATCTGAATAAGCTAGTAATTAGAGGGAAACCGTCCTAAAACTATAAAGCAATTATTAACCCTTAATCACTGACGTACGTACGTGGTACGTCACCCAAATGGTTTTCCGTTCGAAACTTCTGTTTCCGCAAGAATTTCTGCGCGTCCTTTTTAGTAGTTTCCTAGTCACCTGTGACGAGTATGTGGGGATGGATTGACATCTGCCATTTATGTAGGTGAGTCTGACTACCCGACGTATGTGGTACGTACAATTGATTAGTACTTTGCTTGCATTTATATTATATACACGTTCTTGTCTAGATTGTTATATTATTCTCATTTTAAGCATTCCTAATTTTGATTCATATATCTGATAATTTTGGACCAGATGAATATTTTTCTTTACAGAATTTTAGAGACCACCAAGCCAATGGTCTAATCTTCCCTATATAGGGTACTGGATATGCAACCAATTAGCCTGAAGCCCAAACTCGCCTATAGTTTCAATCTATTATGTATGTAGAGATATATATGCGTAGAATTGTCATCAAAACCCGCACACACTCCACTCAATGCTTGCGATACTCTGTCAACAATCGCTTTTGAATTCAATGCAGGAATAAACTGCATTCGGATGGTGATCGTTTGTCTTGTTTTGTTATTCTGACTTAGCTAACGCTAATCTGGAATCGTTTATTTTAGAATTCTGTGCTCAGTAGTTTTAGCCATTGAACTATGTTACCAAATTTTATCTCAATCAGTCCAAGCGTTTTGGTGTGAAGTGGTCAAACACACTTACACTCACCCACACTAACAGACAAACACACCTTTGCATTTATAATAATTTATTAATAGGATAGGATGTTTATTAATGATTGCTAGTTTTACACTTACAACTTAGGTACGGTCTCGCGATTATCATAGATACTAATTATATTACCAATGCACTTAATACTCCCTACATGAAATTTAAAAAGATCTATGTATGTTTACCAACGCAAACATTGCCATACCACCCTTCTACAAGATACGAAGTTCATAAGTACCCTATGGTAAGTGTTCATGGTGCCTAAGTTACCAGGCCGCGGAGTGCTTCGGCGTACCCGCAGGACGCAGCCCCGGCACTATGGCATCCCGCAGGAACATCCCCAGGTTTTTAGTTTTCTACATCGGCAGGGAGACCCACATACTACCCAACGACCTCAGCGTAAGGTGACGATGTTTAACACTTTTTCTTGGGTTAAAATAAAAAAAAGTGTTATTAAATAAGTAAAGCGAGGAATTAAGGGAGCCAAATGCAGCTACGTAATTCATGGCTATGAATATAATATGTATGTACTATGCTAACCTCGATAGCGGTTACATTTTTGAGCCGTTTGGGGTAGAGACATTGGCTCCTTGGGGTCCGGGAGCTCACCGCATTTTTCAAAACTTATCTGAGCGCTTGGTCGAGGCGACATGTGACCAAAATGCTGGGGTATATTTGGCCCAACGTATAAGTATTGCCATTCAACGTGGCAATGCTGCCAGCATTCTGGGCACTCTGCCATCTGACAGTGGTTTGGAGCACTTGGATTTTCTGTAGATCGGCTTGTGGCCGATCTGTGGTTAATAAAAGTGTTCTTAACTGCTGTAGTAGCTGTAGTATTGTTATTTTGTTTTTCCCAATAAAAGCATTTGCCATTTAAAAAAAAATGTACTATGTATATTAGGAACTAGCTGACCCGCGCGCACTTCGTTGCGCGTGAGAGTCAATTAATAAAGCGAATTCGGTGCTGCTATTTTGACTATGATTGTATTTCCATCCCCGCGACTTTGTAAGCGTAAAATAAGGCATGGCTATAATATTTGCTCCCGCTGTGGATAGCGAAGAATATCGGGCTGGATATTTCTATGCAGTTTTGTTCGCTACCGTAGGAACCAATGCTATGTCCTTTCTCAGAGATCACACTATTTAAGTTTAGCGGTTATTGATTTCCATCACAAATTTTCACGCCTCTCCTCAGGAATTAATACTATTTGTGGTCCTTTCCCGGTAACTCTTTAACTTATCTCTATTATAATTTTTCTAAGCTAAATTATAATTATAGGTTACTAATTTCTCACACCATCCTTCCCGCGACTCAAATCAATTCCGTGGTTCCTGAATTTCCATTAAAACTCTGACCCTGAAGGTGGGGGAAGGATCAATACTGAGTCTCCTTAAAAGTTAATTTCTGACATAACAAACTATTCATTAACAGAACCAAAATTCTGAGTACTGGTGAGTTCGCAAAATCTCTTCTTATCGGTCGCCTACGTTACATAAAAAATACGTTGTCCAAATTTTAGCTTAAACGAAGAAGTGGTTACCGATATCCTACACAAACTGCACCCCCTCTTTCCTCCCCTCAAAGGTTGATTTCTGGGATAAAAAGTATCCCATATTTTTTTTAAGTCTCAGTCTACCTTTGTATCAAATTTTAACTCAATAGGGTCCTATTTCCTATACAAACTTTGACCCCCTAACGCTTCAATTCGAAGGTAATTTTTGACATAAAACTTTTTATTATTCCTCAACACATCCCCAATAATCTTATTGTGGATTTGTATACAAAAGTTTTTTAGGAATAATAATTCCCGTTCCCGTAAGAATTTCGCAAAATCCCCTCCCCTCTTACGGGTCGTGAAAGTCACATAAAGAACACGCTGTCTAAATTTTAGCGTAAAATATAACTGGTTACTGATTTCCTACTCAAACTTCTACCCCCCTTACTCCCCCGCACCCCTCCCTCTTAAAGTAAATTTCTGTCTAAAATAATATTCAGTGTTCCTAAACAAAACTCAAACCATGATTCCACAAAATTTCACCTGAATTGGTTTAGCGGTTACGGATTTGCATACAAAAGTTTTTCGGGAATAATTCTCGTTCCCGGGGGAATTTCGCAAAATACCTTCATATCGGTTGCTTACGTTACCTAAAGAATACGTTGTCCAAATTTCAGCTAAAACAAAGAAGCGGTTAACGATTTCTTACCCAAACTTGCATCCCCCCTTTATCCCGCCTTTGAGGTTGATTTCTGGGATAAAAATTATCCCATATCATTTTGTAGAACTCAGTCTACCTCTCTACCAAATTTCAGCTCAATAGGGCCAGCGGTTCTAAATTTCCCATACAAATTTTGTACCCCCCTTACCCCCTCTTAGAAGTTAAATTTTGTCATAAAAACTATTTAATGTTCCTCAAAACAATCCCAACAATCGTTTTACAAAATTTCAGCTCAATCGGTTCAGCGGTTAAGGATTTGCATACAAAAGTTTTTTAGGAATAATTCCTGTTCCCGCGGAAATTTTGCAAAATCCCTTTATATCGGTCATCTACGTTACATAAAAAATACGCTGTTCAAATTTCAGCTTTAAAAGATGGCCGATTACTGATTTCCTACTCAAACTACTACCCCTCTCTTCCCCCTTCAAGGTTGATTTCTGGGATAAAAAGTATTCCATATCATTTATTTGGATTCAATCTACCACTGTACCAAATTTCAGCTCAATAGGGTCAGCGGTTCTAAATTTTCCATACAAACTTCGACCTCCCTTTACCCCCCCTTAAAAGTTAATTTTCGTCAAAAAAAAAACAATATTCCTAAACACAATCCAAGCAATCGTTTTACAAAGTTTCAACTCAATCGGTTCAGCGGTTAAGGATTTGCTTACAAACGTCTTTTAGGAATAATTCCCGTTCCCGTGGAAATTTTGCAAAATCCCTTTTTACCGGTCATCTACGTTACATAAAAAACACGCTGTTCAAATTTCAGCGTTAAAAGATACTGCTACTGAAGTTACTGATTTCCTACTCAAACTTCTAACCCCCCTCTTCCCCCTTCAGGGTTGATTTCTGGAATAAAAAGTATTCCATATCATTTATTTTGACTCAATCTACCTCTGTACCATATTTCAGCTCAATAGGGTCAGCGGTTCTAAATTTTCCATTCAAACGTTGACCCCCCTTTACCCCCCCCTTAAAAGTAAATTTCTGAGATAAAAACTATTCAATGTTCCTAAATACAATCCAAACAATCGTTTTACTAAATTTCAGCTCAATCGGTTCAGCGGTTACGGATTTCCATACAAATGTTTTTCGGGAATAATTCCCGTTCCCGGGAGAATTTTACAAAAATCCCTTTTTATAGGTCGCTTACGTTACCTAAATAACACGCTGTCCAAATTTCAGCTAAAACAATGAAGCGGTTAACGATTTCTTTCACAAACTTGCAACCCCCCTTTCCCCCTTTTAAGGTTGATTTCTGGGATAAAAAGTATCCAATATCTTTTTTTAGGACTCAATCTACCTGTGTACCAAATTTCAGCTCAATAGGGTCAGCGGTTCTAAATTTTCCATACAAACTTCGACCCCCCTTTACCCCGCCTTAAAAGTAAATTTCTGACAAAAAAAACTATTTCATGTTTCTAATCACAATCCTAACAATAGTTTTACAAAATTTCAGCTCAATCGGTTCAGCGGTTACGGATTTGCATACAAACGTTTTTCGGGAATAATTCCTGTTCCCGAGGGAATTTAGAAAAATCGCTTCTTATTGCACGATGAAGTTTTTCAAAGAATACGCTGTCCAAATTTCAGCTCAATCCGTCCAGCCGTTTGGGCTGTGCGTTGATAGCACGAAAGTGTACGAACGATTTTATATAATAAAAGAAGATAAGTAAATCTTTAGATAGATATAACTCTTTTATTTAAAAACCGATTTAAATAAAACCAATACTATTTACAAATTAGAGAAATTTGCAACGTTTTAGCGAAAACTGCATACAATTCGGTTGTGCCGTTTTATCACACATAAGTAATAACCTTTTTACAAATTAAGCCTAATAAAACTACTCTGGTAAATTTTCGTTTATGGCCACATCGATAGATGGCGTATTTTTAGTTTGTCGCACTTTTTGCTTTTTGATTTTTTTGAATTGAATTTACTTTATATTCTATTACTTTTACTTCGAAATTTTGATGTAAATTAGGGGCGATGTGTCCGATATAAATGATTATTATTTATTTTATTATTTTATTTTACGTTTCCCTAGGAAAAATTGACAAAATGTTTTACGATCTAGATCGCGCAAGCGACTTTTTCGCGTCGTTTTGTTCATATGCGTATTTTCACAGTTCACCTTAGTAAAGGATCACAATGAATGGGGAGAAATTTCCATTCTTATTATATGTATGGATGGATGGATATGGATATGGATAATGCACAGGCCATACGAATGAAGGCGTGTTTAAGCGTGTTTACTTTTTAACGAGAGCCAAAAAAAATAAGGCCAGAATTAATTGCGCGGTACACCTGTTGAACCTTCAAATATGTAGAAACGTATAGGTACATAATATGCCCCAAGTTAAAACAAAGAAATGCCAAGAAATTAAACCTATATTTCACCAAAAGAGCAAAAGTAAAGGGAGGAATAAAATATATAAATTAGGCATAAAACTCAACTGCGGCGCACATTTATTATAAAGGAATTCTCCCTCGGCTAAATTATAATAAAATTAATGCCTTCCAATGGCGGGTTCGTTTTAATTATTATAAGAGACAATAAGAGTTATCATTAGGAAACTCGGAAATTAATATTCTCGGTAAAACCTTTAACAGTTTAAACTTTATTCGGAAATTATGCATATCAGCGCCAGCGAGAAAATTAGTATGGTTTTATAGTCGAGGTTCTCTGTTTAATTAAAGAAAAATGTTAGTACCGCTTCATTAAGCTTATGCAAGTGCAAGGGCAGAACTGTTTTCATCGTGCCAATGATACTAGCCCCTTTTGATATTAATATAATACCTACTACGTGCGCTAAAGTTGCCAATGTGTTCTAAGCTAGCTACATAACAAATTGTAGGCAATTTGGTCCAGCCGTTTAATCGTATGGCTTACCATATGTCTTAACTACTACCTTATATATGTTTATAGTAATAATAATTGCATAATGTCTTTAAGACTATATCTGCTCTAAATTTAAGGTTTTAACAATTATAATACAAAAAAATACTATTCACTATAACGCGCACTTTAGTTTGTAGGGGTCACCAATTTGGGGTTGAGGTATGTAATAAAAGTTCTATTTATCACTCACTGCATTTTTAATTACTGATTTACATCTGCGGCTTAGGGCCGCGAAGTTCCCGAGACGACTGCCGACGGAGGAGGGCGCCGGACAGTCGCTCTACATTATTTTGTGCTTGCGTTGACAATACTTATGTCCCTACATATTCATCGATATATTTGTAAAAAAGAACAGTATTTTAGTTTTCATTTTAAAAACAACTATAATCCCTTTCATTATTTTTCAAGCACACAGCTCCAAATACGTTCATATATGAATAATTACAGAAACAAGTATTAAAGGTTTGTGCTATTGTAATTTGAGCCGGTCGGGTCGGGCTGGGTTGAATGTTCACCTCGAGCGGTGCACCAACACTGACGTTACAAACACTTTAGGTACCTATTTTACTTCTGTACGATTGCTCTCCCGGGGACACAGATTAATAAATGCAGTACGAGAAATAATGGAGTTCTTACACTAATTGGCACATATTATAAAGGCGAAAGTTTGTGAGTGCGTATGTTCGTTACTCCTTCACGCCTAAACGGGTGGACCGAACGAACTGTTTTTTGTTATAGAGATAGCTTAGACCCTGGAATAACACATAATCTACAGTACAGCGGGTAAAACTGGGGGCAGCTAGTATGCCATAAGACTAAAAAAGTGATTTGTAAAATCGAATGTCATAATTTTCAGCGAAAATTTGAGTTTTTGGTACCTAGTTGGATTGAACTGTAAATAAGTAAAGTTAACTGACCTTTATCTACAACAAGTTAAAACTTAAAGAAAAACTAGCTGCAACCAGCGCTCTTACACCCGTTTAGGCGTAAAAGAGTAATAAAAATACATCCATACATTCTCACAAACTTTTGCGTTTATAATAAGACAATAGTATAAATAGTAAGATTCAAGTATATCTCTATCAAATAAATAGGGAATAGGGAGGAGTTTACCGCGCTTACTTTTCCGACAATAATAAAGGGGCTGCGCAGACGACAGACTATCCATGACGCACTTTTTAGTCTGTGAAAATAGAACCTATGCAATTATATGCAGTAACGCACACGACGCGCAAAAAGTCCGGCGTACAAATAATCCGTGTAATTCGGGCAGACCGCACCGCGCCGCTCCGCACAAAAGTGTGTGAAAAAAATTGAACGTTTGCTTCAACGCGCGCTAACGTAGACGGCACACACTTTAGTCGGCAATCTGCATTTGCTAGGGGTGGACGTAACGCTTCTTTCTTCTTCTTTTTCTGTACTTCATGTACAAAATAATACTTCGCGATCTCTGCACGATTTCCATAGCGTCTACGTCCCTACAGCTCTGCCGACAGAATGATCGAAGATGTGCGTCGTGTGCGTTGAGTCTGTGAAAAATCCGCAACCGACTTTTTGCGCGCCATGCAGACATTTTGAGCGCCGCAGACTCGATCGCACAAAAAGTGTGCCGTCTGCGCAGCCCCTAAGTCGGCAATTAGCGACACCGCGTGGCATCACCACTATAATTATTAGAGGTAGTAGTAGGTATAGTGTTAGTTATAGTACTGCAGACACCTTATAGGCAACGGTAACCGCTCACCATAAGGCGGGCCGTCTGCTCGTCTAAAAAAAAAAAATATTAAAGAGAGAGAGATCATTTATTTTTTAAATCGCTTATAGTGATAAAGCCCTCCAATGTAGCCCATACATTAATATCTGTGTCTAATTTTAAGTTTTGTATAAGTGCTAGTTTGTGTTAATTTTTATGTCAGTGTTATTCTATAGTTTTGTAAATGTTGGCCTACAATAAAGAGTATTTTTATTCTATTCTATCTTCTATCCAAGAAATTTTAGCAGTCAGTACTCTTTCAGCAAAATCAGTAAGTACTATTAGTGTGACCAGGCACATGTGAAAACAAAGATATTATATTAATTTTGTCCCCATTGACTCTGTTCTCATTGTATGGGGACAACGCGGCGACGAATAGCAATTCATATTTATTTATTCTCAAACAAAATACAAATTCTAGCCAAATTGGTATACTTACCGTGCAGAGTAAAAATATTGAATATCGGTACATAGTTTAAACACTTTATACCTATTAGAAATATTTAGAACATAATACTTCTATAATAGTAGGATTATTTAAATAAATTTATAAGTTGTACTGCTGTAAATCTACTGGCCATAGTAGCTCAGACTTGGCTCAGCGAAAGAATGGCAGTTATTGTGAGCTGCTGCCATTATTGCGCGAGATAGCACTCGTCTACTGAATCAAATCTTTATTGGAAAACGTTGCTATCGTTGCAGAGATTTACATTTTGAACGACTTTTAAAGTGACTTGAGCATTCACTTATTACAAAACATCTAGCATTTGCTGTTTTTAAATTTTGTCGAATTGAACGATCAGCCCCTTTAGCATAGAAAGACATTGACATAAGACTAGCAACTCCCGTCCCACTGTCAAGAGTAATTGACGTTTGTAAGCGGACAATGACACAGAAGTAATACAACTATAGTCGGGCCGGCCTAAAAGGCCACATTTGACACATCATCAAAATTCCCTTACAGGATGATCTAAAAATTTTACTTATTTTTTCTGTAAATAATATATGTCAACACTTAGCTGAACAATAAATAATATGACAACACTTAGCTGAACACTGAACACTATACTCGAATTTACAATTAACAATTTACGCATAACCATTAAAATTTCTACCATATGGTAGATTTTTTGCCTACCATTTAACTTATTACCAAATTCTTATATCATAATTTCTGCCAAAACTACCATTAAATTTTTCTACCAAAAACTACCATTGAAATTTCTAGCAAAATCTACCATTCTTTTTTTATCATTTAGTTGATTTTTTACCATAATAAATCTATCAAAAACTACTTTTCTACCATTTGGTAGATTTTTCTATCATTAAAAATTCTACCAAAAACTACTAAGTAGATTTTGTTACTGTGCATTTTTGAAAACTAACGTGAGAGTTATCCATATTACTATGTAAACAAAACGACTAAAAACTCACGGAAATAATGGTCGGAGCTAGGCTCGATCCTGAGTTTCGGACAATTACGATGTCCTTCATCAGGAGCTCACGCATTTATCTACCATAAAAAAGTCTACCAAAAACTACAATTGAAATTTCTACCAGAAGAAACATAAAGAAGGAACAAACACACACACACACACACACACACACACACACACACACACACACACACACACACACACACAGACACACACTCACACACACACACACACACACACACACACACACACACACACACACACACACATTATTAAAAAAATTTAAAGTCCTCAACGGTGTCAAAATGTGTAATTAAAAAAGTCATCGGCCATTTTGTAGCGGCCGTAGCCGTCTTGGACGGATTTCCACCAAATGTGTATTTGCTCAAAATAAGCTGATTAAGATCGGAAAACCCCCCTTGTACCCCTTCTGGCAGTAAGGAAGGGGGGTAAAAGGGTGCGCTCCACCCTGCTTCACTTAATCAACTCTGGGAGACCATGTAGAGCCACGAGGAAAATGTCGGTGTCAATTTCGGATAAGCTGATGGTATAGATTTTATTTCTAATATAAAACAACGGTTTTTGTGGCATTATGTTTAACCAAAAAAAACTAAAAATAAAAAATACTCAATTTTTGTTTCAAGTCATAGTTGTGTTTATTTTTAAACTATAAAGAATATGTTATACACATAGCTAAGAACATTGCCGAGTAATATTATTAATAAACAAACTTCATTAATCCGTTCGGCTACGATGGCACAGACAGATACACAAACAGACAGACAAACAAACACGTCAAACTTATAACACCCCACCTTTCTTGCGTTGGGGGTTAAAAACATTAGATGAATAAATAGGACATCCTATACAAGGTCACGTCAATCAGTTTTTGTTTTTAAAACAATAAGGATGCTACCCAATAAAATCGCTAAATCAAAATTTGAAATGTAGAATCGAATGCAATTATAACTTGGATTGAAAATTTGATCATAAATAAATAACTATATTGCGATTAAAATAAAATATGTTGTTAATATTGTGATTATATTATAGTAAAATATAATGTAAATAAAATAAAATTGTGTAATGTATAGAGAATAAACATATTTTTTTATTACAGGTTTTTTTATAACTCGTGAGATGTTTCTGGCAAAACTAGCCCATGACGCCATTACATGTTTACAAAAAAAACCTATTAGAATTAAAATTAATTAGACTTTATGAATGTTTTCATAAAACTGTATTCGATTCCAACGTGTTTGAAGATCGTATCGATTCATATCCTGTAATCGAAATAAACAAACAATGTCCCAACACTTGTTTGCTATGACTGACATCTGTCAAACGTGGCCTTTTAGGCCGGCCCGACTATAGAAGTAGCTATTTTATGTGTGAGTGTGATGGCAATAGGGAAAATTCTGTGTGAAGAAAAAGGAGAACCTTTTTTTCCGTCCCTTTCAGCATTTATACTGTTTGTCAAACTCTGTCAAACTGCTTCACTTTGACAATAATACCTGTGTTTCGTTTTTCCAAAATTTTAAAGCAATTTGAGACAATACAATGATATTCAACTAGTTTATAACCTAAAATATCAATATATCGCGTAAATATGATCAAAAAAATAATGAATTAATTTTAGGCAAATTGTGAAATTACATACGTGTGTGCTCTCAATTACCACAGCTCTTTTTTTTTTGCAAAAACTCTCCACTTGTTTCGAACTAAATTCCAATGTTAATCTTAGAAAAAGCATCAATGTTTATTTATTAAATTTATTTTGGGTGTGGAGTCGATGAGTGCTGAATAATTTTATGAAGATTCCTCGTGACATTCGAAATGTCGTCGTTGCATAATATAAAGCCAGTTTTTTTCCAATCAAAAAAATATTACATTCGAACATTTTGATTAAGTTTTGTCTTGGATGTATAGACTACTAGCTACCCGCTGGAAATAACCCATTTGTGGTTCCAGGGCTAGTATTGTATCGGTTTAGCCTTTTTTAAGTTTTGAGAGCTAAAAGAGATTCCTAATCTGACAACCTGCAGTTAATTATCTTGACCTGACGATGCTGAATCATATGACATGAACAGAACGAATCGGATAAATCTTTAGTACTTATTCTTAAAATTCAATTAAATCGGGCAAGGTTTCCGAGTCAGAGTGCAGAAATAATTTCTATCAAGCGAGGCTTCACCAACATCGGATAAATTTAGATTTTGTAATAACTTTTAAATGTTACAAGTTACTTTTAATTAAAGTTGTGTGTGTGTTTTTTTCCTCTTTACGTTGATGAATAAGTTAATTTAATTTTATTTTATTTATACTTTGAATATTACCACTAAACTCACGGATATAAAAATCGAAGCTAGACGACATTGGGCTTCGGACGGTAACGATGTCCTTCATCAGGAGCTCTCGAGGTCACGACCAGTCAACTAGCATACTTTAAATTATACGAGCTCTACCCTTTAGTTACTACTATATAGGTAGTCGGCTAACTTCATATTATGCTTCATATTATGAGACGAGGGTGCGGCTTTGCTTGAAAGTTATTTCTTACTAATATCTTCTTCACAATAACACCAAATTTCAACAAATTTTGTTTTTTGGTGAAAATTAAAATTAGAACGTGAAGAAAACTCGAGGATCATTATACATAATATAATCATGTATATAAAACGGAAACACGAGTGACTAACTAATCTATAAATGCACAATAATTAAATAATTTATTTTTAATTTGGTGTTATTTGACACCAAATTTACGTTTTACGTACTTTTCACAATTATTTGGATAAAAATCCTTCCTATAGTAATTTTTACAAAGTAGGCAAATGTTTCCAGTGTTTATACCTGTAGAGTAAAACACCATTCCTTATCTTATCTATTATAAGTATGTATTTACAAAAGAAAAGCATATAAGTATTATATCCGTTATCCTAACCACCATATTACAAGCATTAAGTTGCTTAGTTTGGGGTTAGGTGGTGCTGTGTTAAACGTCCTGAAATATTTATTTATTTATTTTACTAAAGCTATCCAATTGCTACCGAGAGGTGGTGTAAGCCAAGTGAAATGTCCGCCAAGTAGGCGAGAAACTTGGTCGGTATGAATTAAACGGGGCTCAGAAACATGAAAGAAAAACGAAGACATATAAAACTAGAATATAAGAGACTGACTGATCTATCAATGTACAACGACTAAACGGTAATTTAAAATTGTATTTCATCATCTTCCTGCCCTTATCCCACACTAGGAAGGGTCGGCACAACAAATTTGTCTCCTTCATTTTACTTTATCATCCGTCATATCTTCATCCTCTTCCCTAGCACGCATATCCTCTTTCACACAGTTCATCCAAACCTTTTTCTGGTGCCCCCTCCCCGGACTACCTCCTATCACCATATTTATTTATTATTTATAAAAGTTTATTTACTTTGTACAATTGGGGAAAAAAACCAAACTATACCTAGTATTTTTTGCCAACTAGTCAAATGTTTCCATCAACACCATTCCTTATCTGTAGCTTACGAAAGCCAGCCAATTGCTACCAAGAGGTGGTGTAAGCCAAGTGAAATGTGCGCCGAGTAGGCGAGAAACTTGGTCGGTATCAATTAAACGGGGCTCAGTGTGAGGCCAAGTTGTTATCGCCCTCCGCCGGCTTCAACAAACGTATATCTTAAAGGTATGGAGAACTTCGCCTTTAACTCGAATTTATCTGCGTTTGGAATCACTCTGTGACGGAAACTATTCGGGACCTTAAAATTAATGTTCGCTGGAGTTTGGTAGCATGTGGTGAATGGAATGGGGATATTCGGAAGTTAAAGTTTAAATATTTTTACGTGTTTTTTTTTCTGAATTGCATGACAGGCAAAGGCATTTCCCCAGTAGTATGTGTTCATATTCATTACAGGTTAGACTTTGACTACGATCTCGCGTAAGCTATAGTACTAGACTAAACATAGAAGGTGGAATAAATCCCTCCCAGTGGGACAGAAATGCGGTGGTTTTACTAAGCTTTCTACTTACAATACCATACTTGAATCGGTTAAGCCGTTTAAACGTGAAGAGATAATGAACTCTTTTCTATATTAGTAGGACCAAATTTAAAAGAAAACACATTAAATGAGATTTATTCAGAACAAAAATGTAAAGATTTTTATATTCTCAGTCGCCACAAAGAGTCACCTCTCGAGTGAAGATCGAGTCGAATCTCGGCGCCGACAATATTGTCGATCGCAAACAACTTCTGAATTTGCATTGAATACGGAGCTGACATTAAGCACGTTGTTATTCTGAAATTTGAAGAATTTTGTTAAGGGCGCCCATTGTAGGACAATATCTAAATATATAAAGGGATAGAGTGACTGACTGACTGACTGATCTATCAACGCACAGTCCAACCGCTGGACGGATTGAGCTAAAATTTGGCATACAGATAGGTTGGCGGTTATAACATCTAGTATTAAGTTATTATTGTATATTTTTCTTGGTTTGGAATTTATATATATTTTCTATATTATAAATTGGTGTAATTGTTGTATTTAAAGTACTTTTTGTTATATTGGCCACAATAAAGTGTATTTCTATTCTTCTATTCAATTGTTGTGATGCTGGAAATATTTTTCTAAAGTTTGGAGCGAAATGAATTCGACCTACTAGTAATAACACATTTTTCATTTTCAAAAGTCTTTATTAATAAATTCCAAACAAATAAATACAAAACACTAGTGTACGTTTAAATCCTAGTGATACTTACAAATAATGATAGAACATTTTATAAGCTCTCGGCTTTTCTAAAATGTTTGACATGGGGATAATTATAATATTTTATTTAAATACTTGATAAATTTTGTACATAATATCATAATAACATTTATACATAGGATTTAGAGCTAAGCCGCTATGTTGGTTTCCGGAATATGGCTATTAGGTACCTTAAAGTAAAAACACAAGTGTACAGGTTGTACCTTGAGTTGTTGTGAAGTTAACAAGAATCGCGTAATAATCTTAATATCCACCTGGAAATCGCTATTAGCGATAAGACCGCCAATTGTAACACTTTTCTTGGATGTGTAATTTTTAAGCTTTTCTATCGTATGAATGGTGTTCAAAAATAAAGAGTTTTCTATTCTATTCCATGTACCTTTCAAACATTATATTTTATACACACGATACATTATAAGATCGACTCGTCGTGTCGACCGAATTATGTTATCCTTACGATTTTTAAACCTATCGCGAGTGTTCTCCATAACTAAAAACAAAAACGGCACAACTCACGTCTAATATTGTCGAGAATATCTCGACCACGATTTCGGACACGGTTGTGAGCGTCGTGTTTTGCAGGCGTGAGCTCCTGATGAAGGACATCGTAATTGTCTGAAACCGTGGTCGAGATATTCTCGACAATGTTAGACGTGAGTTGTGCCGTTTTTGTTTTTAGTTATGTTATCCTTTATGAAAAGACAAAATATTCTGCCTACAACGAAAAAATTGGATCAAAATAAACGGTTTACTTTCACAGGTTTTTACGAGAAACATAAAAGACGTCGCATTCTTCACGTATTCATATTATGAACTAATAAAATTATCCATCTCTGCCTCGTCTTTATTATCTACATACCTTGTGTAATATAATGATGCATAGATAAAATTCTTATGCTTATTAGATGTGGTTTTCTGAGCAACATAAGAAAAAAAATATTATAAAAAGATGAATAGACTCGTGTTTTCTTTTTGCAAGACAACATATGTAAATGTATGATGTGGGTCTTTAGTGGGTAAATCCTGAGATCGGGCGTATTTAAGTGATTTCCGTGGCAGATTTTAAATCAAAGTATTATTGCATTTTACATGTAAAACATCAAATTTCCCATAATTATAAGCACATCAATCAAATAGGCATCATTATAACTTGTTTTGTTCAGAAGATATTTAAATTTAAATTTTTGGTGCCACGGGAATCAATAAAGTGTGGCATGGGAATCAAAATTAAAACTATTTAGTTTGAATTCTATGTTATTATTTAAATATTGACCTCTACATACTAATCATATAAAATAGAAATGATTAAAAACGGTGATCCAAACAGATATACACCAAACATAAAGTTTTAAAAAGGTCTATATTGGCTCTCTATATAATAATCATGTAAACTAAATAAAATCAACGTATTGCAGTCTTAAACAATGTAAAAATATTGAATATATAGTCCTAGAATATGAGATTAAGTTCTCAGTCACAGTCACTGACAGGATTCACTCCAGAAGCTGTCATCAGATTGTACATTTATCATTAGTTAGGTTAATCTGGACTGAAAGTTGCAGTCAGCCCATAGTTTCGTTTTATTTTTTCATCATACATCATCTCAGCCATAAGACGTCTACTGCTGAACATAAACCTCCCCTTTAGACCTCCATATATAACACCGGTGTTGGAAGCGACCTGCTTCAAGCGTCTTTCAGCGACCTAAATAAGGTCGTCTGCCACACTTGTGGGTAGACGTTCTACGCTGCGTTTGCTTGCCTGTAGTAGCCACTTGAACACTTTTCGACCCAATCAGCCATTCGCTCTACGTGCTATGTGGCCTGCCCATTACCACTTCAGCTTCCTGATCCGCGGAGATATGTCAGTGACCTTGGTTCATCTCCTCATTCCTGATTCGATCACGTAGAGAAACCCCGAGTATAGCCCTCTCCATAGCTCGCTGAGCGACTTTTTAATGTGGGGATATAATGGTGCCGCATAAGCCAGAGCGGCTGTCTACTATAGTACAATATAGAAAAATCTGATGTATACAATATAAAAAAAATATCTGAAATAATGAAATATAAAAATATAAACTGTCAAAATCACTTCCATACCTGCGGCTTTGCTGTAGTTGGGTAAAAAGTGATAGAATGCGCAAGAAAACTCAGGGGAAAATTGATCACCGTGGTAAAATGCCATGAGAATCAATACCATGGAAATCAAAATTGTATAGTTTTTTGTCAATATTTTTAAATACCATAATTATAGACCAAAATTAATAAAATATATGATAAACAATACCCTTTTCCTAACTGCACACTCTAGTAAAAAAACCGTAATGGATAAAAAAATATTTTTAAACATGGAAAAGGTAATCAATGATCTAGTGAACCAAAACCACGGTAATCAATTTCTCACCTTCGTAAATCCAGTTTATAACAACGAGAGGAGGAGCCTCTCTTCACTATGTTTAGAGCGCAATCGAAGTTAGCCAATAGCGTGCGTACAAGCTTCTAAGTATTGTGGTTTGTGAAATGTGGGTAGTTATGTCGCGCGCCATGGGAATCACTTTTTGTCCGGGGACAAACCTAAATTTGTTATTTTTTCTAAAACTACGCTGAGTACAGCCTTCGCGTATTTTTTTGATCATATAACAGTTCACCCTTTACAGCTTTGATCACAGGAATTAATTAAATTCCTTTTATAAATTAGTGTAAAAAATATATTTTGTTCCGAAAATGTGTAAGGGACAGCCCACGGTAATCAAATTTCAGGGCTTTTACATTTTTTTTTAGATACTTGCAGCTAAATATAACCTGATGTCTATCATGCATTAAGTAGATTGAACCTTAGACTAATAGGAAAAAAATATCTTTGGGTAGAATTTTTATGTTACGGGTAGTTTATTCCCCCAGACACGTAAAATTTTGACTCTCAGGAATCACCCTAGTTAAGTACCTTAATAAAGAAAATTTTATTTATTTATTATTTGTAAGCTTCTTTTGCTTTTTAAGCTTCTTTGTAATTGTTTGGTATGGAATAAAGTATTATATTATTATTCTATTCTATTTTATTCTATTTATTACACACAGTACGAATAATAAACATAAAAATACGAGTATGTCATAAACGCGAGACACCGATGCGCGATAGCCAATACGTCCGAACCGTCAGTTCTTATAATCCATATCCATATCCATATCCATACATATAATAAGAATGGAAATTTCTCCCCATTCATTGTGATCCTTTACTAAGGTGAACTGTGAAAATACGCATATGAACAAAACGACGCGAAAAAGTCGCTTGCGCGATCTAGATCGTAAAACATTTTGTCAATTTTTCCTAGGGAAACGTAAAATAAAATAATAAAATAAATAATAATCATTTATATCGGACACATCGCCCCTAATTTACATCAAAATTTCGAAGTAAAAGTAATAGAATATAAAGTAAATTCAATTCAAAAAAATCAAAAAGCAAAAAGTGCGACAAACTAAAAATACGCCATCTATCGATGTGGCCATAAACGAAAATTTACCAGAGTAGTTTTATTAGGCTTAATTTGTAAAAAGGTTATTACTTATGTGTGATAAAACGGCACAACCGAATTGTATGCAGTTTTCGCTAAAACGTTGCAAATTTCTCTAA
The DNA here is from genome assembly GCA_947507615.1 of Hemithea aestivaria. Lineage (NCBI taxonomy): Eukaryota > Metazoa > Arthropoda > Insecta > Lepidoptera > Geometridae > Hemithea > Hemithea aestivaria. Next base: position 13,967,013 of record OX382328.1, read on the forward strand.
TTTGTAAATAGTATTGGTTTTATTTAAATCGGTTTTTAAATAAAAGAGTTATATCTATCTAAAGATTTACTTAGGTATCTATTATATAAAATCGTTCGTACACTTTTGTTCTATCAACGCACAGCCCAAACGGCTGGACGGATTGAGCTGAAATTTGGACAGCGTATTCGTAAGAAGATTTCATCGTGTAATAAGAAGCGATTTTTTAAAATTCCCTCAGGAACAGGAATTATTCCCGAAAAACGAATGTATGCAAATCCGTAACCGCTGAACCGATTAAGCCGAAATTTTGTAAAACGATAGTTGAGATTGTGATTAGAAACATCAAATAGTTTTTTTGTCAGAAATTTATTTTTAAGGGGGGTAAAGGGGGGTCGAAGTTTGTATGGAAAATTTAGAACCGCTGACCCTATTGAGCTGAAATTTGGTACAGAGATAGATTGAGTCCTAAAAAATTGAATGGTATACTTTTTATTCCAAAAATCAACCTCTAAGGCGGGATAAAGGAGGTCAAAGTTAGAATAGGAAATCGGTAACCGCTTCTTTGTTTAAGCTGAAATTTAAACCAGCGTGTTCTTTAGGTAACGAAGGCGACGTATAAAAAGGGATTTTTGCAAAATTCTTCCGGGAACGGGAATTATTCCCGAAAAACGTTTGTATGCAAATCCGTAACCGCTGAACCGATTAAGCTGAAATTTTGTAAAACGATTGTTTAGATTGTGTTTAGGAACATTAATTTTTTTTTTTTGACGAAAATTAACATTTAAGGGGGGGTAAAGGGGGGTCGAAATTTGTATGGAAAATTTAAAACCGCTGACCCTATTGAGCTGAAATTTGGTACAGAGGTAGATTAAGTCCTAAAAAATTGTATGGTATACTTTTTATTCCAAAAATCAACCTCTAAGGCGGGATAAAGGAGGTCAAAGTTAGAATAGGAAATCGGTAACCGCTTCTTTGTTTAAGCTGAAATTTAAACCAGCGTGTTCTTTAGGTAACGAAGGCGACCTATAAAATGGGATTTTTGCAAAATTCCTCCGGGAACGGGAATTATTCCCGAAAAATGTTTGTATGCAAATCCGTAACCGCTGAACCGATTGAGCTGAAATTTTGTAAAACGTTTGTTTAGATCGTGTTTAGGAATATTAATTTTTTTTTGACGAAAATTAACTTTTAAGGGGGGGTAAAGGGGGGTCGAAATTTGTATGGAAAATTTAAAACCGCTGACCCCATTGAGCTGAAATTTGGTACAGTGGGAGATTGAGTCCTAAAAAATGATATGGGATACTTTTTATCCCAGAAATCAACCTTGAAGGGGGAAGAGGGAGGGGGGGGGGGGGGGTAGAAGTTTGAGTAGAAAATCAGTAACCGGCCATCTTTTAAAGCTCAAATTTGAACAGCGTATTTTTTATGTAACGTAGATGACCGATAAAAAGGGATTTTGCAAAATTTCCACGGGAACGGGAATTAATTCTAAAAAACGTTTGTATCCAAATCTGTAACCGCTGAACTGATTGAGCTGATATTTTGTAAAACGATTGTCTGAAGTGTGTTTAGGAACATTGAATAGTTTTTATGTCAGAAATTAACTTTTAAGGGGGGTAAAGGGGGGGTCAAAGTTTGTATGGGAAATTTAGAACCGCTGACCCTATTGAGCTTAAATTTGGTACAGCGGTAGATCTAATCCTAAAAAATGATATGCAATACTTTTATCCCAGAAATCAACTTTTAAGGGAAAAAAGGGGGGTGCAAGTTTGTGTAAAAAATCGTTAGCCGCTTCTTTGTTTTTGCTGAAATTTGGACAGCGTGTTCTTAGTTACATAAACTAAGACGACCGATAAAAAGGGATTTTGTGAAATTCTTACAGGAACGGGAATTATTCCCAAAAAACTTTTGTGTGCAAATCCGTAACCGCTAAACCAATTAAGCTGAAATTTTGTAAAATGATGGTTTGAGTTTTGTTAAGGAAATTTTTAATAGTTTTTATATCAGAAATTAACTTATAAGGGGGGGTCAAAGTTTGTATGGGAAATTTAGAACCGCTGCGCTGACCCTATTCAGCTTAAATTAATTTAGTGCAGAGGTTGATTGAGTCCTAAAAAATGGGATACTTTTTATCCCAGAAATCTACATTAAAGAGGAGGAAAGGGGGGGGGTGCAAGTTTGCGTAAGAAATCGTTAACCGCTTCTTTATTTGAGCTGAAATTTGGATAGCGTGTTTTTAGGTGGTTTTGGCGACTCACGAGAAGGGCTTTTGCTAAATTCCCACTGGAACGGGATTTATTTACAAAAAACAATTGTATGCAAATCCGTAACAACTAAACCGATTGAATCGAAATTTTGTAAAATCATGGTTTGAGTTGTGTTTAGGAACATTAAATATTTATTTTGACAGAAATTAATGGGAAATTTAGAACCGCTGACCCTATTGCGCTTAAATTTGATACAAAGGTAGATTAAGTCTTAAAAAAAGATATGGGATACTTTTTATCCCAGAAATCAACCTTTGAGGGGAGGAAAGAGGGATCCAGTTTGTGTAGGAAAGGTAACCGCTTCTTCGTTTTAGCTAAAATTTGGACAACGTATTCTTTATGTAACGTAGGCGACCGATAAGAAGGGATTTTGTGAAATTCTCACCAGAACAGGAATTTTTTCACAAAAACGTTTGCATGGAAATTAGTAACCGCTGAACCGAAAATGAGCTGATATTTTGTTAAGTTCTGTTAATTTAAGGAGACTAAGTATTGAAGGAGGGGGAAGGAGGATCAGAGATTTAATGGGAATTCAGGAACCATGGAATTGATTTGAGTCGCGGGAAGGATGGTGTGAGAAATTAGTAACGAATAATAATTTAGCTGAGGTACATTACAGTAGAGATAAGTTAAAGAGTTACCGGGAAAGGACCACAAATAGTTTTAATTCCTGAAAAGAGGCGTGAAAATTTATGAAGGCGATAAACTACCGCTCAACTGAGATAATTTGACCTCTGGGAAAGGACATAGGATTGGTTTCTACGGTAGCGAACAAAACTGTATAGAAATACCCAACCCGATATTCTTCGCTACCCACAGCGGGAGCAAATAATATATAGCCATGCCTTATTTTACGCTTACAAAGTCACGGGGATGGAAATACTATCATAGTGAACATAGCAGCACCAAATTCGCTTTATTAATTGACTCTCACGCGCAACGAAGTGCGCGCGGGTCAGCTAGTACCTCTAATAAAAGTAGAAGAAAAACGCTAAAGTTCAACCAACGTCCTCTCATAAACCAGGGGTAGACTGTAGTGGATAAGTAGTAAGTATGTATGTAACTATGTATGATGTAAGCCTTAATATAATCTATTGAATAACAATATAGCAGTCAGTGTTAAAACAGCATTCACTAGTTTCATTTCCCTCCACGCCGATCCCTATATGGCGACCCTGCCTAAAAAGGATCGCGTGCGCGCGCCGCAACGCAGTGTTCGCGTTCTTCTAATATTACAATAGATAAAGTTGGACTTTAAAATAAGTTAATTAAATTGAAATAAAATCTAACAAAAATGTGAAACTCGCGTGTGCTTAAAGAGGACGTTTTCATAAACCAAAATGCCGCAGGAGGCAGCAATTCGGCATCCACTCAACAGTTACAAATTCATTTGTCGACAATCAGCATAATTCTCATCGTAATGTGCACAATTATGTTTCTCGGAGTGTGCTATATCATGTACAAGCAGTACAAGAAATGCCACCAATCGTGGATTCGACAACAAATCACCGGTAACATTCTGCGACGTTCAGTAATCCGGAACAGAGCCCGAGATGATGTCTACGAGATTAACTACCGAGCTAACGGTTCTGGTGCTGGTGCTGGCGGTGATGACCATCCTAAATGAGACTGGTCCTGATCTTCTGTCCTGAGTGTTGGCGACAAGGCGTGACTTAAAAGTGATAGTGTTGTGCGGTAACTAAAGTGCGTTAACTCAAAAATTGCGGATATAATATGGTATTTAAATATTGAACTATGTGCTAAACTAAAATTATTTAAAGTAGATATATAAATTAGAATTAATTGTATGTGCCCCTACGTTAGTAAATACTACGTTAGTGTTTTGTAATATGATATGAGTGTAGAGGATTTATGCCAATTATGTAATGAACTTTTGAACATACGAGCATATCTTATAAAAATAGGCCCTAGTAGAAGAAAAGGTGATGTCATAATTAGGAAAATTAAAGAGGCTGATACGATAGTTGCTAAGTTCAATAGAATTTTTGAAGGAATAAGTAAATTGTCTGATAAAATAGAGATTGAGGAAAGTTTAAGATTAGACAGAAAGAGGCAAGAATTTATTAATTTGTACGATAGTATTTTAGATTTGTGTAGTAGTAACCCTCCCCAAGGAGACAACAAAATGGCGAAATTTGATATAAAGATTGCGATGAATTTATTACCAGTTTCATCTGATGATGAGGTAAGCATTAAACAATTAATTGACGGTATTGATTACTATCGGTTAGAGCTAGACGGAGAATCCCAAAAGAAATTGATAAATTTTGTGCTTAAAAACAGACTTTCACAGAACTCGAAATTAAAATTAGAGACGAAATATGATAGTATTAATGACTTGATCGCGGCTATGAAATTGCATTTATTGCCAAAGAAATCTTCCCCCGCAATTCAGGCCAAGCTAAATAATTTTAGGCAAAACAGTCTTTCATTAGAGGACTACGGTAGACAAATTACTAACATGTTTGTCGACCTGACGATATCCCAGTCCGAAGGAAACGAGTCAAACTATAAAGTTTTAAAACAAATAAATGAAAAACAGGCGATTAAAGTTTTTGCGGACGGACTGAGAAATCGTCGCCTCGGCACAATTATAACAGCCAGAAACTATTCGTCCTTGAACGACGCAGTGCAGGCGGCCCTAGATGAAGACTCTCCGCCGCCTCACGCTAGTAACATCATGACTATGCGTTATAATAACAACTATAATAACCGATATAACAATTACAGAGGTCGTTATAATTGGCAGCCAAGAGGTAACCGCGGATCAGATTGGCGAGGAGGACAACAACATCATAACACGAACAACCAAGGTCGTGCGACGGTAAGAGGCGCGAGACGTGGTAATTCTCAAGGATCTTCCAGACAACGCGGATATCGAGGTAGGTCATACTATAATAATAATTACAGCTATGGACATCAGCAAGAAACGGGTCAACAGCAGCAGCAGCCGTCAATGCATGTTTTGACCAACTTAGAGAACCCTGAAACATCCAACAACGCAGCAGAGTTTTTTCGAGGCTAAAGAGATAATTATGTCATGTAATAATACTTGCCATATAACTATAGGTACCTTAGATAATAGACAACATGACATGTTAGTTGACACGGGCGCATCAATATCTGCCATAAAGTACCAACACGTGAGCGACCAGAACATTCCTATCCATAACGAGAATCTTGTAGTCAGCGGTTTAGGAGGTAAAATCAATGCAATCGGATATGTTTATCTTGATCTCGTCATAGAGAATCAGATAGTGAGCCATAAGTTCTATGTTTTTAATTCTTTGTCTTGTAAAGCTAGTGGCATACTGGGACAAGACTTTTTAAGCAAACATGATGCAGTTTTGAACTTTGATGAAAGGTAAAGAGAATGCATCTGCAGATGCATTGTCTCGAGTGATAGTGACTTCGAAAGATTTAAAAGAGATGAATGAATGTGTACTTGTGATGACGCGTGCTCAAAGAAGAAGAATGAATGATAATGACTTACAGAGTGATACGAATCATAACGACGACATTAGGCCTGATCAACCGAATGTAGTGGAAATTCAAACTAAACCAAGAAAGGAGTAGAATTGAGATTTACGGATAGACAGACATTAGATTTATTACGGAGTAAAAATAAAATTAAATGTGAAAATAATAATTTCTCTTTTGATAGCGCTCAATCTAATTTGTTTATAAACCCAGCTTCTCAATCACAAATGACGCGAGCCGAATTTGCGAGAGAGTTGAGTAAATTTTGTAAAGAAATATCGATCGATGAAGTGTTTGTATTAAAAAATAAAGATACAAAAGTATTTGTAGAGAAATTAGTGAACGAGATAAAAAATAATAATAATTGGGAGGGCCCTCGGTTATGTATTTTAAAAGATGTAGAGCGAATAGATAATATTGACGACAGAAAGGTTATATTGAACGACTTTCATCTGTTGCCCACTAGTGGCCACGCGGGAAGCAGACGAATGTTAAATAACATCAAAAAGTATTATTTTTGGCCTAATCTAGCGAATGATGTCAATAATTTTGTTAGTAAATGTCCTAAATGTCAAAAGCAGAAGTATACTATTATAGTTAAGGAGCCAATGGAAATTACGTCAACGGCAAATACAGCTTTTGAAAAAATATATTTAGATTTAGTAGGTCCACTTGATAGAGACAACAACAATTACACATATGCCCTTACGTTGCAATGCGAGCTCACCAAATATGTATGTGCGATACCCCTTACTACAAAATCATCAAGTGAAGTAGCGCGAGCCTTTGTCACAGACTTCATATTGCGATATGGTATTCCAAAACAGGTAGCAACAGACAGAGGTGCAGAGTTCATGGCAGACACATTTAAAGAGGTATGTAAACTTTTAAATATTACTAAATTAAATTCCACAGCATACCACCATGAAACCATCGGAGCGTTAGAAAACTCGCACAAAAACCTAAATTCTTTCTTGAGGATTCATGTAAGTGAAAGACCTGAAACGTGGAGTGATTGGCTACCCTTCTGGAGTTTTGCGTACAATACATCTGTACACACATCAACGAAGTTCACACCTTACGAACTAGTCTTCGGTAAGAAATGTAGTTTACCCGGTAATCTCACTAAATCAGTAGAACCATTATACAACCATGATAGTTATCGCCTTGAACTCAAATATAGACTTCAAGTATCGCAAGCAGAGGCGCGTGACAACCTTATAGCGAGTAAGCATAAACGTAAAGATAAATACGATACCTATACAAAGTCAGTCAAATATAAACCTAATGACAAAATTCTCATTAAAAATGAGTCTGGTAATAAATTGAACAATCTCTATACTGGTCCTTATACTGTAATTAGGGACTTATCGCCAAATGTAGAGGTAGATATTAATGGAAAGGTAGATTTAATTCATAAGAATAGAACTAAGCCTTATTATGAATAACAAACTAATTAAGATATAGATATAAATTGTATAACAGTTTAGATTGTAACAACACTTGTATTCTTTGTTATGATTTAAGCGAAACTTGAGAACATGTTATGCATTGTTTAATTATAATGTCATACGTAATGTAGCTATTATTAATATACTAGCTGACCCGCGCGCACTTCGTAGCGCGTGACAGTAAATTATTCATATATTAATGAATTTGATACAGACCATTTAATTCGATTTCCAATTCCACGGAAAAGAGGGATTCAATTCACGGGTTTTCTGCGACTTAATGGGCGTAGAATTAGTAAAGGCTGGCAAACCTTGCCAATATGTAACTACGATCGAATCACCTACTATTCAAAATGTCTATTGGACGTTTCGCCTACGTTCATAATAACTATTGGTTGAAATCAATATTGGACGATTCGCCTACGGTTAACTCAGCTACGGTCGATTGAGCTATGGTTGATTAAACTATTGGACGATTTGCCTATTTTTGACCGAACTAACGGACCGTTCACGTATTTTTAGACCACGTTTCCGGCTGCTAGTCAGGTATGACAGCTAAAAAATACTTGTTTATAGTACAGAATTCAGAAACGTGTTGTTTTTATTATGCCACTTTGCCATGATGAGGTAGATGAAAGAAGATGCCAAAATGCCTGAAGATGCCATGACACAGGATAAATAATTCAGTAATAAGAAAAATATCTGGCGCTTCGCCGGCCGCTGCCGCGGCACGCTCGCTTCGCTCCCTCGGCTCGCGCATTGTGGTCACTGTTCAAACCTAACCTAACCAATAGATTTCGGTTTGCCCTGAATACTGTACTAAAAACACGCGTAGCAAAGAATTTATAAACCGTAGGTGAGTCGTCCATAGTTGAATTAACCAATATATCAAATGAACATTGGCCGAATCGCCCATTAGTTCACATGCCCATAGTTTAATCAACCGCAGGCGAGTTGCACTGTAAGCGAGTCGTCCAATATGTGAAATGAACTTATGCGAATCGACCGTAGTTATATCGAACGTAGTTGAAACGACCGTAGGTATTATGAAACGTAACCCGTCCATGCGGGCAAAGCCATGAGAATAAGCTAGTGACTGATGTATCTGTATAACGTACAGCCTCAACCGCTAGATGGATTGGGTTGAAATTTGGAACATAGAAAGCCTAGGTTTCATGACGTAGACCACTGCTAAGAAAGGATTTTGCCGTGCGGGCAAAGCCGCGAGCATAAGCTAGTAAATAATATTATGAAACATTTTTTGTGAATAATACTTAGATTTCAGAGACGTCCTGGGATAAGTCCCAGAACTATCGTTATACCTATACCACAGTACAAATTAGAACGGCAATAAATTACCACTTACACATATAGTACATCAAGATTAAATACAGTAAACAAAAATATATCAAATTATCATTTAAATCAGAAAAACTAATAAAAATACGGAATAATAACAGCTTGATTCCGTACAGTTACTCTTGACTTTTTTCCGCGTCATTTAATGGTGATCTCTTTACCGTGGGTAGACTTCCTCTGCAGGAGATCGGCTAGTACCCCAACAGTGTCAGTTATTCTGCCGCCTGAACAGTGATGTGCAGACATTACTGTGCTTCGGTAGGAGGGCACTGTGGCTAGTGAAATTACTGGGCTGAAGAATCTTAACATTTTATGACTCAGCAGTGCACCCAGAATTTAACCTTCGTTAAATCCCAGCATTATCTCTTACCATCAGGAGAGCATCTTGCTCATCTTCTTACATCGTTGTATAAAAAAAACTAAAATGAAATTTTCTGAAATGAAACTATCATATACCTACGTACTCAAACTATTTATTATAATATATCTATCAAATTTCACCTTTCAGCTCCATCATCAGACTTCAGATCACTTCCATGTCATAAAATTATTGCATTGTCATCCGATTCCCGGTATGCAAAATTTCTGCTCAATCGGGAACTGTGACTGATAGGTAGTGCTTTTCACAAAAGGAGTTCTTTTTGCGGGGCGCCACTATCGCAAATTTTAAAAGTTAGCATATTAAATAACTTTAGAATCTTCGATGTATCCTTCTGCAATCTTGTTACACTTCTAGCCACCATGGCGTTTAAGAACTGTAATATCAGCGCCTGAGTCAGCTAAGAGTGTTGCTGACGTCCGCCTCAGGCAATGCCCAGTGTAAAGATGGGAGTCCGGAAGCTGAAGAAATTTAGCAATCGTTTTTGGCATATCACCGATTTTATTGATGCCTATGGGCTGTTTTTTACTTTTTCCATTATCATAATGTAAGAAAAATCTTGAAGTTTTTGTATTAGCGGGTCGTAATGCCATATACTTGTCCACCACATTCACATATTCTTCACTAATGACGAATGATCTGTCGATTCTAGTCTTTGTATTCAATAATTTTACTAATATTAATTTGTCCGAATGCTTTTCAACGTCGTTTACCTTAAGATTCAACAATTCATTTGAGCGGCACGCACCATTTATGCCAATAATTAATACAACCTGTAAAAAATAACAATAATTTAGTTTACTTATTTTTAGATAGGTACAGTTAGATAGGTTTTCTTTGAAATAAATTAGCTTTTGTATCAATTTTCTTACTTTTAAAGCGAGGTATTTACTGTCTGGTGCTTCATTCAGAAATTTTTCTATTTCAAGGTCACGTTTCGTTTTCAAGACAGCTTTTATCATAGAAAAAATGCTCCATAATGTACTGGATTTTCTTGTTTTAGATAGTTCCATGAAATATGATAGTATCACGGTCTCGGAATATGTTTTTGCATTTTTTGAGAGGCGCCAATTATTGAAGGATTCGTACGCCTTTACATATTTCACTTTAGATTTTTCAGGCAAATAGCTGAACTCGGCATTCGAAACTTGTTCTTTCAACTTTTTTGGCGTAAGACAACTACCTTTATCACTGGGGTCACTCATTTCTTTGTAATTAAACAGACTATTAGATCACAAATAGAAATTTGCAAAAGTTTACAACTTAAGTTGAAAATATTTAGTTGAATCTTTACCAACAGGGTTTAGAACCAAATGGAAAATGTGTTGTGAACACCACTGTCGCAAGAAAAATGACAACTATAAGTGCCATCTCACTTACCTCATACAAAAGAGAGAGACAAAGATGGCATTTATCGATGACGTCACAACGCATTCTCCATTTGACTGTAAACTCTAAACTTCTACATCCCGCCATTTTGTATTTTTTTATTTTTATTAAAAGAGTTGCGTTCGAAATTTGTGTGTGTGACATATTTATGAAAAACAAATTGTAATAATATTTAAAAAAAAAAAACTCACTTACGACTTATTATTCTATAATAGTATTTTATTTAAAATATTATTGAAAAAATACAATTTATAAAGTTAAAATTCAATAAATAACATTAAAAATTATGTGCATCTCAGTTAAATAAAAATTGTACACAAATAAGTTTCAGAACACACCAACTTCTTCTTAATCCAATAAAATTGTGTTCGAAATTCAAATCACTTTGCCTCTCTAGAGAGCAAAAACGGCTTTTGCTCACTGAAATCGATGACCAAAGACACTATTTTCGTGCGAGAGTGGTGAAAAATTATTTATGGCATGAAGTCCAGAATTTATCGAAAAAATGTAATTTAGTTCCGCAAAATTCCGCGGGACCTCATTCGTGAGAAGGACTCTACCACTGAGGTGTATACCTAAAATCATAGGCGGATCCAGGATTTGGTTTGGGGGGGGGGGGGGGGGGGGGGCAAGGTGCAGACGGGCAAAAATATTATTTTAAACATTATTACAATAAGTGCGCGAGCAGCTAGCTGCGAGCGCCGAAAAAAAAATTTTATTTCAGAAATATGTGCGAAATTCGTAACTCTACAATGCTTCTGGGGGTACCTTGGCCCCCTGCCCCCCCCCCCTAAAGCTTAAACATCCTTTATAATATGTGCGCGAGCAGCTTGCTTAATGACTCGGGGGGGGGGGCTTGGCCCCTTGCCCCCCCTCCCTAAATCCGCCTATGATTATCTATAACACAGATAAAAGGTTCTATAATAATCATTGCAAAATTTTACTAACATTATAAACGTGACAGTTTGTGTCTGGATGTATGCCTAAATGGGTGTGAACAGATTTTATGTCTGTGTGTCTCCGGATAACCAGTGATTTTTACAAAAGATCCCCCTAGATGGAGCGCCACAATCGCGTGATTTTAAGTTAAAATATCTACAGATTTTTAACAATTCATAATTTCTCATATTTAATTTCTCAATTAAATAGGTACATAATATTTAATTAATCTAACAAATAAAAAATATATAATAAATGAAGTATTCACAGTAATTATAAATCTATTATTTAGTTCCGCTAGGTTACGCGGGACTTCTTTTCTAAAACTGTTTGCAGAATAAACGATATTTCTTTTTCTTAGGACATTAGTTCCTTTATTTTCCGTGGCGCTAGCTTGTATGAAAAATAATTTACTTTTACAATGAACTGTAAATGAATTTTTCTATTTATCTTCAGATGATTTTACATGTTTTAGAAATTAAAAATAAGCAGCAAAAAGATATTTATTACTGATATTTACACGCATCATGCGCACATTAGATTATTTTCCGCTGGCGCTGATTCATTTGAGAAATAAGTTACATTTACTAATTTAAATGAATTCTAATTTGTTTGGCTACTATATAGCATCAAAGTACTCGTCAAGACGAATCAAATGAGCCCAAACTCGATGGGGTTTTTTCTTTTAATCACGGAGTTCCTATGGCCACCTTCCAGCTCCGTTTCGGACCCTGGTTACTATATAGTATCAAAGTACTCGTCAAGACGAATCAAATGAGCCCAAACTCGATGAGGTTTTGTCTTTTGATTACGCGGTTCCTATGACTACCTTTCTTGTTTATTAGCATTTTATATGCGAATCTTTAGATTGATATAACTCTTTTATTTATGAACCGATTTGACTAAAACCAAGACTAAGGTTCAAGTAGAGAAAACTGCAACGTATTAGTGAAAATTTTATTCAAATCGGTGGTGTTGTTTAACCACACCAGTGACACAAACTATTTACAAATTTAGCCCAAATTAAACTAAAGGTCAACCACAAGTTTACAGCCACACCGATAGATGGCGTCTGTAGCGTTTTTGGCACTTTTTTTTTTTGAATTGAATTTACTTTATATTCTATTACTTTTATTTCGAATTTTTGATGTAAATTAGGGGCGATGTGTCTGATATAAATGATTATTATTTATTTTATTATTTTATTTTACGTTTTTCTAGGAAAAATTGACAAAATGTTTTACGAATTAGATCGCGCAAGCGACTTTTTCGCGTCGTTTTGTTCATATGCGTATTTTCACAGTTCACCTTAGTAAAGGATCACAATGAATGGGGAGAAATTTCCATTCTTATTATATGTATGGATATGGATATGGATTAAGATTTATATTTTATAAACACGTAGTTATGGTTATGTTTTATTATTACTTTATAACTATTGTAATCGAAAAATAATTAAACAAAATATGTGATTGAAATTGTAATCAAATTGCTTTATGTACAATATATTAAGAAAATTGCTTTTTGTTTGTTTATTGGATATTATGCAAAAAAAAATGTACATTGTAATTTTTTTTTTTCTTTCTCTCGGTAGGAGATGTAGTGGATAAGTAGTAAGTATGTATGTAACTATGTATGATGTAAGCCTTAATATAATCTATTGAATAACAATATAGCAGTCAGTGTTAAAACAGCATTCACTAGTTTCATTTCCCTCCACGCCGATCCCTATAAGACTTCCTTTACAGGAGGTGGTCTAGGTGGGCACCCCAACAGTACCAGTTTTATTCTACCGCCTGAGCAGTGATGTGCAAACATTACTCTGCTTCGGTAGGAGGGCACTGTAGCTAGTGAAATTTCTGGCTAAAGAGTCTTAACATCTTATGACTCTTGAGTAAGAAGCGTTGGTGCAGTGCTCCTAGAATTTCACATCATTGTGAAATCCTAAGTAGCACTGTACTAATTATGAGCAGCGTTATCTCTTAACATCAGGAGAGTGTCTTGCTCGTCTTCTAATTCATCACATAAAAAAAAACTGTGTTCATTGTCCCTCGATTCATTTTTTAAAATAAATGTTCCACGTTCGTATCGTGTTTGGTATCGTTTGCCGTTTTCTTAGCTTATGTCGTCGCTTGTGGTGATATTTCTTTATTTCTCGTGTGAAACGTTCGTTTATTTCACGCTATTTCTCAGGAATCTAATCGGGCTTAGTGTGTTTTGTAGAACGGTTGAAAATACATTTGAACGCCACGTTTTGAAAGTTTATTTTAAAGTTTGCTTATAGATACAGAACGTTCATTATAACTGTTTTCTGGCATGATGTTCAGTGAAGCCAGGAAATTATTTATCCCGCCTTTTAGGTCTGCTTTCATCTACGGCCGCATCGTCGCTTAATATCCATCATAAGCTAGCTAACATATCTATATAATGTATAAAAATACAATATTATTTTATACGAGTATAAACTTTTCATTTTTTAAAAGGTTACTACTTCAATTCAATTTAACACATATTGAAAGAGAACGGTGAGAAAAATACTACTTACTTACTACGTTGGCGCGAGAACCCAAAGTGAGTTTTGGCCTCCGACAATAAGAGCCTCCAACTGGTTCTGTCCTGTGCCACTTCCCGTCAGTTTTCAACTTTCAGGGCGTGCACATCCCTTTCCACCTCATCTTTCCAGCGGTACCTGGGACGACCAACGGGTCTACGACCAACTGGTCGTCCCACATACGCCCTCTTCACACCACGATCCTCTCCCATTCTTTCGAGATGACCGAGCCAGCGAAGTCGATGTGCTTTTGCACCGACGAAATGAACGAAACCGACAATGAGAAAAATACTTTACACATTATTCAAATACAAAAGTTCTCAAAGTAACAGGTACACACCAATGTTAAGTTCAAGTTCGTAGGCTCGTAGCACTACCGTAGCCGGTGCTATGGCGTAGCTCCCTCGTAGGTAGACACGCTCAGTCGACGCGCGGCATCGCTACCGAGCGCACGTCCCTCGCCCCCGCGATGTTTATCGAATTACGAGAGTAAACATTTGGTGAAACTTCTCTGTCATGCGATTAAATTTAGACCATAGCTACGAGTCACCGGCAAATAATAAAGGTAATTTTTGATGTAGATCAATTTTGTTTGGCACTTTTTTTTACTCGTTTTATACGAGTAGGTTAGCCTTTGACCACGATCTCGCGTAATTTTAGGCGACCGTAGATGGTATCAGATTAAACCTAGAAGGCGGGATAAATCCCTCCCTTAATAAAACAAAAATATTTCGATAAATTAAAATGTATATTATAGTAATAGGTACCATTTTCAGGAGGTATGCTTATTTAATTTGTATATAAAATAAGAATTATGAACTAGTAGGTGTACCAAGCGGTTCAACCCACTGAAAAGCTGCGTACGTGTTATTTCAGGATCTAGCTACCCATATACCAAATTTCAGTTCAATCGGTTCAGGCGTTTAGGCGTGAAAAGGTAACAAACACACATCCATACTTTCACATTTATAATATTAGAAGGAAGTGGGATGGATATTTAGAAACACAGATTACCTTTTTCTATTTATTTTATTAATTTTCAAAATCCACAGCTCTCAATGTATTATTAACAAAGTTTAAATTATTTATTTATTTTTTATTTTTACATATTTGGGAGGCTTACAGCTATAATATGTTCTAATAGTAACAAAAAATAGAAGCGAAGAGCCAATAACAAGCTTCCACATATAGAAACAAAGTGATAACATATATGCAAAAAGAAATATGAAATATAGGTAAAAATTTATGATATGTTATCATTTTAAAAAGGTATACAAAATTGTTGTCGTACGTACAAACATAATCAAACATTTAAGTGCTACAAGGTTTGTTTTAGAGTACACAGTTTTTTAGCAAGTAATTTACCAACTACTGGTAAACTACTAGTAAAAAGATCAATATCACTAGAAAGGTCTGTTTTCATAATGTTATTAAATAGTTCTGAAGCGCGAATAATATAGGAATTTTTTCGATAATTCGTGTTCAAGGCTGGAATCCGGAGTAAGTTTCTAATACGGGAGTGTCTGGGCGGGACATATAAGCGTAATTTTGAAACTAGTGCTGGACAATCGATTTTCGATTGTGCTATTCTCATTAAAAATTTTATATCTAATAATTTTCTTCGACCAACTAGAGGAAGTAGATGGAATCGGGAACAATGCTGCTCGTAATTTACGTAAGGAATTTTGAATTTATAACCTAAATATCTTATGAATTTCTTTTGAATTTTTTCTAAGCGCGCTGAATGTACTGCATAGCAGGGGTTCCAAATTTGGCTTGCATATTCGAGGTGACTGCGGACATAACTACAATACAGTATTTTAAAGGTTTTCATATTTTTAAAAGAGGCGGAATTTCGAATAATGAAACCTAAAGAACTTGCGGCTTTTTTTGCGACATGATCAATATGATGATCGTAAGAAAGCTTGTTATCAATGAAGACTCCAAGGTCTCTCACTACATCTGTACGAGATAAGTGTTGGTTAGCTATTGAGTAATTAAAAATTGTAGCATGCTTTTTACGAGAAAAACTGATTACCTGACATTTAGATATATTAAGGTCAAGGTTGTTGATTGTACAATAATCAACCAATCGTGTTAGGTCCTCTTGTAAAAGTTTGGCGTCTGCCATATTGAGCACCGGTTTAAAGATCTTCATGTCGTCTGCAAAGAGAAGATATCTCGAGTGCTTAAAGCATTTGCTGATATCATTGAGGAATGCCACAAAAAGAAGAGGGCCAAGTAACGATCCCTGAGGGACTCCAGATGGGATAATCGTCCAAGCTGACGTGAAGCCATTGAGTACTACCGCTTGCGTTCTATTAAAAACATACGATGAAAACCAACGGTACAAGTCACCTCTTATACCCAGACCAAAAAGCTTTTTCAAGAGGATCACATGGTCAATTCTGTCAAATGCTTTACTGTAATCAGTGTATATTGCATCTATCTGTGCACCTTTGTCCATGTGATCTGAGATGAAATCAGAGAAAAGAACCAGGTTAGATACTGTTGACCTACCTTTTATAAAGCCGTGCTGTTCGGGAATGAGAACGGGTAATAAATAATTATAAACTTGATTATATACTATTCGCTCAAACACCTTAGCCAATAGACAAAGTTTCGATATAGGCCTATAATTATCGATCTGATCTTTGGCACCTTTTTTGTGAATCGGTGAAATGAATGCAGATTTCCACATGGAGGGAACCTCACCTTCTATAAGTGATTTCTTAAAGCGCAGTACAACTGGGTCAGTTAACTCTTTCGCGCAATTAACCAAAAAAATGGCAGGTACCGTATCCGGCCCTGCTGATTTATTTAAATCGAGAGATTTTAATAATTTGAAGACTACCGGCGGATTAATTTCAATTGCACTCATAATATCTATAGAGGTGGTATCAGCAATGTTTGGACAGTGTGAGGTCGTAGTATTAAGAAATGTCGAAGTTGAAAAAAGTTCACATATTCCACGACCCGAATCAGAAGAAGTGCCATTATAAGACATGCTAGACGGAAAGTTATTATTCATGCGTCTATTTTTAATATATGACCAGAATAATTTGGGGGTAGTACCTATTGAGGATTCAATATTGGACATATAATCATGATAACACAGTTGCTCGACACTATTGGCCCTATCCCGAAGCAATTGATAAGAATTTAAGTCAGAGATATTACCATATATTTTATATTTAGATAGATGCTTATATTTTTCTTTATATTTTATGTTGAAACTTTATAAATTATGTTGAAACAACTTTGTATCATAATATAATTGGCGGTATTATCGCTGAGAAAAATCTCTTTGCGATAATAAATCGCAATGAAAAAACTGCAAACCATAAAACAATATGTTATTCTACGATATAAATTTATCTAGGTTTCTTTGCTATTGGTATAAAAGTTTTTAGGGTAACAAACATCCATACATCCAAATTTCAGAATCGATATTTTTATTTAGTGATACCTATTTAACTATAAGTAGATAATAATAGATAATCGTCTGCAATAGACCCAAAGGCCGATGATGATAATTAGATAAGAATTGTATCACATGTATTTAAATAAATTTCGTGAAAGCAAAAATATTAAAATAAAAAATACTTTAATTATATTAACTAAATATAATATAGTTTATAAATTAGCGCCTAAAAGGTACCCCTTAATGACTTTCAAAGAGCTTTTATAATTACATTAAAAACATAATTAAAACTTTATCCCTGGAAAACTTTAAAATCTAATATGTCTAACATTTTCGAAATAGCTATTTGTTTTACAAACGATCCAATATTATAAAGTAATCTAACTTATTAATTCAGAAATCAAAAATTCCCATTCAACCAATCAATTATTTATTTATTTTAGGGTACCCCTGGCATAAAAGTGATATAAATTCGGCTCCTGCCCGAGTGTCCACTGGTACCCTAATAATTACAAAGGTACAGTTGTAAAAAGAATTCTTAAACATAATTAATAATAAAAAAACATTTAATTATAATATAAGATTTTTGAAATATTCAATGGTTATTCATGAAGGCATTAAAATGTACAAAAACACAATTACTAGTTCTTGGGTGGAGACGCGCTACAACACTATCCGGTACAAATTGTACCAGATTTCAGCCAGTGACTCCATTCTAGCCTATTTGACTAAATGAATTTTGAGTTTGAGCAACTTAGTGCGTTGTATCTCCCACGTTTTTTATCAAAACCACAAAAAATATTTCAATACTTTTTAAAAATTCCAAAAAAAGTATCTGATATTTTTTATCAGTATATTATTTTTTAATTAGTACCTAGATTTTCTAGCGTTCAACACGCAAGCTATAGTCTATACATCAACAATTACCCCAACATACCTATTATTATATAGATATACGTACATTATTATCGTTCCACTTCAAAGTTCACGGGCAACTTGATCGAGCCATCGAATTTTATGATAAATGCAGATACCGCGCGCAAGACTAACGGCGCGGAATGTTAGTATTAAAGAATACGTTTTCTCGATAAATGCAAAAAATAATAATCATAATTGTCAAACCCATCGATACCCGTATTTCTTGTGGGGTAATGTGTGTGCTGACTATTTACTGCGAGATCGTGGTGAAAGGCTAACCTGAAATGTATAAAAAAGCGCTTATGAAAACTGCTTTATAACCCGCTTTAAATAAGTAAGAATTAATTTAAAAAGAAATCATAAAAATGATTATTTAAAGCGGATTATAAACCCAATCAATCAATGTCCAATCAATTTTGATTGGATATATTTTATAGGGTTCCCTTTTAGTTATATAAACAATAGAACATATTATTTATGGGATATTTAATAGAATTAAGCGTTACTTAGCGGATATCTATAATAATTAACTAAACTACTTATTATTTAGGATATTGATTAGCATGGAACTAACATAATAAATTTTAACATTTCATTAATAATTTTAATGTACGTATAATTTTGAAACCTATTTTTATTAAAAGATTATTTTTTCTTCTTCTGAAAATAAAAGTGACATCTACTTGTGTAGCTATCACCATTATTTTCAGTGGTTGGTATATCTATCCTCATTACTATATTCTGAGCGCCATGGATACTACAAGTTATTATAGAGGTAGCACTACTTAATGGAGCGCGAGTTTTCTCCTCGGTTACTTGAACGGCGCGCCGGAATAATTATAACTATAACTTCATAGCAAACTGAGACCGTGGCACCCCCGCATATTGTCTACTGTCTATTTCTTTTAATTAATAATAGTTTAGCCTGGTGTTTTCGCGCTCCACTTGAGAGGATGGGGTGACAAATTTTCTTCACTCTACCGCGGAGGGGTCCTCCTGTCAATGAGGACCAAACGCCGTCGGGGCCGCGGACGAGTGCTTTGGCGTAGCCGCTGCTCCGGCAATATGGTGTCCCGTAGGAACACCCTCAGGTTTTTAGTGGATGAACGCGCCACGCTCATCTTCGATGGGGGAGTCCTACATACCGCCCTGCGCCCCACGGCGCTGGGAGACGATGCTTCACATATTTTTCCTGAGCTAAAAAAAAATGTTAACGATCTCGAGTACTGTTAAGAAACGATGCGGCCGTTAATGGTAGCAGACTAACCTATAAGGTGGGATAAACCCCTCCTTGGCTTCACGCTTTGATCATCATGCCGGAACGCGGTCTTAATGTCTTCTACTTCTTGTTGACACGGTTTTGTCCAGTGGGTGCCACTAGCCACAACCGAAGCCTACCACCAGTAGAGCGAGTGGAAAAACCGCACATAACTAATAATATTATAGATATTGGAGCTGGGATTCGCGCTCGGTGACGTATATAAGTGTAATGTCGAATTACGCTTTCAGAAAAAACTAAACTTTATGACTGCCACGTAACTGAACTTTTCGATATTTTTCGAATTACACTTACAGAAAAAATGCTTTGTGAACAGGGCCTTATCATGGCTTATTATCACGTAAATCGAAAACTCGATAAATACGGATCTCGCGGGCGATGCGTAC
Source organism: Hemithea aestivaria (assembly GCA_947507615.1). Taxonomy (NCBI): domain Eukaryota; kingdom Metazoa; phylum Arthropoda; class Insecta; order Lepidoptera; family Geometridae; genus Hemithea; species Hemithea aestivaria. The sequence goes on from OX382328.1 coordinate 13,986,838, forward strand.
CCTTTGTTATGCTAAAGCTATCTTGCGTTAATAGCTTGCATTAAGCCGAAGCTATCACGGATTTGCTGATAGCCCTTTTGTCAACGCTTGTTATTAACTAAACTCATCAGCCGTGAAATGAAGTCCACGAACAATTTAAGCTAGACCCCACACTACAATGGCATTAAGATATCTAGATCATTAAGCTTCTTTGTAATCGTTTGGTATGCAATAAAGTATTATTCTATTCTATTCTACAATGGTATGGAGTGCTTGACACCCTGAAATATTAGTTGTTAATATATAATATTGTCATTCCCCAGTTATTTTGCTGGTAACATTGCCAGTCCAGAACACAGTATGTGTATAATATTTTTTTTATTATTTAAATAACGGAATAATTATATTCAAAATTGACATGGTCAAAGATCCCTATTCATCATCTTCCTGCTCTATCCCACACTAGGTATGGTCGGCACAACACGTTTTTTTCCTCCATTCCACTCTATCATCCGTCAAATCTTTATCCACTCCCCTTGCACGCATATGCTCTTTCAACTTACACTTTCCTCTTTTTTTTGGGTCAAACATCCCTATTATACAGGGTTATTTTTAAAACACTAGCAATCTCGCAGCCCTACATCATAAACAACAACATAATGTGATGGATGACTTTTGATAATTTGTTAAATTTTACTACTTTGATACAAAAATATATATCAATTTAACATTCCATCTTAATGAGATGGCGCAACATAGAGACACGTGGAGAGATTTGGGGGAGGTCTTTGCCCAGCAGTGGGACAGCATAGACTAAATAAAAAAAAAACCATCTAAATAATAAATTATTTTTTTTTTAAAGTAAAATGTAACAAATTATCAAAAGTCACGTCCTGGCCGCAGATGTGTGCTTTGGCATACCCACTGCCCCGGCATTATGGCGTTCCGCAGGAACACTCCCAGGTTTTTAGTGGGTATCCCCGCCGCGCCTATCTTCGGCAGGGGAGTCCCACATACCGCCCCGCGCCACCCGGCGTGGGGTGATGATGCGTTACGCATTTTTCCTGGGTCAAAAAAAAGAAAAAGGCTGCCCGGTCCTGCGAGGTTGCTGGTGTTTTAAAAGTAACCCTGTATTCCGTGTATAATTATGTACCTACAACTTATAATCGCATATATTTGTTCAGAAAAGTTTCAAGATAAGCTCACCGCGGTTACGGTACACGTGTTTTGGGAGCGATTTAATTCAAGAAGGCAATTTCATAAGAAATTTCTAAAGTTTGTTTTGTAATGACGCTTGTTGACGGCTCTCTGTTTTGTTATTAGATTTTGAATGTGGATAACTTGAACAAACATGTTATAATAATGAGACGAAACAATTTTAATATAATCTTTGTCAAAAGTGCTTACAAAGATAATATAATATTTGAGAGAATTCGCGCACAGTTTTGGCGGAAATTAAATGAGACATATAAGTATGTAAGTATTATAATATATTAAGTACTCTATATGCTGGGCTGGAGTGTTATGTGATAATATGAAAATGACTTTAATGATGGATGTAGTTTTTTTTTTGTATTTACAAAATGTAATAACATAATTTTAAAAGTGGTCATAAAGATCAACTCGTACCGTTCGCGGTAGAAAAGTGCCTATAATTTTGAAAACACAAAAAAGTTCAATTCAATTATATTATAGGCTTTTGAAGCGGTGGTGGCCAAAGGGTTACGCGGTGCGGATGCAAATCTGGACCACCGAGTTTGAATCACGGCCCCGCACCAATGACTTTAATTAGAATTAATGTGCGGTTTTTCTAGTCGGTACTGGTGGTATGCGGTATGCATCGACCGGTGTTAGTTACCACCTACGGGACAAAACCGTATCGTCAAGCAGTCATTGTGACCGTGCTCCGGCATGATGTTCAATTAAGCCAGGGGGATTTATGTCGCCGCGGATGATTGCTTTGGCCTACCCGCTGCCATTATGGCGTCCCGCAGGAACACCCCCAGGTTTTTAGTGGGTATTCCCGCCGCTCCCATCTTTGGCGGGGGAATCCCATATACCGCCCCGCGCCCCCCGGCGTGGGGTGATGATGCGTAACGCATTTTTCCTGGGTCAAAAAAAATCTTCCTTCTAGGTATAGTCTGCTCTCATCTTCGGCTGCATCGTCGCTTAAAGGCTTACCTATAATGAACAAAAAAAGGCTAGAATAGCATAGTAGGCTAATTTAGTGGATACAGACGCTGAGTAGTCTCATTTTGTTGCAAAATAATAGTTTATTCAGTATAAAATATAGTTATTACAAACAACAGCCGACTAAGCCCTTCGCACGCTAGCCCTATTAACTACTTTCCGCTAAAGTAACGGTTGCTATCTGTTTTCATGAGCTCCGTCTGTCTACATTAAGTTTGTCTATTACTTGTTTGACTATTTAGGATAATATTTGCTTAGGGAAGCTAATGGTTGAGTGAGTTTTAAAACAAATGATTCAGACCAAGTCCAGTCAACATAGACACTTCTAATTTTAGAAGATGCTTTTTTGTGTGGATATGTATTGCTTACCTCTTTACGCTTAAACGACTCAACTGATTGAAATCAAATTTGGAATATTGGAAGCTAGACCTTAGAATGACCTAAAATGTAATCAATTATAACATCTTATAATATGTATACTCATGTTTTATGAATAAATTTCATTTCATTTCAATAACAAACAGGTTTCTTATCAGTAGGTAAAACTGCTGAGCACAGCTAGTGGAAAATATTTAAACTTGTTTTTTATTCATAAACTATTAGGTTATCTCGCGTTATGTTAAGCGACTATTCAGCTATAGATAGTAGCAGACTAAAACTTTAATAATAATAAATAAATAATAAATTCATTTATTTCAGGCAATAGTACACTGCCACAGACGCAGTGTACCAGAGGCCCATATCATATATACCTTACAGACTAACATACATAAAATTTTATAAACTTAAAAACTAGGTCACACGTAGCGCCGGTGACGTGTTGCGCGCAGAGTCAGCAGGAAGTCGACCTCGAAATTTCCGAAACACGACTCCCTGCGGCCAGAAGTCCTCCTTCATGAAGGTCGGCAGACGGCTGGTCGGAACCCTAACCACGAAGGAATTAAAATTCGTTAATAAAACATCCGGTTTTCTCTAGATATCGTAGTGACCAGGTCACGAGAACCGACCAAGTTAATCCATCATTTTGTCAGTTTCAACGTCGTCCCTCGTAATCCTACATATTGTAAACAATGAATATTTGAGTGGAGATATTGCTCTGCGTTAACAAGTAAGCTAATTATAAAAGGTAATTTGTTTAGGGAGCTCGGTGTAACGTATCGAACGTTTGAGGTTTAATATTAATGCTTTGATCATAAATTTACTTTGTTTTAAATGAATATTTTGCGAGTAATTTATTAAAATTATTTATTTTACACGTATGTTGTATATGACAGCATTTATTTCTTTTCATAAAAATACCCACTTAATTATACCTTAGTGCACAGATAAAATAATAAACAGGTAGGGGAATTATCTCTTAACATTTTGTTCATACCTGACTTTAGGCAGTGATCAGCTACACCTAGGTTTTACCGACTCAAACAGGCAAAAATTAATTGTAGCTGCACTTCGGAGTTTAGCCGAAACAACCCTGACAAACAACCCTGATGTAATTATTCTTGCTTCAGTTTGATGTTCACTGCGCAAAGTCCAATGGTTCCTACTTCAAGCTGAAAATGTTCCTTTTATTTCAGATGAAAGCGTGGACAGCGCACGAGCAGGACACGACGCTGTCCTGCTGTCGCACGTTGCACGTCAAACATGCGGCGTATGTCAGCGCGCTCTATACATTGGTAAGTTATAGGTATTAATCTGTCTTTAAACATATAAAAAAAAAAAAAAAAAAAAAAAATATATATATATAATAAACTATCTGTGTCCAGTGGTTTTTACCAGTGTACTGTACTGTACAGTGCCTATGTGTTCAGGGTCTAAGCTATCTACCAAATTTCAGCTCAATCGGTCCTCCCGTTTAGGCGTGAAAGAGTAACAAACATACATTCAGACATCCATACCTTCTCACAAACATTCACGTTTTATAATATTAATAGTAAGATTATTCTGCGTCACGGTAGTTTGTCAAGGTTTTTGGCATACTCGCGTGTTAAGGATTAAAGCACATAAAAAGTGTAAGGAAAAATTACTAACTTCTCCTTATTTTATCTGTGTGGCTGTATTTCTTTATTTTTATGTGCTCCACTAATGTCCTTCCGTTGACAAGTATTCGAAAGTAAATTCAATTCATCATACCAAAGAAAACTCAGATTTTATATATCTAAGCTACATTATAACACTTTAAACTTTCGCGATTTGAGCTCATGTTAATTTTATAAATCGGAATTTATCGCGTAATTATTTTAATGTTAGTTTTGCAAAAACATTAAAGAATCAACGAAGAAGTCGAAGACAGTTTTCTCGTGACCACTCCTCATGTAACTGAGCCGAAACGTTGAGGTTGTTTAATAATTTCTAGCCGCGAGGACCTATTATTGGCTTTTTGTTACTATTGTAAGTTTTTTATAATTTTGTTTGTAAGCTGTTGGTCTTCCTAAGATGTATTAAATAAATAAATAAATAATGTTTTTGTAAAACTAACAAAAATAATTACGCAATAAGTCTAATCTACATTTTAAGAGAGAATCCAACTAAAATAAATGATAAAATTAGGCTTTGAATGAAGAATGAGTTGAAATTCACGCAACGTACCGTAAAATATGTACCTCTATTCTATATTCTCTTTACATTCCTCGAACAAAACATTAAATTTATTACCTTTAAGGAACAATGCGAATCAGCTTGCGAAACCTCTACGAAATCTAAAAATAGGTAACAATATAACAAGATCTATAAAATCCTGTGAATTTCATGTATGTCCCTGATTCGCAGGCGCCGAGTCTAAAAAGCGGATTTATTCCCGAAAAAACATAGGTTGATACTCGTAAAACGAGATATTGACGTGTTCCCGAATTTACGGGAGGCTAAGATGCTTTCTACGAAATATTTCCTGTCGCTTTTAGATTTCTTTTTTTGCACAAATTACTTCTTAACGTAAGATTGGTCAGCAAGGGACTTTGTATTACCTCTAGAATCGGTTTAGACATTAACAGTAAATACTAACACTTTCGGGTTAAAGATCATTTATTTCTCATAAAGAATTAACAATTCACTTACATGAGAAAAATACAAATTATGTTTAAGTTAAATTTTAGGGCTTATAGTGCTAATAACACTTAATAGTAACGTACTTACAACTTTTATAAAAAAAATATATAATTATGTTACGTAGGTACCTACAAATTTTCTGCAAAACATAAATATACGAGTTTATAATATATATTGGTTGTATATCAAAACACAAATGAAGGTAAATAAAATAAGTAATGCTCCACAATAATAATTATTACTTAGAGTAGGTAGCTCGAGCGTGGCCAGCGATCCAAGTCTCGCGTACACTGATTTAAGTAAGCATCTGAACTCAGTTGGATGTGGCATTATAATTTTGCATTTAAGTATCTTAGTAAACGTTATTCTTATTTATTTAAAAAAACTATATACCTATTATTTCATTTTCTGTAACTTGAATCTTTGCCTTTAATTTTTATATAATATTATATAAGTACTTTGATTAATTTAGATGCAGATATCACAAATAGTCCTGCAGTTCAAAATCAAAACGATTTACGAAATGCAACTTATTTTTTCTCCGACACTTTTTTTTTGTCAGTGTCTAGAAAAGATCGCAACTGGCAATAAGACCGTTGTGTATACTTTTTAATTATTAAATTTAGTTTAAGTTCTATAATACCACACTTTCGCGATTTGAACTAGTTTAAGTTCCATTTGAAAGTTTATTATCATTGTCAATCCTATACCTTATTTATTCACCGGTCGTTTGGCATCGGAAACGCCTTACACTGCTATGTTCTATTTGAGAAACCGCTGAATTTAGCGTTAAAATTTTATAAAAGCTTGAATCCACCACATAAGTGTTACATGTGGGACAGCTTAGCCGGTTGAATAAATTGTTCCTGTTTTGAATAAAAATGTCGTTATTTAAGCGCTGTAATTACAGTAGTAATACCGTGTTATATACGTAACATATAAATAAATACAAATTAGCATAGATAAGCATATTATGGACTACTTTTAAATTGCATGTCATTTTAATGGATGGGGATTATTTTGGCTCACAGGTGTAATTTTAAAATGTTTTCTCTCTAATTATGTGTACATATTATTCTATGTTATGCGAAAGTTTGAGTTGATTTACAAGCGATTGTGGATGTTTGAAACTTCTGCAAACACTATAGTTTTTTAAAACCGTCCCTAAAAAAACAAACCGCCTATAAATCATGGACTGAGGCACTCGTTAGTCACGATCCCAACATCACTGCCTTGAAGAAAAAGCTTAACAGCGAATCTAGGTCCAGTAAGAGGGTTACTGCTAAAGCCCGAGATGCCCATATAAGCCGAATTGGCGATCAACTCGCCGGATTCCCTACCGGGAGCCGAGCCTTTTGGTCTCTCGCCAAGGCTGCTGAGGGTAACTTTTGCAAGTCTGCTCTTCCCGCTATGCGTAGGCCGGATGATTCTCTGGCCCATAGCGCTAAAGAAAAGGCCGATCTCCTCGGCTCTATCTTTGCCTCTAACTCGACTATCGACGACGGGGGTGCCACACCGCCTACTATCCCGCGGTGTGAGAGTTCCATGCCAGAAGTACGTTTCACTCAGAAAGCTGTACGGAAGGAACTTTTATCCCTTGACGTGCGGAAAGCGAGTGGGCCGGATAATATTCCCGCTATTGTCTTAAAAACATGTGCTCCCGAGTTGGCCCCTGTCCTTACGCGTCTTTTCCTGCACTCCTACACAAATAGAAGAGTACCTAATTCTTGGAGGACAGCCCTTGTTCACCCCATCCCTAAGAAAGGTGACCGCTCTGACCCAGCTAACTACCGACCCATTGCCATTACCTCCCTGCTCTGTAAGGTGATGGAGCGAGTTATAAACACTCAGATCCTTAGGTACCTGGAGGATCACCAGCTGATTAGCGATCGCCAGTATGGCTTTCGCCACGGCCGATCGGCTGGTGATCTTCTTGTTTACCTCACTCACCGCTGGGCTGAAGCCGTAGAGAGTAAGGGTGAGGCACTCGCAGTTAGTCTGGACATCGCTAAGGCCTTTGATCGGGTGTGGCATCGGGCACTACTCTCCAAGCTACCTTCTTATGGTATTCCCGAGGGGTTGTGCGAATGGGTCGCTAGCTTCCTATCGGATCGAAGCATTAAGGTCGTTGTCGACGGGCAATGCTCCGACAGTAAGCCGATTAACGCTGGTGTCCCTCAGGGCTCAGTGTTGTCGCCGACACTGTTCATCTTGCACATCAATGATATGCTACAAACTAGTGGTATGCATTGCTATGCGGATGACAGTACTGGTGACGCACAGTATTGCGGTCGCATCAATGCCCCCCGTGCCGAAATGGAGGAATGCAGGAACAAACTGGTGTCTGACGTTGAAGATTCCCTGGAACAGGTCTCGGATTGGGGATCTCTGAACCTGGTCCAGTTCAACGCAGCTAAGACACAAGTTTGCGCGTTTACCGCTAAAAAGTCCCTTTTGTTGACGCGCCACGATTTCAGGACACTCCTCTCAAGGTCTCGGATAGCATAAGAATTCTGGGTGTTGACATTTCTGCTAATGTTCAGTTCCGTGGTCACATTGCAGGTAAGGCCAAGCTCGCTTCCAAAAAACTTGGAGTGCTCAATAAGGCGAAGCGGTACTTTACGTCGAGACAGAGACTACTTCTTTACCTAGCCCAATTCAGACCCCACGTAGAGTACTGCTCCCATCTCTGGAATGGAGCACCCAAGTATCAGCTTGACCCTCTTGATGCATTACAGCGTAGAGCTGTCAGAATTGTTAACGACCCCAAGCTTACCGAACACCTAGAACCGCTCAGCTTTCGTAGGGACGTTGGATCCCTCTGCATCTTATATCGCCTATACAATGGGGAGTGTTCCGATGAATTATTCGACCTAATCCCGGCGTCGCGCTTTTATCACCGCACGAGCCAACACCGCTCTAAAGCCCATCCACACATTATTGATGCTTGGCATTCGCGCACTGTGCGATTTAGTCGCTCTTTCTTGCCGTACACCTGCAAAATGTGGAATGAGCTTCCGCCTGCGGTATTTCCGTTGAGCTTCAACATGGGACTCTTCAAAAGGCAAGTGAATAGAGTCTTGAAAGGTAGGCAACGTACCAGCGGTACCCCCGGTATTGCAGGTATCCATAGGCGACGGTGCCACTTACCATCAGGTGGGCCGTCTGCTTATTTGTCACCTATTACACTAAAAAAAAAAAAAAAACCTGGATTTTTTAGAGACTCTTTTTATTATACGTGCATGTGTATATTATGTATGCATGACACAAAAAAAAATACGAGACACTAGAAGAGGAAATAGAATAAAACAGAGAGAATAAATTAGGAGTAATGGCTTAACAAACACTGATGAAATACAATCCAAACGAGAACCTTTTTGCTGTCGTTTAATTCATAATTATATTTCAGTAGGTATTTATTTGCGCATAAGTATTTGCGCTGAAATTTTCCAAATTGATAAAAAACATTGAGTGAATGCGCTTCATTAAATTCGAGCAATTAAAAGCAACATCTGGCTTGGCTCGGATTGCAACATATTAACTTTATATTCGAAATGAAAGCCAACCAAGTACCGATGGCAGACAGTGAAATGCGGTCCCTGCAGAACATTATAAAATGACTGCAAAATAAACTCTGCAACGATGATATTGTATCCCTAGATGTACCGTCTTAAAACCAGGTTTGGAAATTTGTGGCAACCCTACTGGTCCGCCATTTTGATTATTTGGCAAAATCGCGGCCAACAACGAAACCTATAGATATAAATCGATAGCTGGACTGGTATGCCATGCTCCATACAAAATCTTTAAAAAAACCCTTTTACGGCAATACTTATTTTCTTTTATTATGTAAACGCATATAGACAAATGAAGTTGGTATCTTTAAAAAAGATTTATCTTACAAATTATATATTTTATACCGATTTTACAAAACCAGGTTCCCAGTATATTGATTTCATTGTTAAGGAACATTTAAATCAGGTCGGTGGACTCAAGCACCTCATGTTTTATTTCAGCTGCAGAGATACTAGTCGAAAGTGCTACTCTACTAAACTAACCCATTTCTGAATAATAAAACGAAGACTATAATATGCTGTATGAAAAGTAAAACTCGCTTTTTCCTCTTAACTCTCTTTTTGTTAGGCCATGAGCCTTCACGTGACATCTTGGGTTTTGTAAATCAATGCTCAGCATAATAGTGGTGGGAAAAATGCTGGAGCTATTTCACATGCAAGTGGATGCTTGGTGAGAGCGGCAATAACGTGTGTATTAAACATCTACATAGGAATGGTATATTAAATGACGCACAGGCATTCGTCATCTTCTGTGGAATATTTATTTAAATTTTGTGCCTGTTTTAATGCAAAAATAAGTGAGGCGAGCTTTTTCTCTATGGGCGAGCTTTAGGATTGCCTGATGTCAGAGCAGGTGAGTAATTCGTTTCAATATCGTTCACAGGACTATGCTTTTCACCGTGAAGAATAAAAATCTCAAAACGCAACATTTAGAAAGTCAAGATACTTTTTAGACACCTAAAAAATCTTCGCGAAGATCATGTTTCTGTGGTTTACATTTTACCTCTATTATACGTCGAAATAAACAAGCATAAAAAGTGTCAAGACGAATCAAATGAGACCTAAACGTCGTAAAAATCATAAAAACATAAAAGAGGGATTTATCCCGCCTCCTAAGTTTAGTCTGCTACTATCTACAGCCGTATCGTTGCTTAACATCAAGTCAAAGGCTTACCTACGAGATAATGAATTTAAAAAAACGCGAAAGATTTCTTTCAAATTTTCTTTACAGGTCAACTGGTAGAAAATGCTACTTTAGCTAATGCTAACTTAATAGTTAGCCCTAGCGTTGTGCTGATTAATAAAATTATAAAATAAAGATAAGTATATAATACCAAAAACATGTATTGTAAATGTGTTTGTGTGTGTGTGTATTTACCGGGGGTAGACTTCCTTTGCAGGAGGTCGACTACGTGGGTATCCCAACAATGCCAGTTATTCTACCGCCTGAGCAGTGATGTGCAAACATTACTGTGCATCGGTAGAAGGGCACTGTAGCTAGTGAAATTGCTGGGCTAAAGAGTCTTAACATCTTGTGACTCTCAGGTAAGAAGCGTTAGCGCAGTGCACCCAGAATTTTACCTTTGTAAACTGTGCTAATTATGGACTACGTTATCTCTTACCATCAGGAGAGCGTCTTGCTCGTCTTCTTACTTCGTTGTATAAAAAAATATATATATTTCTGAGAAGTTATGTAGATTCACGCAATAGAGATGAGCAGTTTAATATTAGTTCGGCTAATGGGGCCTTTATCACATCGAGTGTGGGCGTACATCTGAGGAATGATTACGCGTGTCCCCCTCCTAAATTCTAACGATGATTTGTCACGATCCCTTCACTGGGACTAATGACACGTTGCCTTCTAACCACTTTAGGCCTGTATTATACTACTACTATCGTATTTCTATATTAGATTCTGTCATAGGCGGATTTAGGGGGGGGCCAGGGGGCCAAGGCCCCCCCCAGAATCATTGTAGAGTTACGAATTTTGCACATATTTCATGGTAAAGATTGTATTTTTTTCTCGGCGCTCGCAGCAAGCTGCTCGCGCATATATTATTAAGGATGTTTTATCTTTCTAACTGCTCAAAGCGAACTAAACACACACTTTACGTAGTAAAAATTATAATATTTTTGGTCGTCTGCACCTTGGCCCCCCCCAGAACCAAATCCTGGATCCGCCTATGGATACTGTATACGTATAGATAAATAGATAGATTAATACTTTATTGTACACCACACAAAAAGAAATACATTACTCCACAGCAAACAGCAGCAGTACAAGCAACGGTATTATCGCAACATTTCGATTCCTCCAATCAACCAATAGAATGGTAAACAACCACGGTATTGGGACTCACGAAGGTAACAAATTCAGTACCTAAAAGTACATACATTACATTATAATCACGCCTGGTTCTCATTGGGGTAGACAGAGACTATTTCCCTATATTTGGTACGATCCTGCCACACCTCTTTCGCTTCCTCAACTTTCATAACATTCTTCATGCAGGCGCGCCGGTTCTTGGTACTCTTGACCTGACCTTTCCTTAGAACGACATTTATCTGGTCAAGCAAAGTACGCGTAGGTCGACCAATTGCGGCAAAAAGCGTACCTAAAAGTACCTACCTAAAATCTTACTAATCTTATCTACTAATATTATAAACGTGACAGTTTGTAAGAATGTATGGATGTATGGATGTCTGGATGTAGGTATGTTTGTTACTCTTTCACGCCTAAACAGGTGAACCGATTGAGCTGAAATTTGGTATAGAGATAACTTTGACCTTGGAATAACACGTAGGCTACAGCGGGTAAAACCGCTGGGTGCAGCTAGTTATACATAAACACAACTTATTTTCACCTTCAAAGTAACTAAAAGCTTATCTCAGTATTATGTTTTAGTACAGATAACAATTTAATATTATAGCTTCATATCATATTCATATTAGTATTCACACATCAGGCTCGGCGTGATCTTACTAATTGTTTGAAGGTCGTCTGTAATCAATCTTCAGAGCTGTGTCACGCAAATCTGATGAGAAATTGGAATATATAGGTCATAGGTATAGTTGAACTTTGGGATTTGGGGATAAGTTATTAAACAACTTAATAGCAACATACATAACATAGTAGCATAGTTCACTAATTTTTATTTATATACAGTAGTATACTAAAAATAACTACAACATGTATAAATATAATAGATTTATTTAGAAGAAAAACATAAATTAAAATACCTTAACCGTCCGTAACGTACCGTCTAAAACTTAAAAATACTCAGAAATCATATTATCTAAAACTAAATTATAAAAACTAAACTAAATCTAAAAAGGGCCCCCGCGGCATCGTGCCCAAAACGCTGGCAGCATTACCTCTCTGGATAGCAATACTGATACGCTGTCCGAGGTAGCTGCCAGCACTTTGGTCACCGGTCGCTGTATAAATTAGTTGCCAGTTCATATTATGTACTCACCTCCAATAATTAGTGTTCATGTTTATCTTATATCAGGTCACCACAGCACGGGCCTTGTGCCTAGTGTGGGGCCACTGTACTCTTTTGTAATTTGAAAACTTTTTTGGCAAATAAATGAAAAATGAAATGAAAATGCTATATGACTAGCTGCTCACGCAGTTTTACCCGCTGTATAGCCTATGTGTTATTCCAGGGATTATCCTAGCTCTATACCAAATTTCAGCTCAATCAATCCACCCGTTTACGCGTAAAGAAGTAACAAACATATAAGTACACACTCTTACACAGTCACACACTCACAACCTTTCGTATTTATAATATTTGTGTGGTTTGATCACTTATATCATGTATCTTATGTACTTTATCTATGCCTCATATTGAGTCTAGCTTTGCGCATTGGTTGTACTCATAGTATTCTGATCTGTGGATGTACTCAATATTTTTTTTGTAAAAATGGGTCAATCGTTTTTAAAATATTATGAAAAGTAAAACGTACGTTTGGCAAAGCGAATTTGAAGTCGGTTTTTTTTTTAATATTTTTAGTATTTAAATATCACTCATACCTACTCAAAATGTTGCGAGTTTTTATTTTATTTATGTTAATATGCTTCAAAATAATATGTTGTAATTATAATATTATATTTTCTTTGTCTGTTCTTGTAGTCACAAAATATTGTAAAATGCTGCAGGCGTTTTCTTTGAAGCGGCCTAAATTGTTGGGCATGAGTTTTGTGAAATGTCGTCTAGTAAAGAACCCGATTATTTCTCTATTCTAAAATGTATTTTTATTTATTTATTATAGGTTAGATGATAGCAGACTAAACTTAAAAGGTGGGATAAATCCAAATTCTCAAGTTTTAGTAATTACAATCAGATGAACGTAGAAGACATTGGAATATCATTTCGGCCAATTTTGAGCGGGTAAAACCGCCAGGCAAATTAAGTTAATAATAATAGAAATTTTAAAGCTCACATTATAATATGTTATAAGTATAAAAATACATATTTGCTGTTTAAGTAATAAATCGATTTAGCTGAGCTTTATGTTACATTATCTAGAATATATGTACGTATTTAGATAAACTGACATTCAAAACACGCGTAACCAATTCTGATTTTTTTTTTGAAAATTCTGAGGCGCTAGTGACGAATTTCAGACAATTTTTACAGACTTGTCAATCAAAAACGGTTGCAAAAACAAATATTCGGTTTCCTTTTCTATCTTCCTAGAGATCCGTAAGAGATTATTTTTGTCTTGTTAGACTTTGTTCATTACTCTATAATATGTAAATCTATGGTATTAATTAAAAATTGCTGGTGCCCAGCAAAGTCAAGGACGCAAGCAAGAATTTTTTAAATAAACAGAGTAATTTTTCATTGCAAGACGAAGCGAAATCGTTTGTAGAGCATTCTAAAAATAAAAAGATTCCAAAGCCTTTTGAGGAATTTTCTTTTTCACAGCTATCAGTCACAATGAATTATATTATTATTATTGTTTATGTTCCCGAATTTTCATTTATTTTGATGGATGACACGCGTTGGTGTGGTTAGCGCTGATTTTCGGTGAGACGGTAAGAAAATTGCGAATTTTATTATTAAATTTTATGTGATTAATATTTATTACACAGTAAGTTTACGATTGCAAATATAACGTAACGATAACTAAATTTCAAGTATTTTTTTTTTTTTAAACGACTTTCTGAAAATTTTTAATACATTAAAGAGGTTTAATTTTACAATTTAGTTTTTTTTTTATTAGTTACAATAGAACTCTCTTATTCATAAAAACATGGACTATTTTTATGGAGTGGCTTTTAAAAGAATTGCTTTTTATACCTAGGCAGATATTATCAAAAGTTTTAAAAAGATTTTTGTTTAAAAATTTTATATTTTATATTGAACAATACCTAAGTTAGACACATACATGTATTCGAAAGAGAAAAAATATCTAAGTAAAGGTAACTTTTGGTTTAATCTCGAGATACAATTGAATATTATCACGGGAATAATTACAACACAGAATTCGTGTGTTTTGCAGACAAAGTGTTAATCTAATCTAATCAGAGGACTAAGCAAACATTATAAATAGCTTCTTGGGGAATAAATGAGAAAACATTTTTAAAAGGACATTTTAAGTCATCCTTTTTTAACCTCCGACGCAAAAACGACGGGGTGTTATAAGTTGGACGTGTCTGTGTGTGTGTGTGTGCCTGTCTGTGGCATCGTAGCTCCCGAACGGATAAACGGATTTTTATTTAGTTTTTTTGTTTGAAAGTAGAGTTAGTGGAGAGTGTTCTTGGCCATGTTTGGTGGAAATCATGGTTCAAGATGGCCGCCGCTACAAAATAGCGAATTACTTTTTTGTTCCACAACCCCCTCAATATGGGTATCAAATGAAAGGGCTTAACTAGTAAAATACAACGCACTATAATAAATGTAAAATCCAAGATGGCCGCCACCACAAAATGGTGATTTAAATATAGCGTTAGGGGTTTTTAAAATTTTTAATTTAATTCACCTGTTTCTATGCGAGTCAGTTCATAATTTCTGTTACAGTTTTTTCGAAAGGTCCATCGTCTGTAATATACAAGCCAAAGGCCTAAGACGATATAAAACACTAGCTTAACTAAAGACTTTTTGCAATCACAAATTTTATCTCTTTCTTAATTAAGGCAGTAATTATTAGATAATAATAAATAATAATCCATACATATAATAAGAATGGAAATTTCTCCCCATTCATTGTGATCCTTCACTAAGATGAATCGTGAAAATACGCATATGAACAAAACGACGCGAAAAAGTCGCTTGCGCGATCTAATTCGTAAAACATTTTGTCAATTTTTCCAAGGGAAACGTAAAATAAAATGATAAAATAAACAATAATCATTTATATCGGACACATTGCCCCTAATTTACATCAAAAATTCTAAATAAAAGTAATAGAATATAAAGTAAACTCAATTCAAAAAAATATGGTGCGACAAACTGCGACAAACTAAAAATACGCCATCTATCGATGTAACTGTAAACGAAACCTTTAATTTGGGCTAAATTTGTAAATAGTTTGTGTCACTGGTGTGGTTAAACAACACCACCGATTTGAATAAAATTTTCACTAATACGTTGCAGTTTTCTCTACTTGAACCTTAGTCTTGGTTTTAGTCAAATCGGTTCATAAATAAAAGAGTTATATCAATCTAAAGATTCGCATATAAAATGCTAATAAACAAGAAAGGTAGTCATAGGAACCGCGTAATCAAAAGACAAAACCTCATCGAGTTTGGGCTCATTTTATTCGTCTTGACGAGTACTTTGATACTATATAGTAACCAGGGTCCGATGACGGAGCTGGAAAGTGGCCATAGGAACTCCGTGATTAAAAGAAAAAACCCCATCGAGTTTGGGCTCATTTGATTCGTCTTGACGAGTACTTTTAAGCTATATAGTAGCCAGGGTCTGTACATAGGTAGGTATCATTTTGCACCTTATTTTTAATTTCTAAACCATGTAAAATCATCAGGAAACAAATTAGAATTCATTTAAATTAGTAAATGTAACTTATTTCTGATATGAATCAGCGCCAGCGGAAAATAATGGAACTAATCTAATGTGCGCATGATGCGTGTAAATATCAGTAATAAATATCTTTTTGCTGCTTATTTTTAATTTCTAAAACATGTAAAATCATCTGAAGATAAATAGAAAAATTCATTTAAAGTTCATTGTAAAAGTAAATTATTTTTCATACAAGCTAGCGCCACGGAAAATAATGGAACTAATGTCCTAAGAAAAAGAAATATCGTTTATTCTGCAAACAGTTTTAGAAAAGAAGTCCCGCGTAACCTAGCGGAACTAAATAATAGATTTATAATTACTGTGAATACTTCATTTATTTATTTTTTTATTTGTTAGATTAATTAAATATTATGTACCTATTTAATTGAGAAATTAGTAGGCGAGATAGGCGAATTTAGGGGGGGGGGGGGGGGGGGGGCAGGGGGCCAAGGCCCCCCCAGAATCATTGTAGAGTTACGAATTTCGCACATATTTCATGGTAAAGATTAAATTTTTTTTTCGGCGCTCGCAGCCAGCTGCTCGCGCACTTATTGTAATGGATGTTTAAACTTCCTAACCGCTCAGAGCGAGCTAACTAAAATTATAATAAGGCGAATTTGTATTTTAGTCGAATTTCGTCGTTACACGGTCTTTTATATTATTATTATTCTACTTTTAATACCTAATATTAAAAAAGAAAGGATTTAACGTTATTTCGACGGGTATGAGATATCTTAATAATATCTGAAATTTGATAGATATATTATAATAAATAGTTTGAGTACGTAGGTATATGATAGTTTCATTTCAGAAAATTTCATTTTAGTTTTTTTTTATACAACGATGTAAGAAGATGAGCAAGATGCTCTTCTGATGGTAAAAGATAACGCTCGGATTTAACGAAGGTTAATTTCTGGGTGCACTGCTGAGTCATAAAATGTTAAGATTCTTCAGCCCAGTAATTTCACTAGCCACAGTGCCCTCCTACCGAAGCACAGTAATGTCTGCACATCACTGTTCAGGCGGCAGAATAACTGACACTGTTGGGGTACTAGCCGACCTCCTGCAGAGGAAGTCTACCCACGGTAAAGAGATCACCATTAAATGACGCGGAAAAGAGTCAAGAGTAAGTGTACGGAATCAAGCTGTTATTATTCCGTATTTTTATTAGTTTTTCTGATTTTAATGATAATTTGATATAATTTTGTTTACTGTATTTAATCTTGATGTACTATATGTGTAAGTGGTAATTTATTGCCGCTCTAATTTGTACTGTGGTATAGGTATAACGATAGTTCTGGGACTTATCCCAGGACGTCTCTGAAATCTAAGTATTATTCACAAAAAATGTTTCATAATATTATTTACTAGCTTATGCTTGCGGCTTTGCCCGCACGGCAAAATCCTTTCTTAGCAGTGGTCTACGTCATGAAACCTTTCTATGTTCCAAATTTCAACCCAATCCATCTAGCGGTTGAGGCTGTACGTTATACAGATACATCAGTCACTAGCTTATTCTCATGGCTTTGCCCGCATGGACGGGTTACGTTTCATAATACCTACGGTCGTTTCAACTACGGTCGATATAACTACGGTCGATTCGCATAAGTTCATTTCACATATTGGACGACTCGCTTACAGTGCAACTCGCCTGCGGTTGATTAAACTATGGGCATGTGAACTAATGGGCGATTCGGCCAATGTTCATTTGATATATTGGTTAATTCAACTATGGACGACTCACCTACGGTTTATAAATTCTTTGCTAAGCGTGTTTTTAGTACAGTATTCAGGGCAAACCGAAATCTGTTGGTTAGGTTAGGTTTGAACAGTGACCACAATGCGCGAGCCGAGCGAGCGAAGCGAGCGTGCCGCGGCAGCGGCCGGCGAAGCGCCAGATATTTTTCTTATTACTGAATTATTTATCCTGTGTCATGGCATCTTCAGGCATTTTGGCATCTTCTTTCATCTACCTCATCATGGCAAAGTGGCATAATAAGCTGTCTGCGCACCTACAGATAGAAATCATTCAGGTATCAAAAACAACACGTTTCTGAATTCTGTACTATAAACAAGTATTTTTTAGCTGTCATACCTGACTAGCAGCCAGAAACATGGTCTAAAAATACGTGAAACGTCCGTTAGTTCGGTCAAAAATAGGCAAATCGTCCAATAGTTTAATCAACTATAGCTCAATCGACCGTAGCTGAGTTAACCGTAGGCGAATCGTCCAATATTGATTTCAACCAATAGTTATTATGAACGTAGGCGAAACGTCCAATAGACATTTTGAATAGTAGGTGATTCGATCGTAGTTACATATTGGCAAGGTTTGCCAGCCTTTACTAATTCTACGCCCATTAAGTCGCAGAAAACCCGTGAATTGAATCCCTCTTTTCCGTGGAATTGGAAATCGAATTAAATGGTCTGCATCAAATTCATTAATATATGAATAATTTACTGTCACGCGCTACGCAGTGCGCGCGGGTCAGCTAGTAATAAATATTTCAGGACGTTTCACACAGCGCCACCTAACCCCAAACTAAGCAACTTAATGCTTGTAATATGGTGGTTAGGATAACGGATATAATACTTATATACTTTTCTTTTGTAAATACATACTTATAATAGATATTGAAAAACCACCCAGACCAGAAACAAATACCTGTGGATCACACAAACATTTGTCCCATGCGGGAATCGAACCCACAACCTTCTGCGTTGCAGGCGGGTATTAGCCCACCGCGCCACAGAGGTCGTCCAGATAAGATCAGAAAACTCTTCACCACAATTCAAAAGAACTCTTCTTCTACTTTTCTTTTTGAGTAACTGGTGAGTTGTAAGTCTAATTCAAATACTTTTGTGTTAAAAACACTTCACTAACATAAATTTTACTTCGCCCCATGATTATGAAAAGCGTCCGTATTTTAGCTACATTCATAATATCATTATTGTGGCGCTGTACCTCGCCTTTTCTCGTAAGAAAACATTGTAGGTGAAATCAGTAGGGTAAGAACAATGGGTCCCGGCCCCTCTTTATTTTAGCATATTGTTCGACCCACGCCGGTCGTCTTCACGGTCTGAACAAACAGATAGGTTTCCGGACGAAGTTTTTCTCTTAAGTTCTATTATATGGATCCTAAAATAGCATACTTCAGGGCAAGTGAAATGATGGCATGAGACGTTGAGATGTTCAAAGATAATGATTGGAAAAGCTTAAGAGAGTTCAATGTCAGTCATTCAAAGTTACTACTAAAATTTAAAAGACGATTTACGAGCTTTTTCCTTGCGTGCGATTTCAAAAACATGAATTCGTACAATTAACTTTTTGAAAATGTTTCTCGTTAAAGCTCTAGATATTATGTACCTAATATTTTTTACTAACAATTTATAAAATTTGCTACAAATTGTGAAAAAGTAATACAACAATAAATATTATCCAATATTCTCTTACGTTATGCATATAACTGCTGTGTTTAATTCACTAATTGACTGTAGCGTCCGTGGCCCAGTGGTCATACGTCCGGCTTTTAATCCGGAAACCCTGGTTTCAAATCTCAGTGTGTGGCAAAAAGTTCGCCTGAACGCTACCGTGTTTCGGAAGGCATGCAAAATGTGGGTCCCGGCTGTTTCCTATAAGATATGTATGACAGCGGTAGTGCGACCAATACTCACGTATGCCTCCGCTGTATGGTGCAACAAAGCCAACCAAACAACAGCGCAAAACAAATTAGATAGTCTACAACGAATGGCATGCATCATGACAACTGGTGCTATGTCAACCACACCGGGAGCTGCCCTAAATGCCCTGCTTAACCTACCGCCTCTGCATCTATATATACAGAAAGAAGCGAAGCAGTGCATTTATAGGATAAGCAACCAATCTAAGTTGAGATGGAAGTCACGAACACTGATAAAACTAAATGACTCAGTGTTCAACAATAGTACACTCAACATGCCAACAGACGAAATGGCAACAGAAATAAAATTTACTCAACTATTTTCTGTAAACATCCCTTGCAGAGAAGACTGGCTTACCAATCGGGTAAGCTTTCAGAAAGGAAGCCATATCTGGTACACAGACGGCTCCAAAAAAGGGAACGACGTTGGTTGCGGAGTGTACGGAGAAAGGCCCAAACACAAGAGCAGTATCAGCCTTGGAACGAGTGCCACAATATTCCAAGCGGAAGTCTTCGCTATTAACAAGTGTATAGAGATAAACCTTGGAAGAAATCTCCGTAATCAGCACATCTACATCAACACTGATAGCCAAGCGGCACTAATGGCACTACAATCTTTTGAGTGCAACTCTAAGCTAGTCCTACAATGTAAGACCAACTTGAATGTTCTGAGCGGCAATAATAAGGTCACTATTCAGTGGGTGCCCGGACATAGCAATATAGCTGGAAATGAAGTTGCAGACGAGCTTGCCAGAAATGGAGCCGATACCCCTCATGTCGGACCAGAACCTTATTGTGGCATCACAAAACAGCAAGCTTACAGTCTGTTAAACAACCAATGTAACCATAACGCAACCGAACAGTGGAAGTCCATACATGGCTTAAACCACTCTAAATCGGTGATCAAAGGTTACAACTATAAAATATCAAGGGAACTTCTACAGATGCCCAGATATAAAACTTGTGCAGTAACTAGAATTTTAACCGGTCACTGCAAACTTAACAAACACATGATGAACATGGGGCTTATCCAAGAGGCAGATTGCAGATTCTGCCAAGAAGAGGAGGAAACCGCAATGCACATCCTTTGTAGCTGCGGACCACTCATGTTCAACAGAAGTATCCATCTAGGACGACAAATGATGCTCCCGGATGAGATACAACAAATCACCCCCTTGAAGATCTGGAAGTTCTTAGAAGCTACAGGTTTAGGGAGTGAACTATAGCTCAAGCGGGCGTCACAATAGATCAGCAGTGGTCGAAGCGACAAAACCCCTTGAACTAAACTCCAATAATAATAATATGTATGACGTAGTCGTTAGGTCATGTTGCAGGCTCTGTAGTAATCTCGGCGACCTGAAACTGCAACATATAGGTTCGCCACACAACCTATAAATTGTGATTTGACTCTGACAGTGTAAGTAGGGTAACCTGTTCTGTTGGAGTATAAACCCCAATTATTATTCCTAAAAATCAACTTAACTAAGCATTTCATTATCTATAAAATGTGTACTAAAACATACGTACCTACATTTTGGTCTAGTCTATGCTCACTACTAGAAAAAAGGTTCCCCAAGTATAAGTATAAGCTGGCCTTTTAGATTAGATTTGATATTATTACTTTATTGAACACCGTATTTACAAAATAAAATATTCAATATTAAATACATTTTCTAACATTCTCTTTACTTTTTCTTTTACTTATACCCCAAACATAAAAGAAAAATATCATAACATTAAATATAGCGTTTTTATAACATACTAGCAAACCCGCCGAACTCCGTTTCGCCACCAGATGGTTTCCTGAAAAATTCCTGAATTTTCTTTGCTATAAACCTCACGGAGCCCGAGACCTTTCCAACGAATGCAAAACCGTGGAAATCGGTTCGTGCGTTCTGGAGTTATAGCGTCAGGGAGGAAAACCCGACTTATTTTTATATAGTAGATAGACCCATTTCATAAACGTATATCATATTTTTATGCAAAAATATATGAAATTTCAATATAAAAATACGTAAATAAAAATGATTTTTTAAATACTGCCTAAAACGTTTCGAACTGTCATCTGACAGCGCGTGACGTCATCCACTGGCTGGTCCTTACGCTTCCTATGAAATGTTCCTGATTTCGACAAATTTTAATTATTCATAACTTAAAAACCACTAAACCGATTTTGATGCAACTTATGCTGTGCCCTTAGTTGGAGCATACTTAAACCAAAAATAAAGTCAATAACCAAAATGAATCTTATATTTTCAGAGAGACATTTTAGTTATTGACTTTATTTTTGGTTTAAGTATGGACCAACTAAGGGCACAGTATAAGTTGCATCAAAATCGGTTCAGTGGTTTTTATGTTATGAATAATTAAAATGTGTCTAAATCAGGAACATTTCATAGGAAGCGTAAGGTCCAGCCAATGGCGTGACGTCACGCGCTCTGATTGGCGTTCGCATTCGCGTAATAATAAGTAATTTTTTTTGAAATTAAAATCAATTTTGGCTTGTAAATAGATCCTTAAAATGTGATTTTAGGTTTTTAAATACTGTCTTTTATGTGAAAAACATAACTTTATATCAATTCGTAACATGTGTCAACATCCCTATTTAACCTCAAATTCACGATCCACATAATTTACACAGTTCAACTTACCACCTTAAAGACAAATTCCTGCTGTTGAAATTTAATAAAAATTTGCCCAAGAACACGCTTTTTTTTTGTATTCATCCAAGGAGAGCCATTGGCTACTACGTTGCCAGTATTAATTCGAAATAAGGTTGCAATAAAACTTATCAATATCCTCCGCGCCGACACGGCCATTACCACCTTAAAGACAAATGCCTGCTGTTGACATTTGCCCAATACGCGCGTGGTTTCCAATTGAATAACTTATTTTTTTTACTTTTTTTCATTTCTTTTGAAATTTTTCCTGAATTTTCTTTGCTATAAACCTCGCGGAGCCCGAGACCTTTCCAACGAATGCAAAACCGTGGAAATCGGTTCGTGCGTTCTGGAGTTATAGCGTCAGGGAGGAAAACCCGACTTATTTTTATATAGTAGATAACATAGTACAAATATATTACTATGATAAAACGCTGTGTCAAAGCTTTTAGTATATCATAATTTTAGTAACGTTCTCTGTACGAGCTATAAAATGTTGCTCTTTTATACTATTGCCATCTGCTGTCCCAAGATACACCTTATTCAATAAACAAGTTTCATAGAGATACTTTGGATAAGTAGAATTTAAAAGTGTCTAGAAACTTCTACGACGTCTCGAAGGTAGAAATAATTTGATATACAGGGACACTTGTTGATCAGTTGCCATTTACTTAGAGAGTTATTAGGCATCTTTTATCATCGTGATGGAGTAAATTCGGAATTTAAAAACTTAGACATTAGACATATCTAGTGATGGGAAGTATCTCTCGTCATTTTTTTAACTGATTTAAAAAACAACTTTTTCTTGAAAAATAACCAAGAGTAACATATGTGAAAATTGGGTATTTTTAGTGTTTAAATGTTTTAGGTCGAACAATTGGTTTTAATATTTACTATTCTACACTTACGGTACTTAATATTCACTAAGATAAATTCCTTTTGTATTGTTTTTATTTCATTATCTTATTATTATCACCGAAACATTAACAAAAAAATCAGTGTTTGTTTATTTCCCTTTTTAGGGTTCCGTAGACAAATGGCAAAAAACGGAACCCTTATAGATTCGTCATGTCTGTCCGTCCGTATGTCACAGCCACTTTTCTCCGAAACTATAAGAACTATACTGTTGAAACTTGTTAAGTAGATGGATTTGGTGAACCGCATGAAGATTTTTACACAAAAATAGAATAAAAAAAAATTTTTTTTGGAGTTCCCCATACTTAGAATTCAAACTCAAAATTTAATTTTTTCATCAAAACCATACGTGTGGGGTATACATGGATAGGTCTTCAAAAATGATATCGAGGTTTTTAATATCATTTTTTTGTAAAATGAATAGTTTGCGCGAGAGACGCTTCCAAAGTGGAAAAATGTGTCCCCCCCGCCCCCTCTAACTTCTAAAATAAGGGAATGATAAATGTAAAAATAATATATGGTGTACATTTTCATGCAAACTTCCACCGAAAATTGGTTTGAACGAGATCTAACAATTAGTTTTTTTTTAATACGTTATAAACCGCAAACCGCAATTTAAGTTACAACGAACTAAAAGAACTTTTATATTATGTTACTTGCTGCTACGGAACCCTTCATGGGCGAGTCCGATTTGCACTTGGCCAGTTTTTTATTACAGTTTTTTATTTTTATCTGTGTTTCTTTGTCGGAGCGCTTGATCTAACCGTGTATATACTTAAATTATAATATTATTGTAATTTGCACAGTTATATGTATATTATTTTCCCATAAGAATAATAGCTGTTGATTTATCAAACATCGATCAGTGACGTGTTTAATTAGGATTATTAATCACCGATGGCTAATATTCTCGTAGGTAATAAACTACTGTACCAAATGGAGTAAATTCAATTAAGTGGTAATCCATTAAAGTAACACGACTAGCTGTTCGATTGATAGTGATTAAGTTATATGGAGTTGTTTTGGGCTCAATGTTTTTGTACCTATCTTTGTAAATAAACGGCATAAACTCACTTGTATTTACTTCGACCGTTTTTGTACCTAGCTGTTTTTATTTAGTTGGAAAGTAAAATTACAGCTAATGAGCCGACTGACAGTGTTTGGAAAAAATTATATTTTGCTTTCCTGATTAGTTGACTGGAAAAGATCTTTTAGCGATAAGACCGCCAATTTAATATCGAATGTATCGAGTCCTTCAGGCTGCAGAGTGTGCCAAACATATACACACCTTGGATTAAAAGAAAATACCGGGGGTAGACTTCCTTTGCAGGAGGTCGACTAGGTGGGTACCCCAACAGTGCCAGTTATTCTACCGCCTGAGCAGTGATGTGCAAACATTACTGTGCTTCGGTAGAAGGGCACTGTAGCTAGTGAAATTACTGGGCTGAGGAGTCTTAACATCTTATGACTCTCAAGTAAGAAGCGTTGGCGCAGTGCACCCAGAATTGTACCTTTGTAAAATACTGGGTAGCACTGTACTAATAATGGGCAGCGTTATCTCTTACCATCAGGAGAGCGTCTTGCTCGTCTTCTAACTTCGTTGTATAAAAAAAAAAAAAAAAAAAAAATAGGAAGATGCGCCATAGCGCTATCGTTGCTATGCCAAACTTGGGCCTGTTGGATCGGGAAGTGTCGGTTGCCACACCGACTCGCGCCGAAGTAAAATCACGAAAATTGAGCCAGTCACAATTTTCCGGCGTGTTGCGTTGGGTCGCTGCCACTATAACGGCAATAAGAGTTTTTTGCAATGTCAGTAAATGAGGCCCATGGGCCTAACCCATGTCTGAAACGTCAATACCGCATCTTCCTTTTTTTTAAATCTATGATACATATCTACATACTCTTGAAAACATAACCCTCCTTCTGGCAGTCGGGTAAAAAGTATACAATTGTATTCGTGCAAATGACGACTCCAATAAATTTATAACAATGCGTCAAATTATCGCCACCGCGGCCGCGATCGTTGTGAAACGAAATTTCAATAATTTATAATTATGGAAATGTTGATTGTTTGTGGTTTTCATGTGCTAAATACAAATTTGCGTTTGATTCGGGAAATAGGTCACTGAATTAATTACTTTCTTGTGTGTCCGGCTACATGTATATTACTTAGAGTTACGTATAGAGGGAAACAAAGCCGAGGAAGACAAAAATAATCTCTCACGGTTATATAACAAGATAGAAAAGGCAAGCGAATCTATTGTTACTATGACCGTTTTTGGTTGACAGGTTTGTATGAATTTCCTGCAAAAGTCCTAACTAGCGCCTAAGAATTTTTACAAATCGGAATTGGTCCCGTGTTTTTGGAATGTCAGTTTATCTACGTATGGTATAGTAGATCTTTGGTATAATGTTAATCTGAATGTAGGACACTATAGGACAAGGTCGTTTAGTTAATATGTGCGTGGACAATGTGACAAAAGTTTCGGAATACCTTTGAACTTTGAGTATGATAAAACGGTACAAAGAGACAAGATTGTATAAATTTTCTTGGAAATTATGACTTAGGTACCTACGAATTAAAACTAACTTGAGCAAAATAGAAAAAGAAAATGACGAGTAAATTATTATTTTTAAGCGTCTATGAAAATAAATAGGCCAAGCGCTTTTCGTGCTACGCGCAATATAGGCTTCCGTAGTACTGGCAAATCGAATATTAACTACCTTAACTTTTATCAACGATATCTTCAAAACTAATAAAGCTATCTTAACCGCTACAGTTTTCCTCGAAAAAGCTGCTTAGCAACTCGTCCCTCATTTTTAAATACTTATTCAAAGATAACCCACATAATGGGATCAGCCAAAAAAAAAATCATCCCCATCTTACAATTATGGGAGGTACCCTAAATTAATTAATTTCGAATGATTATTTTTGTACAGTTCTCTTACCCTTACTATATTGCCCTCATCTGAGCCAAATTATAGCTTTCTAGAACTTATAGTTTCTCCGTAAAGCCGCGGACGGACAGACGGACAAAGCGAAACTATAAGGCTTCCTTGTAAGCCTGTGGCTACTAAAAAAGAAGAATGTTTGATTAGGATTATGTTCACCGAACACTCGAAAACGCATGAACCGATTTGGATTTTGATTGATAACTCTTTATTGTAACATCACAATACAATAAATACAATACTATACAAATACTCTTTATTGTGACCATATTAAATAAATTAAATATTCATTAAATATTAATTGAATATTATGTATACAAAATGATTGTTTCCAAGGATTTTTTTTTCTAAAGTGGTCCCATTTAAACTTTATATATAAGTCAGTTGAGTTTTGAATTTAATTGAAATATGCATCTCGCCTTTGCTTATTGAAAATTAATTTACTACTTACCATATTATAATGTTACTAGCTGCACCCAGCGGTTTTACTCGCTGTACTGTAGCCTATTTGTTATTCCAGGCTCTAAGCTATCTCTATACCAAATTTCAGCTTAAGCGTGAAAGAGTAACAAAGATACATCCAGACATCCATATACGAGTACATTCTTACAAACTTTCACGTTTATAATATTAGTAAAAAGTAAGAATATATTGTTACGCCAAATTATCATATTTAAGTAGGTCTATACTGCCGTGCAGAGACTAAACCGCAGTATTCGACATTTTGCCGATTTTTAGTTATTTATGCCACCTTATTGCGCACAACATAAGGAATACACCAATCTAACCCATTTGTCATTTAATACATTTTAAGGTAGTAAAAACCATGATTGAAAAAAGTTACTGCGGGTCACATTTGCGTATTATTTATCAATACACCATTTAAAATACAGTAAGAGCATTTACGTCTTTTGTGACCCATAGTATCCCTAGTTAAAATGCAGTAAACGTAGTCAATATAACGCATAGTACTGTTTTATACACAAAAACCAAAAATGATGCATTAAACCAAAATGCAGTATCACAATAATGTACTGAAAAAAATAATACTGCATTTTGGTTTTCTGATTACATTACTGACGAAATTGCAGTAAAATATTTTTTTACTGCAGTATGGTTGGTTTTGTAGCAATATTTAAAATTATAGTTACTACTGAATTTGCAGTTTAAACTCATTTTGCTGCATTCTAATCGGCATTTTGGATTGTTTTTCTGGAATTTACTTCATTCGTAATAGATTATACTGCGATTTAGTATGCACCTACCCTTGATTTGTCGAGTAGTAAAAGTGTCAGTCAGATTATATCTGATTTAATTTACATTACACACAACAGTTTTATTTAACAAACAGGTTTATCCGGCAAATCTAATGGCGTATAGCCATTCACTCAGATAGTACACAATTCTAGGATTACAATGCTACCCTCATCAGACTTCAAAGATGCACAAGAAACAGCCCTGGAACAGTCAGTAATGGGAATAATCTCACAATTTCGACTCCTAGAAATGAAATGAAATTTGTTAATTTGTAAGAATATTGTTGAGAAGATGATAAAACAATCATTTGTATCAAATATTAAAAAATATATATAAAAATTAAATTATGGACAAACTTACATGATTTACAAATACTAATTGTTATTAATAACATAAGACATGCACACCCACAAACTCATTATAAAAACCCCCATAATAATATCAGATTATGAATTGTGATTAAATAATGAAATTTAATTAAAATGAAATATAAATAAGAAGAAATGTCAAAAGTAAAAGAAAAAAGCTAATAAACAATGTCATGACGTATGTGGTGTTGCTAGGATAAAAAGTTAAATAAAGATGAATAATGAAAATGTCCGATTTATATAAATTAAAATGTCCAAATGATCATAATATTTTTTTATTAAATCTTAGTTCGTTTCGATTTTTTATCATAATGAGTATAGTGTTGAACCAATGGAAAAAAGTTCTACCATTTGGTTCGTATTAATTTAGTAAAATAAAATGCACAACAAACGCCAAAGTGTTTAAAGTAAAGGTTTTCTTAAGTCAAAATCAAACTAAAGAAAAAATAACTACACAGGCCAGTGAAAGCGGAGAACTTTTTCTACAAATACAAGGATTGTTAGGAGGAACTTTAGATATACCAATAGAATCGCCTTCTGCTCAAGGTACACACCTAAGCCAATTAACACCAAACTGCTTATAACTCAAAAATGATGACAAATATATTATGATAACCTCTTTTTTATTGATGCATCTGGAAGCAATTCAGTTTCAATTTTTATTTTCTGAAACCGCCAGAATACCCTTAACATAGATAATATCAATACCTAGAAAACGTTCTGATTACGCATAACGAAGAAAAACGAAAATCGTTTTCTGTGAATGGAATTGTGATTGATCAAGGAAATGCAAGTTTAATCCAAGTTTCATAGTGTTGCTTAATCTGATAGTGAGAAGAGTAAATTACGTGCCGGAGTTGTTTTTACCATAACGCGTTGTTTGTGAAAAAAATCGATAAAATAATGTGACTAAACCATTCTCATAGCAATTTTGCCATCTCTTCCAATTTTGGTATTAGAAAGGCTCTGCAGATTGTGTTTAAATAAATAAATTGAATAGAAGATTAATAAATAGGGTGGCTAAATAATACCAAAGTCATTTCACATGATAATACGACATATAACTTAGGACATAATTTTTTAATGACAATCGTTTAAATAAAAGGTTTGTAAAGCTGCTACAAACAAAAAACATGCTTACATAAAATTATACACACAACCTCGCTATGCTACATCTGTAATAGAGAAACCTTGAAGTGCTGCAATAATTTGAACAAGAATAAAGAAGTGGGCCAACAAGTCTTAGAATTCGGTTTGTCTGATTTTTGTACTAGAATTCTATAATTATTTGAAAGTATAATCCATCTACCGTATAGCTATCTAAACCAAAATTTGAGACAAAATTCTGACAAGAAAAGACTGAAAGCATTTATAAAAGTCTGAAATCCAACTCAGATTAATAAAAAAAATAGAAACTTATTTATGTTTCATATATACTTGCCACATTTCATATAATAGTTTTTAAAATAATTACACACTGCTGACAAATTTATTCAAGACATAAAATTAAAATGCAGTAAGTTCAGCTGGATACTGCAAATTAGTTGGTAATTTAATACAAAAATCAGAAAGTTTGCAGTAATGTGTATTATTGCTGCATTTTAATTAGTTAATATATACTAATTTACCTGTAGTAACTGACACTATTTACAAAAAATATTATTTTCTATATTATAAAACAAATATTTTCATTATTTTTTGTGCTTAAATTATACTTTTGAGGTATCTAGTTGCAATAGCAATAAAATATAAATTAATTTTTATACATAACCGTAAAAAAACGGCTTCAAAACGTTTTTCGCGATTTTCTCGAAACCGCGATTTTGCACTTACTGCGGTTTAGTCTCTGCACGGCAGTATAGTAAGGGTACAGTAACTCCGATATCACCTTGACCTCCCTCGAAAACATTCCGAACTGAAACAAATTCGATAATAACTAGTTTTCACTAGTTAAAACTTGTTTCATGACCTTGCGTTAATGCCAAAGTAACTGCTACCCACGTATAACGGACTCTAATGAAATGGAGAGAAGACAAGATTAAATAAGTTCATCCAAATCTATATATACGAGTATAAAAGGAAAGAGTGACTCATCTATCAAAGCACAGCCCAAACCGCTGGACGGATTGGGTTGAAATTAAGAACACAGATAGGTTTTATGACAGATAGGTACAGATAGGATTTTTTTAATTCACAAAAATCGTTTTATGTAATACTTTTACAAACAGTTTCCCAAATTACACTGTTAGAATCAAAACACAATTATTTATCGTGTGACCAGTGGCCAACCTATCTACGAACGCGTCAATGGCTTAGTAAATCCATCCACATACACTGAACATCGTCAACTCGACTAAAACTGCGTATCGACTTGGCGCTCCAAGAGGGCGAACAATGGCGTGGGTTCCAGCCACGTGAAATGGATACCACTTTGGAACGCGCGCCAATGAGTTCATTGGAGCGCCCGAACGCGGAGCGGTCCGCTCCATCGGGTGTCGGTTTTTAATCGTGGCTTTAGAGAATACGTCACACAATAATTAATTAGTCTACGAAATACAGCATAGAATAGAATGACGGGTTGGTGATTTGATTTTTTTATGTCAGCATTTCAGCTGCACAGTAATTGTATAGATTACTAGCTTACCCGGCAAACGTTGTTTTGCCATATAGCCCAGTCATATTAGGTAAAAAAAGGGGTCAACCTCGGAATGAAAGATAATAAGCTGCAAATTGGTATGAACCTTTGTTTTGTCATTCTAAATGTTGTCTCAAAAGTCACAATCGTTATCGTGTCCGCGTCTCAAGATATTCAAGGTCAAAGGTCACAAAAATCGGTTTTTCGCGAATATCTGGCTTCCTATCGGTTAAATGAGATTTGCATTTATTATAAAAGTTGTAGGCTATAAAATTCCCTACAACTTTTGTTTAAACTTTTTTTTCATACAACCAACCGTTTTGAAGGTAGAGCGCGAGAAGTGCACATCGTACAGTCATATACGGCCTAATGCAAGGTCAAGCGTGAGTTATGGTTATCAGTACGTTATAAAGTCAATTATTTACTTGGAAATTATAATTATTAAACAATGCCTATTATTTATGTACTAACTATTAATTATTTATATTTAATTAAAGTAAGTAACTTGATTATTTATATATAATTATTCATATTTAACTATTTAAGTATAAAATATTATTAATTCTGGATTATATATTTTAGTTTTATTTTAAGTTAACACATTATATATCTTTTCTTTAAAACGCGTAAATTTCTCAATACTTATATACCTGGAAATACTTGTCCCTACCCTATGCCCTTTTCTATTCATTGCCGGGACAGATGTTCTATATAGTATTCAAGGCCACTCTCAAAGAGCATATAAGAGAAGAGACGGCACTTAGAACAAAAAAAATGGTTCAATGTAAATGTATGAAACGGGCAAGAAGATCCAATACCAACATTACGGGCATGATTATCGATTATGACAGTGACAATTAACAACGCCAATGCTGCCAACATTGCTTACGTGGTAGGGTCGTTCCTGCACCGGCTACATATTTTATCGATAATTTGTTCGTATTATAATTTCTCACATTTAGGTTATTACATATTACAGAGTTAAATAATTTAGTCTACGTTTATTAAGTGGGTAAAGTCTATTATATATTAATACTAGACATTTACCCTATTAATAAACGTAGACTAAATTATTTAACTCTGTAATATGTAATAACCTAAATGTGAGAAATTATAATACGAACAAATTATCGATAAAATATGTAGCCGGTGCAGGAACGACCGGACCCTACCACGTAAGCAATGTTGGCGGCATTGGCGTTGTTAATTGTCACTGTCATAATCGATAATCATGCCCGTAATGTTGGTATTGGATCTTCTTGCCCGTTTCATACATTTACATTGAACCATTTTTTTTGTTCTAAGTGCCGTCTCTTCTCTTATATGCTCTTTGAGAGTGGCCTTGAATACTATATAGAACATCTGTCCCGGCAATGAATAGAAAAGGGCATAGGGTAGGGACAAGTATTTCCAGGTATATAAGTATTGAGAAATTTACGCGTTTTAAAGAAAAGATATATAATGTGTTAACTTAAAATAGAACTAAAATATACACGGTGACTGGTAAATCACTTAAAAGCTTCAAGGATATGATAAATTATATAATCACATTATGTTTACAATTAACAAACAAAGACAATACTAATACATTTAAGAGAAAATCTTATTTGAATTAATTCGCCATGTCCCAAACAAAATGGTAAAACTACTGGCGAACAGCTGACGCAGGTAGGTAAGTAAAGCTACATACAAAGTAGGTATCGACAACACCGACAAAGGACGCGATCTGTGACGCGACATAGCTACGCGATGCTACACACTCACGTGATGTTAAGCGATGATGCGGCCGCATGTGGTAGCAGACTAAACCTAGAAGGCGGGATAAATCCTTCCCTGGCTTCACTGAGCTTATTTTCCTTTGCTGGTTATCAATACAAGCCGCAATAGAAATCCGCAGTAAAATTAAACCCGCGAAATAACAAATTGAATTTTAAGACTAAAATACCTACTCATCGATGAAAGGAAATACCTACCTTAAAAGCGTCTAAACGCGCGCGCTCTGGATAAATAAATTAGGCTTAGTAACTAAATAATAACTAAGTAGGTAGGTATGATCCGTTTTTCCTTCATACTTTACCTGGCTTAGGACAGGCAAAAATACCAAGGTAAGTGGACAATGACATATCAAAGAAATCCATATTAATCGTTCAGATATTAGGTACATTATTACCTATTTATTATCGATACCTACCAGCTGACCGAATATGCCGCCACTGTTTGGATTGTACCTACGCACCTACGATTTGTGCAGATACCTACCGCATCGCAAAAGATTTTGAAATGTGAATAAATAATAATGATTTTGTAATATGAATTATGTTCTTATTTGATATTTTTTGTCAAAATTAGATAGGTAGGTACCTATTTTTACGAATCGTGGACTGGGTACTCTGTTTCAAGGTTCTAAGTTTTAAATGCACGTCAAATTAAAACCGCAATAGAAAGCCACGCTATTCGTGGCTTTCTGTAGTTTTCTGTAGCTTCTGTACAAGATAGCCGGTCGGCTGGTAGATTTCGATAAAGTACCTACGTAAGAGGGCTACAAACCTATTAGGTACCGTACCGACTATGACGGTGATTTTTACGTATACCTATTGTTTCCGCCGGGAGGTCTGCGTTATACAAAATTACAATCGGAAATCATGAACAACGGAACAGAACCCACTTACCGGACGGAGAGCCGCCGACCGCTCGTGTCCACCTCAGGGAGGCAGGTGGTAGGACCACTTCCACGATAATTGTACAAGAAACCACTGGCTCAGAGGTGCCGGCACACAGTACACACTTAGGGGCACACCCACGAGACGCGTTAAAATTATACGACGCAGCGTGCTTCTCGCTCGGTAACGTTCGGACGACTGACGTTCGCGGCGGCGATGCGGGCGCGGGTGCGCAGAGACGCTTGTGGCGGTGTGGCGCGGGCGCGGGTCGGCGTGCCACAAAGGGATGACGGAGTACGACTCGACTCCGTGGTACGGCTTCGCAGGGACCGTATCCGCAGTACATCAATTCCGACTATTTGGCGCAAACACCTATTTTATTAATACAAATTACACATACCTAATTTCCTTCTCCTGTGTATCCAATTAAAGTATCACCACGCACTTATCAAAAACCTTCACAATTATTTACTATTAGTGAACACCAGACCACTTTTAACATCACACCACTAATAAACCTAGTTATTTGAGAACGTCACACGATACCTACAACATTAGTGACTGAGCGACTGAGCGGGGTGGCGCGCGGGCGGGCGCCGGTGCGGAGTAGCGGGGGATAGGCGCGTGTGAATCGGGCCGTTTAGATTACAAATACTTTATAGAACACATAGGATATTTTACCCAAAATTTAAGTACCTATTTTTATATTTTTTTTAGAATGAGAATCGTTAACTGAGTTCCCTGTTTTAGGCTTCTAAGTGATTTACCAGTCACCGTGTATAATCCAGAATTAATAATATTTTATACTTAAATAGTTAAATATGAATAATTATATATAAATAATCAAGTTACTTACTTTAATTAAATATAAATAATTAATAGTTAGTACATAAATAATAGGCATTGTTTAATAATTATAATTTCCAAGTAAATAATTGACTTTATAACGTACTGATAACCATAACTCACGCTTGACCTTGCATTAGGCCGTATATGACTGTACGATGTGCACTCTTCGCGCTCTACCTTCAAAACGGTTGGTTGTATGAAAAAAAAGTTTAAACAAAAGTTGTAGGGAATTTTATAGCCTACAACTTTTATAATAAATGCAAATCTCATTTAACCGATAGGAAGCCAGATATTCGCGAAAAACCGATTTTTGTGACCTTTGACCTTGAATATCTTGAGACGCGGACACGATAACGATTGTGACTTTTGAGACAACATTTAGAATGACAAAACAAAGGTTCATACCAATTTGCAGCTTATTATCTTTCATTCCGAGGTGAAAGCCCTAATATGACTGGGCTAATATAAATAATTTCTAGTGTAGACAAAAAATAGCTTACTTATTGGAAGTATGTATGTATTTTAGAATGTGTATATTGTATGTATGTAAGAATGTGGTATATGCGTGAAATAAGCATTATTTTACGGAAATTTTTTTCAAACAAAAGTAAAAAATTAAATTTTATGAAAACATTGTCTCTTATAATTTTTTCATACAACCAATATTTCCATTGACATTTCAAAATAAAGATTCATAATGATTGATTTTTTGGAAACTATGAAAATCTTAATTGTTCAATTACATTTTTTTAATAAAATTAAATTACATTTTTATAAGATCAACAACATTTTCGATATAAATAAAAAAAAGTATACTTACAACACAAAATCCGTTGTTATTGAAAGCTCGTGTCACGTGTTGAGTACTTTTGAGGTTATGAAATCACTTGATTAACTAATCGTGCAAAATACACTCAAAATTGATAATTTAATTATTATTGATAAAATAGGAATTATTAAAAGTTAATATGAGAGTTACACTGAGATAGTAAAATAATAATTGTCAACGTTACTATTACACTTGATGCATAAACAATAATGATGGCCGACAACTGTGTAGGGAGTGAGAAAGAAAGGAGACCGGCTTCGTTCTCATCCCTACTCCGTGCTGTTTACTGGGTCAGAAGTGACACCTGTAGACATCTGGCGGGGATAACTAATTAAATGACGATTGATCAGTTTTCGACCTGACAGGAAAAATGATTAAATTACTAAAATGGCTATTAAAAAATAAGGGTTAATCGTAGAAGGGTGAAATTGAGGATTGTATGTATTTTTGTATGTTGTATCATAAAAAAATAGAAATTAAAAATTTTGTCTAAAAAATAAAATAAAAAATTTTGGGGTGGACTACCCCTAACATTTAGGGGGATGAAAAATAGATGTTGGTCGATTCTCATAGATACCGGATAAGCACAAAAAATTTCATCAAAATCGGTCAAGCCGTTTCGGAGGAGTATGGCAACGAAAACTGTGACACGAGAATTTTATATATTAGATAGATATTTATTGATTTGGCATTAAGGTTGATTAAACCGTAGGATAAATACACTGGCTACTTGTTAGCGCGTAAAACCACAGTGACTGGGCGTAGTTAGTTAAGGATAATCTGCTGAGTAGGGGCACGTCTTCTGTTTTTCTCATTTTCCTATGACACAGCTAGTTATAGGCATGATTTCAACAATTTATGATCTAGTTTCACTATGTACCTTAGACTATTTCCAGTAAATACGAGTAAGAATTACTACATTAGTAAATTCACTGCTTTAAATTTAAGTACACCTAGTACTTTAAATATTAGTGCCTACAATTACTAAACCTATTTAAATTACAGTTAATTAATTCACGAAGGGCGTAGGGTAGCTAAAACCATTAATATTCTATGGGTATACCATCTTACGATAAGCTAACTCATAAATTAGCTTGCTGACTGGGCTCAGGCACTGGGTTAGGTTTACCCAGGGGGTGATATATCGGGTACTGTTAGTCTTTAACTAGTAAGTCCTTTAATGCTTACACAAGTATGTCATTTCAGTCGTTAAAAGTATCTACGTACGTATAATATGTATTATTGTGTGCTATAAAGAGTTATCTATCTATTATACTGCGCAGTTTTATTCTCATCGGACTGAGGTTCATTCGAAAAATCGGTGAGTCATATAGGCCCACCTCACGACTCTCGAGCGGGTGAGAAAAGTCGCCACAAAATCCTAACGTTGTCGTTTCAATCACTCTTTGACACTCGCCGGTCGCAGAAGAGTCACCGAAGAGTCGCTACAACAACGCCGAGGTGTCGCGACGATTTCGTCGTGAGTCGCCGTCATCCAATGTGGGCTTTAGAGCTAATAACATTTTGCAATTTTTCTTTTCTACCTACTCGTTTATGGTGTTTTTGAAGCAAATAGTAGGTACCTAAAAGTACTAAGTACCTGTTGAATCTAAATACTGTTTTATAGTCTTATATTATTGTTATTCCAGGCAGTGAAAACGACACGTCGAGGCCGCAAATTAGTGCTTCGGCGTACCCGTTGCCCCGATATTACGGCGTCCCGCAGGAACACCCCTAGGTTTTTAGTGGGTATCCCCGCCGCGCCCATCTTCGGCGGAGTCCAACATACCGCCCCGCGCTTCCCGGCGTAGGGTGATGATGCGTAACGCATTTTACCTGGGTCAAAAAAAAAGACAGCGAAAACGTGTTCCGTTACGCAAATGGTTATTAATACAAAGGGTACGAATTATGAATATCCGTTACGTTTTCACGCCAACAATTTTGTTCGAAAAATTGATAAGAATATTGGCAAGTAGCTCAGTATTCATGTTTTTAACGAACAGAAAAGGTGTAGGCTTTTCAAATAACTTTATTACAAGCTTTTATTTATTTTCACCTGTCCGTTGTCTGTCTATAATCAAATCATGCAAGTTTAACTTGATCCACTTCCCGGTTTCCGGTAATTTTGCATACATGTATAAATCGGATGACAATGCAATATTATTATGACATCAAGCTGATCTGATGAGGGAGCTGGAAGGATTCGTCTTAAGTACTTTGGTGCTAGATGGTAATAAAAATAAAAGCTTGTTTTAAAAAGTTTTTTTTTAATTTCACTTTTTAAGTAGGTATATGTTCTATGGTTGATGGGTATACTTAGTTTACAGTTGGCAAGTGGTGTCAGTATAAACGTTTTCGTGTTTCCCCAGGAGATCCTTAATATCTCGACGCCTCGGGCAGCCGAAAGCTATCGTATTATGATAATTTTATACTAAACTAACAAAAACAAACCACTCTGCCCTGGCAAGGGAATTTCTCTACCCGTCTCCAAAGACGCCTAGGATTGTTAAGCTCACCTCAGACAATAATTTTGGTACTTTATTTTAACAGAGGCAAAAGGTATTCAAATAATAAAAATAAATAAATATTTCAGGACATTTCACACAGCGCCACCTAACCCCAAGCTAAGCAATTTAATGCTTGTGTTATGGTGGTTAGGATAACGGATATAATACTTATAATATATTTTTCTTTTGTAAATACATACTTGTAATAGATATTGAAAACCACCCAAACCATAAACAAATACTTGTGGGTCACACATAGTTATTGATTTTTAAACAATAAATGAATTAATATTGATAACATTTCCAAATTTCTAACAAATACCATATTTACCCCTATATTATGATGATTTTTAGGGTTCCGTACCTCAAAAGGAAAAAACGGAACCCTTATAGGATCACTTTGTTGTCCGTCCGTCCGTCCGTCCGTCCGTCTGTCTGTCTGTCAAGACCCTTTTTCTCAGGAACGCGTGGAGGTAACAAGCTGAAATTTATAGGGAATACTAAAGTCCATTGCCTCTTAGAGCTGTGAAAATTTCAAACTTCTAAGCCAACGCAATCAAAAGATATAGTCGAATATGTCGCAAATTTCAGCAAATTTTCGACATTACCAAATAAATCAAAACCTACGGGGCACTTCCCGTGAACTCAGAATCTTGAAATTTGGCACGAAGTAACTCCTTAGAGCACAAATAAAGGAAAAATTGCGAAAACCATAATTTTTTATTTGCATCATATGAAAAAAATATTTTGAATAATTTTATACCTACTACCCCTTTTCTCATGAACGCGTTGACGTATTAAATTGAAATTCATATCAAATACTCAAATCTATAATACCTTTAAACTGTAATAAAATCAAACCTCAACGCATTTAAAAGAAACAGCAATTTTAGTCGCAATTTTAAACTTGCAAATACTCTCAAAAAATCAAAACCTACAGGGTACTTCCCGTGATCTTAGAATCTTGAAATTTGGCACGAAGCAACTCCTTAGAGCACAGATAAAGGAAAAATTGCGAAAATTGTACATTTTTAGTTAAATCATATAAAAAAATATTTTTAAATATTTCATACTTACTACCTTATTTCTCATGAACGCGTGCAGGTATTAAACTGAAATTCATATCAAATACTAAAGTCTATTATACCCTTAAACTGTAATAAAATCAAACCTCTATCTCAACGCATTCAAAAGAAACAGCAATTTTAGCCGTATTTTTTAACTCGCGACTACTCTCAAGGAAATCAAAACCTACAGGGTACTTGCCGTTAAATCAGAATCTTGAAATTTGGTACGCAGCAACGTCTTAAATCACAGGCACAGGAAAAATTGCGAAAACTGTAAATTTTTAGTTACATCATATAAAAAAATATTTTTAATAATTTTGTATTTACTATCCCTTTCCTCAAGAACGCGTACAGGTATTAAATTGAAATTCATACCAAATACTCAGCTTTATAACTTTAAGCTGTAAAAAAATCAAACATTTATGTCAACGCAATCAAAAGAAATAGCAATTTTAGCCGCATATTTTCAAACTCACAAGGAAATCAAAACCCACAGTATATAATATTATACCCACTTTTCCTTAGGGTTCCGTAGAAACTCGTAGGTTTGTACGGAACCCTCGGTGCTCGAGTCCTACTCGTACTTGACCGGTTTTTATTTTTCTTAAAATATATTAATTAACAGTATTTGTTGCAACAAAGTAGTTTTCTAATTTATTCTCTAACTTGCTTCGCCGAGTGGTTCCCTATGATAATTATTATCCTATGTGTTATTCCAGGGTTTAACCTACTAGGCCGCGGATGAGTGCTTCGGCGTACCCGTTGCCCCGGCATTATGACGTCCCGCAGGAACACCCCCAGGTTTTTAGTGGGTATCCCCGCCGCTCCCATCTCTGGCGGGGGAGTCCCACATACCGCCCCGCGCCCCCCGGCGTGGGGTGATGATGCGTAACGCATTTTTC
Source organism: Hemithea aestivaria (assembly GCA_947507615.1). Lineage (NCBI taxonomy): Eukaryota > Metazoa > Arthropoda > Insecta > Lepidoptera > Geometridae > Hemithea > Hemithea aestivaria. Next base: position 14,025,939 of record OX382328.1, read on the forward strand.
CTGGGTCAAAAAAAAAGGGTCTAACCTACCTAATATCAGCTTCAATAGGTTCAAACGTTTAAGCGTGTAAAGTTAACAAACACATTTCTACATTCAAATAATATTAGTAGATCCTAGTAAGTAATATTAATTTGTTATGTAATTGCAAACATAGTAATTTTATGCGAGTTATTCATTCTTATAAACAGTTAAACGAGTTTAACCAAAGATAAATAATGTAATTTTTTTTATTTTTAACCTCCGACGCAAAAACGACGGGGTGTTATAAGTTTGACGTGTCTGTCTGTCTGTGTGTGTGTGAACGGATTTTGATTTAGTTTTTTTTGTTTGAAAGTAGAGTTAGTCGAAAGTGTTCTTAGCCATGTTTGGTGGAAATCTGTCCAAGATGGCCGCCGCTACAAAATGGCGGATTACTTTTTTGTTCGACGACCCCGTCAATATGGGTATCAAATGAAAGGGCTTAACGAGTAGAATACAACGCACTATAATAAATTTAAAATCCAAGATGGCCGCCACCACGAAATGGTGATTTACATATTGCGTTGGGGGTTTTTTTAATTTTTAATTTAATTCACTTGTATGTGGAGTAGTAAGAAGACAAGCAAGACGCTCTCGTGATGTTAAGAGATAACGCTGCCCATAATCAGTACAGTGCTACTTAGGGTTTCACAATGATGTGAAATTCTAGGAGCACTGCACCAACGCTTCTTACTCAAGAGTCATAAGATGTAAAGACTCTTTAGCCCAGTAATTTCACTAGCTACAGTGCCCTCCTCGGTGTCTCTCTGAAGGATCGCATCAGAAATGAGGTGATCCGACAGAGAACCAGAGTTACCGACATAGCAGAAAGGATTAGCAAACTGAAGTGGCAATGGGCTGGTCACATTTGCCGTAGAACCGATAACCGTTAGGGTAGACGAGTTCTCGAGTGGAGACCACGTCTCGGTAAACGTAATGTAGGGCGCCCATGGGCAAGATGGGGCGATGATATCCGGAGGGTCGCTGGGGGTGGGTGGAGAAGAAAGACGGAGGACCGAGTTGAGTGGCGTGCCATGGGGGAGGCCTATGTCCAGCAGTGGACGAACATAGGCTGATGATGATGATGATGATGAGTGCCCTCCTACCGGAGCACAGCAATGTTTGCACATCACTGCTCAGGCGGTAGAATAACTGGCACTGTTGGGGTACCCAGCTAGTCAACCTCCTGCAAAGAAAATCTGCCCCCGGTATTTACAAACATATTAATACTACTACTTTTCCAAACAAAGGTTGGTTGCCTGGAAGAGATCGCTCACAGCGATAAGGCCGCCCATTGTGGACCAAATTGTATTTCAGTGCTAATATTAAGTAAAACTGTAATTTTCTTTGGTTGCAATGAAGAGTATTCTGTTCTAGTCTAATATTTATGCGAGTTATTCATTCTTATAAACAGTTAAACACAAGTTAAACCAAAGATAAATCATGTAAATTATCTAACATGACACAGAACAGCGTTCTAACGCAAAAAAATGTGTTTCTGAGGGAAAGTAACTTTAGCAAAATGTTCCCATTTATTACGCGAGTTGGACCCACGTCCACACCTCATTGGATGTGTTATTTTAACAAGGAAACACTGACTACATTCGCATTTGTCATATATATATATATTTTTTTTATGTGATGAAGTAGAAGACGAGCAAGACGCTCTCCTGATGTTAAGAGATAACGGCTGCCCATAATCAGTACAGTGTTACCTAGGATTTCACAATTATGTGAAAATCTAGGAGCACTGCACCAACGCTTCTTACTCAAGAGTCATAAGATGTTAAAACTCTTTAGCCCAGTAATTACACTAGCTACAGTGCCCTCCTACCGGAGCACAGTAATGTTTGCACATCACTGCTCAGGCGGTAGAATAACTGGCACTGTTGGGGTACCCACCTAGACGACCTCCTGCAAAGGAAGTCTACCCCTGATATATATAAAATGATGGTGAAAATACGAATATATTTTTGACATTCAAAAAAACTGTTTGATTAACTTACTAGCTGCGCCCAGCGGTTTTACCCAATATACTGTAGCCTATGTATTATTCCTGAGTCTAAGCTATCTCTATACCAAATTTCAGCTCAATTGGTCCACCCGTTTAGCCGTGAAGATGTAACAAAAATACAAACTCGCACACTCTCAAACTTACCTTTATAATATAAGGGTGATATAAAATCATATTATATACTTATAGTATTTGTATACAGCAGTATAGTTTAATTTTAAAAGAACTTTTTATACTTAATATATTCAATAAATTGTGTCCTGTTTAGGTTATACTTATTTTTTTTCTCCCTAGCTTTACTGAACATCGCATCGTACCGAAACAAGGCCATAACGACCGCTTGGCGACTGGCGACACATAAAATATATGAAGATGTGGTACTGACGTTTCTGACATAGTCCGCTTCAATTAGGGCTATTGGCCACAATTTATACGGCGCAAGTCGGTGCGGGAAACGATACTTTCTGATCCAACAGGCACAAGTTTGGCATAGCAACAATAGCGCTATACCATATTACTCTCATTCTCATTTAATCTAAGCTTTTTAGTAAATTCTAGCTGCGCTCAGCGGTTTTACCTGCTGTACTGTAGCCTATGTGTTATTCCGGGGTCTAAGCTATCTCTATACCAAATTTCAGCTCAATCGGTTCACCTGTTTAGGCGTGAAAAAGTAACAAACATACACACTCACACACTCACAAACTTTCGTATTTGTAATATTAGTGTGGTTACGTCGACTCCATCGTAATCCAATATACCGAATATTGGATTAAGTGTTCTAAAAATACTTTAAGGAGAGAAGCTGCTCCGCTCATATTCCGAGGATTATCATACACTTAGCACGGCATAAGTGCCCCTAAACCCAATATTTACACGTACCGACCTACATAAAGAGGAACGTGCTCGCGAATTATGACACCATCTAACATCATGCCCTGAAATCTCAAACGATTGCCTTTTTATGAAGAAAAATGCGAAAATGCTTTCAGTACTTACGCTCTACTGTTCTGATTGCCGCCACTGTTATTACGGTGAATTACCATAAATATTATCCCGACAAAGTCCAACCTTTCAATCTGAAACGAAAAACAGGTTTACTCAATAATGTGCTTTCTAAAAGCTAGCTACAAAGGGAATCAAACTAAGCATGAAAAGCAATTTTGTCTTTGTTGTACTGAGAAATACAATTCAATGTCTTTTTAGGAGTAAATCAGGCACTTAACCACTAGGTCTAATGTATAATTCAAAATTTAGATTCAGGCGCCCCTTTTGCTTAGCATTGATTCTATCTACATTATTACATTTTTATACAAGATGAACTGAACTGAACTGTAAAACCGCCTATGTGCTATTCCAAGGTCTAAGCTATCTCTATACCAAATTTCAGCTCAATCGGTTCACCCGTTTGGGCGTGAAGAAGTAACAAACATACACACAAACTATCGCCTTTATAATATTATATTGATTAAAAAAATTTGGTCGATTCTACACTATGAAAAATAATATTCTACTGTTGGTATTTATTAACCACTTGAGTAAATTACTTGAAAAACCGTCGTATTAATAAGTTGTACCAAATCCTGCTCAGCTCTCCCGAACAATCACTCCGTACAAAGGCTAGTTGTCTGGAACAGATCACTCATAGCGATCAGGCTTCTTATTTATCTTATTAGACTAATTGTTATCAATTCACTATATATTTTGGTAATATGATCTTTCGGTCCTCACAACAATATGTGGGATAAAACCGTGTTCGATGAAGGTAGGAAGGGATTTATCCCGCCTTCTAGGTTAAGTCTGCTACCATCTTCGGCCGCATAATAGCTTAAAATCAGACGAGATCATGGTCAAATGCTGACCTACATTTTTAAGATGCGGCTGTAGATGGTAGCAGACAAAACCTAGAAGGCGGGATAAATTCCTTCCTACCTTCATCGAAAATTAATGCCGGAACATGGTCACAATGTCTGCTTGGCGACACGGTTTCGTCCAGTGGGTGGTAACTAGCCACGGCCGAAGCCTAAAACATAATATACCGCAGATGAGTGCTTTGGCATACCCGCTGTCCCGGCATTATGGCGTCCCGCAGGAACACCTCTAGATTTTTTAGTGGGTATCCCCGTCGCGCCCATCTGCGGCGGGGGAGTCCCACATAACGCCCCGCGCCCCCCTGCTCGATGTGATAATGCGTAAGGCATTTTTCCTGGGTCAAAAAAGGTACCACATCTAAATATATACAGAGTTGGAATTTGGCATACAGGTAGGTTTTAAGGCGTAGACATCCGCTAAGAAAGGATTTCGCCATGCGGGCAAAGCCGCGAGCATAAGCTAGTAATATAATATAATGAATGAAAAAAGTAGGTAGGTTTACAATAAATGCTCGCGGCTCTGTATCCACGGTAGGTGTAACATTTCGTTAACATCAAACGCACATGAACCGACACAAGCAGCATTTTCCATTTGTAATTAGTACATAATCTGGGGAAGTGTTCACGTTTAATGAATTTAGGTGCGGCGATAAAATCGTGATTATAGCAAGCTTTAATTAGCGTAAGTGAATTACTGTGTTGTGTACTGAATTAAAATGGGCCGAATAAGATCGCGGGATGAGACGATAATGGAGTTTAATGAAGAAAGCCTCTGTTCGAGGTAAAATAGGGTTGTTGCCAAGGCCAAAAAAATTTAATATAATTAGTTTAAACAAGTGAAATTTAAAAAAAACTTTTTAAAAACAAGCTTTTATTATTACTACCATCTAGCACCATAAAGTACTCGTCAAGACGAATAAAATGAGCCCAAACTCGATGTAGTTGCATCGTTTAATTACGAAGTTCCTAAGGCCACCTTCCAGCTCCATCATCAGATCAGCTCCATGTCACAATAATATTGCATTGCCATGCGATTTATACATGCATGCAAAATTTCAGCTCAATCGAAAGCCGGGAAGTGGATCAAATTTAACTTACAAGATTTGCTTACAGACAGACAACAGACAGATGAAAGTAAATAAAAGCTTGTAAAAAGTATTAGATATGTATTTTTCGGTTTGAGAATTTAATAAATTTAATAAGAAATGGCTGAGATATAACGCTTTTTGGGTGTCGTCACTATAAACCGGTACAAAATGTACCAAAGTTCGGCCAATGACGTCACAACCAAGCAACTTTAGTGCGTTGCGTGTGAGACACGATTTTTATAAAATTAACAAAGAAAAAAAATTCGTGTCAAATATTTTTGAGTAATAAGATAGTAAGAATAGTAGTAATAAGATAAGATAAGAAAACTCCTTATTGTATCACCAAAATTTATACAAAAGTTTAAAACCACGCGTTCGCTTTTGGCGCTTCAATTTTATGAACAAAAAATGTTTTTAGTCAACGTCCCTAATAAGGGGAGTTATGTAGGTATAATATTGATATTAGACGTTCTACGTTTGGAAACTTTAATTAATGTTATACTCGTATCATGGTAATGATATATCATTGTAGAGTTATGGCTCTATTCAAATTGTGTTTTAAAAAGATTCTATTCTTAACTTCTAGATGTGTGATAGATATCTAGACACGCGGCAGCGAGTCAAGCCAAGTTCAAGCAATGGAACTGGCGACCGCGCCGTGTGTTATATTACACGAACCGTCCAAAGCGCGTTTTGACGACTTTTTACACCCTCGTTATACAAAAACTATTACACATAGACAAGTCAAATTTGGCACATATACTCAAATATACGAACTATATCTCTGTTCCAAATTCCAATAACACAGCTCAAATGGTTATTTAGATATAAACATCCAGTAGTCGGTGAAGTTAATACATACTGAGGGATAGATCAAAAGTAATATCCCAGTTCCAGATGACATAGAAAGCTGAAATTTGGCATCCAGATAGGCAAAGTCATAGTAACAAAGGAAAAAATCTGAAACTAGTAAATTTTAATGATTTAATAATATTTTTAAATTTAATAAAAATTGTTAATTTTAAAGTATGGTAATTAACTTGCAAATTAAATATGATCCACCTTCCGGTTTCCGATTAAACTGAAATTTGGCATGCATGTATAAATTGGATGACAATGCAATATTATTGTGACATGGAGGTGATCTGATGATGGAGCTGGAAGGTGGCCATAGGGACTCCGTAATTATATGACGCAACCCCATCGAGTTTGGGCTTATTTGATTTGTCTTGACGAGTACTTTGATACTATATAGTAATCAGGGTCTGATGATGGAGCTGGAAGGTGGCCATAGGAACTCCATAATTAAGCGACGCAACCCCATCGAGTTTGAGCTCGTTTGATTCGTCTTGACGAGTACCTTTGTGCTAGATAGTAATAATAAATGCTTGTTAAAAAAAATTACATGTTACCTACTATAAGTACAAACTACCTCTATGACTGATAATAATGGTATGCTAATTTTAAGTATATACTTTTGTTATATTGTTTATGAGTCACGATAAGGAGTAGATACCTAATACCTATTCTATTCCACATCGATCCTCTCTCGTCGGCGGAGAGTAGAGCGACAGTCCCATGGCCGGTGCACCGGAAATAATTAAAATCAAATAAATATAAATTAAGTTCTAGTAAGCCCAAAGGCCTTGATAATTAATCTATATGATAGGGCTTACTATGACTACTTCATTTCTGATATGCGTCTGGTATTGGCTCAGTTATTTATTACATGTGGATTTTAAGAGCTTCACGTGAGAACAATATTATAACGAATGGAGTAGGTATTATACCACCTTTATTTTATTTAACCTTACTCTTATCAGTTTTAGTATACTTACATACAATTAAATGATAGGTATTTCGGACCACGCCAGCGCATTAGGTATACATCATTAAATTATGGATAAGTACCTACCTACTATTAAATTCTGTACAAAAAGTAATGATATCCTATCAAAAACATAAATGTGAAATTAGAGCCAAGTTCAATATTACGATATATGTATTATGTAGGTACCTATGCGTTAGTTGTTTGTTGACTTCAAAGACAAAAGAAGGGAGATCTAAATTGGTGCCAAGTTCAATGGTTAGTCCTGAAATATATTTATAACATAAAATATTCTATTACAACTTAAAATATTATTTCTTCTTATAACTTAAGATAAATATATTATTGCTTGAGATCTGACTTGGCTTGTTCTCATATTGTATTATGCGAAATATTATAATTAACTTGCCTACTAAAACTGTCTATAAAACTAGCCGCCGTGGAACATAGGGCTCTTTCGTGACTGTTTTTGTATGCAGGTATCTACTTAATAATATGTCGTATATGAGAACAAGCCAAATTAGATCTCAGGCAATAACATATTTATCTTAAGTTATAAGAAGAAATAATATTTTAAGTTGTAATAGAATATTTTATGTTATAAATATATTTCAGGACTAACCATTGAACTTGGCACCAATTTAGATCTCCCTTCTTTTGTCTTTGAAGTCAACAAACAACTAACGCATAGGTACCTACATAATACATATATCGTAATATTGAACTTGGCTCTAATTTCACATTTATGTTTTTGATAGGATTATAATATCAAGATTATAATTAGAACATACTTTTTTTGAGAGACATTGAACAGTATCTATTTCTATTACATATTCATTTCATTTTTTAAACGAGGAACGGTTTACACTTTAAACTACTTGTATGTAAGTTATATTTAGTATATCTAGATTATTGCAACACTATTCTAAAGTCAATAGGTATTAAAATATAAAACTTATTATATATTATTCGTGACTCTCTTATTCATATCTAGTCATCCTTGTTTTATTCCCAAACTTATATCTTTAAAGATAATATTTTTACACATCCATTGAGAAAGCAGTTAATCTACCGCAGATTAACTGCTTTCATCATAAATGAGTTAAACAAATTAGCTTGTGTACAGCCTACTGGCAAAGCTCTATTGACATGAAATGTCTGCCTACTTTTCGTAATCACTATTTGAGTCATCATCTCAGCCATTAGACGTCCACTGCTGAGCATAGGCCTCCCCTTTGGACTTCCATATGTACCGGTTGGAAGCGACCTGCATCCAGCGTCTTCCGGCGACCTTTATAAGGTCGTCTGTCCACCTTGTGGGTGGACGTCCTACGCTTCGTTTCCTAGTCCGTGGTCTCCACTCGAGCACTTTTCAACTATTAGAGTAACGGGCCAAAAATACTTATTTTAATATAATCATTTACTTTTTTATATATAACTAGCTTGTGCTCGCGGCTTAGCCCGTGTGAAAAAATCCTTTTTTAGCGGAGGTCCAGGTCATAAAATCTATCTGTATTCCAAATTTGAACCCAATCCGTTCAGTGGTTTGAGCTGTGCTTTGATAGATCAGTCAGTCACTCTTTCCTTTTATATATCTAGAAGACGAAGATATTTGACACAATATTAATATTATCATTTCCTAAAATATTGTTTTCTTTTGTTACAGAATATATCAATATTAGTGGTGCTGTTGTATAGTTGGAGAATTGGTGTAAATGCAAAGAGATTTAAGGAATTAGATGACGTTTATTATGGTAAGTTTACTCTACATTTTATAGTAGCTAGAATAGAATAGAAAACTCTTTATTGTTCACACAAATACAACAATATAAACTTAGAACTAAGATTACACAGAAAGAAGTGTTACAATTGGCGGTCTTATCGCTAATAGCGATCTCTTACAGACAACCAAACGGAGAGCTAATGATTTATGACCCGTAAAAATTACGTATTTGAAACGTGCAACTTGCAAAATGTCTTGTTATCCAGGCTTGTTTATAGGTATTCTCTTGTATTGTATTGTATTGTATTGTATTGTATTGTATAAATACGATAAAAATGTTCAGCTGTGTACATGGGATGATATCTGTACAAAAGGACACCTTTGATTTCGGTTTTCCATCCTTTGCCTCCAATCACTCTCAGAGACCGTGGGAAAACGTCGCTTCGCTCCATCACAACCCAGAAATACTCGAAGGTCATACCCGAGTCTTGACAAATGTAGGACTTAAATAAATAGGCCAAGCGCGAGTCGGGCCACGCACAATGTAGGGTTCCGTAGTTCTAGTAGATTGAATACACTGCACAACAGCATTTTGGATGATTTTTGACGACGATTTCAAATTTGTGACTGAAATTTCTGTATCAGCTCTAGTTAAAAAGACACATATTATGTTGTTTTCGTAATAAAACGCTATAAATGTAGAGATCATCATCATCATCATCTCAGCCGTAAGACGTCCACTGCTGAACATAGGCCTCCCCTTTGGACTTCCATATGTACCGGTTGGAAGCGACCTGCATCCAGCGTCTTCCGGCGACCTTTATAAGGTCGTCTGTCCACCTTGTGGGTGGTCAATGTAGAGATGATCCTAATTAATTTAAGTTTAAGTTGAAAAACTCTTTATGTTATTTGATTTTCTTGCTGAAACTGAAGGCAGAGCTATTCTAAATGCTATTCTTATTCTAAGGGCTATTCTAAATGCTCTAACAATATTCAGCCATCATATGTGCGTTCCAGAAGCCTTGATAGCGTTACTTCATCGAACAAAAGTTCGGGTGGAATTGCTTGCCCAATTCTTCACTTAGTACCCCAAGATTGTCATGAATATAGTCTAGGTGGTCGTGGAGAGAGTGTAACTTGATGGTTATGTCACATTCGAGCCTTTGAAAGTGACGCATTAGTTTTTTGGACGTGTTGAGAAAAGTCCAAATAATTCTCACTTTACAAAAAAAAAAATATAACCACCATTGGCCTAAAACAAAGTTTACCATTTTTAAATGAACACATTATGAGCCAGTTATGTTCCGCATACTTAATTTTTAATAAAATCAAAACAATAGTTTTATGTTTACACTAAGCAAAAATAACAGTCATCGTGATGGTTCTCGAGTCCTTTCCACATTATAGCGGTTTCGTACCAAAATCTATTTATTTTCTAATTTGTCCACAAACGTAGGTACTCAACACACGTTTTGCATAACTTTTGGGGAATCCAAGGCTTGTCGTTAATTTCCAGGGAGTATCCAAAGTAATTTTTGTAAGCCTAAATTATGAACGTTGTCACATTCAAACGGAATTCTTTGAGCATAATATTCTCCGCAAATTAAAAAAAAATATATCCGGATCATTCACACAAGTAGCCTTGACCATGCCACGGTAAAGAGATATACAGTAGTTTGACTCCATAGAAACGGCCGGAATCTGGGAGTGAGTAGATGTGGGCAGATGTGGGTAGAAGTGGGTATATAATCCAGAAGCGGGTGCCACGCAGCGACGGGCGGACGTCGCGATAGTTTTTTGCAAGTATTTAGTGTAATTTACGTTATTTACTTTGGACGTATGTATACTATAATAAATTATTTAAAATGGCAAAAAAATAGAACGCGATATTATGCTGTTTTTCAGGTAAGTTTTTAAAAAAGTTTTATTTTTATTTTTAAAAGTATTCTGCTGAAGTAAGAGTGCGAGTAAGAGACCTAGTAAGAGTGCGAGTAAGAGTCCGAGTAAGAGTGCGAGTAAGAGTCCGAGTTAGAGTAAGAGTAAGAGTCCGAGTAAGAGTTCGAGTAAGAGTGCGAGTAAGAGTTTGAGTAAGAGTCCAAGTAAGAGTTCGAATAAGAGTGCGAATAAGAGTTCGAGTAAGAGTGCGAGTAAGAGTCCGAGTAAGAATCTGAGTAAGAGATCGAGTAAAAGTCCGAGCAAGAGTCCAAGTCTTGTCTCTTGTCTTGTCTCTTGTCTTGTCTCTTGTCTTGTCTCTTGTCTTGTCTCTTGTCTTGTCTCTTGTCTTGTCTCTTGTCTTGTCTCTTGTCTTGTCTCTTGTCTTGTCTCTTGTCTTGTCTCTTGTCTTGTCTCTTGTCTTGTCTTGTCTCTTGTCTTGTCTCTTGCCTTGTCTCTTGTCTTGTCTCTTGTCTTGTCTTTTCTCTGTCTTGTCTCTTGTCTTGTCTTGTCTCTTGTCTTGTCTCTTGTCTTGTCTCTTGTCTTGTCTCTTGTCTTGTCTCTTGTCTTGTCTCTTGTCTTGTCTCTTGTCTTGTCTCTTGTCTTGTCTCTTGTCTTGTCTCTTGTCTTGTCTCTTGTCTTGTCTCTTGTCTTGTCTCTTGTCTTGTCTCTTGTCTTGTCTCTTGTCTTGTCTCTTGTCTTGTCTCTTGTCTTGTCTCTTGTCTTGTCTCTTGTCTTGTCTCTTGTCTTGTCTCTTGTCTTGTCTCTTGTCTTGTCTCTTGTCTTGTCTCTTGTCTTGTCTCTTGTCTTGTCTCTTGTCTTGTCTCTTGTCTTGTCTCTTGTCTTGTCTCTTGTCTTGTCTCTTGTCTTGTCTCTTGTCTTGTCTCTTGTCTTGTCTCTTGTCTTGTCTCTTGTCTTGTCTCTTGTCTTGTCTCTTGTCTTGTCTCTTGTCTTGTCTCTTGTCTTGTCTCTTGTCTTTTCTCTTGTCTTGTCTCTTGTCTTGTCTTGTCTCTTGTCTTGTCTTGTCTCTTGTCTTGTCTTGTCTCTTGTCTTGTCTTGTCTCTTGTCTTGTCTTGTCGCTTGTCTTGTCTCTTGTCTTGTCTCTTGTCTTGTCTCTTGTCTTGTCTCTTGTCTTGTCTCTTGTCTCTTGTCTTGTCTCTTGTCTTGTCTCTTGTCTCTTGTCTTGTCTCTTGTCTTGTCTCTTGTCTTGTCTCTTGTCTTGTCTCTTGTCTTGTCTCTTATAAATACGATTGAAGAGTGATCAATCGTATTTATTTTTAACTCCCGACGCAAAGACGAAGGGGTGTTATAAGTTTGATGAGTCTGTCTCATAGATTCGATTTTGATTTTGTTTGAAAAGTTAGGTGGAAGTGTTATTAGGTATTTTTAGTCCTAGCCGCAAAAAACGCGGGGTGGAGGGTGTGATAAATAAATAAATAATGATACAGTACATTTTCAAATCTCATTTGACTGTTGCAATTTTGTAACAGACATACAGTGGTTACTAAGCGGACATAATAAGTAGGTACACATAGGTAGGTGATTTGAATATGAAATAAAAGCTTGTAATAAAAATATCAATAAATATACAAAAATAATATAATTAATTTACAATAACTCATCTAGATAGTAGCTTAAGTAAGTAGATGATATGAAATAGGTAGGTACCTACTGTATGCGGGCAGCGGCTGCCCGGCAGCCCTATGACTTGCGCATGTACCGCGCGGCTGTAGGTATTTATGTTCAAAAATCACGCTCAGTCAAACTACTGTATATCTCTTTACCGTGACCATGCTATATCAAATTATAATAAAAAAACTTAAGTTAGAAATTATGAGCTAAGTAGCACTGTAATATCAAAGAATAGATACTATTACTACGTAGTAATATGGTGATTTATTTGTGATAGCTATAACTCGTAAACAATACAACCATGAACAATTCGCTTGCGCGATCTAATTTTACTACTAGCGCCATCTAGTTATGCATTAATAAACTATAGGCTAGGTTAGCTTTAGGTATTCTTATTTTGCTGATTTTACCGAAACTAATAATTTTATCTTAACCGCTATAGTTTTCCTGGAAAGTTCATGGTTGAAAGCATACCTCTGATTTTTTTCAGAATTTTAAAGCTAGTAGTTCAGATTTTAGAGGGGGGGGGACGCTCAATTTTTTTTTATAACTTGAATATCTTTCAAACAGAACATGAAATCGAAAAAGTTTCTTAGCAAACCGTCCTTCATTTTAAAATACCTATTCAACAATACCCCACACGAAGGTATCAGCCAGAAAAAAAAATCATCCCCATCTTACGTGTACGGGAGGTAGCCTAAATTAATTAATTAAAAATTATTTTTTGTCACCGTTCTCATACCCTTATTATTACTTACCTGTATACAAAATTACACTTTTCTAGGACTTATAGTTTCTCCGCAATGCCGCGGACAGACAGACGGACGGACGGACGGACGGACGGACGGACAAAGCGAAACTATAAGGGTTCCTTGTTGACTACGGAACCCTAAAAAAGGACCAAGATTCGGGATACTCCACTGCTTGCGATTATTTTTTTCTTACAATGTTATGTGCACGCATGTTCATAAATATCTTATGAAGTCTTATCGCAAAATCTGTCACAAATGATTGATAAACTATCCCGCGCCCCAAATTCTATCAAATAAGTCTTAAAATAACCATAAGCTCCCATCGCCTTTTATTTTTTATAACGAAATTAAGATGGAAGTGCTCCGAGCTTTCATTTTGCGTAACATTTTTGAGTTATTTTAGGTAATACTTAAAATTGTAGATAATAACTTGCTGAATATTGTTTTATAATTTATTTCAAGCCGAGGCTAAAATATATAATGCAATTTTGTTGGAAGGTCTGTTAAAACAATTAAATGTTGTAGTTATGATTGATTCTTGTAACTTGATATCCAATAGAGTGTTATTCTATTCTATAATTATTGTGGCACTGCACATCGCCGTTCGTGTTCGCATATTTAAATAAAAAAAATAAAAAAAATTCAGGACGTTTCACACAGCGCCACCTAACCCCAAACTAAGCAACTTAATGCTTGTAATATGGTGGTTAGGATAACGGATATAATACTTATACTATACTTTTCTTTTGTAAATACATACTTATAATAGATATTGAAAAACCACCCAGACCAGAAACAAATACCCAAATACGCCTAGGGCTATTCGCCCAAATACGGCAATGTGAAGTGGCTCTATTCGCCTATATATTTTTTTTTTTATTGTAGAAGTAGAAGACGAGCAAGACGCTCTCCTGATGTTAAGAGATAACGGCTGCCCATAATCAGTACAGTGTTACCTAGGATTTCACAATTATGTGAAATTTTAGGAGCACTGCACCAACGCTTCTTACTCAAGAGTCATAGGATGTTAAGACTCTTTAGCCCAGTAATTTCACTAGCTACACCGGAGCTATTCCGGAGCACAGCAATGTTTGCACATTACTGCTCAGGCGGTAGAATAACTGGCACTGTTGGGGTACCCACCTAGACGACCTCCTGCAAAGGAAGTCTACCCCCGGTTATATCTTACAATTATCAACGACGTTATTCGGACTTCAACACGAAATATAGCGAATAAAAAAAGCGAACACCGAATATTCATGTGAAGTGCCACGATAAGGTTAAGCTCGTCTAAGTAGTGAACTCCTTGGCCAGGCCACAGCTGGGGTGGGTGGTGAATACAACTGCGACCCCATCCTGCCCCTTGAAAGCGGAAAGACGGCCTATCTTGCCGGTCTTGCAATCCCTCTGGCAAGCTCAGTCCCACATAACCCGCGCCTCTCCCCGGGAGGTGCAGGTATGAATAAACGCATTTCCCCTTGCAAAAAATCTTTTTTTTTTTACTACCACCGCTTTAAAATTTTAATGCAAAGTCTTTATAAAATCTTAATTGAAACGTTTACTCGACAATATTAATACAATCTACATCCAATCGTTCTTGAATGAACACCTTAAAGAAGCGACACCTTGGTCCGTTCCAAGATTAACCTATCTCAATAAATAAATCAACGTTAATTCGAAACAGTAATAAATGTCTATTAAAAAACACTCTCCTCTTTTTTATTCGATCCAATAATTGAAAAGTAAATCCAGTGCAATAAATCAACTCGATTTAATTGAAGATCGTGGCGCGCTTTTATTTCCCTACAGATTGCGTTCTTTTGTAGACAATCAATCATTCTTTAGCAAATTGGTAGATAAATTATTTAGGTAAATAAAATTCAAATTTTCTGAAGTGATGTGTTTCGCTCGGCTGGGACGAGGTGGCGCAGGAAAGGAATAAGTGGAAGGATTTAGAGGTGGTCTTTGACCAGCAGGGGGTGAAAAAAAAATGTTTCGGCAAAATAAGGAGATAGAGGGACGACCTTGGCTCACATGTGAAACGATGGAATCTACAGACCTAGATCGTGTTTACCACTCATTGGACGAAACCGTGTCTCATGCGGTGATTATGACCATATACTGATAGGTACCATTCTCAGTGAAGCCGGAGAAGATCGCTATTAGCGATAAGACCACTAATTATTGTAGCACGAATTATTATACTGTGTTTTAGTTTTAAGAATTTTTTGTTTTATTTTTTGCGTTTTAATAAAGTGTTGTCTATCTATCTGAAACAATAGTTACTTAGTGAAATCGATGAATCAATTCAACCTCGAACGTAATCCAAAATAAAACACTGCTCCAATATCTGCTTACATTTCGACACATTCTCTCTAAATAAGATTGTTTTTCTGGCATCCTCGAAAGGGAATTTAACTCTCAATTTGATAGGTTCTCGAAAGCCGCATAAATATACGAATGCCAGGCCTACGCTTCCAATATGGGTAAATCCTGAGATCGGGCGTATTTAAGTGATTTCCGTGGCAGATTTTAAATCAAAGTATTATTGCATTTTACATGTAAAACATCAAATTTCCCATAATTATAAGCACATCAATCAAATAGGCATCATTATAACTTGTTTTGTTCAGAAGATATTTAAATTTAAATTTTTGGTGCCACGGGAATCAATAAAGTGTGGCATGGAAATCAAAATTAAAACTATTTTGTTTGAATTCTATGTTATTATTTAAATATTGACCTCTACATACTAATCATATAAAATAGAAATGATTAAAAACGGTGATCCAAACAGATATACACCAAACAAAAAGCATTAAAAAGGTCTATATTGGCTCTCTATATAATAATCATGTAAACTAAATAAAATCAACGCATTGCAGTCTTAAACAATGTAAAAATATTAATATTTAGTCCTAGAATATGAGATTAAGTTCTCAGTCACAGTCACTGACAGGATTCACTCCAGAAGCTGTCATCAGATTGTACATTTATCATTAGTTAGGTTAATCTGAAATGAAAGTTGCAGTCAGCCCATAGTTTCGTTTTATTTTTTTATCATACATCATCTCAGCCAAAAGACGTCTACTGCTGAACATAAACCTCCCCTTTAGACCTCCATATATAACACCGGTGTTGGAAGCGACCTGCTTCAAGCGTCTTTCAGGGACCTAAATAAGGTCGTCTGCCACACTTGTGGGTAGACGTTCTACGCTGCGTTTGCTTGCCTGTAGTAGCCACTTGAACACTTTTCGACCCCAACAGCCATTCGCTCTACGTGCTATGTGGCCTGCCTATTACCACTTCAGCTTCCTGATCCGCGGAGATATGTCAGTGACTTTGGTTCATCTCCTCATTCCTGATTTTATCACGTAGAGATACCCCGAGTATAGCCCTCTCCATAGCTCGCTGAGCGACTTTTTAATGTAGGGATATAATGGTGCCGCATAAGCCAGAGCGGCTGTCTACTATAGTACAATATAAAAAAATCTGATGTATAAAATATAAAAAAAATATCTGAAATAATGAAATATACAAATATAAACTGTCAAAATCACTTCCATACCTGCGGCTTCACTGTAGTTGGGTAAAAAGTGAAAGAATGCGCAAGAAAACTCAGGAGAAAATTGATCACCGTGGTAAAATGCCATGAGAATCAATACCATGGAAATCAAAATTGTATAGTTTTTTGTCAATATTTTTAAATACCATAATTATAGACCAAAATTAATAAAATATATGATAAACAATACCCTTTTCCTAACTGCACACCCTAGTCAAAAAACCGTAATGGATAAAAAAATATTTTTAAACATGGAAAAGGTAATCAATTATCTAGTGAACCAAAACCACGGTAATCAATTTCTCACCTTCGTAAATCCAGTTTATAACAACGAGAGGAGGAGCCTCTCTTCACTATGTTTAGAGCGCAATCGAAGTTAGCCAATAGCGTGCGTACAAGCTTCTAAGTATTGTGGTTTGTGAAATGTGGGTAGTTATGTCGCGCGCCATGGGAATCACTTTTTGTCCGGGGACAAACCTAAATTAGTTATTTTTTCTATAACTACGCTGAGTACAGCCTTCGCGTATTTTTTTGATCATATAACAGTTCACCCTTTACAGCTTTGATCACAGGAATTAATTAAATTCCTTTTATAAATTAGTGTAAAAAATATATTTTGTTCCGAAAATGTGTAAGGGACAGCCCACGGTAATCAAATTTCAGGGCTTTTACATTTTTTTTTAGATACTTGCAGCTAAATATAACCTGATGTCTATCATGCATTAAGTAGATTGAACCTTAGACTAACAGGAAAAAAATACCTTTGGGTAGAATTTTTATGTTACGGGTAGTTTATTCCCCCAGACACGTAAAATTTTGACTCTCAGGAATCACCCATATACATGCTTTGTTATGTTTCCCGTAGCGAGATAACTCAGTTTACGATACACGAGGGCTTGGCATGTCAGCTTCTGGAAGTCTATAATAGTCAGTGCTTTGGCTCATATGTGCAGATTTCTTTCAGCATATTTTTCAACTAAGCAGATCAAAAATATTCAAATAAAGGTAGAATAAAAGTAGGTTCACACAAAAAATGCATTTTATAATGTTTTTTTTTTAATGTAATAGGTGACAAACAAGCAGACGGCCCACCTGATGGTAGGCTACCATGGGAACAGTGATGGCTAATGGTAGTGGGTTAATGATAAATATATTTATCTCTCTCTTTAGAAATGCATGCCTAAATGAAATGAAAGATGAGCAACTTAAGGCATGGATTTTATGAAGCAGTGGTGGCGAGGGGGCTATGTGCTGCAGATGTAATTCTGGATCACCGAGTTCGAATCCCGGCCCGCACCAATGACTATAATTATTAGTTATGTGCGGTTTTTCTACTTGCTATACACCTACTTGTGGATAGGCTTTGGCCGTAGTTACTGAATGGTAAGACACCACCAGACCAATAGACAAAATCGTGTCACAAAGCGGTCATTATGACCGTATTTCGGCATGATGTTCAGCGAGGACAGAGAGGGATTTATCCCGCCTTTTAGGTTAAGTTAGGCAGTCTGCTCCTATCTACGGCCGCATCGTCGTTTAACATCACGCGAGATCGTGGTCAAAGGCTAACCTATAATAAATATAAAAAAAAACATTCTTGATAGTAAGTCTTTGTGATATAATGCCGACGGTGATTCATTTCTGCTCCAGTCGTCATTCCTCAGACTCAAGATATCATGTCAAACTCGGTTTCATTCCAATACAAAGAAACAATTTCGTTCGTAAAAACGAATCGGCTCATATTATTATATACCTTACTTATATTACTCGATAACTCCACGCGTTCCTGAGTAAAAGGGTCTTGACAGATAGATAGACGAACAAACGATTTTATAAGGGTTTAGTTTTTTTCCTTTAGAAATACGAAACCCTTAAAACAAAGGCATTATAATGAAAAACGGAAGTACTCGTATATAGTAATATAAAATCTTTAGCATTAATGCACTGTGCTTTGAATTGTACTTTTACCAGCACCTTTTGTATATTCTTCAAAAGTCAAAAAGTTTTTTTTTTTGAGGAAAAATGCGTTACGCATCGTCACCCCACGCGGGGCGGTATGTGGGACTCCCCCGCCGAAGAAGGGGCGCGGCGGGGATTCCCACTAAAAAGGGTGTCCCTGAGGGTGTTCCTGCGGGACGCCATAATGCCGGGGCAGCGGGTACGCCGAAGCACTCATCTGCGGCGCACCTATGACTCCTGCGTTATCCTTAAAACGAGGCGACTTCAAAAATCTAAGTTAGAGACAACTATTATTAGATAGATGAACAGAATTTATTTGCGCTGTTCTATTTTGCTACAACCTCGACTCAAAAGGTTGCAGTCCTATGGGACTCTTAAAGCGAATGAACTACTTATCAAGTAATTTCGTAGAAATCACTACAAACTAAGGTTTGTGCAAAAATAGGAGATTCATGGTTTTAATTTACCATTAGCACGTTAGTGCAGTGTTGCGTAGAGCTTCGTATAACTTCTAGATATTGATACATAGATATATAGTAGACTCTTAAGAAAGCGGCCTCATCCGCGTGGCTAAATCCTTTCTTAACGTGGAGGTCTACGTCTTAAAACCTACCTTTCAATTTCAACTTGGGATCCTAGACAAGTGCCAATCATTTGTGGCTAACGCTAAAAAAATGTACTAAGATGAGAGTCGTTATCGTTCGTTTTTCCATTACGACTGTCATCCCAGTACATTTTTTTAGCGTTAGCCACAAACGACAGGCGCTTGTCTAAGCCTGCTGATCCGCTCAGCGGTTTAAGCTGTGCATTGAAAGATCAGTCAGTCAATCAGTCACTCTTTCCTTTTATATATTTAGATATTTATGGAACACTGAGGTTGTAACGGAAACATAAGGCTCGTCGCGTCCAATCAGCTTGCATAAAAAATAGAATTCTTCTAATTTATCGAGTAATTGCATGAAAAAAATATATTTTAAAAATCGGTTTTGATTGATGAACGTAGGTATATAAAAGAAAATCCTAAAAAAACTCGGTTTGGGCATAATTGATGAACATAATATACAAAAAAGATTTCAAAGAATTGTGAACCTTTCTTTTTTAATGTCAAAGAGCTTG
This sequence comes from Hemithea aestivaria, assembly GCA_947507615.1. NCBI lineage: Eukaryota > Metazoa > Arthropoda > Insecta > Lepidoptera > Geometridae > Hemithea > Hemithea aestivaria. The sequence goes on from OX382328.1 coordinate 14,045,434, forward strand.
TAGAATTAAGAAATCATTCTTACAATTTCTACAACTAGTCTCTTTTTGCACAAATCCTAACTATACTCTTATACCAATAGGTATAATATGTAAATACCTTCGATAGGTAGGTACCTATGTTTGTAGCTTTCACCCTAAATTACATTTCGGTTAGCTCTGGGCGGTTGTTCTGTTCCATGGCATAAATTAGCAACTCCCAGTTTATTTAGGGCCACTGAAAAGGGATTCTAAGTTAATTTAATTGTACGTTTGTCACGCAGATCATAGTTCGCTTCGTTTGTGTATTTTGTAGTTTTGCAATAGAACTTAAGAGACTTTATGTCTAACATACTATCTCATCTCTGTATGTAGAGAGCTTAAGAATTTGTACAATTTAATTGATATACCTAACTTTCGAATAACTTATTATTTGAGTTTGTGGTTTATAATTAAATCCCTAAATTGGCAAACCAATATTTAATTGTTTTATAAAAAGCGAATGCTCAGGTCAAATAATATTTTTTACAAATACGACACAATAATATTTTAATGAAAATTAATATTAATAAAAACATTTTTTTAACCAAATTTATTGGAAGGTAGAAAAAGTAAGGTATATGAAGTGCGTAAGAGTATGAATTGACATGATGTTTACCACGAATCTTGAGAAACTGCTAAAAATATTGAATCCATTTTTTCCAATTAATAACAAATTAAGGAATTACTAAGACAATAACTTTGGACGCGACGAGCCTTATGTTTTCGTTACAACCTCAGTGTTCCATAAATATCTAAATATATAAAAGGAAGGGAAGATTTAGATGACCAGATCTTATCACGCAGGCCTACGTCGCGCAGCTTGAAAAGGATTGGCCGCGGTCTGTCCTTGTTGGCGGCGCGCCCCATCCGATGACACCTGCTTATGTCGCTAGCGGTGAAGCTGGTCAATTTGAGTCTGTCCACCATTACCTTCGTGACCGCGGCAGCAGTATCCTCCTTTTGTGACTCCTGAACCCCGTGAATAAGCAAAATTTTACGTCTGCTTCGAGTTTCGCACTGATCAACCTGCAGAGCCAGCATAGCTATCTGAGCCTGTAGAGCCCGCATTGAAGCTACCGAGAAGGCCCGCAGGGATGCCAGCTCATCTGCAATACTGCCAGGACTACTAGGAGCTGTCTTCTTTACCTGCTCTTCAATGGTATCCAGCCGACGGTTAAAGGTGTCCATCATCTTGTTGAGAGACTCTTGAACAGCATCCATTTTGTTTGTAGGTTATAGTGAAAAATTTTAATGATGTGAAACAGTGAGATATCGCTTGAAAATTGGTAGGGAAAACACTTTAAGGCAAACAGTGGTACTTAAACCATGGATTGTACTATTTATTGGCCAAGTAAGTAGTGTTTATTTATTTATATTTGAATATTAAAAACAGAGCAATTAAAAATGATGTTTACGTTTCTACCCTACCCCCAAAAATCTTTTATTAAACTGCAATTTCCTTTACAATATCGCAACACTCGTAAAGAAAAACACCTTTTAATATCGACTGCGAGCTTTTAGTGCCGCGATGCTCCAAGCAAATTGTATTACGCCTGAAGCCTTTCTTTCGCTAAACAAGAAAAGAATGCACCGAACAATCTTCGCAAAGTTTATTAAATTCAAAATTTTTCATAAGATGTAACCAACTCCGACAAACTACCGACGAAGCTTGGGTTTAATAAGACGTGAGATGTTCTATGAAATAACGCAGACTTTTTTAAAATATAAGACTATATTCGAGGCTTACTTTTACTTACTTTATTATGATAAGACTTTTTAGCAGTCTTTTCTTTTTTTGTGAAAATAGAAAAGCATGATTCGTATGATTAAAATTCATGGTATATAACATTTTTAAATACTTCCGACTAGTTAGATAAGGAAGATAAGATAGATAGATAACGCTTTATTGATACAACATAAAAGAACTTAGAACTAAATACAATTTGTAATGTAAACAGAAAAAAAAGAAAAAAAGTAGTGTTTGTATAAAATCAAGAAGTAATATTAAAAAGATATCTATTTTTTAAGACATAATATAATATTTAAGGGAGATAATTATACCAACAAACATTAAAACAAGGAAAAAGATTGGATAATAATAATAAATATTATGGGTGATTAGATTTTACTTTTTGTTAATACAACTTCCTGAAAATCATAATTAATTTCCTGGTAAAAGATTTTTGCTATCATAAAAAAATTCAAATACTTCACAATTCACGAAGTCTGACGTCATACGTTATACTAAGAGTATAACTACATTTACGTACCGCGTTATACATAAAAGCGTGGAAAACTTAAAAATTCTTCCCCTTCGTAGCGGATTCCGTGAGTTTTGAATGCATAAGCTTTACATAATCCAAACATCCTTCTATCGAAGCAAAGCAAGCTTTGCATATTAAACTAGACCATGGTAAAATCGCAAAATTATAATAAAAAGAATAAATAGACGTAGGTGTGCTTTTAACAGTTTCACCCTGTGTAAAGTTCGTGCTCCACTTCACACACTAATTCAAAAAGTGCTTTTGATATAATGTATCAATATTGTTTTGAGATTTGACACTGTGACGTAGAGTTTGTCGCAAGTGGAGTTGGCCTATAAAGTTGTTATTTTTATGCTTATAGATGAAAGAGACGAAAGTTGACCCTCGCTAACTGGTGTTAAGCGAAAACTCCTTTTAGAGGCACAGTTGCAGTGCTATCTTGGTATTCCATTATAGGTACGAAATCTTACACAACACTGCATTTTTTTAAATTCGTTATAGGTTAGCCTTTCTAAAATCTCGACTTATCTGAAGCAACAATGCGGCCGATGGTAGCAGACTAAACCTAGAAGGCGGGATAAATCCCTCCCTCGCATTTCGATCGTCATTCTGCTTTGATTCTTTTTATGTTCATAATTTGTACTTCTTAGCATTCTACTTTCTCAAAGAGGTTCTTTACGAAGCAATGGTAGAGTCTTAAAATATAACTAAATAATTGTAAAATTGATTTGCAATAAAAGTGCTTAGAAATGAGGCGTATGTGGCATATTTTATGTTGTTTTTTGTATTGTTCTTTTCTGGCAATAAAATTATTCTTATTCTATAATTCTTTGTTATGCCACCTACATAATATTCACATAGCTGCTTTCTTTTTGGACGAGCGCTCAAACATTTCATGGAAAATAATAAAATGAATAAAAGGTTACAACGAAAAGTAAATTAATTTAAGTAATACTTTTTACTTAAAAAGCCAACTTAATATTTTTTTCCCAAATAAATTATTGTATAAAGCTTTTAAAGGTAAAATTCTATCTATTGAAGAAGAACCCAATTTTATATTTAATTTCCTTCCCTCTTCTCTTTTTCCTACATTTTAAAAGATTTAATCATTGAATAATTCACTTACAACTTGAAAACTTAAAAGCGGTGGTGACAAAGGGAATATGTGATGCAAATGTAATTCTGGATCACCAAGTTCGAATCCCAGCTCTGCACCAATGACTATAATTACTTATGTGTGGTTTTTTCACTCGTTATACTGGTGGTAGGCTTCGGCCGTGGCTAGTTACCACTCACTGGACAAAGCTGTGTCGCCAAGCGGTTATTACCGTGTTCCGGCATGATGTTCAGGTAAACTAGGAGGGATTAATCCCGCCTTCTAGGTTTAGTCTGGTATCATCTACAATCGTATCGTCGCTTAACGTTAAATCGTGTGTCTAACCTATACTAACCTTTATTCATGAATAAAAAACTTTCCATTTCACCAGTCATCTTTCAGTTCATCAAATCCTTCTTGTCTACGCGCAAGAAATTACATCGACTAATTAGAGCAAAATTTAGACTCATTCATAGTCGCGCAAACTTCAAAACTCACAGATGTGAAGGCCCCAAAAGGCAGCGGCCCTTTGATCTCCGCCGGTGGCACGCCGAGCGGTTCCAGTGTGAAATATTAATATCGTCAAGCTTACCTGACGAAATTATTAAAGCGCCGACTTCAAGTAGACGAGAAGTATAGACTTTTAGGGCGACGACTAACGGGATTCATTTTGAAAGCGGAATTTTAAGCTCTTTTACTAGAACTGCAATTTGGACGAGAAACTTGTTTTTAAAGTTTATAATGGATTTTAGTTACAAAAGTACGTATTCTCATATTTAAATATGAAACTTTCCTCTTCTTAATATATAAAAGGAAAACGTGACTGAATGACTGATCAATTAAAGCACAGTTAAAACTATTAAAGGTTTGAAGAGGAGTTCAAATTTGGCCCAGTTGTAGATATTATGACGAAAAATTCGTGAAGAATAAGAAATGATTTATTGACTGGAGCAGAGCTTACCTAATTTAATTTTTATTAACTTGTAAAGCATAAACTCTAAAAGGGCATTAAAAGCATAACACTATAGTATTTTTGCTTCCTGTACAAGAACGATACAAGAAGAACGATAGCAATCTTGTAAAATTCAAACATAAAAGTACACTAACTTAAACTGTGTGTCCCGGCTGTTTCCTATAATGGTTTCCTATAGTTGCTTAGTATGGGGTTAGGTGGCGCTGTGTGTATTGTCCTGAAATATATTATTATATAATTTATTATTATTATTATTCTCTTTATTTATATACAATCTTAAACTAAATTTTTTACAATATTTTTAAAAAAAAAATAATATATACAAAAACTAAAAACATTGTAAAAAACTTAATCTAGAAGAAAACCCGCCGTCAGCGGGGCCAGAGCCCAAGCTGCCGGCGGTCAGGGCCGCAGGGTGAGGAACCTCCGGACAATGCGTGCCGTGTCAAGGATTACCGCCTTCTGTATCAGGCCCTTGATCCAACCGTCTAGCGCGAGCCTCTCGAGATGTTGGTCGAGGCTCTTTGCTATTAGACCGTTCACCGACACGACTATCGGAACAATGATCGTCGAATCAACGTCCCACATGGCGGTAATCTCGTGCGCTAAGTCAAGGTACTTGCTCAGCTTATCCTTCTCAGCTTTCACGAGATTCTCATCATGGGGGACGGTGATGTCGATGAGCACTGCGCGGCGTTGAGATCGATCTACCACCACGATGTCAGGCTTATTGGCGACAATAGTCCTGTCCGTGATAATAGATCGATCCCAATAGAGCGTAGCACGACCATTTTCGAGAACTGGTAAGGGCGCGTTATTATTATTATTATAATATATAATGTATGAGGCAGTCGTTAGGTCATGTTCCCGGCCTTGTGGAGTACGGAGTAATCTTGGTCACCTGAAACTGTTACATATACTTAGATTAGCCACACAACCTACAATGGTAATTTGACTCTGACAGTGTCAGTACGGTATCCTGTTCTGCTGCAGAAGGGGTATAAACCCCATAAAGGCGCCTAATTCGCAGCATAACCTACAAGTGGTCGTATTATTTCCACTAAGCCACGAGCTCGCCTTATTATGGTTTAAAAAGATGAATGAATGACATTCATTGTGTACTCACCTTCTTTCCTGTACAAATATAATAGTAAGCGTATTCTTTATATCGTGGTTTAGAGTTATAATGATACGAGAATAGCTAGCAAGGATATTCTCGTAACTGTGGCGGGCCCAGGATACTCGAAGATAAAATATAATTTTCTGTGTTTTATATAATTTAAAATATTTTGTATATTTGTGAAAATTAATGGAATTAGGCTTTTCTTTGCGGAAATCCACAATAATTAGTAAACAAATTGGAGTGGAATTTACACTAAATATTTAATAAATAATTAAATTATATGTTAACTATGTATTTCTCTAATCTCTTTATGCACATCTCCTGCTATAGTTAGTTTGTGTTAGTGCCTGGTTTCAATCGATGTTGTTTGTTAGTGTTTCCACGTAGCCTGTCGTCAGTCCTCTCTGAGCTCTCGAGGGAAATTGTCGATGGTAGCCTTAGGGCGGTATCTACTGGTTCAAAGCCCGGAATATACATGTTATTTGTGTTTAGAATTGCTATGTTTAGGTATATTTTGTGATTAAAACCTGAAGCCGGTCAATGTTGGTTAATGTTATCGGGGGTAGACTTCCTTTGCAGGAGGACAAGGTGGGTACCCCAACAGTGCCAGTTATTCTATCGATTGAGCAGTGATTTGCAAACATTACTGTGCATTACTGTGGGCACGGCAGCTAGTGAAATTACTGAGCTGAAGAGTCTTAACATATTATGACTCTTGCGTAAGAAGCGTTGGCGCAGTGTATATGTGTATCATTGTGTCTTGGGTAGCTTTATATACTAATTATAATGGGTAGCATTATTATCTCTTGCCATCAGGAGATAGTCTAGCTCGTCTTCTTACTTCTTTGTACAAAAAAAATAAAAATCTTTGATAATAATTTTACCAACAGTATAATACCTATACATTACTTACTGTTTGACTATCTGGCATAGGTGTGGTAGGTACTTCCCCAGGCCAAAACAAACCTCTGTGGCTTACATTACACTATCACAGCAGGATCGATCTCCCTTACTTTCGCAAGAAAACCTTGATTTTCTTGTGTAATTTAAAAAGGTTTTTGACGAGACAATTCTTTACATCTTACAAACGTAAGAAATTCCTAATCGTGAAAGAGTCCGAATCCCTACTTATTTATGCATCGGCCTTCCCGTAGCGATCCCACAAATGAATTATACAAAGGAACCTTTCATCACGTGAACATTCCTTATTCCTTATCTCGTGTTCCATTACGATCTTAGCTACTCTTAACATCATTGATTTATTAATACCTTGTTTTGACATGATAAAAATGTCCGAAAGAAAAGAGGTGCACTAGCAGATAGGACTAATCGGCAACATGCAGAGTTGCGTATAATAAATGTTTCTTTTATGTCTTGTAATACCTATATTATGTTTTCTTGTACCTATCTGAGATGTTTGTGTATGAATAAACATTTTTTTCATTTCATTTCACTATAAAGAGAGCGATTTAAAAATCCGACTTCTTATTTGACCAAAGAATAACTGTTTTCTAGGGGATAAATTAATTGTTATGCACAGAAACTGTCAAGTTTCTTCATAAGTTACCGGTATACGATAACAAAAAATATAAACAACAATAGTTTTTCCTTTTTAAAACATTAAAAAATCGTAACAAATTCATAAGTAACTTACACTGTACATCTTCTGAGGATATTTTGCTATAAATTTCGTTGTAAAATTCGAAGTCCAAAGATGTGTGTGAAGAAATGTCGTTTCTTTAAGTTACTCGAAAGGCATTAATAGGAGGCTTTTACGAAATGCTGCCTTTTACACGCGTGTAGTTGATTGTACTCTATGGTAAAGGTAATTGGAGGTATTTATGTGTGAGTACGTATGTAAAACGTTCTTTTTATGCCTTACTTGTGCCTTTACTCGTCGTTCAAAGGGACTCTCCCTTTGCTTTCTGCCTTTTTGTATGAAGTATTGTAAAGTTCGCAAAGTACTCTGACATTGAAGTTGTATTTTAGGTGTCTTAAGGCGCTTAAGCGCTTAGCCTAACACCTTATTAGCTTAGATTAAAAAATGGTGTTTGTAAACACTCAGTTATTGCGAGTTGGTCATTCTTTAATAAAGCGTAGGTAAATATTTTAAAGCTTTACCTACACAACAATTTAATACAAAAAAGAAAATAATTAAGACGTTAATGGAGAATACAAATCTGAAATATATTATGAAGTAAACACCCGCTAAACAAAGACCACTGAGTGCGATCACACCCTCTTTCATTAGGTAGCCTATAAAACATTTTATAAAAATACTTCATCCTCGATCTATCATACTTTGCATTGACACCGTTGCATGAGCACTCGATTGAATTATAAAATATACGGGAGGCGAACAATCTTTTTCACAGAATAAATAGCGAGGAGGAACGGTCATAGTAAACTACAAAACACGACAGAAGTTAACCAACACTTCTCATTCGTTCGCTCATATTTTCTGACCTAGTCAGAACTGGCACTGGTTTTGATACAAAAATATTTTATGGCCGATCTAATCTCACAAACAAATCTATGATCTTTTCAAGAAACAGGCGTATTCCTCACGACTGGCTCTTTCTCGAATGTCGCCGACCACCGCTTTCTAAAGAAAGTTTTCAATGAAAGGGGTTGAATGTTTGGAGGGATGTATTATGCGGAAGAAAACTAGCTAATAAATAGCCTTTTCTGTATTGACTGTTTGAAGATTTTGTGTTGAAGTATAAGCTTGTTGAGTAGGTATAATAGAGAACAAAATTAGGTGAAACGTACACAATACATGACATTATTATGTATGTTACTAGTGGTGGCTGTGTAGTGGTTTTACCTGCTGAAAAGTAGCCGAAGTGTTATTCCAGGGTCTAAGCATACCAAATTTGGAGGAGTAGTTGGTGGAGTAAAAAGAAGTTGAGTGGCGTGCCATGGTGAAGGTCTATGTGGCGTCCCGCAGGAATACCCCCAGGTAATTTAGTGGGCAGTGGGTATGCCCGCCGTGCCCATCTTTGATTAAAAATTGTAGCCATACGACTCGATAAGAAGAAGAATCACTCATCTGACATTCTGAAGAACTTGAAACCTTCTTCTATCTTATTTTAAACTTGCAAAGTAAAATCCAGACAACTATAAATAAACTTGAATTGGTTCACGGATTAAATCGGATCAATACAATTAATTAATCGCAATGAAGCAAATCCAATAAAACTGTCAAGACTAATCTCATTGTATCAATTCGCGTCTCGAATGAATTGTGTTGGTAATAAATTGTGGCGGATTCATCTTATAATTCGGAGAAATATTGGATGTATTCAGATACAGGTGGCAGGATGATGGACCGGTTTCATTATTAGGGTTCCGGATGTTTTATGAGAATATTATATATAGGTGAAATTAAAATGTTCTATGGAACACTACTTTCATTAAAGATTTTATGTATAGAAGATACTATAATATTTTGTATCTTGTGTATGTACGAGTATTCAAGTATTGCACACCACATACTGTTAATGCATTGTCTGTCCTATTCCATTCCCAAGTCGTCACAGAATTTTGTATTTTAAAACACTGGTTGGCAATGTCTGATATGAGTAATCATGATGCTTATCATCCATAAGGTGCCCCCTTAAGTATTTGCTCGTCTTATCATCATCATAAAAGTGACTTTAATTTCTATTGGTTTTTTTTATTCGTTATACAGGTTAGCCTCTGACTACGATCTCGCGTAATGTTAAGCGACGATGCAGCCATAGGGCTTGTTCACGTTGAACGCGCGGGCGCAGGCGCGGGCGCGAGCGCGAAATATCAAACATACGACGTGCTATGAAAGTGTTCACGTACAAACGCACGTGCGGTGTAAGCAAAGTCTGTCGCGCCCGCTCCCGCGCCCGCGCCCGCGCGTTCAAACGTGAACAAGCCCATAGAAAGCAGACTAAATCTGAAAGGCAGGATAAATCCCTTGATTTCACTGAATGGTCAAATAAATGGTCATCAAGCCGGCACACAGTCATAATGACCACTTTGCGACACGGGTTTGTCCAGTGGCTGGTAACTAGCCACGGCCGAAGCCTACCACCAGTATAAAACAGGTACACTGTACATATTATGTACATTTTGTTATGTGGCCACAATAAAGGGTAATTCTATTCTATTATATAGTTGTATTGTGCATAATAATTGTTGTATTACTGGCTGTTATACACATTGTAATCAAAATTTGAATCATTCTTTTTATATATTCTTATTGATGTATGTTTTGTCACTTCAATAAAATGAGTCAAATACAACATACGTTATCAGCACGAATTTATAAGAAAATACAAGAATAAACTGTTTTTTCTGCATTAAAAGTGAAAAGAAAGTTTTTCTAAAGTATTACGTGCATCATATGTGTATTTTTTGGACATTGACCAGCTGTTCGTGAGTTATAAAATTATGTCAAATAATAATTCCCTTTCTTGCATAAAACCTTTAGTTAATAGGGAAGGCTACTCTACATGGAAGTTTAAGATGCGGATGTGCCTTATTCATGAAGAATTGTGGGAAGCCGTCGTAGGTTACCAAGATAGTAATGTATCCACCGATAAAAGGTTAAGAAATGATCAGAAAGCTTTATCGAAGATTTGCCTTACTCTGGATGGACTGGCAATAACCCACGTAAGGTCATCAAAAACTGCAAAGGAGGCATGGGACGCTCTTTCGTCCGCATACGAAGACAAAGGTTTGGGTCGACGTATAAGCCTTGAACGTAAACTCTATAGATGCAGCCTTGAAGATTATAACTCAATTGAGATGTATATAAATGCCATCATGTCTACTATACAAGACTTGGCTGACATCGGAAAAACAATAGAAGATGCATCAATAGCTGCTATTCTTCTGGGAGGTCTGAGTCCACGATATGAGCCTTTAATATTAGCTCTGGAAAATTCGAATACACATATAACTTCGGACCTTGTAAAGACAAAATTATTGAATGAATTGAATAAAACTGAATATGATAATCCTGATACTGCTCTTCGTTCCCGGATGAATCAAAGTAAATCTTCTGCATCCAAGCCTAAGAAGCCTATTGTGTGTTATGACTGTAATGAGCCAGGTCATAAGCGTCCAGACTGTCCCCATAAGAAGGACAAGAATAAGAAATCTGTAAATCATAAGAATGCTCTCTGTGCACTGAATGTAAATGAGAAATTAGATAATGAGAAATGGTATATAGATTCTGGAGCGTCAGCACACATGACATCGCGAGCTGATTGGATGGAGAATGTGAAGGATTCCCCTATTGGAACTGTAACTATAGCAAATGGTGATATACTGGAAACCCAAGGTGTTGGTGAAGTTTCAATTACCAGTTGCAGTGATAATTTGACATCGGTCAAAAAGATTCTTGATGTAGTTCATGTGCCAAACTTGGACTCGAATCTTATATCAGTTAAGAAGGCAGTAGATAAAGGTTTTAGTTTAGTTTTTGATAAAACTGGTTGTAATTTTTATGATTCTGATGCTTTTACTTGTAATGGAGATGTAATTTTACATGGTTCTATTTGTGGTGGACTGTATTCATTAGATGTTACAGTCAATCCTAAACTCAATGAACGATTATCCGCTTTTGAAACGCACTCTGATGTATCTTGTTTCAAGCTTTGGCATAGACGATTAGGTCACTTATGCCGCATTGGAATGGACCAACTTAAGAAGGGTCACGCGGTGGGCGTTGATTATTCAGAAGTCGATAAGGAACCTTGTATCTCCTGTATTGAAGGTAAGCAAAATAGGAAAACTTTTAAGAAAGTTTCACATAAAAAATCAACTTCAGTTCTGGAACTTATTCATTCAGACGTTTGTGGTCCCTTGCCTGAATCTTCATTTCAAGGCAATAAATATATTTTATTTTTTATAGATGATTTTTCTCGTATGACTTTTGTCTACTTTATTTCTTCAAAAGCTGAAGTAAAGAATAAGTTTTGTATTTTCCAGTCCTCTGTGGAACGGGAAACGGGAGCCAAGATAAAGACACTGAAGAGTGACAACGGAAAAGAGTATGTTAATGCAGCTTTTTCGAATCATTTACAAAATGAAGGGATTAAACACCAAACTACTGTTCCCTATAGTCCTCAACAGAACGGTATTGCTGAACGGACGAATAAGTCCATTATGGAGAAGGTAAGGTCTATGCTGTCAGAAAGTTCTCTTTCTTCTGCCTATTGGCAGGATGCAGCAGATATGGCTGTATATCTTAAGAATAGATCTCCACATCGTGCTCTCGAAGGCAAGACAGCATACGAGAAGTGGTATGGTATGGTCCCAAATTTATCACATCTACGCGTCTTCGGATGTAGGGCTCTAATTCATGTCCCCGACTGTAATCGGAAGAAATTGGATATGAAAGCATCGGAACACATCTTTGTCGGATATTCAGAAGATCCGAGAAGCTATTTCTTTAGAGATGCTACGTGTCCTAGAAGACTTGTGAAGAGTAGAGATGTAACATTCTTTGAAGATCATTTTCATGATTTAAAAGGTAAAGGTAATACTTGTAAGACTGGTAATGATTTATTGGAACCAGCATACTCGTACATACCTCTTCTGTCTGAGAATTCATTAAATAGTTCAGAGCAGAGAAATACTGTCACTGTGGAACAGTTAATAAAGCCTAATATTGCACCAGTATCAGAAAATTGTGTACCTGATAGTAGTGAGGAACAGTGGCATAATGCTGATACATCAATTTCTTCAGAAGAAATTAATTCTGATACTGAGGTTGTAGAACCAAGATATAATTTAAGACCAAGAAAACCTAATTCTTCTGCTAACTATGTATGTGTGCAGACTTCATCCTCTGAACTGGATGAACCATTAAGCTATTCACAAGCTATTAATGCAGAAGATAGTGAAAAGTGGCATCTCGCAATGTGCGATGAATACCAATCATTGCTTGAGAAGAAAACTTGGGTACTCGTTGATAGACCAGATAAAAAGGTTATTCCATGCAAATGGATATACAAGTTAAAGAAAAATGCGCAAGGTGATGTTGTTAAGTATAAAGCAAGACTTGTTGCAAAAGGATTTAATCAAGTATATGGTGTTGATTTCTCAGAAACTTTCTCCCCGGTTGTCCGGAGCTCCTCTTTACGCATGTTGTTTGCGTTGGCTGCAGAAACAGGAATGAAATTGCATCATTTGGATGTTGATACTGCGTTTTTAAACGGAGACTTAGAGGAAGAGGTCTACATGAGTCAACCAGAAGGTTTTGCTAAACCTGGTCAAGAAGATAAGGTATGCTTATTAAAACGTTCACTTTATGGCCTAAAACAGGCCCCAAGGACATGGTTTAAAAAGTTGACCGAAATATTGCAATGTATAGGATTTAAACAAACTCCTTCAGAAGCATGTATTTATACCAAGAAGGTTGGTAACGAGTTACTTATTCTGGCCTTTCATGTCGATGACATTGTCGTATTTTATAAAAAAGATTCTACACTTGACTCTGTCATATCTGACTTACAGAATCATTTTAGTATGAAAGTGATTGGGCCATTGAGTTATTATTTAGGTTTAAACATTGATTGGAAACCTAATGAGATAAAAATACATCAAGCTACTTATATCCGGAGCTTGTTAGAAAAATTTCAAATGGGTGATTGCAGATCTATGCATACACCTTTACAAAAGGAAAAATTAGTGCCATCTAAAGGTAATGAGGACTCTACTGTATATCCTTACCAGAAATTAATTGGCTGTTTAATGTTCCTTGCAGTCAATTCTCGACCCGACATAGCTTTTGCTGTTTCGTATTTGAGTCAGTTCAATACTAAATACGACAAAACTCACTGGATTGCGGCAAAGCACGTGTTACAGTATTTAAAAGGAAGTATCGATGTGGGTATTACTTACAGGAAAGATAGAGGAAATTTAGTTGGCTATGCGGATGCAGATTGGGCTAATTGTCCCATAGATCGTCGTTCATACACTGGATTTTACTTCTCTTTGGCAGGTGGAGCAATCTCATGGGAAAGCAAGAAACAAACAACAATTGCTCTTTCCTCTACTGAAAGTGAATATATGAGTTTAGCGGGAGCGGCAAAGGATGCTGTATTTTTAAAGCGGCTAATGTTGGAAATAACAGGTGAGTCAACTGTTGTAACAATTTATAATGATTCGCAATCTGCTCAAAAATTAGCAATAAACCCAGTCCACCACAACAGATCAAAACATATAGACACTAGGTATCATTTTCTACGTGATTTAGTTGCTAAGAAAGTTATCAATGTTGTCTTTAAACAGACAGAGGAGATGTGGGCTGATGTATTCACTAAGCCGCTAGCACGCATTAAGCATCAGAATTGTATAAAAGGGATAGGTTTATGTTAATTGTCTCATTTTGATTACGGGGGTGTATGTTGTATTACTGGCTGTTATACACATTGTAATCAAAATTTGAATCATTCTTTTTATATATTCTTATTGATGTATGTTTTGTCACTTCAATAAAATGAGTCAAATACAACAATAATAGTGGTAAGTATTATAGATATACAGCCTGAATACGTACGTAAGAGCGTCTTCGATCGGCATTCATTAGTGGGGAACGTACACGCATAATATTCTCCTTCTCGGAGGAAAGAATCCTCATTACGTCTCGCGGCCGCGATAGGAATCCGACCCATTGTCTTAATGGTGGATGTGTAGAAATACGGATACCTCCACCTTTATCTCTTGGTAGATTCCTTTAGTTCGATTTTCTCGGTCTAATAGGTGGAAAATGAATCGATTTATTGTTTGTGCTATCACATTTTTCAAACTCTTTTTACATAAGATGAATAACTCTTTATTGTTACCACATAGAAAAATTAATTTACATGACGATCTTTAAAAACCACGGTTACAGCCTTTTTCTAACTTGTTGGGTTGACGAATAGATAATATTATTATGTACATCCCGTCAAAGTATTATGTGTAGGAAACATTTTTGTTTAGTTGATTTTTACTAAAGTTGTTATAAATTATACTATTTTTGTCACTAATTTTCATCATTGTCACTAATCATATTATTATCTACTGGTAACTTGCTAATTGATTTATTTTTTTGAACTCGCCGTATACGTCGATTTGGTTCCACTTTTTAGAACCAAAATTTGACCTAAGAGGGTTGAGAGTATATAATATCAAGAAGGATCTTTAAAGTAACAAGATCACGAAATACACCCATCCGATAAGCACCCAACCCATAGAATCTCTTTGTGTAATTCAAAAGTCCCGAGGTGGAATTCGTGTGTAAACCAAATTGTTTTGGTTTCAAAGGAAATTGGTTAAAGTTAAAAGGGTTCGGTATCTATGTCGCAAACTCCCATCTGTGATTTGAATAGTTTGGCCTTTTCTAATTAAAATTACCTACATTTTCGTGTAATAACTGAATTTGTTAGGTTCCATTTTAAAGGACAGATGTTATTGTTTGTACTGTAATGGAAAATTTTAACGAAGCAGATGCAAGAGACCCAATGTTCGCTTGATGTTAAGCGATTATGAAAAATTGTTACAGTCACGATGTAAAATAAAAGTTTTTGATTTTTTTTATTTTTATGTGATGAAGTAGAAGACGAGCAAGACGCTCTCCTGATGTTAAGAGATAACGCTGCCCATAATCAATACAGTTTTAACTAGGATTTCACAATTATGTGAAATTCTAGGAGCACTGCACCAACGCTTCTTACTCAAGAGTCATAAGATGTTAAGACTCTTTAGCCCAGTAATTTCACTAGCTACAGTGCCCTTCTACCGGAGCACAGTGATGATAATTTAGGCGTGTTTTATAGTCGTGGCTGTACGTAAACATGCTATTTATCTTAAAACATTAGATAAGATACAGCCAAAGATTAGATCTTGTAATAATATAATATACATAAACCAATTTCTATCGGAAAAATACCGAAGACGCATCGAAACGTGCCAAAATCAAGTGCTCTGTATCTAACGAGCCTGAACACGAGATCGTCCTTATACATAACAATACGGTAAAGTGGGTACCTAACGCTGAGCAAATATGGAACAAGAACGGCTAAGATAAATTTTTGATGACATAAATTTAAATGCTCATGCTTAAGCCGTCGCTTCATTTCTTGGCCAACCCTACTTTACGCAAATGTTCATGAACGAAGTAATTTTTTTTATTTAGTGTTAAGTGATATGAAGAGTGCCGGTTCTTGTCTTGCTTTCAAATCAAACTGCCATTCTATAGAGGTACATTCCTAAAAGTAGAATGCATGGGATTAAAGTTTGTAGATACATATAGGTTAATTTCGTTTGAGAATTTGACATGTCGCGTGATCTTGGCTTGCCTTTAAGGCTTATATCATAACTTTGCTTTGTCATAAATAAACAAATTTCTTTTTTACTTATTATTTATTTATTTACCAGACCAACAGCTTGCAGACAAAATTATAAAAAACTTACAATAGAAGCAAAAAGCCAATAATAGGTCCTCGCGGCTAGCAACAACATAGAAACAAACACTTTTGTTTGTTATTCTTTTTTTTATGTGATGAAATAGAAGACGCTCTCCTGATGTTAAGAGATAACGCTGCCCATAATATCAGTACAGAGCTACTTAGGATTTCACAATGATGTGAAATTCCAGGAGCACTGCACCAACGCTTCTTACTCAAGAGTCATAAGATGTAAAGAATCTTTAGCCCAGTAATTTCACTAGCTACAGTGCCCTCCTACCGGAGCACAGTAATGTTTGCACATCACTGCTCAGGCGATAGAATAACTGGCACTGTTGGGGTACCCACCTAGACGACCTCCTGCAAAGGAAGTCTACCCCCGGTAGTCAATTCAATGTAAATCCCATTTTATCCGATCTAATCTTGTAAAGTAATGTGTGGTACCTACTAAATTAGTTTCTCACATCACGAAGCCATTACGGGAATAGATCGAAACTCGGTTAGCATCGGAAACTTTTGGTCTCGAGACTCGGTTAAACATTGAAGTCACTGGTAATCGATTCCAGATTGGTTTGATTTCTAATCGTTTAGAATGTGGGTAGTGGGATAACTATTGCACTTACTATATTAGAGGTATAATGACTTACCTTGGATCTAGGTAGATACTTATTACTTACTTATTTTAAAACTTATACTGGAAACCTTTGCATAATAAATCAGCTGGTAACCTACAAACGTATAAAAAATTATGTAACCAAGATAAAAATTGTGAACACATATTTAAAAATGCAATCCTTATGAGTTTCTTGCTAGTTACTGATCTTCTCTAGAGGTGCTTTGCGAACGAGCGATAGAGTGTTAAAATAGAAAAAAAGGAAAATTGACTTGCAAAAGTGCTTCAATGTGGCCTATTTGAATAAAGGAATTTTTGAGTTTGAGTTTAAAAATGTATTGGGATGACAGTTGTTTTTTATTATCTTTTCAACGACTGTCATTATAGTACTTTTTTGCGTTAGCTGCGAGTATTTAGCGCTCGGCTAGATCCTGTGGCCAAAAATGGTAGCAGACTAAACTAAAAGGCGAGATCCATTTTTAGAAGGGTTTTTGTATTTTATCTTTTTTATTAAATCATCACGACGATCCTTCTATATTTCTGCCACCCCTGATTTGGCTCATATTCAATCTTAAACGATTCTTCGATGAGATATCTCATCGGCATAAATTACCTGATTGCGACACGAGAAAATTTCAAATCATCGAATTTAAAAAGGTCAGAGCTTTGATTCCTCATATCGTTCGAAGGTCTAACGATATTGTCAAATATACCCAACTGGATGAGACACGCGGAGTTGCGTGACCATGAGGAGGACCATTTTTTTACAAGCTTTATATTACTTTCACCTGTCTGTTGTCTGTCTGTCTGTCTGTCTGTCTGTCTGTCTGTCTGTCTGTCTGTAATCAAATCTTGCAAGTTTAATTTGACCCACTTCCCGGTTTCCAATTGAGCTGAAAATTTGCATGCGTGTGTAAATCGGATGACAATGCAATATTTTTATGACATCGAGCTGATCTGATGATGGAGCTGGAAGGTGGCCATAGGAACTCCGTCATAAAACAACGCAACCCCATCGAGTTTGGGCTCATTTGATTCGTCTTGACGAGTACTTTATGATACAAGACGATAATAATAATTAAAGCTTGTTTTTAAAAAGTATTTTTAAAATTTCACTTGTTTATCTAAAGAAGTAAGAAGACGTACACGACGCTCCCCTGATCTTAAAAGATAACGCTGCCCATAATCAGTACAGTGCCACCCAGGAATTTACAATAATGTAAAATTCTAGGTGCACTGCACCAACGCTTCTCACTCAAAAGTCGTAAGATGTTAAGACTCCTTAGCTCAGTAATTTCACTAGCTACAGTGCCTTTCTACCGAAGCATAGTAGGTAATGTTTGCACATCACTGCTTAGGCGGTAGAATAACGCACTGTTGGGGTACCCACCTAATAGACCTACTGCAAAGGAAGTCTACCCCCGGTTTTTATGCCCATTAGAAGTTCCCCCATACCCTATAAGGAGGTAAATGAATACCTCTTACTTTTTGGAGTGGGTTATAAAATAGAAATTCACTTTAGCAAACCATACTACTGGAAACGAAGGTAGAACCGAGCCCTTTTATAACCAAAGAAGCGACAATTCGTTTGTCCTTCGGGCTTATTGCTGATTCTGATATATTGTTCAATATCCATCCACAGAAATAGAAAAGGTAGAGGGTTCGCGTGTGCGCCACTGAAGCGAGTAATAGGAATAATCGTGCGTGGATATTCTACCGTGTGGATTTTATCTGTGTGTTTCATTTAGCTTTCATGAGAGCTGTGTTTCAGATATAATATATTTTTCAACTCGAATGAACGCGTTAGAAATGTCAATGCAGTAGAACTGTCATTTGTTTTTAAAATTATAAAAGTCATTTATTATAAAAGTAAACTATTATTTAGGTTAACTATTATTTACATAGAATACAATACTTTAAATTGAAACTATAACATGTTTACCAATATGGTTTTAAAAGTAGGTCATATTTGAATAGTAGTTCCACCAGAAATATACTTTTATATGTCAACGTATCGCTTTGCCATTTTCAAGGTTTTTGCTATATAAGCACCTTAAAGCCCGACACCGAAACGACGAGTATAGTATAATAAATAAAAATACGGGTAGGTATACCCTGTCTCTTCACTCAGTAAAAAATTCGAAAATATTACTCCCAACTCCCTGTAACTCCCTTACTTTTTCTGCAAAAACGTGGTCCCAAACTCACACCACTAAATTATAATACTCACGCGACACACGGACATTGATAAGGCATAACCATGCTAAATTTATTTTCTGTACATGAACTCGCCCATTCATTCATTTGGGGTGTCATTTTACTTAGTCGGATAGTGTTGAGTGAAACAGAAATATTCAATCAACATGTGCAAACGGGATGGACAAAACGAAGGAGTACAAATTTAATAAGAAAAAACTAAAATAAAAATGGCAACATTCTACCTATTTCTTTCAAACTACTTCTGTCAAATTTGACAAAAAAAAAGTAAACAATAACATGTTGTTCGTATTTTTAGTGATTAATAAGTTATTTCGAAGATTTTTCACAATAATGTTAATGAAAATGAATAAAATAATCCGTGGCGATGCTTGCCAAATGAATTACAAAATGTATATATACGGCGTATACAGCAGTTGCAAATAGAAAAGTGGTTGCTGCTTTAACTAAGTGTTTCTAAGAGAACAGCGTATATCTCAGGTACGTTTAAGTTAGATTAACAGTACATCATCAAGCTCATTGAATCTTATCATTGAAAACGTAAAATAATCGTTATTTTGTCCATAAATAACTATTTTGTGTTATATATTTGTTTACAACTAAAGTCATAAAATACATTATAGTATGACTGAAAATTTTTGATACTTTTCATATTGTCCAAGTTTAATGATGATATTATGTGTATGAAAAATTGCGTTTTAGGGTTCCGTACCCATAGGGGAAAACGAGACCATATAACTAAGACTTCGCTGTCCGTTCGTCTGTCTGTCTGTCATCTCACGAACCGTGATAGTTAGAAGGTTGAAATTTTCACGGATGTATTTTTTTTGCAATACTAAAAATAGAATAAAATAAAAAAGGGGCTCCCAAACAACAAAGTGCTTTTTTCCGTTTGTTTTTGTATATATGAGATGTTTCAAGAAAGAGTTCAATTCAAACGAGTCCGACTTGCACTTGGCATTTTTATTTTGTTTTAATGTCTATAAGATGTCCCTACGTACAAGTACAAATACAATTGCTTTATTTGGGAATTTCTTTTAACATTATATTCATGGCACCTATTTTACTGTTACCATACTGGTACGCCTTTTTTTACTTTTAAAAGATGATATTAATCTTATTTATTTTGTATTTTCTAGGCGAATCGAAATCATCAGTCAGAAAATTTGTTTTGGAAAGTATTAAAAATAAAGGAAAATGCCCGCCTACGAGACATCGAAAAGACCACCCCACCGCAAAAAATAAAGAATTGGATTACCCTATATAAACGATTTATTACTTTATTTTATGTATTTTTAATATTATATTTGTGTCATATAACACATCGTCTTTTATTATCATTTTATAAAAGTATCATTATTAGACGCATGTCTGTTTTATGTGAAGCATGTGTGTTATTTTTTCGCGCCAGAGCTACTTATCTGATCAAACAGAGGTCAGTGACCAAGTACAGTAGCGATTTTTTTAAAAATAATTAAAGTATCAAAATTGTTTATAGTTAAATTCGGTATTGCCATACGGGTAACTCAAATATATTATTTTATGTCAGACTAGGGTAACCTTGGTATGCTTGAAACAAAACGAATATCTCATCAACCATGCGTTCGACAAGGTAATGGCAAATTTGCCAAATTTGGTACAGAGGTAGTTAGAATCCCCAAAAAGGATATGGAATAAGTTTTATCGGTTTGTACGACAAATGTCCAAAATCCAAATTGTCCAACTAGTATTAATGTCCAATACTAATTTGGTCAAACACTAATTTGGTCCAATATGGCTTACGTCCAACTAGGAAAAATGTCCAACACGAATAATTTCCAACATGAATTTGGTCCAAAATGAAATATCTCCAATTAAGAATAATGTCCAACACGAATTGGTTTATTTCTGACGCTGTCATAGAAGAAATGAAAGGTCTTAGGAAGATCTACCTTTCAGATGACAGCTGTCAAACTTGAAATATATAAAATCTGGAAGATCTTCAAAGTTTTTTCATTTCTTCTATGACAACGTCTGCTTAGGACGAGTATTTTTCGAGATATTGACGTTTCAAGTTTGACAGCTGTCATCTGAAATGACAATCTCTCCAAGACCTTTAATTTCTTCTATGACAGCATCAGCCTAAGACGAGTATTTTCCGAGATATTGACATTTCAAGTTTGACAGCTGTCATCTGAAATGAAGATCTCTCCAAGACCTTTAATTTCTTCTATGACAGCATCAGCCTAAGACGAGTATTTTCCGAGATATTGACATTTTAAGTTTGACAGCTGTCATCTGAAATGACAATCTCTCCAAGACCTTTAATTTCTTCTATGACAGCATCAGCCTAAGACGAATATTTTTCGAGATATTGACGTTTCAAGTTTGACAGCTGTCATCTGAAATGAAGATCTCTCCAAGACCTTTAATTTCTTCTATGACAGCATCAGCCTAAGACGAGTATTTTCCGAGATATTGACATTTCAAGTTTGACAGCTGTCATCTGAAATGAAGATCTCTCCAAGACCTTTAATTTCTTCTATGACAGCATCAGCCTAAGATGAGTATTTTCCGAGATATTGACATTTTAAGTTTGACAGCTGTCATCTGAAATGACAATCTCTCCAAGACCTTTAATTTCTTCTATGACAGCATCAGCCTAAGACGAATATTTTCCGAGATATTGACGTTTCAAGTTTGACAGCTGTCATCTGAAATGAAGATCTCTCCAAGACCTTTAATTTCTTCTATGACAGCATCAGCCTAAGACGAGTATTTTCCGAGATATTGACATTTCAAGTTTGACAGCTGTCATTGCATTGGAAATAAAGATTGTTCACTACGTGACACTTTTTATAGGACTACGGGATTAGCTATTGATAGAACCACGGATAAAATAAAACTTTATTGGACATTTTTACGAATGGACGTTTTAGAATGGACAATTTTCAAATTGTACCTTTTTACGATTTGTCATTTTTATGAGTGAACTATTTTCCAAATAGGCATTTGTATGATTGAACGTCTATAATATTTGTCATTTTTCATAATTGGACATTAGTCGTATAAACCTGGGCTTTCGATCGGTGTCGGCTCGTGCGGTGATAAAAGCGCGATGCCAGAATCAGGTCGAATCAGGCCGAGCCGGGGGGGCCGGGTCAGGTGAATTCTTCACTTTAGAGGTTTTTTCTTTCTTTCTTCAGACTTTTATAAAAGTCATTATTGATTTAATTCAAAAACAAATTCTCTTATTTATTGTACAAAAATAACATTTTTGTAGCGGGGGTGAAGCCGTGGGTTTAGCTAGTAAACAAAATAAATATAACGTTACCTAATCGAATGCGAATGCAATGAACGACAAAAATAAAATTGTTTCAGCCATGCCTAGTTTACCCTATATTTTTATGTATTTTATGTCAACTAAAATCGAAATTATATAATTTGGTTTAAAATAATATTTGTTAGCTGTGATAAGTTTTTCCTGCTTTTTACTGCCTTCTTTCCATTTTTACACCAATTTACCACACAAGAGGTCATTTTTGTCCGTTAACTATATTATTTTGGATATTTTTAAAAATCAAACGATGCGTGCGTCTGTCGCTGAGCGCGTTGTGTGACTGAGCGGCGGGTGAGTTGTACTTTTTACGCCCCGCCCATATAGTTGTACTTTGCGTTGAATCACTTTTTGAGCTGTGTTCGACTTCTATTATTTCCCTAATTCGTTGATTACTCCCTATTCCCTCGAGCATTCTCCTATTTCCTATTCTGTGGCTGATTTTGATATATCGCCCAATATCAATCGTCACGCTGCGAATGTTGTGTAACCGTGATTTATTGTTTGTTCCAGGTGTACAGATAGCGTATTTTGCAATAATAGGAACGCAGATGTTCATGATCGTTCTAAGCATATTCCTCTTCTACGGGATTTATAAAGTAAGTATTCCTATGTACATACACAATATAATGGAACACAAACAAACATACACAATATAATAAACACGCACATATACGCACATTTTATGTACTTTATCTACCTAATATAAAGGTCATGTTTTTGTGTCTTAAGGAAGATATTTCAAGAAAAATGGGAGTGGGAGCACTATTTTAACAAACAATACCTACTGAAGCAGCAAGTGCTATAAAATTCAAGTCACTTGATATTTTCCTCGTTTTTTTTCGTCATAATTACAAAAAAAAATATAGTACATATTAAGATTATGTTGTTGTAAAATCTCATCGGTTTATAGCAGAGAATTACTACATAAAGATTTTATGGACACATCTAAACATTACGCCGAGAGTTACAAATAGAAGTGCGTCCTCAACGAAAAGGATGGCAATAAACTCTCTCGGATTAATGAATAAACAGTAAAACCCTAATCTACATTCCACCAGGGGATAAGCAAACAATTATGAGCTCTACAAATAAGAGCCATGGACCCCGAACCCTTTTCATTACCCCACTCAAAGTGCAGGCTTACACTTTATGCCTCTCTAAAATTCCTATCTCACGCTCGACTCATAAAAACAAAATAAAAGTAGGCAAAGTCGAAGTTGACTGCTTTCTTACAGTAAAAGTGTTACAAAATTGTAGAAGTCTTCGAGTCACAGTAAATATTTCAGTTTTACTGTTATGTTTAACTCAGAGAAGAAAAATAAAGAAAAACTTATGTTGGCGTGTTCATAAGAAAACATAAATTCAAAGGTGCTAAATTTATATAAATTCTTTATTTTTTATGTTATGAAGTAGAAGACGAGCAAGACGCTCTCCTGATGTTAAGAGATAACGGCTGCCCATAATCAGTACAGTGTGACCTAGGATTTCACAATTATGTGAAATTCTAGGAGCACCGCACCAACGCTTCTTACTCAAGAGTCATAAGATGTTAAGACTCTTTAGCCCAGTAATTTTCTTATCTTTTTATAGGCATCTCGCGAAAATGTCGTCAATCATAATTTGTACCAAAATAGGATTCATTTTTATTACATTATTACAAATAGTAACAATAACGTAAAACATGATTAACTTAAAATAAATTCAGCTCAAAGTTTTCACTCTTCACCGACGAAAGATTTTTTGTGAATAATATCAATTTTTACAAATTCATTTTTAAAAATACTTTAAAAAATGCTCTTAAATTTTTATCAAAAGACTCGTAAAAATGATCAATCAAACCTAATCAGGATTATTTTCATTGAAAACCTTTTAAAAACTCAAAAGACGTAAAATTCTGTTCAATGCTTTTAAGAATTTGAATGGTAGCGTTAGTAAATATTTATTTAATTAAGGTTTTGTGTGTAGTTAGAGTGAAAGTAAATAAAAGGTCCGCCTTATAATTGGGAAAGCTCAATTCGACTTGCTTTCATTAGTAAAATGACTGTGTACAATGTACTTCGTATCCTGAATTCAGTTTTGGGAAATTAGTTTTTGTTTTGTTAGGTAAATTATTAAGTGCATAATGTTTACGGTGTGCGCAATTTAAAAGCTAAAATTGTTGTTTTAATATAATACAATTTTAATTAAATAGTTTTTTTGAACTATATAAAAAACCGGTCAAGTACGAGTAGGACTCGAGCACCGAGGGTTCCGTACAAACCTACGGGTTTGTACGGAACCCTAAGGAAAAGTGGGTATAATATTATATACTGTAGGTTTTGATTCCCTTGCGAGTACTTGCGAGTTTGGAAATTATGTGGCTAAAATTGCTGTTTCTTTTGATTGCGTTGACATAGATGTTTGATTTTTGAAGTGAAAACTTCTTTAGCGGCGCTGAGCACTTTTTTGTATGGGTATAAACTTTCAAACTCGCGTCAGGGTCACGTGATGCTGATCGAAAAAGCGTAAGATCGAGGGGAAGGGAGAGGAACTAGTATCTCCCACTCTTTCTACCGTGCCTGAGTGTGCTGCTCTGTTTAGGCGGCACAGGGGGCTTAGACAAGCGCGCGCCCGATATTTTTATATTTTATATTTTTATATTTTATATTTTTTTTTATTACACTTAAATAGGTTCGAATCAAAACTGTTTGTTTCTTACTTAAGTTATCATAAACCAATTGTATCAGTTGTAAAAATTTGCGATGATGATTCTGATAATAACGATGGTGTAAAAGTCGTCGAAATTATGGATGGAAGGTGATTTTTCTGAGAGATAAAATTTAATGTTATATATAAATAACGATATAATATTATAAATAACAACATATAAATTGTCATATTTGTGTACGATAGCGCAATAAATAAACATTGTATTCTACCTCATAAATGATAGTATTTTTATACTTATAATTAAACACAACGTTAATATTGAAGTTTTCACTTCTGCCGGCACTCCCGGAGTGCTATTTTTTTTACAGCTTAAAGTTATTATATGTAAAGCTGAGTATTTGAAATGAATTTAAATTTAATACCTGTACGCGTTTTTGAGGAAAGGGGTAGTAAATACAAAATTACAAAAAATATTTTTTTAAATGATGTGATTTTTTATGATCGCGCGGTCCCGTTTCTATACTTTAAAAAGTTTTTTAAGTGTTTGCTATCCAGCTATGGGCAAGGACGACCTCCCTTATAAATCCTTCCCTGCGTCCCTCTCCTGCGCCACCTCAGGCCAGCCGGTCTGGAAAGAACCGTCTAGAACAGTCCAGCTCGTGTCACCTCTTAAAAAAGATCTTATTAAGTTCAGAATAAAAGTAGGTAATGAATTGACGCATTTCTAAACATCAGACAAATTTCGTTCATTAACTTGCATGAAAAAGACCTCTTCACTAAATGAGTTCGTGGCAAAAATGAGAAACATCCACATTACAATTGCAAATAAGGTAAACATTTTCAGCATCCTGACTCTTTATAATACAAGGGTAATCGGAACCGGGACATTGCCGGGAAAGCACTTCCTTCCTCGACAATATAGAGATGTATCTTTCACTCAAAACGGAAAAGGCGACCCAAAAATTTAGACGAATAAAGGAACTTCAGGTTTTCTTTTTACAATCTACACTGACAACAATGATCTATACTATCTATTAATATACTATCTATTGTACGTTCATTTAGAACATTGATTTTAGGTGAAATATATAGCTTTTTTTTATTTTAATATTATTTTTACCGCATTTGAGTTAACAAATAACATTTGTCTAGAAGTAACATAATTTTAAGGCCACTTAAAAAGGCAATTAGCGCCGCACAAAGTTGCTCAAGCAATGAAAGGGCAAACAATATTTTATATTACGATATTATATTATAAAAGAATACCTTTTGTATAACATCATACAATCGTGATTTTTTTCTCATATTATATTTCAAACAAGTTTGGAGCAGATACACATTTAATCGAAATATTTAGTTTCACAACAAGACAACAAGATAATAGAAATAACTTTCACAAAATAAAAATTAAACTAAGTTATATTTCGAGTTTAAAATATTGTTATACAGAGTCTATCAAAAGAGCTTATACAATGGGTCTCTCGCTCGCACTATTTGAAATGTATCAAATAGTAAATTAACATCTACTATTCTTTTTCACAATTGTAAAATAAACTATAAGATAAATTTCCTTAGATTTAATCAACAGCAATAAACTCTTTATTAAACCAGACAATACCGGGCTGTAAAAGGGGTTTGCAGCATCAAATAAGGGTGGAAGATCTAAGCTTAGTGTTAGGAGACGTTAAATGCCACCGCCGGACACCGACCGACGCTGACCACAAGCTTTGACAATTAATTATATCTCACAGAAGGACGGCTCTAAATTTAAAGCTTGCTCTCTACATTTTGATAAAGATCAAACAGTATTAAAAAAAGAGAAAGATAGTGATAATTAATGGAACTAGACGTTACTTTGCGGAAATCCATCACAACAATTATTAGTTATTATTTAATATTTAGTGTTAATTCCGCTCTAAATTTGTGAGTCTAACTAAGTTTTAAGAGGCGGCGAGGAATTCAAACGTTACCAAAATAGTAATTAGTATTAATTCCACCACCGAGTGCCCTCCCGCATATGCATGCATTAAGAGTTATAACTATTTGTTAGTGTTAGTTATGTGGTTACGCGAAACTTAGCTAGAACAAAGGATACGAAACGACGACGACAACGATGACAAACCGCTGCCGGACGCTACGCAAAAATAGACAACAACGCTGACACGTGATTCGCCTCTACACGAGGCATCTTCAGAGAGATGTTCACTCGCCGATCGCTGGACAGGGAGTTTCACTCCCTGTCCAGCGATCTATTTTGGTAACGTTTGAATTCCTCGCCGCCTCTTAAAACTTAGTTAAACTCAAAAATTTAGAGCGGAATTAACACAAAATATTAAATAATAACTAATAATTGTAGAAAGATAGTGCAAAAACCGTTGATCGAGCCCAGGTACAGATTGGAAATGTGCAACAGAAATAGATTTAAAGATGGCAACCAAAATGTATTAAACTACCAATGCAAATGGAGAACAGTGAATTAAATAGAAACGAATTCTATAATAAAAAACTTCTAAATATTTTAATGGCTTAGTGACAAATGTTTTTATTCACTAGAAGATTATTTTAATTTTAAATTTTAGATAACCTTTTTTTTTTTTTGCTAACGCCGGGAAAAAATGCATTACGCATACCCTCCCATCGAGGGAATGGGAGGGTTATGTGGGACTCCCGTGCAGGACAGCTGCACGGTTTACCCACTAAAACGACCCGGCGGCACTCCCGCATCGTCTAAGTGACGGAGGACTGGGAATCGGCAGAGCCTTGGCATCCAGTCCCCCGTCGACGACCGCCCGTCTTTATAAAGACGGGCCCTTCACGCCCCTCTCAACGAGGAGGGGCCCGGGAACGGTCCCGAGTGCTCGGCCGCTCCCACCGACGGTGGTGGTGAATTGTGCAATGCGGATGAAAGCGCCCTCACG
Organism: Hemithea aestivaria; assembly: GCA_947507615.1. Lineage (NCBI taxonomy): Eukaryota > Metazoa > Arthropoda > Insecta > Lepidoptera > Geometridae > Hemithea > Hemithea aestivaria. The sequence goes on from OX382328.1 coordinate 14,073,063, forward strand.
CCAATCATCCGCTATTCACCACCGGGGGGCTGGCGTTGGCTCACGTAGAGCCGCCTTCTCCAGCCCCTTCTCCTGCGGAGCGGTTCTGCGAGGGGGCCATGCTGCCTCGTACGCTCCGCAGTCTCCTTTTGCGACATCACATCCTCGCAAAAGGAGGCAACCGCGGCCCAGGCCTCCTCACTTCCCAGCATGACTGAGATCACGCTGGGGAGCGAGAGGTCCGGTCCGACCACTGAGGTCAGACCCTGGCGAAGCTCGGCCCAAGACGGGCACACCTCGAGGGTGTGCTGGGCCGAGTCCTCCGTCGCGCCACAATGGGGGCATGACGGCGTCTCCCTTACCCCAATCCGGTGCAGGAACGTCCCAAAGCTGCCGTGCCCGGACAGAACCTGCACCAGCCGGTAGGAAAGGAAGCCGTGGGAGCGCTCGCGCCATCCCTCCAGGACCGGCCCGAGCGCGTCCAACGTCCGGCGCCCATAAGTGGCGCTGGCGGCATCATCCTTCCACTGGCGGAGGATGAATTCCTCCGCCTCCTTACGGACCGCCTCCCGCTCTTCCTGCGCAGGGGTTTCTCCGCGTGCCCTGCGCTCCGCCGTCCACTGGTACACCCTGGTGAGCACCTGCGCCTCGAGCTCCCAGGGCGGGGTGCCAGCCAGGGCGCACACCGCCGGAAAGCTTACCGTGCGGTAAGCTCTCACCATCCGCTGTGCAATGACCCTTTGGGGTCTGCGGATGGCGGTGGAGACGGCGCTCATCGGCCTCGAGAGGCAGTCCGACCAGATCGGGGCCCCATAAAGGGCCATGCTTTTAAGTATGCCGGCGTACAAGCGCCGGCACCGCGTCTTGGGCCCCCCCAAGTTTGGCAGAAGCCGAGAGAGGGAGCCAGCAAAGCTGACGAGGCGCTTCGACAAATCCTTAAAATGTGGGCCGAAGCGCCACCCGCTGTCAATAGTAAGGCCCAGATATTTTATCTGAGCCTTCACTTCAATTCTGACGCCCTCCACTATGATGTGGGCATCAGTGGGAATGCGCCGCCGAGGCCCCCGAAAATAAACGGCCTCGGTCTTGTGCAATGCCACGTCCAATCCTAGGCGGCGGATCCTTCCAGCGATCAATGATCCACCCGCCGAGGCCAACCTGGCCGCCTCTCCAAAGTCTCTCCCCCGGGCAGTGAGGAGAGTGTCATCGGCGTAACAAATGACACTCGTGCCACGGAGGAGAGCCCCCCGCAGGAGCCAGTTGAAACCGACATTCCACAGGAGCGGGCCGAGGACAGACCCCTGTGGAACCCCGGTCTCAGAGCCATAGCGCCGCACGCACCCTGCCCTGTCCGCGAGTCGGACCGCACGATCCGACAAATAACTGCCGAGCAGTCGCCGCATGTATTGAGGCACTCCGTGGAACCGGAGTGCCTCCAAAATCGTCGAGTGGGGGACGGAGTTAAAAGCATTGGCTATGTCAAATGACACAGCCAGCACTCCCTCCCCCGCCTCCACAGCATCTGTCACCTGCCCTTTAAGTCGGGCCAAGGCGTCTATTGTGGAGCGGCCTCCCCGAAAGCCAAATTGGGCGTCGGAGAGGTCCGGCCCCACCTCCCGAAGGTGGCGGTTTAATCGGGCGGCGACTATGGCTTCGAAAAGCTTGCCGACCTCATCTAGTAAAACGATGGGCCGGTAAGCCGAAGGTGAGTCCGCCGGGCGCCCCGCCTTGCGAAGGAGGCAAAGCTGCCCCTCCTTCCAAGTTTTCGGGAACCTCCCAGTCGCGAAACACGCACTGAAGAGGTCCCGAATCCGTTCCTCCATGTGCGAGGTGGCAATTGCCAACACTCGAGCAGGGACACCGTCCGGCCCAGGGGCCGTCTTTTTGCCGCGGAGGCGGAGCTTCGCGACACCGAACTCCACCGGTGAGACCGGAGGGATCTCCTCGTCAAGAGCCACCTCCCGCGGGGGGTCCATCACTGGAGGGGTGAACTCGGACCGGAGAGCAAAAAGTGACCGAACCACCCCATCCAGTGCAGACGGCTCGAGAGTCTCTGCTACAGGGGGACCACTGGGACGGAGCTTGTTCCGCGCCGCCTTATAGGGCCTCCCAAATGGGTCCCTGTTAAGACCCTCCAACATCTCGGCCCTCGACGTGACGATCGCCGCTGATATGGCCGCCTTGAGGTCCTCCTTCGCCTCCACATAAAGTGCGTAGAGGCAGTCCTCATTGGCTAGATCCCTCGGTCTGAGCCGACGACTCCGCGTGTACTCCCTCCTCTTTGCCACGCAGGCTGACCGGAGTTCCGCCAAATCCTCCGACCACCAGTATATGGCGCGACGAGGGGGCGGACGGCGGGACCGAGGCATGCTGGAGTTGCACACCTCGGTCAGGGACCTCCTGAGCTGCACCGCCGCAGCGTCCACGTCCAAGTCCTCACCAGGGGGCGCCAGCCAGTCCTGGAGGAAGGCCGCCTCTTCAGCCATCTCTCGGTCCAGACGAGAGAGGGCCCACCGTGGAAAGGGGGATCTGCCTGAAGGCACTGTCCCCCGGGGGCCCTCGGTGGAGATGTCGAACCGTATGTAACGGTGATCCGACATGGTCTCCACCATCTCCACCCGCCAGTTCAAAACGCGGGTGGCCAGCGCAGGGGTGGCGAACGAGACATCCACCACTGACCCTCCCTGCTGCCGCACAGTCGTCTGGACCGATCCTCTGTTAAGGAGGCAGACTCCGGTCGAGGCCATCCACAGATGTAGGGCGCGGCCCCGGCGGTTGCAGGTAATGGCCGTGTTGCCCCAGGCCTCCGATTTGGCGTTCAGGTCCCCACATAGGAGGACCTGACGCGGTGCCGCCCTTCGGATGACTGCGGTGAGGACGTCAAGGAATTCCTCAAATTCCGCATAAGGGCGGTTCGGGGAGAAATATGCACCCACGATGGCTAAATCTCCCCACGCGGCGGCTACGTAACCCAGTCCTCTCTCTAAGAGTGAGAGAGGAGGGGAGGAGGACCGCGGTAAAAGCGCCACCAGGTCGCTCTCATCGCCCAACCAACGTCCGTACACTGCGTACGGTTCGGCGACCACCGCGACATCCACCAACCACTCAGCCATGGACTGCGTTAGCAGATCCTGGGCTGCTCTGCAGTGGTTGGTGTTCGCCTGGAGAATACGATGAGCGACTCTATCCATTATTCGGACATCGTATTCTCCTCCGCAGCCGCCGAAGTTCCCACAACGGGAGCGGCGGGCCGGACCGGCACCTGGGTTTTACCCTTCTTGGGGGGAGGATTACAGTTCCTCCCCTTCATTATATGACCCGCCGGACGACCACTGGCTGCACACACTGCGCAGCGCGGCGCGACGGCTGTACAGGAGGCGGACTTGTGCCCCTCCTGGCCGCAGCGGTAGCAGCACTCCGACCTGTCGACGCTGGACGGACAAAGCGCCCGAGTGTGTCCGATGGCGAAGCACTTGTAGCAGCGCATAGGCTGCTCATCAAGTGCCCGGACCACACTCGAGCTGAACCCAATAAGAAGCCGTCCCTTTGCAAGGACGGCCTCGGCTGCTGTGACTGGGCACTCCACTCGAATGGTGCCCAAGCCACCACGGCCGGGTCTAATATCCCGGCCTTTTACCGCTGCGGCATCACATCCGCTTATAGCAACAATTTTAGCCACTACTTCCTCCTTAGTGACTGAATCGTCGAGGTCGACCACCTCGAGCGACGCAGTCTTAACGGGCCGGGCTACTTTGGCCACGTCCGCGATGGCCTCCTGCATCTTAGACGCAAAGAGGTCGGCGTTGGCACCGCCCTGCGCCCCCGGGAACTCGAAAATGCGTGCGCCGGTTTGAGTTCGGCGACACGCAACCTTCTCTATCCCGAGCTGGGCGGGATCAACGCTGGCGCGGGCCCGCTGCAAGACGGACATATATGTCTCGCCCTTCTTCGCGGCCTCCTCTGTGAGGGTCACCACGACCGCCGCGGATTTCGGAGCAGCCAAACGCTTCCTCACTCCGGCATGTGCGCCCTTAACTGCTGGAGCAGCAGTGGAGGGCTTGGGCGTCGTCCTCTTTCCTACACCCTTTCCCTTGCCACTCATCTGAGATGGGCGTGAGGGAGCAGAGGCAGGCATAACTGCCGCCTTTTTACCCTTCCCCTTCTTGACCACCTTTGTCCATGAATTGGACGGTGTGGTGGCAGGGAGAAGGGCATCCTCCTCTTGAGAGGACGGTCCCGGCGTGGGCCCTAGCTGGGTGGAGAGCGTTAGCTCTCGGGTAGAGGGCCCTGGCGTTGGCTCTCGGGTACAGGGGCCCGGCGTCGGCTCCCGCCGGGAGGACACCAACCCGCGTCTGACATCGGCCGCAAGTGGCGGACGGATGCGCTTCTCCGGCAGGAGTCTATCCTCGATGCCAGCGAGGCAGGCTCTCGTGAAGGCCCTCTCCTCCATGATTACCTTGCGGATGATTTCCTCAAGGTTGGAGGGGGCCTCGACCGCTGTCCCCTGCACGGCTTGTGTTGGCCGTGCGGTGGTTTCAGCCAGCTTGCTCCGCAGTTGGCTGACTTCGGCTCGCAGGATGACGACCTGCTCCTGCAGCTCAGACGTGTCATCCACCACCGTCCGCTGCGCGAGCTCGCGGATGATGCACCTCATGTTGGTGGCCCGGCATTTAACGGACCTTTCGACAGCCCCCTTAATGGCCGAGGATTTGGAGACAGACTGCAGGATCTGCTCTTCATCCTCCTGGGCCATTTGCTCCAGCTCCTCCTTTGAGTAGCTTGAGTAATTCATACTCAGCAACCCCCTACGACGGACTTTCTTCGCCTGCTCCTCCTCCAGGTCTTCCTGGAGTTGTGTACGCTCAAGCAAACTGAGGTGTGCCTGAGCGTCCGCTAGTCCCACATCATGGGTGACTTTGGGGTTTTTAACCCCCTTCCCTTTTCCTTTCCCTTTCCCTTTCCCCTTCACTTTCTTGGCCTTCAAGTTATTCGAGTCCGAGCTGTTACCCTCGGCTCGAACCTTCAAGAAGGCCCTCTTGCGGGTTGGCCGGCTGTCGACGGACATCGCCGAGTCCGAGGCGAAACCCGCGGACTCGGGGTCGACGTCAACATCCGACCCATCCACACTCCAGAATAGGCTCGCCGCGGAAGGGTCGCGGCTAACCCCTGATGCCGAAACATCGACATCGTTTGGGTCCTTAAAAGGACCTTTCACATTACGCTCCGCCATAATATTAGGTAATTTACCCGCCAATTTGTCTCCAAGTATCGCGTTCGAGATTTGGTCACCCATCTGCCACTCCGTTACGGTGGTCAGATGGGGTCCAGGGCAGACTACGAGGAAGTATCTGAACGCACTTGGGGACCTGCCCCATTTTAGATAACCTAGATGATTTTTTTTGAATAATTTATATAATTGAAATTACTTTTTTAATACAGGGCCTGCAACATGAACCGGGACCCACAGTTTTATGTGCCGAAACACGGAAATTTTGCCACATTGAGATTTAAACCTAGGGCCTCTGGATTACAAGCCGGACATACGACCACTTGGCCACGGACGGTACTAAATAAATGTGAATGTTTACAGGAAAACGTGGCGTTTCTCGTACCTTGGGTGGTGGGCTGCATGACGTTCATGGCGCTGGAAGCCATGGCTATGGTCTACTCCAATATACTTAGAGATCATGTTAACAAGGTAATTAAACCATATTATATTTGTTTATTTATTTCACTGAACATCATGCCGTGTCCGAGACGGTGTTCAGTGAAGCCAGGGAATTTATCCCGCCTTCTAGGTCTAGTCTGATACCATCTACGGATGCATCGTCGCTTAACATAACCTGAGATCGTGGTCAAAAGCTAGATTGAATAAAAAAGTATTTCAAAAAGGCGTGCTACTTTACTTACCTACAACACTTATTTATTTCTTATATTGATTTATTTTAATAAATAGTATTGATATATAATTAATGGAACTAGGCGTTACTTTGCGGAAATCCATCACAACAATTATTAGTTATTATTTAATATTTAGTGTTAATTCGCGTCGTCGTTTCGTATCCTTTGTTCTAGCTAAGTTTCGCGTAACTACATAACTAACACTAATAAAGAGTTATAACCCATATCCCATATCCCGCATATGCATGCATATGCGGGAGGGCCGGTGGTGCATTCGGTGGTGGAATTAATACTAATTACTATTTTGGTATTGTTTGAATTCCTCGCCGTCTCTTAAAACTTAGTTATTAGACTCACAAATTTAGAGCGGAATTAACACTAAATATTAAATAATAACTAATAAATAGTATTGAAAAAAGTACAAGTAGCAAGTAGTATAGGCTGTAGTAATATACTACATGTCTAATAGGATTTCTCGTTCGAGTCTGTAATGCTGACTGAACTACTTAATCTCAAACGACACAGGTAAAGGCAAATGTTTGAGATACTCATTAATATTGAATCAAAGTGACTTTGATCACAGTTGGTTTCTCGGAATATCCATTATGTGTTTGCAGAAAACCCACGTAAAGACTGTATGAAGGCATTTATCAGCAATGTTGAAAACTTTATACAAGATCCACGTAATATTAAAAACTGGCTTTTGTCATGGCTCTGTTTGCATCATCATCGTTTGGAGACATTTTGTTTTTCAAAACACATAAGGACTGTGTATTTTTTCTAGGTGCACAAAGTTTCATGATGATTGGTTATGTAATTTTAACCGTCACTTATAGATAAGAAGAATAAGTCCACAACATCATCGATATTTTATTATCCACGCTAAATTTGTATTGTTTTGAACTGTACCTCTCATCCTGAGATATATTAGTCGTTAAATTTCGATGAGCCAGTCATAATTTCGCTGGTACACGGAACATCGTGTCAGAACACGATTTTGTCCAGTTGATGGTAACTAGCTACGGTCGAGGCTTACCAGCAGTATATCGAGTGTATAATTTTTTTTCTTTTTTTTTATAATCATAATATTTATTAGGTAAACTTTTAGGTCCTAGATAATTTTACAATATTTTTTTAGTTATTCTTACAAGGCCTCTATTTGGCAACGTCATATCACACTAATCTTAATATTATAAGCTTATCTTTTTGTTTTGTCAAATACGAGTATAGTTAATATCAAGCTTATGAATATTATTCCCACAAAAATCACTAAAATATACCTATTACATATGAATGAAATTATTACTAAACAGATATTCAGCGTATAAATAATAAGGTCTCGTAGAACTATCTCCTAATAAGAAACTATGTTCGACACGACCAGCACATTTTCCTAATAGACTTTTTCTGTTCTCTATCGTAATTGATGAAATAAGGAAGATGTAACACGAAATACGTGCTTAAATGTACAATATTGGCTTTATCGAGATTGAATGACTGAAAAGCCTTTTAATATACTACCTGCGCCCAGCGGTTTTTCCCGCTGTACTGTAGCCTATATGTTATTCCAGGGTCTAAGCTAACTCTATACCAAATTTCGGCTCAAAATTTATAATATTAGTAAGAAGTAAAATAAATACACCTATAGTAGTATTGCGGTTTTATACACTGTCGTATTCAAAATTATAGGTTGTGTGGCCCAGGTTTTAGGTTGCAGTTTCAGGTTACCAATATGCCTACAAATCCTGCAACCCCTCAGTATTATCTGTTTTCTTAGAGCATTTTAATTTTTCAAGATAAATTCATTAAAAATTCCGACAGTATAGTATGCTGAATTTTCCAAGAAAATTTACATTTTTCGCGATAAATTCGTTAAAAATTCCAAGAAATAATCTCTTAAACGTAAATCATTAATAACACATTAATATATTATATTCATGAAAATTTTGAATCTGAAAATAAAGGTGATGCCACACAGCCGCAGGATGGCGCGAAAAAGCGGGACGGAATTTTTGTAATGTTCGAACTCCTTCACCCTGTCACATATAAAACGGACGCAGTCAGGAACAAAACAAAGATTGAGGGCGCTTTTCCGTGCGATCCCGCGTCTCATGACGTCAACTTAAGGACTTCAAAAATCAGAATTACATATTAAGGCAGTTGTCCCACCGGCAACGATGAGCGAGTAACGAGTAGAGCTAGATTGTAGAAACGAGTTGACGAGCGGCGAGGAACGAGTGCTGAGTGCTTAGTTCCTATAGTTGTGTAGCTCGGCTATAATCGAGTGTGCCAGTGAGCAATTAAGAATATGCATATCTTTTGTTTACATAGAATGAAATAATATATCTTTTGTACGTTTCTTGAGCGAGAAAATAGCTGATAGTTACTCGTTTCCTCTCCTTGGGTGGGACAGGTACCTAAGGAACTTACGTACTATCGTGCAGAAGTCACATAAATTTAACTCTAGTTATACAAGTAGGTGAAAATACAAGTAGGTTTTAATCACTAGATGAAACTCACCTGAGCTCTCGCCCGCATCTACACAACAAGAGCAAGTAAAGCATCAGCAAGAGCATCTACAATTCAAGAGGGAACAGTCAATATTAATCGGATAAACAGGGCAGCCGTGATCCGACGCGTCTAACCTCATTTGTAGGAATGGTTAGTGCTAAATTGTTGCACTGGTGCTGACTTCAGTTATTTTGTTATGTTGTGAACTGTAGATGCAGAGGTATTTTTAGTAATAAATAAAAAGTTTTAAAATTAAAGATATTTAAAAAAAATTAATTACACATGGTACCATGTCGGATATAGCCAACCATGATGTTTACCATCATGCACCTGCTTTGCTCGTCTTGTTACTCATTGTCATAAAAACCACTTTACGACGTGACAGCTACGAAGAAATAATGTACTCCCTAGTTCGTTGCGTGACAGTATTAAATTATTACGAGAACCTAAGTGGTGAAATTAAAACTATAAATAGAGATGCAATTTAAACCGATCATCTAACATCGACGATATTATCAAAGTACAAACACTAGACAAAACCGTGTCGCCAAGCGGTCATTGTGACCGTGTTTCGCCATGATGTTCTGTGAAGCCAGAGAAGGATTTATTTCAAAATCATAAATCAATATGCTGCATCGTCGCTTATCATCTCGCGAAAATCCGGTCAAAGGCTAACTATATGAATGGCTATATTATCACTACATAGTATAAAGTTGTTTCCTGCGTCTGTCTGTCCCTATGTATGCTTAGATCTTTAAAACTACGCAGCGGAAATTGATGCGATTTTCATTTATAGATAAAAGATTCAAGAGGAAGTTTTATATGTATAATACACGCATGTAGAGAAACACTGATAATTTTCTATTAAGCGTGAGAAAGTGCGCTGGGGTCCACTAGTAGAATAGAATAGAAAACTCTTTATCTCTCTCTCTCTCTCTCTCTCTCTCTCTCTCTCTTACTATACTTAATGTCACTATATGTTAGTGTCAAAAGTGAGAGGCAGAGCTAATAAACATTTTTTTAAGCAAGAATCGTTATATATAATAACAGCGCGCGGTTTCGCTTGTGCCGTATTTATAATTATCATAATAGATATTGACCAAACTTATACCTAAGCTAAATAAAAACAAAAGGGCAGAAATTAAAAATTTGCAAAATTTTGTTATAAAATTTTGTTTAAATTAAATCGTTGTCTATTATTTTATAGTAATAATTTAATTACTCTTTAAAAAGACATGATGTGGAGGATATATTCGGCGATGGATTATGATTATTCCTTCTTCGTACAATGACCTAATAAAGGGTGTATTTATCGGTTTACGGGTGACACTTGACGCCAAAATGAAATTTGGTACCTATGTACCTCAGGACCTGGAATAACACATAACTAGGCTACTATTTGTTAAGCGGATAAAACTGCTGAACCACTAACTATTTTTATTTTATAAAAAGTCTATAATAATATATAAGCTAAGCATGAAAATAGATTTACAAGCAAAAAGATAGATGTAGAAAATAGATGTAGCAAGAAAATAGATGTACAGCATGACAAAGGTTACGTAAAATAACATCAAGCAAAACTATAGATTGTATTTTCATAACAATTTAATTTCTCAAAACGTTATTTTTAAATATTTATTTACATATAATGATTAAAACATAGAGGTAACAAATAACAGCCCAACAATAACTTAACAGAACCTTTTACCAAACGAAAACAACTTTTTCAATAACAAAAATTCACTCCGAGCACAAAATGTTTTGAACAACTGTCATAATCACCGATGATACCATTCCCATAATTTTTTTTCTTCTACAAAATCTTTTACATTTTTTTAATTTAATAAATAATAATATCTGTGCGCAAAAAAAATACAAAAATATCATTTATAATATTAATTCTTTGAATTTTAAGAAAAATATAAACTCAAGCTATTTTTTTTATTGAAATCTTTTTCTTTTGACAGATCTTCCATTACTCAATCTTTTTTTTTGGTGTGGGAACTCATTTGTTTACAAAAAGGATTCTCTTTGTTCAATCCGAGTATAGTATTGAATAAAAAAGATTTGTATCCCAATATTGAAACCTTCCAAAACAAAAGACAATCGTTAGTTAAAATGCAACAGAAGTATCCGCGATCGTGTTACCTGTTCACGTGCAGCACTGTAATCGACAAATTGCAGTGGGATCCTTTGTTTCGTCGCCGCTCTCCACTCACAGCCGTTGATCACATGCCGGGAATATTGCACTCTGGGTTTGTACAATTATAGGACACGTCTGGGCTGGTATTTGGATCTTTTTGGAATTATACATTGTTCGATTTTGGAAACTACCGTGAGCCGAAACAACCGGAACTACCGTGTTATTATTTATGAATGCGACACGGCTGTACGTAATTATTCGTTGAGATATGTCACATAATATCATATACATATGTATGTTATGTGTTGTATGTGTGTGTTATACATTGTTGTTACGCAAGATTATTAGTTCTAATTTTGAGTCCTCTCGTGACGCACGCCGCACGGCTCATGTACGAACGAGTATCTGAATAGAAACGTCAAGGTTAGATTTACAATGTTTTTGTTTAACTATCATTAAATACCTGCGCGATAGGTCCTGACTAATCTGGGGGCACGGCAGTGCCCCCGCCAAGTCGAGCAAAAAAAGCGGCACGGCCGTAACATCCTTTTCTGGAAGCAGTTCAGACCATTTTCGACCCCCTATAACTTCGTTGTGGATAAAACTAGAAGCTTCAATTTTTAACAATCGAGTATGCATTGTATAAACACGATTTATTCCAAATTTCATTAAATTTGAACTAGTCGTTTAAAAATTATAACTAGTCAAAGTTTTGTAATTTTGTCACTCACTCACTCACTCACTCACTCACTCACTCACTCACTCACTGACCGATCATCAAAAGTCTAAGGCACTTCCAGCAAACATAGAAGGTTCAAACTTGGTAGATACTTAAAGTTTATTGTATAAACCATAGGAAAACTAAAAAAACATGCAATTTTGGTCTAGTTTTCGAGATACATAAACTGCATAAATAACTTTGTAATCCCGTATAAATGTATAGGATTACAAAGTTACATTTGCAGTCAATGGTAAAAATTGCATAAAATCCCAATAATAATGCCATAATATATATACCGTAATAATGTATAAAGCCAGGGAGGGATTATCCCGCCTTCTAGGTTTAGTCTGCTCCCATCTACGGGCGTCGTCACTTAAGATCAGGCGATATCGTGGGCAAAGGCTAACCTATAACGAATAAAAAAAAACAAAAAGTAGTGAGATGCCACCAAAAACATAACTTGTAAAAAATACCAAGTCTCGCAACTGCAGTTCTTCTACCGTAAAAAGTTGTGAGATCCATGTACTACCAAGTCGGTAAAATCTTTTGTGTTTTAAATTAATAGATTGACTTGGCAATCGCACTATTGTGTCGGTATATATTACTTGAGAGATACTTTGTGTTTTCATGCGATGGCCAAGTCGATCTATTAATTTAAAACACAAAAGATTTTACCGACTTGGTAGTACATGGATCTCACAACTTTTTACGGTAGAAGAACTGCAGTTGCGAGACTTGGTATTTTTTACAAGTTATGTTTTTGGTGGCATAAAATTAACGTTATTCCACATGCTTTGAGAAAAAAAGTTTTTTTTTTTAATTGGCGTGCTTACTCAATATCAACTGTCAACAGAAGGCTGTAAACTCACCAAAAAATACCAGCCGGTGAGCTTAAAGCCGCGAAAAATCGCGTCAAGTTTCCACGTTAAAAACACCCTTGTTATCTCAGCCGCGCCAACAAAAACACCGCATGTTAATTTCCTACAAAAACAATAACAAAACGTTTGAAAGAAAAATCAAAAAAGCTGCGTAAGTAGATTCTGACTCGGATGGGAATGAACGAAAAACCTCTTTATCAAACTTGGCAACGAAAATGAAAGGAATGAATTGAATTACTTGCGCGCTTAGCTTAAAGTACACTCGTAATATACTTTTTCGGAGTTGTTATTCTTTATTTTTAGGCAAAAGATACGAGGATTGCGAGGTTAGTGGGATCAGACGGTTTCCTTGTGAAAGTTTGTAGTCCTTAAACATCTTTTACAATAGGGAAAAACAGTTATTCTACGATTTTTTTTCATGCATCAGCTTATATTAATTTGTTCTCAAATTTATGAATAGCACAAGTGATTTAAAAATATATTATATTTGAACCGATTTTAAACTCCCTTTCAATGCGCAAAGGTGTGACTCACATTTTAATATATAACTTGAAAACCTATCAACCGATTTCGATTTAGATGGGACCACCTTAAAAGTTTACCGTAAAAAAATCTTAATTTTATATGGAACTTGTACCTGAAATATTGAAAAAGCTAAAACCGCAGCTTGTAATTGTATAAAAGCAGAAACCGATGTGGAAAACAGAGGAAAGACGGTAAATCTCAGAAACTCGAATGACCCAGTAGTTCTAACTCCATTGAATTGATTCGGGCAATTCCAGCAGATATATTGGTATTGGTAAACCATTTTAGGAAGTGCTAGATACCAGTATTTTCACAGGATATCTGTTGGGGACTGTATTGAATAACGATTACTTTATAATATTAAAGTTTCGTGATCGTTATGTAATAGTTATATAACACTAGCTTCGCCCAACAGTTCTGCCTGCTGTACTGTAACCTTTGTGTTATTCTAGGGTCTAAGATACCAAATTTCAGCTCAATCGGTCTACCCATTTATGCGTGACAACACAATAAGTAACAAACATACACACTCACAAACTTTCGTCTATATAATATTCTTGGTGTATTGTTCTTGGTTTCACTTATGTTAAGAATATTGTTTTTTTATAAATCCTAACTTAAACGAAATCTTACTGAAACAAGCCCTTGAGGCCTTAATATACGCTAAGCGACTATCTCTATGATATGACGTTTTGAATTTTAAAATGAAAATTCCTACTTTAGCCCAGTCAATGAGTGCCCAAAAAGGGTATGTGGATCGAAAAGTCGAAAGCAGAAAAACTAACTTAGTAACTTTGTTTGGACTAGTTAGGAGATAAACATACTAAAAGTCCCCATCCCTCCGAGGTGAGCCCGAGGCCCCCCTCGGGCTCACCTCTGAGGAGGCCGAAGAAGGTCCCATTTTTAGGTTTTTTGCTTATATGTCAAAAACTGTGCGTTGTACCATATTTTGTAGAACTACATTATTAAACCTCATAAAATTTTCTATAACTTCGGCCTTAACACTTTTTATCTATCTCCAATCGTTGTCCAGCTATGAGCTTCCAAACATGGTCTACTTTGAAAACGCTACAATTAGTTTTCCATACAAAGTCAGTAAAAAAATCTTAAAAATAAAATTTGACCAACTTCTGGTTGTCGTATCATAATGAAACTTTGCAAATGTCTAGAAATCTGATGACAGATCAATAATCTGGTACCACTGAGCTGATCTGATGATGGAGCCAGGAGGTGTCTAATGAAACTCTTCAATCACTATTAGTAAACCCGTCGAGTTTGGGCACATTACATTCGAATCGATGAGACTTTTTCATTACACTTGCTGTCGAGGGTCTGATAATGGACCAGGAGGTGCCTACGTCTCATCAATCCGAATGTAATGAGCCTAAACTCGCCGGTTTTACTAATAGCCATTGATGAGTTTCAGTAGACACCTCCTGGCTCCATCATCACATCAGCACAGTAGTACCAGATTATTAAATTGTCATCAGATTTCTAGACATTTGCAAAGTTTCATTATGATACAACAACCAGAAGTTGGTCAAATTTTATTTGTAAGATTTTTTTACTGACTTTGGAAAACTAATTTTTTTTTTTTTTTTTTTTTTATGTTATGAAGTAGAAGACGAGCAAGACGCTCTCCTGATGTTAAGAGATAACGGCTGCCCATAATCAGTACAGTGTTACCCAGGATTTCACAATTATATGAAATTCTAGGAGCACTGCACCAACGCTTCTCACTCAAGAGTCATTAAGATGCTAAGACTCTTTAGCCCAGTAATTTCACTAGCTACAGTGCCCTCCTACCGGAGCACAGTAATGTTTGCACATCACTGCTCAGGCGGTAGAATAACTGGCACTGTTGGGGTACCCACCTAGACGACCTCCTGCAAAGGAAGTCTACCCCCGGTAAAAGCAAGCGGCAAGCGTTTTCAAAATAGACCATGTTTGGAAGCTCATAGCTGGACAATGATTGGAGATAGATAAAAAGTGTTAAGGCCGAAGTTGTAGAAAATTTTATGAGGTTTAATAACGTAGTACTACAAAATATGGTACAACGCACAGTTTTTGACATATAAGCAAAAAACCTAAAAATGGGACCTTCTTCGGCCTCCCCCCCCTCGGGCTCACCTCAGAGGGGTGGGGACTTTTAGTATGTTTATCTCCTAACTAGTCCAAACAAAGTTACTAAGTTAGTTTTTCTGCTTTCGACTTTTCGATCCACATTTCTTCTTTTACTGGACTACTTGTTGATATACGTACTTTTTGAAAATGATTTTCGGACAAAGATTAAACTAATATTTTTTCATTATCACGGATTGCTATTTTGTTATTACTAATGATAAATCGCGGTCTACTAATAGCATCTACTAATCGCATCTACTAATGATAAATAATCTAATGCCAAGAAAAACTATCGCAAAGTAAATTTATATTAATTCAAAATTCATTATATCGAGTGAAAGCCCTTATAAAATACATTATGTACAAGTAGTTAGGAAGTAAAGCAGCGTTACCCTAGAGAACAATACGTTTGGCGTACGTTGTTGCGCTGCAAACATATTAATGTTGCGCTAAACAAACGCAATTTGTCCTTTGTTACTCACGCCTTAACTAAATACGAGCTCCTACTTGGATGTTATTCATTGTTTATTGAAATACAGTTCTTGTCTAAAACTATTTTTTCAATCGAAATTTTTAAAAGTTGATCCGATTTTAAGCTATCTTGAAAGCGAGCTCGACGTACCCAACTCGTATGGTTGACTTTAAATACGCGAGAATAAGACAAACGTTTTAACACATTCGGTGCCACCGACTCGCCAGGCGAGTTCACGTTAATTTTGTTCGAATCATAGTAGCACCGAATGTGTTAAATTATTTCTTTAAAAAATAGTTTTTTAAATGAAATTTGCAATTAAATGGTTATAATGTACTCAATTATAAAAGAATGTTCAAAATCTTATCATTAGTTTTTGGCGAAAAGCGAGACAAACATACAAAAAATAAACGATTCTTAAATTCGTTATGTATATTGGTTTGGAAGTCTCAAAGGATTGTCTTCTACGTCAATTTCTTGCTGTTCTGACTAAATCCCCAGTATAAATATAGAATAAATAACCTACTTTTTAAATCGAATAAAAAAAATATTTAAAAAATAAAGTGATATTAAAAAAATCTAAATTAATAAAGCTTGTTTATAAAGGGTGTTTGGTACGTTGACCATAGATTCTGAATATCAGATATCAGTAAAAGTCGTTGAAAGTTAAATTAGTTACTGAAAATGTTTCAATTAGAAAGCAATTATTGCAGAGGCGAAATGAAACATTTGTTAATAAACTACTCCAATGGTGTTCATCAAATTAAGTTTCATTTAGGTACAACTGAATATATACATACATAGATACCTACTCTAAAATTTGATATTTTTACTTCATACAGGGTTGTTGGTTCAGTATACCAACGGAAGTGCCAACGCAACCCAACAGACAGTGCTTAAATCGTCTGCAATAGGCGCAAAGACCGATGATGATGATGATGATGATACCTACATTAGTGTAGAATACCTAATAGGGGAGTAGGGGAGAGAGTCGTATAAATATAATCTATGACTTGATCGCCGTTCATGTTCCGCGAAAACTAAATGTTTTTTTTTTTTCAAAATTCTACTTGAATTTAAACAATTTTAAAGGAATAACACTGTCTAATTATCAATTTTTTAATAATTTCTTACTTAGAAAAAAAGTAAGAAATAAATAAGTAATAATAGTTATACAAATTATATTATGGATAAAGATAGAATAGTAACAAATTTTAGCAACATTTATGAATTCTATGGACCTAAATTACTGATGGTGTACTAAGTAAAATACTTTTCAGTGGATAAAACCTCCGGGCAACGTGAACGCTAGAGTTTCATACATATAGAAGACCCATAGCTAAAACTTTGTACTACGGATCAATCGTAAAAATAACTTTGAAAAGGTTCTATTTTAGTCTCTGTGATAAACTTAACTATACACCTACATCCCACGTGTATAGGAGTAAAAAAAGAACGAAAAACATTCGGATTCCGTTTTTACTCCAGTTTTATGGTATAGGCTTTTACACAGAAGCTATGTACCAAATGTCAAATGTACGGGTAAAACGGAAAACGATAGTAAACCTGGGTGTCACGTTTTTGTCAGACAACGAGTTTGACTATTCCGCTGGGTTGTGATTTACAGCAACCTTTTTTTTTTTATGTGGATAAGTAAGAAGACGAGCAAGACGCTCTCCTGATGTTAAGAGATAACGCTGCCCATAATCAGTACAGTGCTACCCAGAATTTCACAATGATGTGCAATTCTAGGTGCACTGCACCAACGCTTCTTACTCAAGAGTCATAAGATGTTAAGACTCTTTAGCCCAGTAATTTCACTAGCTACAGTGCCCTCCTACCGAAGCACAGTAATGTTTGCACATTACTGCTCAGGCGGTAGAATAACTGGCACTGCTACTATAACCTATAGGTACTATGGATGAAGAGAGATTGCTTGTAATATTACAAGCTTTTATTTACTTTCACCTGTCTGTTGTCTGTAATCAAATAAATATTAGTAAATAAATATTTCAGGACGTTTCACACAGCGCCACCTAACCCCTAACTAAGTAACTTAATTCTAGTATTATGGTGGTTAGGATAAGGGATATAATACTTATTTACTTTTTTTTGTAAATACATACTTATAATAGATATTGAAAACCACCCAGACCAGAAACAAATACCAAAAACAAATATCTTGCAAGTTTAATTTGACCTACTTCCCGTTCTTCGATTAAGCTGAAATCATGCATGTATAAATCGGATGACAGTGCAATATTATTAATGACATCGAGCAGATTTGATGATGGAGCTGGAAGGTGGCCATAAGAACTCCGTAATTAAACGACGTAACCCCATCGAGTTTGGGCTCATTTGATTGGTCTTGACGAGCACTTTGGTGCTAGATGTTAATAATAATAATTTTTTTAATTTCACTTGTTAGTAGTGCAATCACTACATAGTATAAAAAAAGTCGCTTCCCGCTGTCTGTCCTATGTATGTTTAGATCTTTAAAACTATGCAACGGATTTTGACGCAGTTTTCATTAATATATAGAGTGATTTAAGAGAAAGATTCATATAATAATACATGCATAATATAGTAGAGAAACACTGATTTTTTTTTTTGTAAGGCGCGACGAAGTGCGCGCGGGGCCACTAGTGTATACTATAATATTATTGTGTAGGGCTTCTCTTGAGAAATTTCCAAAAAGGTAATTCTATGAATTGTGAAGTAAATTATATATCTACGTTTAAATTATATTGGAACAACTAAATGGTTAAAATTAACAGACAAAAAAAAATTACAAACTAAACATATAATCTAAAAATTATAAATACTTAATCCAAATTTGAAATATAAATTCTATGAATTTATATTTCAAAATGTATCGAATAGTGCGAGAATAGAGCGTAGAGCTGTATAAGCCCTCTTAAGTGACGATGCGGCCGTAGATGGTTTTTTTTTTGGTTACGCCGGGAAAAAATGCTTTACGCATACCCTCCCAACGGGGGTATGGGAGGGTTATGCGGGACTCCCCGTGCAGAGCGACTGCACGGGTATACCCACTAAAACAACCCGGCGGCACTCCCGCATCGTCTTTGTGACAGGGAACTGGGAATCGGCAGAGCCTTGCATCCAGTCCGGCCGTAGATGGTAGATTGGTTACATTAGCTCGTAGGTAGGTACATAGTTTTTAGTGGAATAACTTATTAGCTAAATATATATATTTTGTTTCAGCAATTCGACGCAATGTGCAAAGCTGAAATATCGTTTCTAATACCAAGGATTGTTCTAAATGTGAGTACGATTTTAAAAATATGAGTAATGTGTCAGTAATATACCTAGGTTTTTATTTTTATAATTTTAACTTTTTACATTCAATAAAATAACTTCATGAATATGGTGATAGGTGGTAATCCGGGAAGGGGGCGCCCGAAAAAGGTTTGGATGAACTGTGTGAAAGAGGATATGCGTGCTAGGGGAGTGGATGCAGATATGACGGATGATAGAGCAGAATGGAGGAGAAAAACGCGTTGTGCCGACCCTACCTAGTGTGGGATAAGGGCAGGAAGATGATGATGACATTCAATAAAATAACTACTAGCGATAACACCGCCTATTCTTACGTTTGGGTTATAATTTATTAATAATTGTGTCATAAAACTATAAAGATTTTTCTGCATACTTTGTGGTGTGTCAAAGAGTTATCATTCATAAAATCATCCATCTATATCATTTCTTAAATGGAAATCCTCAGTGTTGGTTTTTATCATATTACCTCAGTTTTGTCTTATTCGAACGAAATCGCTTAATCACTCGCTACAGCGAGTCTGAATGCCCAACTCCGTCCAACAATAAGATCCGTGCCACGAAAACAGAGTCAAGCTATTGTTCACACACAAAACTCGCGCGCGGAATTCCCTACGTTTTATTTCTTGCACATTTCATATGACGGAAACTGGCAGCCGTTATCCAAAGCAAGTTTTCTGTTTGAAACGTGATTTGGTTGTTTTTCAATGTTTGCACAGTAATTGCTCGCGCGGTGCGCGTTATTGCAGTTGGTTTTCTAAGCACGTTCGCAGTTTTGGCATGTTTATGTGCTGCACTTCTGCAGGTGCTAAAACGCGCACGTTGCTCGAAACTGAGCTTGGCAGTTGGCAGAAATTAGTATACAACTCGGGGTATTGGGTCATTATATGACCGGCCTACTTTAATCATCTAAATACGAGATGGTTACTTGAAATAGATTGTAGAAATTTTTAGTAAGCTATTAAAATTTGGCAACTTTTCAAGGTTTTGTTAGAACAACCTTTCTGTGTTTAATACTCTTTTGTGATCCAGTGCCTTATACCGTTTTTAATAAAACAAATAAATTTTAGCTAACGGAAAATGTAAATCATTTCAAATTCTAGTAGCGTGCGCGTTTTAGACTTCCAGTTCGACCTTTAGCTTCGTGTTGAAAATCATAAAGAACACTTTAAAAGGTAAATCATTTTATGAGTGAATAGGGGAACTTCAAATGGATAAGAAAGAGGAACAAAAGGTGAGAAGATCAATGCGAGAGCCCATCTGGGTGACTTTATTTAATATACTTCCGCGGTTCACTTCTATTGGAAGTATAAGATGACCAAGGAAATAACAACCCATGTCTTAATATGAGGAGCACAGCACTGTGTTCCTTCGAAATTTGTTCTTACCCAAAAGAATTATTCTTTTCTTCTACCGCAACATAGACAATAGAAATGATTATTATTCTGCCCCCGCGGGGCTTGTTGTGTTTCAGAACATCTTCCCTTTTCGTTTCGTTTGTCACCGCGAGTCGCGAATTCTCTTATGGGCCTACCATCATAATAAAAAAATACATGATATAGGTTTTTTAACTACAGCTGGCACATTCACTGTACTGTAAATGCGTCTGTAATGCGCAGCCGTTATCTCTCAACATTGTGCGAACGTTTTCGTCTCATTCATCCGCTGACATAAGAAAGGAACGGCCATGATTAGCTTCTACTTTGGCTAGAAAAGCGACGAAACCACAGTCAACGCTCACTAAAGCCCGATGCCCGAAAAGCGGCTACACCATCTAGGTTTAACCGCCTAAACCTAGGTGTAAGCCGGTCACTGTTGGTTAATGTTAGGTGTTTCCAATTTATTTTTACAAGCGTGAGGCAAATTTCAACTTGTTTAATTTGTGTTTATGGTGATTGTCATAAAATGTTGGCTTTAAGTATTTCTAAATTACGAGTTGTGAACTTTTTAATCAGGACAAGTCGCACCTGGCTACTGCCGCAGCACGCTCTTTTTGCGCACGCTCGGCTCGCGCATTGGATACACCTACGTAAATTCGACTAAACCTAGATGTAGCCGAACTTCGGGATTTAGCCGTGACATATACATATTGTATTGTATATCTGTCTGAATTGGCAAATTTTAGTACAAAAGTTCTGTGATGCCAGATCTAATCTTACAAAGTAATCTGTGAGTGAAATGAACTGTGAACTGTGAAGTAGGCCTTTATTATTATTTTAGTGAGCTTATTACCAAGTCAAGTGCTTTCAGTCCGTTACACTGAATAACAATTTATATTTATTGAATTGCATTTTCAACCATGTTCTTCACAATCCTGAAAGCTCTTAACGTCAAAATATTTAGAAGTAACCCGAAAAATCTAACAAAAGATTTGATAAAATCTTATTTCTTTAGTCTGATTATTGTCAAGAGAGATGATAAATAATTATTTACCGAAAATCCATCTGTATAGAAAATAAAATGAAGATACATTCTGAAATTATGATCGAGCTTTGAGTTATTCGAGTAATGAAATTATGATCGAGCTTTGAGTTATTCGACATAATATAAAATGAATGCCTTTAAGAAAACGTGATCAATAAACAATAATATTTGTCCTTTGAAATAAAATAAGCGTCCGTAGCCCGGTACGGAATATGATCCGCCCTTGTTATAGTAATAATAGCAGCAGATTTTCGAAGTTAGTTTAATTACCTTACGATTTAATAATGTTTTTATTTTGTATCCCCCAGTGTGTATCCATCTGGTGTGTACTACGGCTGTACCACTTGCTCCGCGCCGGTGTGACGTGGAAAGGCGCAGCGGCCATCGAGCTGTGACTACTGCCGGCCGGTGAGGACTCCCGACCGGGGCCGCGGCCTCCTTGCGAGTCCACGCTGCTGCTCGGCGGCGCTGAGAGCGACACTGACGCGAGCCTTCATGAACTATAGTGTCTTTTGTCCTACTGTAACTGTTACTATTTACTGGTGGACGATGAGGACTCACTACAGGGACCGAGGCCTCCGTGTGAGTCCATCCTGCTGCTCGGCGGCGCTGTGAGAGCGACACTGACGCGAGCCTTCATGAACTTTAGTGTATTTTGTTCTACTGTAACTGTTATTACAGCTGGACGGTGAGATATTCAGCCGATTGACTCTGTCTCTACGACAACCCTACAAAATACGAGCACACGGCGTATTGACCCCTATATCTACAAAATCCATAATATTATGTAGAGGTAATAGGGAAATACACTAATAAATTTTCGATTCAATGTTTCAACTTCGCGTCAGATGAGTAAACTCATTAAAACAGAAAATTAACTCCACAAACCACTGTGCAGGCAACTTCTATAAGCCCGTTTAATATCTCAGAAGTTACTTGAACACAAAAACCGCAAAAACGACACCAAAACGTCGCAAAGCCAACTTTATCGTATTTCAAAGTATTTTTCAGTATTTGATGAGTAAATCAAATAACCTTTGATGTTGACTGTAGGCTTGTTAAGAACTGTTTGTAAATATTTATCTAAGTAATAATTGTATGTATAAATATAATAAGTAGACGGCTTTGTGTTGTTTGTAAATATATCGAGCTTTAGTATGTTATGAATTAGAGAAAAGCTATTTACAATAATGTTATAGATTATAATTAATTGTTTATTTAATGCAGCGTTTGGAGGTTTATCAACGGAAATGTACTGTAAAGACAGCGCTCTATTTCACCACCCACACTCAGCGCAATGTTTGCGTTAGTATCTATCAATATCGACATGCTACACAGCACTGTAATAGGTAATTCATCTTGTGAAACAAGTCTTGTCATATGCCCATAAATTATGGATTCTTTTCCAACAACAACATAATTGTAACATCCGTGGCTCAGTGATCCGGTTTTTGATCTGGAGTCCCTGGGTTCAAATCTGAGTTTGCGGCAAAAGTTCGCCTGGACTCTACCGTGTTTTTCGGACGCGTAAATCTGTGTGTCCCGGCTGTTTCCTATAAGTTATGTAGGAGGCAGTCATTAGGTCATGTTGCAGGCCCTGTATCCCTGTGTTTATCTCGGCGACCTGAAGCTGCTACATAATATAGGTTCGCCACACAACCTATAAAATTGTGATTTGACTCTGACAGTGTAAGTTGGGAACCACCTATTAGCCCCCCAATTATTATACCACATGACTCTAATATTCTGCATCCGGGCCGTTGTAAGAGTAGCCATAGCATTAGAATATGGCATAATATTTAACGAAACTCATTTCCGAGACTGAATTCACATTGCAGTGTTGTGTAACACTTATAAATTTATGATCTAGATAGCACTGCGGCTATATAAAACTGCGCTGTGGCGTATAAAACACCATAATAAACTCATCCACATAGTTCTCTTAAAAACAAACATACCTTGTTTTTGATACTGATACTCAGCTGATCGTGAATGTGATGTTTTATAATGAAAATGTAAGCTTTAAAAACATTTTGCAAGCGTCAATATTTTAATAGCCTCCGTTCTGCGGTAGCTAACTGTGCGTGGTACGACCATGCTCATAAATGGTAGAATGTCTGCGCTAAAAGAGAAGGATCGTGGTATCGAGTCAAAGTTAGATGTCAATATCGTTTTCATAGGATTTTTAGGAAACGTAGCACGTCTACGCGCTATTAATGTCCCTACGTTTCCTGCGAATCCACCTTAGATAATATTTTTAGGATCTAAATTTATACTTATGCATCTGCTATTTAAGTGCAATTTTTAGTTGTATTCGTTTCCATGATATTTTGTTATGAAATTACTTGTCAAATAAAAGAAAAATCTCACGAAAGCAATAAATTAAGCACACGCGGGCATTGAGGCGATTCTTTTCTTTTTGAACTGACTGTGCTGGTGAAAAGAAAATGGAATAAAAATGTAAATCTCCATGAACATAATTATTATGTCCACATTGTAATAAAGTTATTAATAAGCTTTAAAAAAGGCATTTAATATTAAGAAGAGCATGTAATAAAATGTATGTTGGAAATTTCCGTATTTTATTTCTTAACTTTTCCTTAAGAGTTACAACTTCTAACCATTACTTAACAATTAACAATATGCAAAGTGCTCATAGTAGATATAGATTTGCGTGAAGAGGGACTAGCTTATAAAATTAACTTTATTTGACACTTAACATAACCCCCTTTGATTTAACCTGTTTTATTAGGGTTCCGTAGCCAAATGGCAAAAAACGGAACCTTTCGATTTCGGATTCGTCATGTCTGTCCGTCCGTCCGTCCGTATGTCACAGCCATTTATTTCCGAAACTATAAGAACTTTACTGTTGAAACTTGCTAAGTAGATGTATTCGGTGAACCGCATTTAGATTTTTACACAAAAATAGAACAGAATTTCAAATATTTTTTTCATCAAGCCCATACATGTGGTATCTCTGGATAGGTCTATATAATGATATTGAAGTTTCTAATATAATTTTTTTCTAAACTGAATAGTTTGCGCAAAAGGCACTTCCAAAGTGGAAAAATGTGTCCCCCCCTGTAACTTCTAAAATAAGGGAATGATAAATTATGTAAAAATGATATATGATGTACATTACCAAGCAAACTTCCACCCAAAATTGGTTTGAACGAGATCTAATAATGAGTTTTTTTTAATACGTTATAAATCGTAAACAGGATTTTACCTTCTATTCAATCAACTCAAATATAAAAATAAAGAACTTAGAGTTATGTAACTTGCTGCTACGGAACTCTTCATGAGCGAGTCCGACTCGCACTTGGCCGCTTTTATTTTATTTTGATATTCTTTTATGTCAGAGGGGCTATTGGCTAATTCTCACCCACTACGATTGATGGCAACTTCAATGTACATTGCTGCTTTTGTTACTTTACTCATATAAATGAGGAGGTTTAAGCACGTAATGTACGCAATTTTTTCTATGGATTCTAGTGTTTTACATGTCGTTTTGCGATAGCCAATAGGCCCTCAGGAGTACAAAGAAAATTATAATACAACTCCATTTTTATGACACTGAGCTTTCTCATGAAATCAACTGCTGTAGGTACATTCCGAAGTCGTAACCCCTTTCTATTGTAATTATAATAAAGCCTAAAGTACATTAAGATGCTAAGAAAAGGATCTTAATCTTCATACAACTCTACACTTTAAAACATTCCTTCACAATACCAAAACTTTAAATCTAAGCTGTGAAAGGATTATTAAAATTGAATAAAATAAATATTCATACTGAAGTAATAAATTTTGTTAAGCAGCGCGAAATGATGATGTTATCAGACAATTTTAAGCTTTAATGTTAGGTGATATAAGGTCGTAATTTAGTTGTGTTTCTGGTAAATAGATTGTGCAAGCCGTGAAGCCACACACATTTGTGTTAAGCCCATTCATTTCAGTTGACAGATAGTTCGTTAACTCTGGTTGGTTTAATTCCAGCATTTCTCGGAACAAGGGTCTTATATATTTTCCTAGGGGTTATTCAATTAGATGTTTTCGTGAGCTGTTTAGGGTGACAATTCGCAGGATGTATTTATCTTCAAGCCACACCTAGCAATTTGCCAGATGAAATGAAGTACCAGCGCTTATATATTGTTAATTAAATTGGGTAGCCTTTGAATTAAGTTAAGATTCAGTTTTCAATCGTTTATATAAGAAGTAAAAAGTGTATTTCTGTAGATAAATATAAAGTTTAAGTGTACTGGCAACACTTAGTCGGTTGACCGTGACAGTTTTAATATATATCTTAGTCAAAAGCATTATACCTTAGTTTACTAGCTGCGCCTAACGGTTTTACCCGCTGTACGCTGTAGCCTATGTGTTATTCCAGGGTTTAAGTTATCTCTATACCAAATTTCAGCTCAATCATTCCACCCGTTGAGCGTGAAAGAGTAACAAACATACACACAAACATTCGCATTTATTATAATATTAGTGTAAAGGTCATGGAGCGCGGGAACATGGATCGGTGATAAGTGAAATGTTAATTAAAATATTATTGTCTAAATGTGTAAAGTGTGATGTGCTACGAGATGCTACAGTTTAAATTAGCAAATATTTTACAAAGCGTACAAAACAGTAAGAAATGTAGAAATTCAAGCCTACATCGTGTCAAATGTTCCTTCAAAGGCACTCAAGTTTCCCAGGTTCACGATTTTTACTAATTTCCCTTCAAAGGGTGCTTTGTACATTGGAAACTGAGCTTTATTGTGTGATCAATAGAATAGAGTATAGGTTAGAGGTTATCGGGGTGATATCTTAGCGGATATTTACTGGAGCGTCAAAAGGAAACATTCTCGTGAGTAATGGCGCGAAGAGACGAAGGGACTCTGGGACTCATTAGAGGCTCTCCGAACCTTTCTATACTCCATCTGTATTCATTGTTGGCGTCGCTTGTTATATGGACACGACCGATTTGTCAACGATGAAGCCTAATTGGGAATAAAGTTTTTTTTTATTTAGAATAGGACTGCGTTTGACCACAGCCTCACCTGTTGGTAAGTGAAGACGTGGTCGAAGCTGTTACACACAGGCCTAGCAAATAACTATTAACCCTCGACTTGAAGACACCCAAGTTGTAATTCTCGGGAAACACTGAAGCGGGTAGGGAGTTCCAAATCTTTGGAAGTTTGGAGATTTAGGTATGTATCGATTAAAAATTATGGATTTTTGGTAAGATGGTAAGTATATAATACAGGAAATCAACAAGGATTATAATATACTAGCTGCGCGCAGCGGTTTTACCCGCTTTTCTATATCCTATGTGTTATTCTAGGGTCTAAGTTATCTGTATACCAAATTTCAGCTCAATCGGTCCACCCGTTTAGGCGTGAAAGAGTAACAAACACACATCCAGACATCCTTTCTTACAAATTTTCACGTTAATAATATTAGTAAGATTGTCTTAATAGGGTTATTGTAACCCCAAGTCAATGTTTTAATTTAATTGGTGTCACACTGAAATATTTTTAAAGTTTTAGTGCATAAAGTATTTTGCGATCTACCTAATCTCCTTAATCTATCTTAATTCTACCGAGCCTAAAACATAGCTAGCGAGAATAGCAGCTATTTCATGTAATTTAAAATATAAAAGTAATCAAATTTAAATAATTCAATCAATAATGATTTTTTTTATAATTAATTAACACACAATAATACAGTCTTAGACGAAGATATTTAGCACCTAAGATTTCTAAGTAGTAGATTCTTATTTAAATAATTGTTCTGCTAATTTTAACAATGTACTGGATCATTTAGTATGTAAAGCTAGCAATTTTGTATAATTTGTTCTAACGTTTTTAGGGACACATATTTTTGGTTTGTGATTCGGATCCATACTTTTAAGCTTATTATTCTAATGTATATTTGATTACAAACTGTTTTGTGTTCTATTAATAAATATATAAACTTTGTAGAAGTAATGACAGCTATTTAAGACTCTACCGAAATACCACTATCCGAATATTTTCCAAGAATTTTGATAAAATGGTAACATTCATGTTTAATCTACATAGACTTTATTAAACTCGGCTTTTATACTTTATAGCTTGAAAGGCCATTAAGTTTCACCTGTTGGATTTAGGCATTAGTGCGACCACCAGTGGGTTAACGATGAGCGATCAGCGATTTACTCAGTGTATCCCGTGCAAAGAAGGAAGGAAGGTATTTTCACTATAATATTTTAAGGGAAGCAAACAAGGCTGATGGTGGGCGGTTACCGACTTGTGACACCTTATTCATTTATTTTTATTTTATTATTCAGCACAACACTAGGACTAACTTAATGCTAAAGTACCATTTTCTACCAGTTGTCCTGGAACTGCAGAAAAAGTAGGGGTAAGTAAGAGGTAGGTAGGTAGGAGGTAATGCCAAACCTTCTGTGGCTCTTCTAGTTTAAGATGTCCAAGAAAACTCGCCAGAAATGTCATTTAAGGGTAGCGTGCATTAACCGATACCTACAGTCGTTACTTTTCGTTTCGCTCTCATATATGTATGTATAATATCTTAGCCCTATGAACGTATTATCAATATGTTACCAACACTCACGATTCTATTTCACTTTCCTTTTAAAAATGTATTATAACATAATGTTGTTCAAGGAGGTGAAAAATTATGGATTAGTTCCAACATAAGTAGCCGTCATCTTGCAACGCTCTTATATCGCACTCCTAGATGAATACTCCAGTAACTCAAACATTTATTGTTGTCTTCTTAAAAATCGCCATGCTACTCGCTTCTCGTTTATCGCTTTTTGACGGGCATGAACCTTATTAAGTTGGGTGTAACTTTTCATTCATTATTTCTGCACGTGAAAAATTAAGGAAAGCTCTTAGGCCCCACACTTCGGCGCGACTAATTTAAAATTTAAATAAATGCTAATGGTAAATTAGCTATAAAGGGTAGAGGTTGAATTCATAAATGACGCGAAATAAATCTGTTCGAAATATTTTTTATATTTACGAAGAAAAGTCATTGAAACCCATTACAAAGAATCTGCAACAGATCAATTTTATGACATTCATAAAATTTACTATAATATAAACAAATTTATATCCTTATGATAACACATTGATTTTATGATAAAAATACTAGAATATAAATATTCATAAAATATAATTTTATGAATATTTATTTTTGGCCCCTTGTTTTTTCGAATAAATAATAATTTCGTGGAATAATTATTAATATTATGGCTTAGCGTCATTTTATTGTTCAGCGTTTATCACAGCTACCATCCTAATAAGAACTTATTATTACAGCAATATACTAAATAATACCTATATCTATAACCTTGTACCTATTACTACAAACGATCAATATTTTTTGAGCGTCTAGACACCCTTATCACACGGTCGATAAAGATATTAAAATACCTATGTGAACCGCTGAAATGAAAACACAGAACTACAGAATAATTTGAAAATAATTAAACTTTCGTCCAAACTAAATGCATCGGTCTACGTTAATTACAAACATAAACTTAGAGAATGTTAGAGAGTGGATAGACGAAGAGCTTACTCCTGCAGGGCTAAGATGCGATATTAATTTGTTATATCATATTTAGAGAATAAACTTTACAATACAAAAACTCTTTATTGTGTCCAAGGAAAAAAGAAATTTACAATAAATGACTTAGGGTTGACCCACGTGAACGCGCGGGCGCGGGCGCGGGCGCGAAATATCAAACATATGACGTGCTATTAAGGTGTTCACGTACAAACGCACGTGCGGTGCAAGCAAAGTCTGCCGCGCCCGCGCCCGCGTGTTCAACGTAAACAAGCACTTAATATCAAATAAAACTAAGATAGCAACTGCACAGAACTATATAAATATAACAATTTTGTTTTAATGGGCGGCGTTATCGCTTAAAACGATCTCTTCCAGGCAACCGGCTGTATTTGTTACCTTGAAGATATACTTGTAATATTCGACTTGTCAAGCTATTTCAAAAAGTTAAATAGGACAACATTGCGCTATAACAATTTTCTTTGTTTTTTTTTATAAAATCTTAATAGTATTTTTCTCATTAATTACATATTATTGACTGTATGTCTTTTTATTCAGCGTTTTGGTTTTATAAACTGTAAGCTTTCTTTATACTGAAATAAAGAACTTGAATTGAATTGTTTTTTTTTATTTCTATTTTAATAACACCTTTGGCAACCAGCTCTTAGCTTTTAAGCTTCGGTCCTGTACGAAAAGCTCACAATTAACGGCGAGCTTTCAGAACGTTGCTCAAATTAATCCTTTTATTTATATTCATGCATATGAGTGACTGGTTTGTACTTTCGATTGTGTTTTTTAATTAAGATTTTGGAAGGATTTGGGAGAGGTGTTTGCCCAGCGGTGGGACAACATAGCATATAAAAAAAATGATTTTATGCTATAGATGGCAAAATGATAATGGTGGAAGTTAGAATATCTTATAAGTTATTCTATCTCTTAAATATTCTGCCGCGTTTCGCCGGAGCGAACCGAGGCCAATCGGAGTTGGAAGGTAAAAATGACCAGAGAATTTACTGGGCTTAGAAGACAACATCTTGCCTCTGGATGATGTGCGCAGCTAAGTGTACTGAAGGATGTACTTTTTGAATACTTAGGAAACACTATATCTGTAAAGGGCAGGCGTTATCGCTTTCACAACAAGTACCTGAGCATTGGGTTCGTCTTATTCATCTGCTTGCAAATTTTATAAAAATTATAAGAATAAAAGATAGACAGTGAGAACTGTTTTATAAAACACTACGATTTTATACAAAAACTTAATAGGAATACGAACTAAAGTACGTAAATGCAAAGAACAATGAAATTTTGAATGGAAGAAGTTCAGTGCTGTCTAACCAATTCTTTCATCATTATCTGCTTATATGTTAGTCCACTTTTGAACGTAGGCCATTGACACACCACTCAATTGGGTCTTTCGTCTTACTCTTCCAACCACTATCAGCGACACACTTTGCCCAAAAAACACTAACATATATACTAATTTTATTCTTCCAAAGATCAAATTCTAATTATCTAAGATCTAATTATCTATTCTCCTTAAATTAGTATCTAGTCAATAATAGCTAAAATTAACTGCAACAATATGACACACAGTAACCATATTTCTTGGCACCCTCGCTACTAAGTTTGAACAGTCGAGATCGAGCTACCATTACTAAGAACATTATCTTAAACCCTGCACACTGCACATGCACCAGTTTCCACAAACTTGCCAAAGTTTATAATAGTACTAAGATTTTATGCAAAACGATCCCTAGAAAATTATGCATCCTATTAGTTTTTGGGAATGTAGCGTTTATTTGAAATTCCATTTCCTTCTAAATAAGAACCAACACATATAATATGTGCGTTGGTAATGCCCACAATACTTCTAATACATTATTTGGATGTTTGACACCTCTTTAGGAAAATCTATAGACAAAACTGAGTACGAATTCTGGTGTAAGGATATGCGTCACTAAAAAATGGCTATTGGTATAGTTAACTAAGAACTATTATAGGCGTTATTTAGGCGTATTAGATATTTTCCTAGTAAACATAACATAATACTCTAAGCAAAGAAAAGAAAATAGTGTACTCTTATCTGAAAAATATTCGATGGAATGTGTACACTAGATTGTGTTCACTAGTGTGTGCCAGGTTTTATGTTTAAATAAGCGTTAACAGACAGATAAGTTATGGACTGTTGCAACTGTTAAGCTATCGACCAGTACAAATTTACACGCAAAATGTACGTAAATTTCATAACCTACGAATATTCTGCGTTCCACTCATATTTATCTAGTAATTCACGAATTTCCTCGAGATGTGTCGAAGATGGCCCTCTGTTTATTTAGGCTCACCCAGCCGTAAGCAAATCCTGCCAAATTGTTCCCGAGGCGTTTCTCAGAAATAAGTGTATTTCAATTTCCTCGCTGGCGGGAAAACTACCAAGCTTGCCACTTTAATGGGTAAAGAAAGAATCAATCACGCTAGAAATTCTATTATCTTGGATGTTTATATTATTTTATTTCGTTGAATTGTATTTTCCAATTGGGAGATATTCATTATAATTAGAAAGATATTCATGTCTATTTAAAAACTTGCTGTGCTCATCGATGGTTCCCGCTAATAAGAAGCCTATGTGTTATTCCAGGGGCTATGCTAAGTATATTCCAAAATTTCAGCTCAATCAGTTCTGCCGTTGAAGCGTGAAGAAGTAACAATCACAACCTAAAATTGTGATTTTGATTTGACTCTAATAGTGGGTAACATGTTCCGTAAGAGTATTTATAAAAACTCCAATATATAATAAGTATTATTGTTTAAATATCTATCTCTGGACAAATTTTCAAATCATTCCCTGCAACAGTTTCAGCTGTGCATTGATAGATTAATCATTCACTCTTTCCATTTAGTATTTAAAATATAGAATCAGGCATAATTCTGTTTAGTTTTACCAAGTCAGGATAAATTTCTCCCTAGTTTCACGTTCATTTTGCTCCCATACTCCCATTATTTAAACTCGTGAGCTTTCACAAAACCCATTTTACACTACTTAATGTACTCTCCTTTAATACACCTTATCTCATAAGTTGCAACTAAGTTAAGTGAAGTTGCAGCTCCACTACATCAAACTAACTTTAAATGGCTCTCGACGATCCCACTTCTGAACAACTTTATGATTTATAACGCTAAGTTTTTATGGTAAATGGCTATCAGCGGTCTGACATGAGCCTCGACCTTATTTTCGATTGGATAAATTGCTTTTCTTTGAAGGTTTTTTATGTTAATGCGCCCTTTTTGCGCTGTACTTGAGAGTTCAATATTTTTTTAACTAATCTCCGTGATAAATGGTTTACAACCAGTGACCTATTGGTGGCATATCCAGCATTAGATGCAAAATCTTTGGCTCGAATCTTATAATAGTATTTTGGTGCTATAAAAATTCCAAATTTCCTTTAGTATGTAGGAAGGAAGGAGTTAATAAAGGAGTTAATTTCTTTAAATGATTGTATAAATATCATAGATATCTTTACCTCCTAGCGTACTTTGCTATTTTTTTCTCAAAATAAGGATTAGACGACGGCTACCGCTTACCAGTATTTAAAAAAAGGTTTAGTGACTATAAAAAAGCGGGACACAAAATCCAGTTTCAATTTCAAACAGAGCACAAACAAGTATTCTATTTGTATGGGCCTTGATAAGTAGAGGAATTGTCGACCGTTAGTGGATTTGCCAACAAAGTGTTTTTGGCTCCGGGTAACCTGTATCAGCGTAAATCACAGGTAAGGCCACAAAAAGCCTGCATTTACGAGTATCTCTCTTGGACTATACGACTTACGACTATACCTTTAGCATTGAAACATTTATTAAGAGGACAGTACAGTAACTTAAGTTGTTAAATTTTATACTTCACTTGTTTAAAAGTTCCACTTGGGAGTTGTTTAAAGTTTCTTTGAATTATATTGGTTGATATATACCTAGGCACTGCGCTATATGGATGAGCTGTGTACTTATGTGGTTCCAATCTATACATATTTTTTCTTGTTTTAAACAAAAAGGTGTTGAAATCAACGAGCCTAGCTTGGACACTTTCTCGTTATGGAAATAAATTTCTCGTGAGAAAGTTTTCAACTCTGTCAAAAATGAACTTTTCTCGACATTGAGATGTTACTAGCAGTGGTTTAGTGGACAGGCATTTATTTCTTTGAGCAAAATAAAACGAGGACAAAGTTAGGGACTTCGGAAACGTCATACAAAGATCCAGTACTGTCAAAGCCGTCTTCGCCTCAACCATTTGACCGTGAAAGCCCGTTTGTCTACAATAGGCTCTACGACCGTTCTGTCGGCCGTAAATCTCATTGTTCACGACAGATCGAATTAGGGACCTCGGTCGGCACCTGCTTATATTTATAGCAGTCTTTGGATTCTTTGGTTTTAGCCATTCCGTTGATTGGACATAATATTAGCCCTTATTACGTATCCCTTTCTGAAGCTTTGTAATTGCGGTCAAACCCTTGCGTACTCTGCTAAAATGAGATATCAAACTAAGAGCTACGCAAGCTATACTTTTTATTTCAAAAGGTTTACCTTTGACCCTAATCACTGAGAGTGTAGTAAAATAAGTTTAATGTTTAATTAATAAGTTAAATAGGAATTAAACGCGACGAGAAAAATTCTGTATGATAAAACTATAAGTAAGTCTTTTTTGACTCGGACTCGGAAGATAAGGTTTTACGAGACTGAAATGTGACTCAAAAGTTGCTTATTGTCAGTATAGTGCGGAAAAAACACTAAACTGTACTCGTCATTATGTGCTTTAAGTTCTTAAACCCTTGCATCCAATTACTCAATAGCTTACCTTCATTTAATACTTCAGCAAGTTATAGAAGCAATGAAAAGTATTAGTGGAAATTATGCATATAGGACTAATCAAAGAAGAATACAAACTAAGTCGAGCTTATTCCATTGCGAAATCTTACCGTTTTTAGGCTTCCGT
The DNA here is from genome assembly GCA_947507615.1 of Hemithea aestivaria. NCBI lineage: Eukaryota > Metazoa > Arthropoda > Insecta > Lepidoptera > Geometridae > Hemithea > Hemithea aestivaria. Next base: position 14,106,582 of record OX382328.1, read on the forward strand.
AGTCAACAAGGGGAAGCCTTATAGTTTCGCTTTGTCCGTCCGTCCATCCACGGTTTTATGGAGAAACTATAATAATAGAAAGTTGTAATTTTGCACAGAGGAGGGTAGTGATCAGGGTAAGAGAATAGTAACAAAAAATATTTTAAATTAATTTAGGATCCCTCCCATACACGTAAGATGGTGATTTTTTTTCTGACTGATCCCATCTTGTGGTGTATCATTCAATAGATATTTTGTAAAACATATACCTAAGTTTTTTTTTCTTCCTTCTATAGACACGTGACTTAAGAATTTTGAAATTCTTCAGACAACAAAGAATATCTTCATCGTCTCAAATCGTTAGCTTTTGCCCATTATCATAGATTTATAAGGCGTTAGGCGTAAACGTTAAACGCTATATCGTAAAACCTAGATTTTATTAAGATTAGGCGTTTTTTATTCATCCCTTCTGTTCAAGTGTTTTGACTTGTACTATTCTCAACTCTTATTTAACTTTAGATTAAGAAAGATTTAACGATTTAACTTTGGCACCAGATAACTATATTATGTTAGTTAATTAATTGGATCTAAAATTGGATAGTCCACTCATTAAATATTAAAAATAGAGTTCACAAGAAAAAAATTCAGCATTCTTACATAGGCTAATTTTTTAGCGGGTAAAACCGCTGGGCGCAGCTAATATTGTAATAAAAATATAATATTTTAAACCTAGTAAGTAAATAAAGCTATCAATCTGAAATACTAAAAGTATGAATAGTTAATATCATTCTAAACTTTAGTCGTTAATCTAGTGCTTACACATTCACCATTGACATTTTAACATTGAAATTATGAAGACATTCATTACAATATTATATTTGAGCGTAAAATTTTTTTTGAACTGCTTGCGTAAAGAAACCTTATACATTAGGTAAAATAACACTTATTACTAGGTGAAAACTTATATGAAAGCCGTGAATAGAAATATATGTTACGGCTAAAGTTCGAAGTGGGGCTACACCTAGGTTTAGTCGGTTAAACCTAGGTGTAGCCGACCGCAGTCGGTTAAAGTTAGGTGTAGAAGATTTATCTTCGGTCTCACGTGTTTATTTCGTGAGACAAGTTGTTATCAACTTGTTTAATTGTTTTTGTATCGTGATTGTCATAAAAAAACCATTAAGTATACCTTAATAATGAATTGAGAACTCTAGAATAGGTACAAGTCGGATCTGGTGCTTCGCCGGCTGCTGCCGCAGCACGCTCGCTTCGCTCGCTCGGCTCCCACGTTGTATGTTCGCACTCAGTTAAATAAAGGTCCGAAGTAATAGAGAAGAATTAACCGGCGTTTCCTTCAGCAATTCAACCCCAGCAAATTTAGTGAACGATCACGTTCATTATTGCTGTTCAACTAACCTAACCAACTGATGTCGGTCTGCCCTGTATTCGTAAAAACAAGATTTTTTTACAAAAAAATTGTTCACACCTCACTTTAACCGACTGCGATCGGCTACACTCAGGTTTAATCGGGTAAACCTAGGTATAGCCGCACTTCGGACATTAGCCGTGACATATAGTACATGTTATTATCTCCTATATTATGAAGCTGAAAATTTGTATGGGATTATTTGAGTGTCTAAGTTTGTTGCTCTTACACGCAAAATATTGATCTGATTGCCATATAACTTTACCAAAGTTTTTATTGCAAGGGCATTGATTAATATGTTATGGATATTTTTTGTGAAATTATAAGTTTTATAGTTTAGTCGAGAGACATCCACACTTTTTGTCTACACATTATGTTTCTTTGCTTCTAAATATAAGCAGTAAAACACGTATCATATAAAATTAAAATATCGTTGACATAAACGCTCAATGTAGGAGTCAATCTTACGAAAGCAGTTTATCTTATATTTGCCATAAACTTTAATTACGAGCACTCAAACTCTCTTAGATGGAGTCATAATATTCCATACAATATTGGCAGATACTATGCTTCATGAAATGTAACTGACGCTGTGAAGGTAATACTAAAAAGTATTTTCTGTTAATATGCTGATTCAATTTAAAGGCAGTTTTAAGTCTCATGTCCTCCACTTGTTATTGACAAAACTTACTAATACAGCATGTGTACGTTTTTTTTACTTCTTCAACCTAAACAGCAAAATCATTTGAGCTAAAATTTTGTGTAGTCCAAAATAATTCAAACGCGACTTTTGAGTATGAAAAGATGCTGCGCGCTAGTAGTTTACTTTTAAAAAAAAATCATGACTAGTTTAATCACCAATGTGTTATTTCAATGTCGAAGCGATCTATTGTATACCAAATTTCAGCACAATCAGCTCTGCCATTCTGTCGAAGTGGTAACATACATAGTCTTACACAAGCATACACATACATCTATATTTTTACATTTATAATATCAAAGTAGAAAATAATATACATAATAAAAGTGCATAGGTAATGAAGCCAATTTTTAAGTGTGGTGCACGATATCTGCGTATATTACAAAGCCTGTGGAGTCATAATATTCGCTCTCAAATCCAAACTAATTTATTTAACGTCGCAGCCGCTGGGACCCTTTGTGAACCCTCACCGTAATAAATGGTAATGATTCGATCAATTACTCATTTTTCCAAATCATACACATCCATCTTAATTAGGTTGATTGAGCTGCGGTTTACGATGGATCTTTGTAGGAGCATGAATTTATTATGTTCAATTATTATTTATTTACAATTCTTAAAGGACCTTGTAAGTCCCTTTACGGTCAACTGTAGTTTTTCAGTAGATAGCTCTTTATAGATCTCCAACGAGCACAAAAGATGGAGAAATAAATTACTATAAAAGACTGAAATGACTGAAAACCCTGCAGGAAGTGAATTTGAAACATGTAAATCGAAATAAATAAAATAAAAAATAAATAGCTAAATAAATAGTCCTAACGCGAAATATTGCGTTGACATTTTTTAGAAAGATGTATGGAATTTTTAACGATTTTTTTTTTTAAAGATAGTAGTAAGAAGGTGGTCCGAGTATAGTGGCGTGCCATAGGGGAGGATGTCCAGACAGTAATGGACGAATGTAGGCTGGTGATGTTGAAAATATCTACTTTTAAATGTTATAAAATGGACCTTTCCACCGGGAATTTCTGAAGAATCGGAACGGAAAAAGAAACATACCGCATGTTTGCCAAATTTTTATTTTATAATTACCTATATTATCATCTAGTTTAGTCTAGAAGTACGTTTAACTATCGACATCTCGATACATTTTCCTCAACTTACGTACTTCGTACTACGGTTTCAGTTCCAACATTTTTGCACATGCCTTGTTTCGTCGGTGTTGCACGTTTAACACATTTACCATTGTCAAGTTAAACTTTATTAAAAGGGGAGGACGTCAGGTCACCTTATCAATCACAAATACCACACCATTAACAGTGTACACTGTTTGTTTTCAAGTGGAGTGCTCACATTAGCGCACTGTACACGTAAATTATTTCCTCCCTTCAAATGGACTGATGGCAAACGATTTACCTCGTCATAATGTAAATGGCTGCTATCCATAACAATGTTTAAAAGTCAGTAGGTGAACTTTACATTTATGCTTAGTTATATTCTTCCTGACCTTTTACCACACTGGATCGTCACAGTACGCTTTCTTCTTATTGAAAATCTGTGATAGCTTTTCTTTTCTCTTTAGTCTCTTTAGGAAAAGCTTTTTGAATTTCTATACGTCATCGTTGCAACTGTAAAGAAAACAAAATAGGATTATTTTTTACATAATATCTGGAAGTGTTGAATACATAAAAGACCTATTCTATAAAAATATACTTGTTATAATCAAAGTCAAGAGTTTTTAGTTCGTTACGATTCCCACATTTTTATGTCGTTTTGATCATAATCTCAAACATGGCACTTCTTAATATATAAAAGGAAAAGTGACTGACTGATCTATCAACATACAGCTCAAACCGCTCAAACTGCTTATAATATTGTTATAATATACTATACTACCTTATGCTCGCGGCTTTGCCCGCGTGGCACAATCGTTTCTTAGCGGACGTCTACATAATAAAACCTATTTGTATTCTAAATTTTAACCCAATTCGTTCAGCGGTTTGAGCTGTACATTGATAGATCAGTCAGTCATTATTTCTTTTTATATATTTAGATTAAGATTATAACAATATATTTATTCCACTTAATGGGTGAAACTCACTTGCCTGGTTTCAATGAACACGATGCCGGAACGCAGCCATAAAGTTCAAAGTTATATTGTGGTATTATTATCGATCTGTAGTTTAGTTACTGTTCATAACGATATTCTATTACCATTTCATACGAGTATCAGGGAAATGTAGATGGAAAATGAAACGACAGGCTTGAATAGATACGCTGCATGAATGGAAATACCGCAGCTACCTTATATGAAATTATTGAAGAGGACGTGAAAGGTTATTTTATTTGTTGTAACCAGATGACGTATTGGGTATTTTGGGTATAATGGGTATTATATAAAAGTAAAGATGACCTAAGAGAGAGAACCTAAACACATCATGTTTTGAGTTTGACCTTTAAACTACCATAGAAAGCTAGGTTAACAAAGTAACAATGTATTTTTTATTAATAAAAAAATAGAAATGACATAAAACACAGAAAAGGATGCAGTTATTCTAAGAGGCTTTGAACACGATCTCGCATGATGTTAAGTGACGAATCGGTTGCAGATGGCATACTAAACCTAAAAGGCGGGATAAATGTCTCCCTGGCTCTTATCATTATCGCTTATAATTATTTAAGCAGTAACTAATAGTTAACAAACCACTAGTTATTTAATTGAAACAAGTAAATCGATTTACATGAAACTTTTCATTTGGCCTAAATTATGTATCTCTAACCATTTTTAAGGGGACTTAAATTCGGAATGGTTTTAATCTAATAGTTTTGTATAAATTCGTAGACAAACATACTTACAAATTTAAGATTAAGTAATTTGTTTGTAATCCTTAAAGGGTGATCCTACATACATTTCAGTTCCAACAGTAGTACATAAACATTCATAGAGAAAAACAAATAGCCTGCTTTTCAAAGTCTTTTAAAGAGACTCTTCTCTTTTCAACTCATCGCATCTCGATTCTCGATTCTTTATCCATAATATCTACTTAACAATGTCATTCGATATATACTTCGGATCACGGATCACGTAATCCAGATATTACAATACGAAAACTCAGCTCAATCCTTTCGCTTCATATCCACAATATTCTCAGAAAATTTTATATTCCTCACGAAACCACAAATAAAACTAGGAATGAAGGATCTCCATGATAATAGCATGTCGAGTGAAGAGAACTGGGAGGGTTGAAATCGAACCGCGCTATTGAAATGTATTGTTAGACTAGACTCAACTCATGATATTTTCTTCAGTATTCACATCATTCTAAGAGTTGGTTTTTTTTTTCATTTATTTATTTTTATACAGGGTTTTTTCATAACGAAAACATCACCCTTATAACTAATTAACTAAACATGGACAAAAAGAAAAAGAAAAACTACTTAAAATAATAATTAAAACTACAACAACACAGATCGATCAGCAACAGCAGCCTCATACAACGTGAACATCTTTCTGGCGTCCTCCGAAGATGGATCAGCTAAAATGCTGTTGCATCCTCCGATTTGCCAGAATAGATGTTCCCTGTCAAAAAGCTGGTTATATTTTAGCTTTGTTCTTTATTATGCTCCTACCATGCGCATTTGAGTTTTTGTTTGGTAAGTTAAAATATTATAGAATAAATTCTTAATTGCATACCAAAATCTAAGAAACATTTATAATCACAAGACAAACTTAAAACTAGGTGTAAACAATCGGCGTCACATAAAGCAATCAATTACAGACAACCTGGTTGGAAGGAAATTTGAGGAAATGTATAGTGGCTGCGTGCAACTATAGCTTTGGTCAGTCAATAGGTATTTTCTATTGTAAAATTTTGGATAATGTAGAGGTATAAATTATATTTAAGTTTTAGTTAATTTTTATTATTATCCTTTTCCTCGAAAAAAGTAGCTCGACGCTGCTCGACCGTCGCGCGGACATGACCAAAAATACGAAGGTTAGACTTAAAAGATAAATTATTGTTTCTCACCATTTCCTAAATTCTTTTCACATTATTGTTCGAAGCACAATAAATAACTTGTATTTAATTGTAATATAAGTGAAGTGATTGTACGGAACAGTGAAGGCCGAGAGCCGGTACAACACCCCATCACAGATGATTTCCTCGGGGATGTTCAGCACTCTTCATTTGATTTACATCAACACTGGTTTTTACATCTTATTTGAGGTAAAATGAATACACTCTGATTTTTTAATAAAAAAAATATACGGTGTTATTTTGTTGATAATAATGTAAAAATTTGAATTGTCGAATTATTTAAATATTATTTTTTATTTTCTCAAGACAACATTAGTATTGTATTTAGTAGTGTTCGTATATTCAATAGTCGTACGTCGCATTAAAACAAATTAATACGTACGAAAAGTAATAGTAGTGTACCAAAAGATAGCTCATGCTTAATAATTATAATTATATTTTAGGTGCTGTGCTGAGTTTTACCCACTGAAAAAGAGCCTATGTACTATTAAAATAAGATAAGAAACGCTTTATTTATCCAAATATAAACCACTACCAGGGCGTTAACTTTATATAATATATATATACATACCAAACTTTAGTTCAATCGGTTAAGCCATATAAACGTAGTAGAGTAAAATGACAAGAAAAAAGCTATTTATAAGAAAAACGGCAGCCTTTTATCTTAGACAAGTAGTTCATTCTACGAGTACATGATTGCATATTTTATCTCTACCCACGGGCCCGAACCATAGTTAAGGTATAGCAAGTAGGCAGACAACAAACAATGATACACACGCGATGTGTATGTGTGCGTAGTACTTTCATACACGTGCACACATGAAATCTCAATCCCCCTCGGTATCCGACAATCAAGGATGCAGCGCGTAGCCGTGCAGTTGTCATAAAAAAATGACTTGGTAAGTTTATATAATATTTATGTCAACCTTATGCTCCGAGCGATGTTCAGTAATTTATTTTCCTAAGCCACGTCGCGTCAGTCAGCCTACTTGCTAAACTTTCCTGTGTCCGAACGCTGAAGTGGGCGCTTTCCTATAGTCGGAATAAATGAGGCTGAGGATTAATAGCGATTTACGCCTACTGCTAGTAAAGAAATACACTGATAGCTTCGTCATTATTATGATTACTGTTTGTACCGTAAGGTTACTTCGGCTCAATTGAAATAGGTGTTTTATTTTACAACCTTACGAGTAAATTAAATAAATTTTAAACCTAGGTTGTAAATTACAACAAGTTAATATATCTTTTTAATTTTATTGAAAGAAAGAAAGAAAAAGTTTTATTTACGGCGAATTACGGCATTAAGGTATATAAAACACAGTAAGTATATAACATTTGCCGCAAATAGGCCCCAGCTCAGCATAATATGTAGGTACAAACAAGTGAAATTTTAAAAATACTTTTAAAAAACAAGCTTTATTTATTATTATTATCTTGCATCATAAAGTACTAGTCAAGACGAATCAAATGAGCCCAAACTCGATGGGGTTGCGTTGTTTTATGACAAAGTTCCTATGGCCACCTTCCAGCTCCATCATCAGATCAGCTCGATGTCATAAAAATATTACATTGTCATCCGATTTACACACGCATGCAAATTTTCAGCTCAATTGGAAACCGGGAACTGGGTCAAATTAAACTCGCAAGATTTGATTACAGACAGACAGACAGACAGACAGACAGACAGACAGACAGACAACAGACAGGTGAAAGTAATATAAAGCTTGTAAAAAGGATCTACGCTGATCTTCCGCTGGCACCAACGGCAGCAGCACGAACCAACGATATTGCAACGGTATCGCAGCTTTCCGTATATTTTTTCAGCTGGTTAGAAGTGTTCATCGATAAGTAATGTATTTTTCAATGGCATTTGTATTCAATGAATAAATTCGACATCACAAGCGTGTGAACCCAATCTTTTTGAAACCAATCCTTTGATGTTCTACAAAAAATACTTCCATCAAATAAGGGTAGTGTTCCGCCAAATCAGTTATTAAATGGTGGAAACATCCAAGTAATATTATAAATGTGAAAGAATGGTTGAGTGAATGATTGTTACCTTGCCTAATATTCTACCGCGACTAACTTCGATTGGAAGGGTAAAGTGGCTGTTAAAATGGGGCTTATCATAATATATCTCTGTATGACGAGTGTAGCGCAATATTTCGTACCTATTAATTAAGCAACTGTAAAGCTAGCCGCACACCACACACAATATTATTATTCTCAATATAGTAGGTACCTACGTATTGTCAATAATATTGAGCGTGTGCGCGGCCTGTATTGCAGATTACCTGTTGTAATGAAGATTTATTGATTTTTTCACAATATTATCGTATGTACATATACGGCTAGGCTAATAGGGACGTCTCCCTCTGAGCCTACATTACAATGCCTAAATTAACCATTAATTACTTAAAATCAGGCGAGGGTCGAGCTCGTCTTACTAACTTAGGTGAGACGCTCGTGGGGTCGATGGATTCTGCCAGCTTGCACGGCGTCCCGCTTACGTAAAATATGGTTTTGCATAAAAATTTCGGAACATGAAAGTAAAATTTTCCAATATAGAACAACTAATATTTTCGCAAATTAGTTGGCTGCATTATGGTCATCCCCTCCGTGGTCATCCCTATAAAACAGTCCCTCTACCTTTTACAAAAAGACATCTCAAAGCATCGAAGGCTGCAACCGTCGCACATAGTCAGTGCACTGGCCGTGAAAATCTCGCCGCTCCAACAGATCTTTATCTACACAACTTAACAAGGTATTATACACCTTAGTACCCACTAATTAGGCTTAGATTTGATCAGCTAATATTATGCACGGTTGCGGGAAGGTCTCAAGCCTTGTGGAAAATTGCTCAGCGCACATTATAGGCGCGACATTGACAAATGATCACACAAATAGTTTGAAGGCTTTATAAAGATGAGATTAGATTTAGGGTAGAATAAAGCTTTTTTTTACCTGTCACCCCTGAGATAGTACCTATTGAATCCTTTTGAATCTCGTAATGTCCAGTAATTTTGCGAATATACCTACCCCTAGTCCAGAATGCAGTAATGACTGCACATTAATACTGCTTGGAGGATAAATAAAAGCAAAGGCGTGGTACTTCCCCAAGTAACCCCAGCAATAAAAGACCTACTACAATATTTGCAAAAACTAAATTTACTTTATCAAGATGAGTATCTATTTTTACAAGGAAAGATTCTATGTGTTCCTGTTTCGTTGACTGAGTTACTATCTAAAAATGTAGCTTAGATTCTGAGATAATATTATAAAAATTGTTACTTTTAAGCGGACAAAACCACAGGGTGTACAAGGAAAGATTCTATGTGTTCCTGTTTCGTTGACTGAGTTACTATCTAAAAATGTAGCTTAGATTCTGAGATAATATTATAAAAATTGTTACTTTTAAGCGGACAAAACCACAGGGTTGTAGGTAGCTAGGTAGGCTATGAAAGAAGAATCTACTGAAACGATATTATAATTAATATCGTTTCAGTAGACTCTGCTTTCATTAACTTATTAAGCCTTAACCCGGCGTAATTAAAACAAAGTACCAAGGTACTCAAAGCAATTCATACTTTATATTCATTAACCAAAAATAATTTATTCAACAAACAAGGAAAATCAGAAAACTCTTTCTCGCTACAACTTTTTAACTCGAAATATTTAAGGTGGAATAATTTCAACGTTTCCGTCGAAAATGTTTTCTCGCATAAACATTTCTGAGAATATGAAAAGTTGATCGAGAGTTCAGTGTAATAATTGGGGTTTGTTTATACTCTAACAGGTTACCTTACCTAATCGCACTGCAGGAGTCAATAAGTGACATTTAAGGCTATACATAAGTGAGAGCCAGCAGTTTTTGACGTACGGAGCCGAGACGTGGACACTTACGGCAGGACTGGTCCACAAGTTCAAAGTTGCTCAGCGAGCTATGGAGCGGGCTATGTTCGGTGTCTCTCTAAAGGATCGCATCAGAAATGAGGTGATTCGGCAGAGAACCAAAGTTACCGACATAGCCGAAAGGATTAGCAAGCTGAAGTGGCAATGGGCTGGTCACATTTGCCGCAGAACCGATGGGGTAGACGTGTTCTAGAGTGGAGACCGCGTCTCGGCAAACGTAGTGTAGGGCGTCCTTGGGCGAGATGGGGTGATGATATCCGGAGGGTCGCTGGGAGTGGTTGGAGGAGAAAGACGGAGGACCGAGTTGAGTGGCGTGCCATGGGGGAGGCCTATGTCCAGCAGTGGACGAACATAGGCTGATGATGATGATGATAAGTGAGAGCCAGAATGGTTTAACCATTCACACAATAGTTTTTAGAGTGATACTATAGCGCTATTATTACTTTTACAGTTTTTATTTCAGTTAAAACCAGTAAGAAAAATAATCAGTTAAGCCAGGCAGTGAAGCAGGGTCAGGTTCTCATGACCACAACTAAACAATTAATACACTAACTTTAAAATGAATGGGTTCAGCTGCGTATGTTCCTTACAGTCTCATAGATGTACTACAACATTTATGTACCTACAATCTAAATGGGGATCGATTTTCCGTGTGTGGAAAGTTGTGCCCATGTTTTATTATTTAATCCATTAGATATACAAACCAGTGAGCCATTAACTACATTTAAAATTCTTCAACTGAATGCCCATATTTCAAAACTCGGAGTTTCTAAAACGTTTATGTCATTCATGATTTATTTATACCGGTGCCTACATCCAGGTGACGGAGGGTCATATAAAAACCTCCATTTATCATTTCCACAATATCTCTGATGGTATCTGCGAACCATTTTAGAGGTCCAATTGTATTTGCGAATTTTGTAAATCTACAAAACGAAAGCGATTGGCGCGATTCGGTCTTTGATTGAGTGCTATTTTGTGTTTTACGGGCTCGAAGAATAAGTATATAGTATCGACGGAGCTTTTCTTTCAAATTTATGTATACATTATAGGTTAGTCTTTGACCACAATTTCGCCTGATCTAAAACGATGATGCGGTCGAAGAAGGTAGCAGACTAAACTTAGAAGACGTGATAACCCCCTTCCTGGCTTCATTGAACTTTCTTTCAGAATACAGTCGTAATTATCATTTACTAGCTGCGGCTAGCGGTTTTACCCGCTGTACTGTAGCCTGTGTCGTGCTATTCCAGGATCTAAGCTATCTCTATGACAAATTTCTGCTCAATCAGTCCACCCGTTAAGGCATGAAAGAGTAACAAACACACATCCAGACATTTTTACAAACTTTCACGTTTATAATATTAGTAAGATTTTAAAATTGCCATTTTTTTACGTAAATTTGATTTAGGTATTTTAAGTTGAGTTCCAGGAATTTTAGGGTCAAAAAAGGCATTTATAGAATAGAATAGAATAGAATAGAAAGATTTAAGCTTTATGTATTTTGAGCACATAAAAAGTCAAAGGTTTACCGTAAAATTGGGTTTTCAAAAGAAAAATCGGAAGGGTAAATCAGTCTCAATTAACTTTGATGGGGACAGAATTTTCCTTTCCGGGCGATATTTTTATGATATTCGTTATGACGAAATTTTATTGATTTTATACCAGCAAATCGTTATCATAGTCGTCAGGGATCAAATAATTTCCCGCGACGAAAACGACACATAAGAGACATAATAACTTATAAGATAAAGATCGTAGTGCAGTGTTGCGTAGGGCTTCGTAACGCCCTGAATACCTTCGATTTAAAATCAGGCGAGCGTGGAGCTAGTTTCGTTCGCACAAAAAAATATGGTAAAAGTTGTGGCTTCATAGTAACTTTCCAGAATTTTAGTTGATGGTTTAAAATGCATTATTTCTAGCTACCTTGTTCACGGCTACCCACAGTTACAATTCACGAACAATGTCCGAACTCTTTTCACGCTCCATTAAAAAGAGGAAACTTCTGCAGGTGTAATAAACAAGGGTGCACCGGGTGCAATAAAACACGATTAGCTTTTTTTAATTTGTTTTTTGTGCATTTTTACTCTCGTTTTACGTAGGTACCTATCTGTTTTGTTTATTATTTGGGTTAAGAAACTGTACAGCATTTATTCATTAAAGAAGATGCTGCGTGTGGTTTTACCCGCTAAAAATCTCAATGTTTTTTTTTTTAGATCAATGGGTTCAGTCGCTTAGAATAGAATAGAATAGAAGTACTCTTTATTGTGGACCAACATATTTACAAAACACTGTAATAATAATAAACACAAACTAATTCATAATATGATTAACTTAAAATTAGAGAATAAGTTTGGTCTACAATGGGCGGCCTTATCGCTTTAAGCGATCTCTTCCAGGCAACCGCATTTAGAATGAATATAATGTGCAAGGAAGAGTAGGCTTCTCATACGAAATAATGATAATATTAGGTACTTAATTTATAAAACCTATTAACACGTACTAGAATATGATATATGTACATACTTACATAATATTAAATATACAGAATTATATAAATGTATAAACAATATATACCTAAAATACAAACAAAACCTAAATAAAAATATTAAAACACATAATATATATTAATATGCTTAGGTATGTAAAAGTAGCAAGCATATACGTAAACATACTATCAAAGTTATAATAACACTCGCTCATACACTTAAGAACGCTTCCACACTTAATTCGATCCGAATCCGTCAATGACGGTCCAACATATCTGTCAAATTAGTCATGATGGACTTGAATCGTATTTATATTATGTTATGCGATGTCTAGCAACATTCTGCTATCTAGTTAGATAAGTTTGTGTGCGAGCGAACAGCCTTTTTAAAACTACAAATTTATTTGATTTAAGAATATTTTATTGAATTAAAATTAATGTTCGATTTATAGAACTTATAATATTAAACTTATTCAATTTGAGAACAAGATTTTATCTTAAAAATACGTCGAGCCAATTCGACTGTAAGAACTAAACTAAACTTTAATAATTAACAATATATAATGTTGACGCTAAAAACAAAGGTGGTCTCTATTAGACGTCCGGTACTCGGATTACATATATTAAACAAAGGAAATGCTTAATTCGCAATATTAACAAAGGTTTATTTAAAGTTACAATGTTGCAGAAATCAAATACTAAGGACCGGAGGTCGTACCGAAAACATAACTCCTCCCTCGTTAAGCGCGAAATTATCCTCAACAGAGTTTATGTTAGGATCATTTCGCGTAAGGCACTTATATTTAATAAGGATGAGGTACATAATAAGACTTAAGGATAACATAATGTATAAAACTATAGTCGCTAAGCTTACGCTATCTACATGAACACTACTGAAGGTTGGGTATACGTTTTCTTCTGGAATGCTGTTTATCTTCTGTGTCAGTTGTCTGATGTCATCTAGGTTTATATGTCTGATGTCGATGGGTCTGCTGCTGTTGGAGACGACGAACTGGTGTTTTAAATGTGGAAGGCTTATTTGCGGCGCTATCTGGTTAAGGTCGCTTCCCTGGAATCGTTGATGATGTAAACGGGTATTTCCAAGAAAAGCAATGCATTTTTCTTCAGTTTCTAGGATGTAGGAGCCATGTAAGACTTTATATGAGAAATTATTATCACAGGTCTCGTTTAGAACTGTTTCTTTCTTTGTATATACAATCCAGGTGTTGAATTTAATTCGTTGTACTTTGATATCGCCGACATCTACTGGTACAGCTTGGCAGTTTACTGGAGGTGTTAGTTTTATGAGCTGTTCTTCACAAACTTCTTCCGCAATTGGGGTGAGGTCATCTTCGGTGCAGATGTACTTGTTATCGCTTATGTCGTTGCAGGGGCGTGTGGCAGGCAGGAATTTCAACCCATTCACCAAAAGGTAAGGGAATTTAGGAATGATTGCTATGGTTTTATTTAATGCGGTTTCAAAAATTGGAAAAGTATATAGTTTAAAATAGTTGTATGTATAACCGTCTGTTAATGGAACCTCTAAAATAAATGTTATTCGGCTTTCTTTAATAAACACTTTAACTTTTATTAGTCTTTCTATTTTTACTAGTGTTGCTGTATTTATATTAAAAACTAAATTTTCCGTTTTTCCAATATTTTCTAAAATTGACAATAGTTCCGTAGTATTTAATATCGAATGGTGTAGTACAGAGACTTTACTAAATGCTAGAGCTGTTTCAAGTTCACTTAATGTAATATAGATCGAACGAAAGTTAATACTAAACATATTGAATGTCATAAGTACATTAGATGCATATAGGTGATCTGTTTCAAAGGATAACATTTTTGTAATTATTTCTTCCAAATTTCTTAATTTCGCGTTTAAAATGTCAGCATTATATTGTAAGGCTTCTGTACTATTTACAAAGGTATCGATAGTTTTCGAAATTAGTGTCATCTTTTTATCTACAATCGTTTGTCTATCTTTAAGTTGTGTAATCAGAGAATTGTAATGTATGGCATCTCCGTGATCTAAATTTCCGGTTACAAGTTTAATTATAGAGCCCAAAGGATTGATTAAACCTCGTTTTCCTCGAATAGTAGGAAGTAAATGATTAATTTTATCTGTTACGATGTCTCGGAGATATTCAACTTGTTTTCGTAATCCCAAAAATTCTTCAGAGATGTTTTCCTTTTTGTCTAATAAATCGCTAAATTCTACATATTTAATTAAATTATATTCTAATGTGGACTTAATCCAACTTAGATCTAATACCTTAAAAATAGTCCAACTATCTTCTTCTCTATAAGCTTGTCCGATTCTAACTGGTAGAAGCCCCGGATTTCCTTCAACCTTTTGAATCTGAAGGCCCTGGCTTTGGACTACCAGCAGGAAGTACCTGTGGGGGACGTTTGATGTTTTTAATAGGTACTTTAGTGTCCCTATGTCCTATCTGTATGGGAACAATATTCCGTATTGTCTTTCCTTTTACTATAGCTTTTTGATAACGCGGCTTATCTTTGCTTTTTCGCTTATTTACTTCTTTTGTGAAAACTACTTGTTCTTCCGCTAAGCTTTCGCATTCTTCACCACCTCGCTTTTCCCTAACTTTCTTTTTATGTTCTAACATTTTTCCTGATAAGTACTTATACAAGTATTTTGTCCTATTTGCGTGGTCTTTCATAAGTTGTTGAGTGTAGAGTTTTTCAAAATTTGCGTCAAATGTTTGATTCGCGTCTGTATGGCCGAATACTACTTCAAAAGGTGTAAGTTCTGTTACAGTGTGTATAGTATTATTGTATGACATGATAGAGTAAGTCATAACAGATGCTGCGTCAGTACACTTTTGATTATATTTTGCCAATCTATAAATTTCTATTATAGTAGAATGAAATCTTTCTACAATACCAGTTGAATTTGGGTTATTAGGGGTAGTAATATGCAATTGGATCTTATACATGTCTGTCATTTCCTTTATCATTGCGTTATTGAACTCCGTTCCAGGATCACAACTAATTTTGGTCGGAACACCGTACATAGAGAAGTACTTAATAAGTGCTCTAACTACTTCGCCTGTGGATCTGTCACTAATTTCAATTGCTTGACCTAATTTGCTAAAAGCATCAACTAGGGTCAGATAATATTTTCCGTCTATTGTGAAAAGATCTATGAAAACTTCCTGAAAGGGGGCATTCTGTGTTTGGGTTAATTCAATTTTTGGTTTTAAGGGATGTCTATCGTATTTCATTTTTCTACATAATTCACATCCGTTAATTATAGCAGAAACAGTTTCAAGCATGTTATTCCAGTAATAAGTTCTTTTTAATCGCATTATTGTTTCTTTTATTCCTCTATGACAAGTTTTACCTTCATGATACTTTAAGATGACTGCCCTTTGTTCATTTTCGTCTTCTAGGTATATAACGCGTTTTCTACATTCCTGTATATTTACTGTTCCTGGTTTGAATAATTTAATTATTACGTTTGAAAAGTCTTTTCTATGTTGTTCTTTTTCGAAATATATGAAATATTTAATTTTTGGTCTGATATATTCTTTCAAAAATGTTTTGATTAAATTTTCATTATTTACTGGAAGGAAAACTTCTAGAACTTTTTGTTTGTCTCGCGATAGATTTTTCACTAGTATTTCGTTTTTGAACCATTCAAAAATTAAGATTTGGTTTGGTTTCGTATCTATAGCTTCGTCTAATATTGGGATACCAAAGGAGTCGGGTTCTACGTTAGAATGGATGGTATCTATACTACTTTCATCTCTTACTGGATATTGTGGTATGGATTCGGTTGATTCAGAATTGATTGTGATTGGTTTGTCAGAATCAGCAGTCGCGGTTCCTTCAGAGTCGGATATGGATACTGTGTCGAATGATTGTCTATTACCCCTAGATAGTGTTTCTACTCTATTATCTAGGTCTCTAAGATGTTCGCGGATTTGTTGATCTTGGTCGTCAATATTAACTTTCATAGATACGTCTTCGTTGTCGTTGTCGGAATCGAGAGCATTGAGTTGTATACGCGAAAGAGCGTCTGCGTTGCTATTTTGTTTTCCGCTTTTGTGAATTACTTCATATTGATATTCTTGTAATCTTAATCCCCATCGCGTAAGGCGAGTGTTTGGTTCTTTTAAATTTTGAATCCATTTTAATGGTGCATGGTCAGTGTAAATTTGAAATTTATTCCCATAGAGGTAAGGTCTAAAATGTCCTACCGCCCATACGATAGCTAATAGTTCACGTTCGATGGTACTATATTTCCTTTCTGTATTGCTCAACGTACGACTAGCATAAGCTATTGGTCTATCGTTTCCTACTGTTCCTTGGGATAGTACTGCACCAACGGCAACGTTAGATGCATCGGTTGTCAAAATAAATGGTTTTTCATAATCGGGATATTGAAGCAAAGGAGCAGATGTAAGGAGCTCTTTGCATTTTTCGAAAGCTTCTATATATTTTTGATCTATTATTATCTTGTTTCGTTTCTTAAGGCATGACGTCAAAGGTTGAGTCACTTTTGCAAAGTCTTTTATGAATTTTCGATAGTATCCTACTAGTCCTATAAAACTGCGGATTTCAGTTGCGGTCTTTGGTAGGGGGTAATTTAATACAGCGTCGATTTTTTCTGTATTAGGTTTAAGTCCGTCTTTAGTAATTGTATGTCCCAGGTAAAGTACTTCTTTTCTCAAAAATTCTGATTTATCTAACTGAATTTTCAAATTTGTCTGTCTCAGTCTGTCAAACACGAATCTGAGTTTTTGTACGTGTTCTTGTAAACTTTTGGAAAAAATTATTATGTCGTCTAGGTAAACTAGACAATGTATGCCCTGTAGTCCTCGCAAGATGTTGTCCATTGCTCTTTGGAAAGTAGCGGGCGCGGTTTTTAAGCCGAATGGCATACGAAGAAATTCATAATGACCATATTGTGTACTGAAAGCTGTCTTTTGTCTGTCGTCCTGGTTTACTTCAATTTGATGATAACCGGATGCTAAATCAATTGTTGTGAAATAATTACATTTTCCTAATTTATCAAAAATGTCTGTTATATTCGGGAGAGGATATTTATCGTCATGAGTGACGTCATTGAGCCTTCTATAATCAATTACCATTCTATACTTCTTTTCGCCAGACATATCCATTTTCTTAGGTACAAGATGTACAGGGGCACTCCATGGTGAATAAGATTCCTGTATAACATTGTCCTTCAAAAGTTTATCTACCTGTCTTTTAATTTCAGCGGTTTGTTCAGGGGGTTGTCTATATGGTTTAAGGTATATAGGATCCTCATTTTTCGTCCTAATATGGTGTTTTACTTCATTCGTAAATGTGAGTGGTAGTTCGTTACAATAGAATATGTCCTTGTATTCTTTACACAATTCTGATATTGCCTTC
The DNA here is from genome assembly GCA_947507615.1 of Hemithea aestivaria. NCBI lineage: Eukaryota > Metazoa > Arthropoda > Insecta > Lepidoptera > Geometridae > Hemithea > Hemithea aestivaria. Next base: position 14,124,521 of record OX382328.1, read on the forward strand.
TTTTCTTCCTCATTCATATGATCAAGACGTAGTTTTCCTAAATTCTGTTCTAACAATTCATCTATCTCTACATCTTTCATACTAACGCTTTCATCATTCATGTTGTTTACCTCACATTCATCTTGCTTATATTCCGTGACTTTAAATGGGGCTGTAATTGTTAATATCGCGTATGTATCTGTACTATTTTGAATTACTGTTGTTGCATAACCATTCACACAATTTACCAAAGCACAAGGCATTCTCACATTCTTTCCAAATTCTTTAAATTCTAATATTCCTTCTCCGGTATGTAAGTCTGTTGGCAATTTAACACGTTTTTCAGTGCGTGATGGTATTTCAATTTGATAGTTCAAATTTTTATGTACAATTGGAATTACCGTGTTGTTAGTTTTTAGTACATTTCGTTTCAAATCAATTAGGGCGCCTAGCTGTCGCAAAAGGTCGTCACCTATAACTCCGTCATAACGATTATCCACATCATACAAGTAGAATTTGTGGTATTCGTTGTTTTTAAAAGTTGGTAACAAGGGTATTTCAATTACTTCCGTATGTGCACTAGAAGAGTGTGTACTTACAACGGTAAAAGGTTCGTATTGTACTGCATGTGAAAAATATTCATAAGCTTTCTTTGGACTAATGAATGATCGCATGCTACCAGTATCGATCATAAAGTTTGCGTCTATTTCCGGTATATAGATGTAAGGCAATTTGAGATTCGGATCACAATTAATTTCTATTACTTCGGATGGTTTGCGCCTGTGCGCAGATGAAAATTTTGAATTTCATTAGCATCAGAAGTATTAGGTTTATCCTTACATTCATCATTGTTATCTTGTTTGAAAGATTCCGTTTGATATTCGCAATAATCGTCACTATTATAATATGCATCATAGTCCTCGTCTTCGTTAACATCATATTCATAATTATACGAAGGGTTGCATTCTAGTTCATTCAGTTTAAAACCGGGTTGTTGCGTTTTCATAGGGGGAGCTGTGCGCATAGAAACGTCTTGGGGTTGGTAGTTAGGTACAGAAGGTTTGTATCCTAATTGTGGGTTTACTGGATTTGGTGGACGTATTCCAAATTGTTGGGGACGCATTCCGAATTGTTGAGGATGTGTACCAAATTGGGGTTTATAGCCAAATTGGGGTCGATAGCCAAATTGCTGTTGGGGGCGAGAGCCAAATTGTTGGGGTCGCATGTATTGACCTTGGGTATTAAACGGTGGTTTATAACCTAATTGTGGTTTATAACCAAAGGGTTGTGGTGGTTTTGGTTGATTTTGCATTTGATTTTGTGTTCCAAATTTAAATGTGTTTGTAGGTGTATGAGGTTGTAGTTGAAACTGTGGTTGTGGTCTATTACTTGTGAGTCTATTATGTGCAACGTGTTGATTGTGGAAGTCTACTTCTTCCATAACTACGCTCAAGGCTTCCTCTAATGTTTTAGGTTTACTCAAGCGAACAACGCGTGCTATGTCTTCACTGAGATTATATAGAAATACACTCAACGATATATGGTTGTATATTGTGACTTTACTTTGCTTTAGGTTCGGATCAGATAATAGGTTAACTTTAGAAATTAAAGTGGACCTCACAGATTGTACCCTATTACAGAAGTCTAGGTATGATTCATTTGATCGGATCTTCATGGATTCTAGTTCTATTGCAATGCATTCTTCACTGCGTGGGTCACCAAAATGTTGCGTAAGAAGTTCTTTGAATTGATCCCAAGTACCTATTTCTTCGCGTTCACTAATTAACGCGGCGGCTTTATCCACTAGCTTACCCATAATGCTGTGCATGACATATGTATTTTGGGTGGCATTGCCTGCATATTTAGATATTATAAATTCGCATTGTCTTATGAAGAGACTTAACTGACGTTTATCTCCTCCAAATGAGGGAATTACCTTCAACATTTCGTTCGGAATAATAGTGATGGTTTCCCTTGGAGTAGCCATTTTCGAATTTTCCGATTACACTTACAATTTATATTTATAATTATTAGTAACTATATGCAATTACTTTATACTTAATTTATTTTATATTTAAACTTTTATTCTTATATCTATTTTTCGTTTATATTTTTAATTCACTTTTTCACTTTATTGCCCTTATTTTCACTTGTTTATCACTTATTTTTACTAGAAAGCCAGATAACACTTAAATGAGAGAGTTCTTATCTCAAGAAAGTAGAGAGGTAAGGAAGGTGAAAAGGTTTACTCACCAGCCAGCCAAAGTTAACGCCATTTCTCGTTCCAGCCTTATCGAATTTATTTGGTTCGCGGATCACTGATAGCGATGTATATACTCGCGGACAATAGATTTTATACTGCACTCGCGAATACCGTTTTCGCATGGAAGACAGTGATCCTGTCCTCAGCGCCAGATAAGTTTGTGTGCGAGCGAACAGCCTTTTTAAAACTACAAATTTATTTGATTTAAGAATATTTTATTGAATTAAAATTAATGTTCGATTTATAGAACTTATAATATTAAACTTATTCAATTTGAGAACAAGATTTTATCTTAAAAATACGTCGAGCCAATTCGACTGTAAGAACTAAACTAAACTTTAATAATTAACAATATATAATGTTGACGCTAAAAACAAAGGTGGTCTCTATTAGACGTCCGGTACTCGGATTACATATATTAAACAAAGGAAATGCTTAATTCGCAATATTAACAAAGGTTTATTTAAAGTTACAATGTTGCAGAAATCAAATACTAAGGACCGGAGGTCGTACCGAAAACATAACTAGTTTGATAAAATATATTATAAATAAAACAGTTCACTATACATTTATTTATCTTATAACAAAGGCTGTTTAGACATTACAAACCTCAATTAATGAACAGCAAACAAGAACGATAATTTTAAAATTATTTGTTCAAAACAAAACAATTTAAAACAATCGCGCAGTTGCGGTTCCATTCGCCTAGTACTTATTTCGGTCCACGAGATTTGCCTATTTCAACTCGGCTTCGTACTAATTAAGCCAACAATCAAATTAAGAGAGCAACGTTCATTGTCTCTCAGTTTGGACAAAATATTCTTTTTCCTTTTGCTATCCCTAGTTTGCATTGAACTGGGACCCGGCTGTATTTTTTAAAATATAATTTTGCCTTTGACCCTCATTCCGTAATGTCAAGTGACACTGCAGCCGTAATGGTAGCAGACCGTCAGACCGCAGAGGTGGTCTGTGTTTCCCGAGCGGTACAACTTGGGTATCTTCAAGGCACGAGTCAATAGGTACCTTTCTAGGCATCATACGTGATCCATCGTCGACCGCATTTTCACTTTCCATCAGGTGGGATGTGGTCAAACGTAGGCCTATTTAGTTTAAAAAAAAAAAAGACTAAGTTTAGAAAGCGGGATAAATCCCTCCCTGAATTCACTGAACATCATGCCGGAACACGGCCATAATTACCTCTTGGCGACACGGTTTTGCCCAGTGGGCTGTACTAGCCACGGCCAAAGCCTACCACCAGTAACGTGTAGTGTTTCTCATTAAATATATAGAATGCAGTTATTAGGTCATGTTACAGGTCTAGTTACATATATTATAATATAATCTTGGGGACCTTAAACTGCAACAAATTAGGTATACGTCAGCCACACAACCTATACATTGTGATTTATTGACTCCCATGGTGTAAGTAGGGTAACCTGTTTAGTTGGTATGTAAACACCAATAGGGTCAACTATAGTAATTTTTTTTTTTACTTTGGAGAACAATATTAATTATAATATATATAGGTATAATAAATATTTCAGGACGTTTCACACAGCGCCACCTTACCCCAAACTAAGCAACTTAATGCTTGTTATTATGGTGGTTAGGATAACGGATAATTGTATCCTTATTGCAAATATGTAAGTACGTGCTAAAAATTCTACTATCGTCGATAAAAAATATCATTTTTATATCAAAACCGTCCAATAACGGGACTAAAAATTGGTATTTCAAAGCGGAGACTAATCTTTCCGCTGGCAACTTCCGTTGACTTAAAAACTTCAATATCGTGAGCCGAAACCAATATCGGTTCGTATTGAGTAGGGTATCGGAGAATAACTTTACGGCCATATATTCCAGCAAGTGAACTAGGTATTCACTTAGCATGAGTGTGGCGACTCGCTTTTGTTGTAAAAGTGTATTTTACAAGCTTTTAACTTGTACTCTATTGCAAGTTAATAAATCCTTAAATTCAAAATTGAAACTTTAACTGAAATAATCGAAAAATTAAAATAATAATAGTTATAGTAAGATGTAAAAGGTATATTTAAAGATGTGACAATAAGCCGTCTTACCTATAAAAACGATCTAAGTAGGTATATCCAATACAATTAATTTTGCAACTAAATTTCGGTTCCTTGTCTAGTTCACTCTGTCATTTTACCCTATGCCACAATAATAATTTTATTAATCAAGACTTATCGCGTAGATATAAACTACTAACAATGAAATATCTACCAATGTCCCGATTAATAAAATTAACATGAGTTAAAATTATGAAAGCTAAGTGTTACTATGCCACAATATTTAACTAATTGTAATTAATTGTAGGTTAACCTTTCCCTATGTTTGTCAGCCCCCCTTTACTTCTAATACATTTTCTTCTGCCTAGAGCAACTGGTAGAAAATGCTATTGTAGCATTAAGTTATTATATATAAATTAGAACAACTTTTGATATAAAAATGTACATGTTACTTTTTTATATGCTACTTTTTTTATACAGTCCCCCAGTTCAAGGGCGTTGTGTACGCCCTTGAACTGGCGTATTATTTATAGGGCGTTTTATTTACCTCTCTGCGTTTACGCTCCAAAGTCTAGGAGTGATCTAGACATTGCTATTTGCTAAATAATAAATAAATATTTGACAAGATAAACTTCAGCTTGATGCCACATCTTTAATAGTGAATCTATGGTAGGATATAAACTGGCGATCTATTTGAAATAGGTGCATCAAAGTCCCGGGGCGTGATTCGTGATCCAAACTGCGCACAACGAGTCGGTAGGCAGCCATTAAAACTTACCAGTTCTATGTTAGCTATATACCTGCATGGATTTCTACATAAATGTACGTTATATATATTATGTCCATTTAAATATATTACAATGTGCGGTGTTTTCGCCAAAAAAATACAAATTATATTGGCACCCGAATTTTGTTTTTCTGTAGTTGTGACGTTTTGTCCCACAAAATTTTGGCAAAATTTTAACGTTATATCAGATCTTTTGTAATATATCTTTGGTAGGATATAAACTAGCGATCTATTTGAAATAGGTGCATCAAAGTCCCGGGGCGTGATTCGTGATCCAAACTGCGCACAACGAGGCGGTAGGCAGCCATTAAAACTTGCCAGTTCTATGTTTGCCAGCAGTAATGAAACATTGATACGTGTCGAGCTCGCGCTACGTTTAGCCATTTACCTGCATGGACACTTTCCATATTTGTTCAGTTCAACCGGTTTTTGCGTTGTCGTGTAAATTCTGTGTTATATATGTTACGGCTAAAGTCTGAAGTGCGGCAGAATTTTACCTTTGTGAAATCCTGGGTAGCACTGCACTAATTAAGGGCAGCGTTATCTCTTACCATCAGGAGAGTGTCTTGCTCGTCTTTTTACTTTGTTGTATAAAAAAAACTCCCAGTGAAGGTGACACGATTACTCCCAAGTGTCTAGTTCATTGTATTTATCATAGTTAACTTCTGAGTCAGTTGTATGTAGTCTCCCAAAATGATCATTAATATTGGCTTATCCGACCATTGTTTTACTAAAGTTAATGTCATATGAGTTAGGTAAAAAAATTCAATAGTTTTTGCGCACATTAGGCTCTTTTATCATACAAAAGGTCTTTACATTGACGAAAAGGTTTGATACTTTACTTCTAAATGCTAGTGCCAATAAATGATTACAATTTTCGTTTTATTTTAGTCTGGTCTTGGCATTTTTTGTATTTTGCGTCATCATTTCGTCAACTTACGTATTCCGTAAGAGCTCGCACGGCATGCTAGAGGGGTTCGTAGTCAGTGTCTACGAAGCACCGGTGTCTACGAAGCGTTAGTGTCTACGAAGCGTCAGTGTCGACAAAGTTCCGATGTCTACGAGGCATCGCTGTCTAGGAAACGTCAGTGTCTACGAGGCTTCGGTTTCACGAGAAGTCTTGGGTCATTTATTATCATCATGCCATACACACACACAGACGAGAGAGTACTTGGGTCATTTGCGTACTGCTTTGCGTACTGCTTTGCTGCGGCTTTGCTTAGTGGATCCTCATGTGCATTATTACTATTATTATTTTCTTGCTTTTTTATTTGTGTTTTATAAGCCGTGGAACATTTCATAATTATTCATTTTTAAAAACTTTTCATTTCCCGCACGTAAAAATGTTTCCGAGAGACATAATACATCGGGTTCTTTATTATTTGCTTTTAACTCTAACATAGTCATTTCCAGTATTTCTAATTTAGATAAAATGCTTGCAATATTTTGGTGCATAATTCTTAATTGTGGTGTGGGCTCTAATTTATTACTAACGAAAAAAACTATTTTTCTGCTGTACAGGGAAATAGTCTAGTAAAGTTCTCTTATGACATGCACTTGTGTCAGGTCTATCTACAGTATCCCGTTTCTGTGGCCGTGAAAAGTAATATGGAATTGTACCTTTCTGATATTTTGGTGATGATATGTCGTTTTTAGTCTTGGGTTTATTAGTACGCATTACCAGTTTTTTTAATTCCTTGATATTCAAATATTTATTTTCATAATCAATGTAATCGATTTCGTGATTTATAGATTTGCACATATAAAAAAGATTCTGCCTTGTACATTTGATAAATTTACTGTTCTTAGATTCCTTACAAATTTCACTTAGGGTATTATTTAGCATGTTCAAATCTATATATCTATTTTTATGCATACTAAGTATAATCACGGTATTATTACAAAATTTGTCTATTAATTTACGCAATAACGCTGATAATATTTCAATGTCATAGTCATTTTCACCAACACACAATACTATTTTATCTTTTGGTTGTAATTTCAGTTGCTCACAGTTCTTTATTACATCCGTGGCTAGTGCGTTGGGCTTAGTAAGCGATGTAACATTATATTTTTCGTATGCGGTGTTCTCTCTGGTTCGTATAAGTGCTGCCGATAGGCCGACGCATTGCTGAGTGCCGAATATATATATATTGCCAATCCTTTCATCTTGTGCCATCATTGTTTCGCTATGAATGGGCTTCTCAAACAACATTCCGGTCTCGCTCTTCGCAGTCGTGATGTTCTGTTGGCAGGTGAGAATTTGCTCTTGTAGGACGAGTATGTCATTATTAGCTTCTTTTAATTTACGTTCCAGGTCAATGATAATCAGCTGAAGGGCCTGGATTTTATTCTTAGCCTTGGTTTCTTCTGTTGCATGTCTGGGCGGTGTTAAGAAAGAACAACCTGGATATTGATGAGAACTCTGCCTCATCTTCCTGGCACTTGAACATATGACGTTATTGTCCTCAATCGGTGTCCTACATAAAGCCTTTAAGGTTACGTTTTCCTTACTTAGTTTTGAATTGTGTCTTTTTAACTCGTTGTTTTCAATGATGCAATTATCTGATTCGTTCTGACTGCTGGCAAGTTCCAATCGCAGACTATTGATTGTTTCTTCCAATTCTGGTATATTCGTGAGATCCGTGATTGTATAATCTACGCTCCTTGATAACAATTGTTCTGGAAAACTATTGTCAGGCTCCTCAGTGTCTGTTGTGTTTAATGCCGTACTAAGTATCAGAGAATCGTCTATAGCCGAGGTATCGTTACTCATTGGGGTACACCATGGAGTAATGGGTTGCGGTGAAGTATTAGGCGTAATCTTTTTAGATTTCCCATTTGGCGTTTCAGTGGTTTTATCATTGTTAGACTGATTAGTTATCTTCCGATTTGTACATACTTTACACATCCATTTCTTTCTTGTTGCAGAATCTTTTAGGCGGTGTAATTTTTCTGAGTATCCAATACAATCAAACTCATAGTAGTTCTCGCAATCGAAACATTGCACTGTACTCTTTGCGTCAACTTCTTTTAAGCATTTTTTGCATATAACTGATAGAGCTAGTTTTTTCGTCGCCGAGTTAGCTGCGGCAAATTTTGCTCTCCGTGTCCTTGTTAACATTATTAGTTTGTTATCTAAACTATGTAATATTGCTTGATTATTCAAACTTATGCAGATGTCTGTTAGTTATTCTTGTCTAACGAATAATAACATTATACAAAAATTGTATCCAGCGGTAAGATTCGAACTCGGGTCTCTTGGATCTAACGCGCAGCAGTGAACCACTCGGCCACCGTGACTGTAAGTGCTACGATCGAATTCTTAGTTCGGTTTAGGGTTGTAGTGTCATTGTTTTGTCGACCAATCGTGAATGAGTGTTTCTCGGGTTCAAAGGTCGATTTTGCGTAAACGGTGCGTAATCAGTGTGACCGTTAAGTAAAACTTATTTATTTAAAAGTTCACTGTTTTGCACTGCACTGATTTAGTTTTTTGCACTGATTGTTTATTTAATTAGGTTTTTCGAGTGTTTAGGTTTAAGAATATCAAAGGATTGATTTATATTTGACAGTCAAAACTCGCAAAATTACACAATCTTATTTTCTTAAGATTTGAAATTTTCACTGTAAGTTTTTTCAAGATAACATTACCACTTGTTCACTTGGACGTCACTTCTCAGATTATTACTTAATTAGATCGATTAGGACACTTAACATATTTTTCGTAATATTTTTGCGTGGACACAATGTTTACTATGCGGCGCCCTCTGGCGGAAAATGAAAAGTTTTTAAAAATGAATAATTATGAATTAGCTACATCTTATTGTCGGGAAAAAAGTAGAGGTGGCACATGTATATTAGTCAAGCAAGGTATTCAATTTAAAGAAATTACTAATATCAAAAATCATGCAACTCAAAATACATTTGAAGCATGTGGGATCGAGATCCCTACAAATAAATTGAAGATCATTTGTGTCTATCGCACACCTTCTTCTGATCCCAATATTTTCTTGACCAAACTTGACCAATATTTAGATCAAGTGTTGAAGAAAGGTAGAGTCACTAACACAAATATTATAATTACAGGAGACTTTAATATAAATACGTTAAAACCGGGAAAAATTACTAGTCTATTGCAGGATATTTGTCATAACTACAACCTACAAATACATATTGATGTCCCTACAAGGAAAGATTCGTGTATAGACCACATTTTAAGCAATGTTAAAAATGCTAAAGCTACTGTTTTACCACTTTTTTTTATCAGACCATGACACTGCGCAACTGTTAACTATCCCTGTAAAACAGAAAAAACTAATACCAAAGTCTTATTATATTTATAAAAAAGACTATAGTATAGATAACATAATAAAATTTAAAGAAGCATTAGGAAGTTTATCATGGTCTAACATTTTCATGGAGAGTGATCTCAACATAGCGTTTAGTAAATTTCATGAATTATTATGTCTGTTTTACAATCTTTGTTTCCCGCAAATTAAGATAAAGATCAAGAATACAAATAAAAATAGTCAACGTTGGATAAGTAAAGGCCTAAAGTATAGTTGTAAAACTAAACGATCACTACGATGCAGGTATTACAAAAATAAATCCTTAATATATAAAAACAATTACATGCGTTATTCTAAAATATTAAAAAAGTGTATTCAAACATCAAAAAGAAATTCTAATATCAAATTTATAAATAATAGTCAAAACAAATGCAAAGCTACATGGTCAGTAATTAACAATGCAACAGGAAATAATGGTATGGTAAATAAAAATGATAGTTGTATAACAGAGTTAAATGTAGACCAGACACACTTAACAAATCCAATTGATATAGCGTCCGAATTTAATAATTATTTTATCGGATTGACGAACAGAGAGGATAACAATGGTCCACGCTCTTGTAGAAACAATGACAATAGTTCTGGCATCCTTAATACAATATTTTTAAGCCCTATGAGCGAAAGTGAAGTCAAGAATGAGATTATGTCTCTAAACAACACAAACGCTGAAGGGTATGACGGTATTTGTACTAAAATTATTAAAGCGAGCGTTTCGGAAATTATTACTATATTAACATACCTAATAAATCTCTCATTTTCTACAGGTACGTTCCCTGATTTATTAAAATTTTCAGTCATAACTCCTCTGTATAAAAAAGGTAAAAGAGATGAGATCGATAACTATCGACCAATCACCCTTATACCGATATTATCTAAGATCATAGAAAAGTGCATGCTGAAGAGATTAAAAGATTTTTGTATTAAAAATGACATAATTTCACATACTCAGTTTGGATTCCAAAAAGGAAAGTCAACCACTTTAGCTATTTTTACTCTTTTATCTACAGTGTTGACTAATCTGAATAATAATTGCTACACGACAGGATTATTTTTTGACTTATCTAAAGCGTTTGATTTTGTTTCTCATGACATATTATTAACTAAACTAGAATATATGGGTGTACGGGGATTGGCTCGACAGTGGGTGGCATCTTATTTAACTGGCCGAAAACAAAAAGTCATTATCAATAAAATTGAAAAAAATGAGCTCATATCCTATGCATCTGATTATAGACAGAACAATTATGGTGTCCCTCAGGGTAGTGTTTTAGGACCGATGCTCTTTATATTGTATATTAATGACATTACTAGAATAATCAATCATAAATGTATTTTATTCGCAGATGACATTTCCGTAATAGTGACATCTAATAAAATTAATAATACAATTAATAATCACGAATCTGACATAAATAACACAATTGACAAAATCATAGGATGGCTAGAATCAATGAATTTAAAAATAAATCTGAATAAATCTAATTATATTCAATTTCATAGGTCTAAACATCCGCAATATAACAGTAATTTAAATATTATGAAAATTAAAGAGGTAAAGGAAACAAAATTTTTAGGTATTGTAATAGATCAGCAACTTAGTTGGAAAAGCCATATGGATAATCTATGCAATAGGATAAACCAGTACGTATATGCATTAAAACGGATTAAGAATGTGACGTGTCAGAAAACAGCAATAATGTGCTACCATGCATACATAGCGTCTATACTGCGTTACTGCATTATAGTATGGGGCAATGGCACAGAGAGAAATAGGGTATTTATTGCTCAAAAGAAATGTGTCAGATCTATATGCGGAATTTCGTCTGACCAGTCGTGTAAACCATTATTTAAAAGTCTAGGTTTATTACCGTTACCGTCACTCTATATATATGAGATTTGTAACTTCGTAAGGCAACATAAAGAGTTCTTCTCGTCAATAACACACAGTAGTAGGAGTCAAAGAGATCCAAATAGACTAATGTTATCTGTACCAATCAGATCTGCTAAATTTGATAATAACTGTTTGAGAATGTGCGTAAAAGTATACAACAAAATACCAAATGAATTCAAGTGTTTACCTTGTAATAGATTTAAAACGAAGCTCTTTTTATGGTTAAATGACATGAATTTTTATGACATGAATGAATTTTTTAATTATAAAGGAACTATGTAACATTTAGATATTTATTATTATTATGACATGTTTTATTATTGAGCTAATTTGTTAATGAATTAATTATTTTATCTAATTGTATCACTTTATGGCGGAAAATGAATTTGCATGCTATAATATTATAATGGCTTAACATGTTGTTCGCATACTATTTTACTTGTACATCTTTTATACCATGTTAAAGGCAAATAAATGATTATGATTATGAATAAATGTGTTTATTTCTTTCTTTCTTTCTTACTGTTTGGTAGTATTGCCTACTATTAATTTAATTAATTAATTAAATATTATAATTGTTAAGATCGGTTACAAACGAGATAGCGTTATAACGTGAACACGTACCATAGGTTTGGTAAGAGGCAGCGCTGGAAAAAATGACAGGAGACCTTTGTGCTGCGAAACTGCGAATAAATTGGGATAGAACAGTAGTCTATATATTTTTCTAGATTCTATCGGGTTTTCCATCGAAATATCAAGTTCCATCGAAATGGTTTTTGTGAAAGAGCAACTAACATACGCACTCACATATGTAGTATTTTTCGCCTTTATAATATTTGTAGGATAAAAAATATTGTGCACGTTACGGTTCTAGATTTGTTTTTGAATTCAACGTGCCTGTATGTAGAATGTAGTTACATATTACATTGGCAGTGTGGATTTGTGGATGCATGCTCTTGCATAATTCATCCGTAAACGTTCATCATTAGATTAACTATTCCGCTAGCTTCTACATAATTAGAGTATAATGGTTCTCTATTGAGCGCATCAGTGCTTTGATTAATGCCTAGATACCGCAAGAAGCGTTGAGTCTTACATAATAATCAGAGGAGCAAAATTTTAATTTAATTTATGTTGTTTTAGTTTCGTTTATTTTTTATATACATTTTTTTTTATTTATTATTATAGGTTGGCCTTTGATCACAATCTCGCGTGATGTTATGCAATGAAGTGGATATGTTTTGTGTTTTAATAAAGTGTTGTCTATCTACCTAAGTCAATTTGAAAAAACTCGGTTTCAATAAGCCAGGTTGGGGCGTACATTTAAGTTCATAATTTGTAAACCACTCGACCGATTTCGATAAAATTAAATGTACTTGGAAAGCCAAACAACCTTTAAAACAGAAACATTTGTTTTTTTACTTTCTTAAAAATAGAATGTATGGGATGAGTTTTAGTCTTTACATTACTACGGGATCCCGCTAATGCGTGCCATGCTTCAAAGGCATGTCGTGTTTTCCCACCCGTCATCCTTCACAAAATACCGCTGCCACAAGAAAAGTAGCGTGCAAACACAGCAAATAAAACCGAAGACACTAAACTACGAAGTGTAATAAATTATCTGGCAATACAGAGTCACCTACATATAAATTCGTGGGATCTACCGTATGCGCTAACTGAATTACAGGCCACAAAGCGGACGGCCCCCGTTTTGAATAATTCATGCCTTTTGTTACCACATCCAGTGAGCTGACAACAAACTTAAACCACTGCTACTTAAATGTACTTACTCAGTGGTAAAGAATTTTGTGAATTAGATGAACTTGAAAGCGCTTTATTGGATTCTTTTCAGGTTTTTAGTTAAAATAAATAAGAAATAAAAAACCATTCATTGCCCAATTTAAAAAATACAGCTTTAGTACTTAAGATATTACTACTACTAATAATTGTTGTTGCTACTAACAAACAAAATAAATTTAAAAAAAAAATTAAAAATTATTTATTCATAAAAATAGGTACATTAAATCTAATGATACAGAAACATTTGGGTACAATAAGGAGGTATCATGATGGTGAAAACTGCTCTATCCGAAACTAGACTTGTTGTCTGTGTTTTCGGTTAGAGCAAGATTCCTCATTTTTTGTGCATCATTGCTTGAAATCTAAAAATTGGGGCATATTCTAAGTATGATTTTTTTTAAAATACCTATGTATAAAATTATATTTAATCTGAATATGTAACAACTATCTAGCAAGAATAAACAATATAAACACAATGTTATTGTGTGACATACTAAAATAAAATACTAAAATAGGCAGATACGCATAGCGCGATTCGCCGAGTACGTATAAAAAATACAAATTAATTAAAAAATACATAATTTAGGCAAAAGGGGTGCATTCAGCGTGTGCTGGGAGAATATCCAGCAGTATAGTTTAGAATTCCATAGTCAAAGCGCGTTATAGCGTGTTTGGCTGCTCAAAAAGAACTTAGTTTAAAGGATACGAGATACACTTAATGTCATATACCTATTAGAACATATATACATACATATCGCCGGCGCTACGTGTCACCTAGTTTTTAAATTTATAAAATTTTTATGTATGTTAGTCTGTAAGGTATATATGAAATGGTCCTCTGGTACACTGCGTCTGTGGCAGTGTACTATTGCCTGAAATAAATGCATTGTTATTATTATTATATAAAAAGTAGTTCAAGTAAACGTACATAAATTTATCCCTTAAGAATATAATATAAATCCCTTAATATGGTAAGGATTTTTATATACCTAGACACATTTTTTTTTCCTTTAAGGAAAAGATTAATTTATGAAAATTTATACAACTTGGCCTCCTTCATTATTTATTATCCTTTGAATATGACTTGACAAGGCCGTGACAAAGTTGTGTCCAAGGTAAGGTACCATTAAATTTGTTGGTAAAACCTTTTCGCGGCTCTGTAACATGGACTTAATTGAGATAGATAGATAGAAAGGAGACTTGATACTGTATCTTAGTTTGTTGATGTGTTATGCGTTAGTTCTAAATTATGTGTTTATTTTAATTAATTAATTTCATTTGATTTATACTCCAACAGAACAGGTTACCCTACTTACACCGTCAGAGTCAAATCACAATGATTACCTATAGGTTGTGTAACCTTTATGTTGCAGTTTCAGGTCGCCGCCTACAAGACCTGCAACATGACCTAATATAATTACTGCCTCCTACATGATATTTTATAAGAAATAGCCGATTTGAATATCTTTTGCCAGTATTTTTTTCGGCTCAAATTCTTAATACTAAAATAACAAGTGATTTTTTTAAACAAGCTTTTATTATTATTACCATCTAGCACCAAAGTACTCATCAAGACGAATCAAATGAGCCCCAACTCGATGGAGTTGCGTCATTTAATTACGGAGTTCCTATGCTCACCTTCCAGCTCCATCATCAGATCAGCTCGATGTCATAATATATTATCAAATGTATACATGCATGCAAAATTTCAGCTCAATCGGAAGCCGGGAAGTGGATCAAATTAAACTCGCAAGATTTGATTACAGATAGACAGACATCAGACAGGTGAAAGTAAATAAAAGCTTGTAAAAAACATAGGTTTTCAATACGGTAGCCAATTCGTTCATAACGCTAGCTTTGCCATAAGTAAGCAACTTAATGAAGGGCCCATAAACCTGTCTCGCTAACCTCAATAAACTACTCTGTCATTATGTAATATTGTTCAGCTATGGGTGCCTAGAATAGAATGATTGTGTCAACAGCCGCCCCCAAGTTTATTGATACTGGCTGGTAATGCCACGAATGTTTAAGAGCTAATATTCAGGTAAAAATACCAAAAAGAAAAGAAGAAATGAGCTTTTTGAGCAAGTTTAAGGATTTAATAAGTTTCTCTCATGGTTTCAAATATTTTATTATTAGAAAATAAACATAAGTAAAGCAATCTTTATACTTTAATGTTTACAATTGCCATGTTTATATTTCAATGCAAGTATTTTTGCGTAAATTTAATCAATTAGAGAATCGAAATTTATTTCCATGAGCATTTATTCCTATGAGCATACGAGTAAATCTTAGAATATAGTTTTTTTATAACCCCACTCGTTCTCGAGTAAGACCCTTGTCTTGACATATTATAGACAGACGGACGTACGAATGATCTTATAAAGCAACCAACAGACAGAGGCGGGATCGCGATCTTCATTTTGTTCCTGCCTGTGTTATTTTTATATGTGACAGGTTACGTACAAATTCGAACATTACAAACATTTCCCGGAACAAAAAGTCCCGGACCGCAACCGTTTTCGCGCCTGTATGTGGCGTCACCTTTAGGGTTTCGTTATTCCCTTAGAGATACGAAACCCTAAAAAGAACATTTTAAAAGAACATTAGCAATTTTGAGCTCGTAAATCCTCAACCATAAGTTACTGTATCCTTTCCTACCTCACGTCTAAGACAAATGGAGCTCTCTTACATTGAGGCGCGTCCGCTGCATATTTTACGTCGGGTCAAGAGGCTTAAAGCACTTTCACGGTAGATAAAACACAACCGATAGCCTAAGTTCTTGCCTCTTGTAAATCCAAACAAAATGTTGGTTGCAAAGAGTGCGAAAATTCAAAGGAATTTATAGTCAGTATTAAATAAAACAGAAGTGAAGCATTCATAGTAATTCCACCTGCTTGTACTTCAAACATGTTGGTTGCCAACTCATATTTCACATACACATACATTTAAAAAAAACGGGAGTTGCCGTTTTGTCGATTTAATTACGGAGAACACTCGCGCTAGTTTAAAAATAAAACATTGCAAAAAATTCTAATAAAGAGATTTGAAGCCAAGCTACCAGTGGTCAGAGCCGCAGAGTGAAGAACTTGATAATAATTATAATTATTATATATTCATAAAATTATACGAACACACTGTAGTGATAATGCAAATAATATTTATAATTGTATAGTGTGCGAGCAGTATCTGTTTCTGTGCGTGCGTGTATGTTAAATGTACAAGCGAGTGGGCTTACTATGGGTGCCTCTTTTACTTTCCTACAAGCCTAGACCAGTAGTATTTCCCTGCATTGTTGAAAACTTGAAAAAGCTTTTAATTGATTTTCCACAAACAACCTGCGCTTCGTCCAGACTCCAGACGGATATTGAATTTGAGCTCGTATCAAGATTTCATCAAATTTTCATTCCACGTTTAAAATGTTTTGAAGCGTAACAATGGATTCCGGAGATTTAAAAGGATCCTAAACTATTAATTGTTATTTAATATTGAGCTTAATCAATTCAAGTAACGTACGCCGAGCCGATAACATATTCATTCATCAAACTAAAACACAAAAATATATTAATCTCGACTAGGTGGGTACCCCAACAGTGCCAGTTAGTCTACCGCCTGAGCAGTGATGCAAACATTTCTGTGCTTCGGTAGGGGGCACTGTAGCTAGTGAAATTACTGGGCTGAAGAGTCTTAACATCTTATGACTCTTGA
The DNA here is from genome assembly GCA_947507615.1 of Hemithea aestivaria. Taxonomy (NCBI): domain Eukaryota; kingdom Metazoa; phylum Arthropoda; class Insecta; order Lepidoptera; family Geometridae; genus Hemithea; species Hemithea aestivaria. The sequence goes on from OX382328.1 coordinate 14,141,325, forward strand.
GTAAGAAGCGTTGGCGCAGTGCACCTAGGTAGCACTGTACTATGGGCAGCGTTATCTCTTACCATCAGGAGAGCGTCTGGATCGTCTTGTTACTTCGTTGTATAAAAAAAAACTTAGTGTTCAAACATAGTTGTACATGATAATGAACGCATAAATAAATTATACATAAATTAATAAAACAAAATAAATTTAATGTTCTATTGCTATATTCTTTGTTTCTTGCTAGTATGGTGGCATGGTGATGGAATAGGACATATTTTTTTTTTTGACTCAGGAAAGATGCGTTACGCATCATCACCCCACGCCGGGGGGCCGGGGGGTAACTACACTTACACGCAAACTACACTTTATCCATACATATAATAAGAATGGAAATTTCTCCCCATTCATAGTGATCCTTTACTAAAGTGAACTGTGAAAATACGCATATGAACAAAACGACGCGAAAAAGTCGCTTGCGCGATCTAATTCGTAAAACATTTTGTCAATTTTTCCTAGGGAAACGTAAAATAATATAATAAAATAAATAATAATCATTTATATCGGACACATCGCCCCTAATTTACATCAAAATTTCGAAGTAAAAGTAATCTACACTAATATTATCTACACTAATATTATAAATCTACACTAATATTATAAAGAGGAAAGATTTGTATTTTTATATTTTTGTATGTTTGCAACGAATAAACTCAAAAACTACTGGACGGATTTAAATAATTCTTTCACCATTAGAATCATACATTATCCCTGAGTAACATAGGCTATGTTTTTGACTAAAAATAATTAGGGATCCTTATTAAAACTTCGATAATGTTAACCAAGGTATGAAAATTCAAGTCGTAAATTGTCTTTCATCGAATGCGCTGCGGAAACTATGGACGGTAGAACCAAAATATGTTCTACAATATTAAAGTACACATTATTATCTAAAAAAAAGTCCGCGGTACCATATAGCTAACTATTGTAGTTACGTCACAATAACTACTTATTTTAAAGAAATGTTATCACAAACCAGACAATAGCGAAAAGATCACGTTATTCATGTCTTGGTATGAATCCTTATCTAAATAAATTATTTGATAATTAAGGTGGTTTCAGTATCTGTAGATTGCTTTTTGAATTATCAAAATTGACCATTGCGTTCAAAAGAAATCACGATTTCAAAAATATCAATGTTAAATACTGCTGTAATACAAAAATACAATTTAGTTGAAAGGTAGTTTGACTACCATGAATGTATTCAAGGTAGTTTTCAACCCAAAATGTCACGGGAACGGGAACAATCTATGTATATACTATATACCAATATATCCAACTGACTCATCATCGCATGGGATAAAACCGCTGGACCGATTGAGCTAAAATTTAAACAGCGTGTTTTTTAGGTAACGTAGGCTGCAATAAGAAGGGATTTTGCGAAATTACCACAGGAACGGGAATAAAATGGAAATCTGTAACCTTTGAGTCTATCAAGCTGAAATTTGGTGTAAAGGTAGTCTTACTACCATGGAAAAATTCAAGATAGTTTTCATTTCAAAATTCTTACGGGAATGGGAACAAAATGGAAATTTGTAACCGCTAGGCCTATTAATCTGAAATTTTGTATAAAGATAGTTTGACTACCATGAATAGATTCAAGACAGTTTTCATTCCAAAATTCTTACTGGAATGGGAACAAAATGGAAATCGAGACGAGTGCTTCGGCGTACCCGTAACCCCAACAAAGGTGTAGAGTAGAAACACCCCCGGGGTTTTAGTGGGTATCCCGCCAGTTGTTTTTGGCGGGGAGTCCTACATAACCACCTCACGTCCCCCCGTGTGTAGGTGGTATGCGTAATGCATTTCCCCGGGTAAAAAAAAAGGCCTATTACGCTGAAATTTGGAAGTTTGACTGTCAGGAAAGGGTTTACAATAGTTCTCATTCCAATATTCTTCTCGGGAACGGGAATAATATGAAAATCTGTAACCGCTTGGCTAATTAAGCTGAAACTTAATGCAAAGGAAGTTTGGCTAACAAGAAAGTACAAGATAGTTTTCAACCCAAAATTCTCACAGAAACGGGAACAATCTATGTCTATGCCAATATTTAAAAGTGGAAATCTAACTGACATCGCAGGGATAAAACCACTGGACCGATTGACCTAAAATTTGTACAGCGTGTTTTTTTAAGTAACGTAGGCGACCGATAAGAAGGGATTTTGTGAAATTCCCACGGACACGAACAGGAATAAAATGAAAATCTGTAACCGTTCAGTCTATCAATCCGAAATTTAGTTTAAAGGTAGTTTCATTACCATGAATGTATTCGAGATCGTTTTCATTCCAAAATATCTATGGGAACGGGAACAAAATGGAAATCTGTGACCACTACGTCTATAACGCTGAAATTTAGTGAAAAGGTAGTTTGACTATCAAGAAAGGGTTCAAATAGTTTTCATTCCAATATTTTTTCCCACGGGAATGTGAATAATATGGAAAATTTTAACCACGTGGTAAATTAAGCTGGTATTTAATGCAAGGCTACCAAGAAAGAATACAAGATAGTTTTCAAACCAAAATTCCCACGGGAACGGGAATAATATGAAAAATGTAACCGCTAACCTGAATAATTTGAAATTTGGTATAGTAGTAGTTTGACTACCAAGGAACGATATGGATTATATTTATTCATCCCAATATTCTTATGTAAATTTGGTATAAAAGTTGTTTGATTCCCAAGCTCAAGCGCATGGCCTCATTCTCGCATCGTACGCTCGATTTGCGCATTGTGGATACTTACCAACCTAACTAACATATATATGTGGGACTACACTAAACTCTGTAGGGTAATCTGACTGACTCATCATTATCATAGTAGAGACAAAATTCCTGAACCTAGAATGATAAAATTTGGAATACCTATCCTATAGGTTCTTTTTAATACCTAAAAATTGAATAAGAAAAGATTTTGCGAGAACCAGGATATTTTTATTATCTTTTTGCTGAACTGATAGAGTTGAAATTTGGTATAAAGGTATTTAAGTACCAGGAGAGGATGTAAAATAGTGTTTATCTCAGATATTCCCCTCTTAGAGGGGAAAAGGGGGCCATTTTTCTCCTATAAAAGTGGGGGTAAATGTTGTATTGAAATTTCTAATACCGCTGGGCCTGAAATTTAGTAGGTACGAGTATAAAGGTAGTTTGTATACCAAAATAGCACATAGGATAGTTTTTATATGTTAGAAATCCCCTTTTTAGAAGGGGAACAGTGGTGAAGTTTGTATGTGTTATCTATATTCGTTAGGCCAATTAAGCATTTTTTACTTCTACAAAGGTTAGTTTAAGTACCAGGAAGGACACAGAATAGCTTTTATCCGAGAAACCGCCCTTTCAGAGAGGAAACCAGGCATTCAAGAGTTTGTATAAGGCATCAGTATCCGTCGAACTGACGTAGTTTTATTTGGTTTTAACACAGTTTGAGTCCTAGGACAGAGCATAGGATAGTTTTTATCTCTGAAATCTTTTTAGTATCTTCAAACATTGTAAAGGCCGCGGCAGTGGCCGATGAAGCGCCAGAAGCTACTAGAATATTTTAAGATAGAAATATCATAAACTAGCGGACCTGCGCGCACTTCGTAGCGCGTAAAAGTTAATTATTATACCTATTGAAATTATTTTATAATTTCCCGGGAATCTCACATCCTTTTTGAGTCTCAAGCTTATTACCTACACCAAAATTTAGCTAAATAAAGTCAGCGGTTACTGATTTCCCGTACAAACTTCCACCGCCTCCCATATATACCCTCTTAAAGATTGATTTCTTTAATTTATGCTGTCCATTCCTAAGACTCAAACAATCTTTGTACTAAATTACAGCTAAATCTATTCAGTGGTTACTGATCCAATACAAATCTGATCCCTCTTTTTCCCACTCAAAGACTTCTAGGATAAAACCCCGAACCATGACTATTCCATGACCTATTTGGAGACTCGATATACATCTATATCGAATTTCAGCTAAATAGGAGCAGTGGTTACTGATTTCCCATATAAAATCTGAGCCTCCCCCTCCCTTACTACTCCCTTAAAGGCTGATTTTTGTGATAAAATTTGTTTTATGTCATTGACGGATACTCAAATTACGTCTCAATATCAAATTTTTAGCTCAAAAAGGTTAGCGGTTACTGATTGCCCATACTAAACTATGACCCTCCCTCCCCCTCCCCCTCCCTTCCCTCTTAAAGGACGATTTCGAGAATAAAAACTATTTCATATCCTTACTCAAGCTACATCTACACCAAAATTCAGCGACATAGGAGAGCAACGGTTACTGATTCCCATACAAACTCTGACGAGGGGTCAGAGTTTTTCCCCATTTTCCCCCAATAAAAGGGCTAATTTCTTAGATAAAAACTATTTGATGTCCTTTCATGACACTCAACCTACTTCTATACCAAATTTTAGGTTAATAAAGTCAGCGGTTCTAAATTTCCCAAACAAACTTTGACCCCCCTTTTCACCCCCTTAAAATTAAATTTTGACTTAAAAACTATTCAATGTTCCTGAGCACAACTAAAATAATTGTTTTACAAAATTTCAACTCAATCGGTTCAGCGGTAACGGATTTGCATACAAACTTTTTACAGGAATAATTCCCGTTCCCGTAGGAATTTCGTAAATTCCTTTCTTATCGGTCATCTAAGTTACTTAAAGAACACGCTGTTTAAATTCCAGCTAAAAAAGTTTAATTGTTATCGATTTTGTTCAGAAACTTGCACCCCCTTTTCCTACCTTTAACATTGATTTTGGGGATAAAAACTATCCCATGTCCTTTTATAGGCATCAAGCTACCTTTGTACCAAATTTTAGCTCAATAGGATCAGCGGTTCCAAATTTCCCTTACGAACTTCGAACCCCCTTTTCCCCCCTTAAAAGTTGTTTTTTGATATAAAAACTATTCAAAATTCCTGAACATAGCCCAAGCAATCATTTTACAAAATTTCAGCGAAATCGGTTCAGCGGTAACGAATTTGTATACAAACGTTTTTTGGGAATAATTCCCGTTCCAGTGGGAATTTTCCAAAATCGCTTCTTATCGGTCGCCTACGTCACATAAATAACACGCTGGCCACATTTCACCTCAATCGGTCCGGCGGTTTTGTCTATACGATGATGAGTCAGTCAGTCAGATTACCTCTTTATATAATAGTATAGATAGGATCACAAGTTGTAAAAAAATGAGACTAAATTCATGTTAAAATGCGAATTTAATGTTCGTGATCATTGTCTATTTCTAGCAATATTTTATTAAATGTGTAGATTTTTCATTGAAATATTTATTGCGTAGGTACTTATTATTTCATTTTATTTTTTTATTCATAATGGCACCCGAAGCGAAGCGAGGACGGGCCGCTAGTATACAATATTTTTACGAGTATGCACAAACCACTTTCAACCCTACGAGCGAAGAACCGTAAGGCACCGTAAAGAACTCATCGCGGGGATAATGTTTCAGCGGTCATAGGTTATCATGTACAACCACAATAGTCTAGTTTGTAGATCTCCGTGTCGCCCTCCCACGAGCCCTTCATCAAGACGGATAATATTATAAAAGATAATTTCCTTGTTAAGAACCACTAAGATGTAAAACTTTTAAAGGTAGTTAACAATTTAGTGAAATCCTATCCAGATTACTCTCAAACTAATCATTCAATCATTTTCAGTTTTTTTTTTTTTTTTTTAATTGAAAACTTCTTTAGCGGCGCTGAGCACTTTTTTTTGTATGGGTAAAAACTTTAAAACTCGCGTCAGGGTCACGTGATGCTGATCGAAAAAGCGTAAGATCGAGGGGAAGGGAGAGGAACTAGTATCTCCCACTCTTTCTACCGTGCCTGAGTGTGCTGCTCTGTTGATGGTGTAAAAGTCGTCGAAATTATGGATGGAAGTTGATTTTTCTGAGAGATAAAATTTAATGTAATATATAAATAACGATATAATATTATAAATAACAAAATATAAATTGTCATATTTGTGTACGATAGCGCAATAAATAAACATTGTATTCTACCTCATAAATGATAGTACTTTTATACTTATAATTAAACACAACGTTAATATTGAAGTTTTCACTTCTGCCGGCACTCCCGGAGTGCTACCTTTTTTTTTATACAAAATATGCCTACGTTTGACCACATCCCACCTGATGGAAAGTGAAAATGCGGTTGACGATGGATCACGTATGACGCCTAGAAAGGTACCTATTCACTCGTGCCTTGAAGATACCCAAGTTGTACCGCTCGGGAAACACAGATGACGGCAAAGTGTTCCAAATGCGACCAGTTCTCATTAGAAACGACGAAGCAAAACGCTTGGTGCGGGCTGTTGGTAGCGCCACTAAGTAGGGATGCCGCATTGCCGTCTGCCGTGACGTCCGTCGATAGAATGGGCATGGAGGAATTAGTTCGTGTAATTCCTGCGCACACTCTCCAAAATGAATCCTGTAGAAGACCGATAGCGAAGCGACCATTCTACGATGTTCAAGGCTCTGCAGCCGAGATTCTGTAAGCTTTTGGTCACCTATTAGCTTTTTGGCACGTCTCTCAATTGACTCCAGTGTCTGAAGCTGGTATTTGGCAGAACCATCCCAAAGATGAGAACAGTACTCCATACACGACCGGACTTGTGCTTGGTACAGCATTAGCAGCTGTCCTGGTGTGAAGTATTGCCTCACCAGTTTGCCATCAGGCTGAACAGTTTAAATCATTTTCATAATACCTTCAAAATAACTATTTCAATCATTTTCCGATTACCCTCAAACTAACCATACTAACGTGAAGTTCAATGCAATAGACAGTGACCTCCTCTGGGTTCTTGCATACAAATATCAACATCGTTTTCAGCTCCTGGGTCCTAATCCACGCACACCATGACCTCCAGCAGCGTACCACTAGCTCAAATAAAGATCATCATCTATACTACTACACAGATCACACTATTCAGTATATATTGTTTAGTTTTATTTGTATATACCTTATGTTAATTGTATTCCATAGTGATTTAAATGTTTACACTATTCAGATAGCCTACGCAATATACCTTTTGCCCCGTTTGGCTTAATAAGTAATGCAGCTTTAACACTACTTATGAACTCACTCTCTGCGAGTCCCAATACAGAAACGCACTACACAATTCCAAAGAATTGATTCGAACGTTGTATCAATTAGTATTGTCTGAATCTAAATCTAGTCATATCATATTTTGGTATCAAGGCTATAACTGTCACCATCCAATCTATCTAGATTCTTTCTAGCATACATAATAATATGTTCATAATTTATAAATGTACTAAGATCGTAGAATCAATATGTTATTCTTTAATGGTTATTCTTCTTAAAACAATCTCGTGAACAAGGCTCATCGCTTTTGCAGTATAACTATACCTAGTTATTATAGTTTCAATATCTGCGGGTCAGTGCAGTCACATCAAAATACTATAGGTATGACACTGAACCATAGCAGTATGCATTGTAACCAATCTCGCTGCAGCAAGTTACATCTGCTGTTAGTTGCCTGATTTTACACACCTACTGCATATACTGCAAATCTAAATTCCTTGACAAAGTCAATATGGTTTACCCTAGCTACTGGTGACACCATAATCGTAGTGATATCCATGCTACCTACGTTGTAAACTCTATGAAATAATAAAACCCTATAACAGCAGGTTTCTAATACTTTAGTAATCTTAAACCCTAATTGTTGCTCTTAAGGCGCTATGGTAAGTGAAATGTATGTTTTTCAAAGCCTAATATTATAGCAAACTTTTAAGAAGATCTACTACTTTATATTTTAGTATGTGTAACTTCAATCTTTGAACAAGAGATCTTTATTAACAGAAACATGATAATTGTTTTTTTTCTCGATAGTTTTATTTTTTTTAAATATGCCTAATTTTCTTCCTTCCATTTAAATATTTGTAAAACTAGGACAAAAATAAACATTTAGAGTACTTTATTTGATACATAACATTCAAACGGATGGCTATGCAGGGTATTTTATCGATAAGTTAATTTAATGATTTTTAATTGAATTTTAATTCCCACGGAGCATTACCGCACGCACTCAGAACGCCGGTGACCACTGTCAGCGTCGGACCTGTGCACTTCGATCTCACCTCCACTACGATTACAGCGCGCGCGCGTTTGAATTATTTAGGAGTACTTATATTGTGAATTTCCAAATCTCAGAAGCGTGTAGGGGGTTTAATTTATTTGTAATTAGATAATAAATATTATAATCTTTAATTTGTCCTTCTAGTCGATTATTAAAAAAATATAACACACTCGTACTATATAAAATAAATATTTATGATTAAATTAATTTAAATTAAATAATAATATAAATCTAAAATTAGATTAAATTAAATTAATTTAAATAAAATATTTATTATTAAATTAGATTAAATTAAATGAATTTAAATTATATATTAATTATTAAATAAGATTAAATTAAATTGGATTAAATTAGAATAAATTAAATTAAATAAGATTTAATTGGATAAAATTAGAATAAATTAGATTAAATTTGAATAAATTAGATTAAACTAAACTGAACTAAACTGAAATTCAGATAAAATCAGATAAATTCGAAAACATCAGAAAAATACGAAAAAAAATCAGATAAATTCTGAAAAATTCTGATAAATTCAGATAATTTCGAAAAAAACAGATAAATTCGAAAATAAATCAGATAAATTCTGAAAAATTCAGATAAAATCAGATAAATTCGAAAAAATCAAATAAATTCGAAAAAAAATCAGATAAATTCTGAAAAATTCTGATAAAATCAGATAAATTCGAAAAAATCAGATAAATTCGAAAATAAATCAGATAAATTCTGAAAAAATCTGGTTAATTCTGATAAATTCAGATAAAATCAGATAAATTCGAAAAAAAATTAGAAAAATTCTGATAAATTCAGATAAATTTGAAAAAATCAGATCAATTCGAAAAAAATCTGATTAATTCTAAAAAAATCTGATTAATTCTGAAAAAATCTGGTAAATTCAGATTAATTAAAAAAAATCAGATAAATTCGAAAAATAATTAGATAAATTCGAAAATAAATCAAATAAATTCTGAAAAAATCTGGTTAATTCTGATAAATTCAGATAAAATCAGATAAATTCTGAAAAATTCAGATAAAATCAGATAAATTCGAAAAAATCAGATAAATTCGAAAAAAATTCAGATAAATTTTGAAAAATTCTGATTAATTCAGATAAATTAAAAAAATCAGATAAATTCGAAAAAAATCAGATAAATTCGAAAATAAATCAAATAAATTCTGAAAAAATCTGGTTAATTCTGATAAATTCAGATAAAATCAGATAAATTCTGAAAAATTCTGATTAATTCAGATAAATTAAAAAAATCAGATAAATTCGAAAAAAATCAGATAAATTCGAAAATAAATCAAATAAATTCTGAAAAAATCAGGTTAATTCTGATAAATTCAGATAAATTCTGAAAAATTCTGATAAATTCAGATAAAATCAGATAAATTCGAAAAAATCAGATAAATTCGAAAATAAATTAGAAAAATTCGAAAATAAATCAAATAAATTCTGAAAAAATCTGGTCAATTCTGATAAATTCAGATAAAATCAGATAAATTCAGATATATCGAATTTATCAGATTTTTTCGAATTTATCTGTATTTATCAGAATTAACCAGATTTTTTCAAAATTTATCTGATTTTTTTTTCGAATTTATCTGATTTTTTTAAATTTATCTGAATTTACCAGATTTTTTTCAGAATTTATTAGACTTTTTTTAGAATTTATTTGAATTTATCAGATTTTTCTCAATTTATCTGAATTTATTTGAATTTATCAGATTTTTTCTGAATTTATCTGAATTATTGTTTTAATTTAATTTAATTAATTGGTCCAATTTAATTAATCTAATCTAATCAATTAAATGTAATCTAATTTTGTTTTTTTTTTCAACAAAAAATACGTGTATCTATAATATTTATCTCGTGTCTCATTTTTTCGATCTTGTCCAAAAATTTTAGCACATTGTAACCCCCGACGCAAAATCGACGGGGTTTTATAAGTTTGACGTGTTCGTGAATGTGTGTGTGCTAACTACATGCAAAGAATCACCAAGGGTTAATGACCGCGCACGTTTTACGATAAGCGTACGCCACACGTTTCCAACGGGCGTTCTGAGCAACTTTTGCCCGCACTAAATACCTAATCTGCTCGTAAAGCCCCGCCTTAAACAGAGGTTGATTCATGAATAGGTTCTAACTAGAGTCCACAAACCTAAGAATAATAAATAAAGTTAGCAAACCAATATAGGTACCAATATGTGCAGGAAACACGTGAAATCTCTGTAGTTTCACGAATATATTACATTTTTTCACGAACATTATTTTTGTGTCTATTCATTTAAAACATTACTTGTTTATGTATCAAGTATCAACCACAAATTCAAATCTTTTCAAAACAAAAGCGACCCAATTTGTGAGCCACTATTTGCTTAGCACCTAATACATTAATATGAATCCCTCTATTCTTTCTTGTAAACAAGTAACTTATTGAATCCTCATCTATCTTTTATTTTATTTGACTTTTTTGTCTGTCTTTATAATTATCATGGAACAGATTTGTAAGTTACACTGCAAACTGTGTTTTATTGCATTTTTATGCAAAATAATGTTATTTTCTACACTTTATAAAAATGTTTTTCAATGACCGTAATTATTAAGCACGAAATCACATTTTTCGCACTAAGAAAGAAAGAAAGAAGAAAGAAAACATGTTTATTCGACAACAAAAACACAGAAAGACATAGAAAAATATAAGAGAGACACACATAAAATAAAGTGATAATATTAAGATACTTAGGTACAATAAAAATATTACTAAATAACATTTAATTACATTAAAAAACCATTAATACATGAGGTAAATAGGAAGCTATCTCAAATCCTGTGTGCCGGTGCGTCATTGTATATCGATAGGTACTAACTGTGTGTTGCCGAAAAGGCGCTAACTCAGCATTTGCTGAAATGAGACATTCAGCGCTGATTTTCAGTTAGCGCCTAAAGTTGCGAAGCATATTATTGCATATAAACAAGTTGAAAGCTGGTTGAAAGATACAGTAATACAGATACAGTGTGGTAATTACAGATAGATTATATTCAAAGACACGAAATAAATTGTAGAGTTTATGAAGCAATACATAGTAATAATATAATTATAAGTAAACACACGGATACACAAAATATGTATATAATATGAATATTGAGGTTGGGTTTATCTCTACACTGAATTATAAAACGGGTTATTATGGATAGATAAGTATAGTATTTTACGTAGCACATTACATTTGCATTTTACTAATAAAATTGTCACATTTTTTAAATATTAAATTAACATAATATATATTAATATATATATTTTATTGATTTGTGTTGTGATTTTTTTATTTTATTGCAACAAAGTTTTCTATCAATCGGTTGATAGAATGCTAATTAGATAAAGGAAGTATCAACATTAACATTCCCATGCAGCCTTTGTGCAGTTATGAGAAATTTCTTTAGCTTTATTTTGAAGGTGTTTATATTCTTTAATATTCTGATGGGTGGAGGCAGATTATTCCAGCACTTGGTTGCTGCGTACCTGAAACTACCTCGGAATGCTGCGGTAGAATGTCGTGGGATGGACAGCTGTACCGAGCCCTGCCTTCTATCCCTTTTTTGTTTATCGGCGACCCAACTTAGTTTATTGTACAAGTATGTGGGGTGCTTGTACTTTATCACGCCAAAGAGCAAACAGGCAAGGTGAAACTTGCGACGTGATTTCATCCTCATCGTGTAATGCGAGTTTAAAAATGGTGTCACGTGACCTCTCGGAGGGATATTATAACAAAACCTAGCACACGCGTTTTGCAAACGTTGTATTAACTTTTGAGTTCGCGCTAGCAGGCGGGGTCCGTAAACAATATCAGCGTAATTGAGTTTAGATAATACTAGAGACTCAACTAGCTGCACTCGAAGTTCTACACAAAGAAAGGGCCTTAATTTGTACAGTACTTTTAGTCTGTAAAAGCAGTTTTGTACAGAGTCCGCAACATGCTTTTCAAACCTAAGCTCAGCATCTACATTTAGACCCAGATTCCGAGCCTCATAGACTCTCTCTACTTTTTTCCCCAATAATAGAATATTTACATTTGCACTTGAAAGTGACTCTAATTGGTACCTACTACCTATCAGCATAAATTTTGTTTTTTCCGGATTCAATACCAAACAGTTATCTGTCGACCATTTCACAATTCGGCTCAAATCCTCATTTAAATCTTCTACGGCTTTACTTACATCACCAGGCATGAAAGATATATAAATTTGAATATCATCTGCGTAGATGTGATATTTACAGTTGTCAATTTGTTTTTCGATATCGGCGCAGTAGAGGCTAAATAAAATTGGTCCTAGAATTGACCCTTGCGGGACTCCTCTTTTCAGTTCTTTAAGGGCAGATGAAACATGCTTGCTATTATTATTGTTTTTTAAGTCAACATACTGTTGACGGCTGCTGAGATAGCTGTTGAACCATCTAACAGTGGATGAATCAAAACCATAATAGCTCAATTTGGAGAGTAGCAGCGATATGTTTATTGCGTCAAAAGCGCGGGAAAAATCCAGCAAAACCTTTTAACTCGTCGCCACATGTAGTACTCGTACAAACACAGGGGTAAATAGTGGATCACTGCCCGGCTCGTTACGTCACCAGTAGCCAGGGACAACACGTCCGCTCTCGCCAACGGCTCGCACAAGAGTGTGCGAAAGGTTTGATGGAATTGGACCTTAATTAACCTTTAGGACTGTAAACATAACAGACGCACACACATCCTAATTTTCACATTTATAATAATACCTCTCGAGACATATATAAGATAAGTTAAGATAAGAAAATTCTTTATTGTTTCACCATAATTAATATCTTAAATCTAAATAAAAAGTTTACTATAAAAACAGTGAGACAATCGGCGGTCTTATCGCTAATAGCGATCTCTTCCAGACAACCAAGCAGGGAAAGGAAAACAAATTTCGGACGACGATGGTTGAAAGTTATGAATAGTTAGTAGTTAGTTTGTTAGTAATATATTATACTAGCTGGGCCCAGCGGTTTTACCCGCTGTACTGTATTACTTTATTTGGAGCCTATGTATTATTCCAGGGTCTAAACTATCTCTTTACCAAATTTCAGCTCTATCGGTCCACCCGTTTAGGCGTGAAAGAGTAACAAACAGATATCCATACATTCTTACAAACTTTCACGTTTATTATATTGGTAAGATAGCCGTGATGCACTATGATTATTTAAGAAGAAGAAAACTGATAATCCACAAATGAAAATGCTTCCATCCTCAAAGAGGTGTCTCAAAGAGGTGTTTGTCAGCTCCAAGATTAGTTCGAATCGAAAAACTTGCAGCTAGGAAATAGGTTAGTTTGTTAAATGTCGCTTCCATGATCCCACCGACCGATCTTACTTTACTTTAAAAATTAACCGAGCGCTGAGAAAATCTAGACCGTTGCTTCCTTTAATCTGAATCAATTACTTGCTTCCATTGATAGTTTGTTTTATAAAGCTTGCTGATTTACTGCGACATTTTTAAATAAGACAGATAAACATGATGCGGGCTATGCTCAGCGTCTCATTAGTAAGCGGAAGTGGCAATGGGCTGGTCACATTTGCCGCAGAACCGATAACCGATGGGGTAGACTTGTTATAGAGTGGAGACCGCGTCTCGGCTAACGTAGTGTAGGGCTTCCTTGGGCGAGATGAGGTGATGATATCCGGAGGGTCGCTGGGAGTGGTTGGAGGAGAAAGACGGAGGTCCGAGTTGAGTGGCGTGTCATGGGGGAGGCCTATGTCCAGCAGTGGACGAACATAGGCCGATAAACATAATATAGAAGAGTCAATTATTAGGTAATTTATTTATTTAAATATTTACTTAATTATTTACATTACCAAACTGTAAAACATTAATTTAAAAACTACGATAAATTTAAAAAACATCGTTGAGGTCGTGACCTTCAGGAAGAGTACCTAAAAAGCTGGCTACATTACCTCTTTCTGAATGGCCAAACTTATACGTTGGTCGAGGTAAGTGTTACATCCTCATTACAACCTCATCTACAGTCACACCTCATTTTATATTCATAGACATTTCACGTCATCCTGATATATTTTAAAATATTTTGATAACGTCTTGTCAAGATTCATTCTAAATAAAAAGCTAACATGAAAGTATATTTTATTTGAAATACTGTGAATTTATTTCAGTAAGATCCAGCTTTTAGGTCGTTGGTTGCTTCAATTAGGCGCCTGGAAAGCTCCCAAATCAAAACCATAGCTTCTTTTCCCCGAGGTCCCATAGTCTCTACCGCAAACGAAAGAAATATGATGCATATTTCCTCCGCTTGAGGCATTACTATTATTCATCTTAGCTAGTCTTTAATCATCACCAAAATTACTGGGCATGACGATGATCAACAAGTAGGTACGCTACTGCTGCATACCACTGCTATATTAACTCTAAATTTCCTGTTAATTAGGTTTTCTGTAAGAGGTTGTTTTATGCGATAAGATTGCCTGTTTTTAAGTTTTACCTTTTTTTTTTTTTGTAATGAAGTAGAAGACGAGCAAGACGCTCTCCTGATGTTAAGAGATAACGGCTGCCCATAATCAGTACAGTGTTACCTAGGATTTCACAATTATGTGAAATTCTAGGAGCACTGCACCAACGCTTCTTACTCAAGAGTCATGAGATGTTAAGACTCTTTAGCCCAGTAATTTCACTAGCTACAGTGCCCTCCTACCGGAGCACAGTGATGTTTGCACATCACTGCTCAGGCGGTAGAATAACTGGCACTGTTGGGGTACCCACCTAGACGACCTCCTGCAAAGGAAGTCTACCCCCGGTACCTTACCCGGTACCTTTAGTTTTTAAGATTTTTTTTATATTTAAAACTAATTCTTGTAACTTGGTATTCAATAAAGTGTTATTCTAATCTATGTTATTTCAGGGTGACGGCCGCAGTGCAGTGCCGTGTAAAACTTGTGTTTCAAAACAACGGGTGGCACTTTGATATGGGTAATTATTATACTTTCCATCAGGCATTTAATTTACACGTCATGTCATTCATTGTTTTTTTTATATACAACGAAGTAAGAAGACGAGGAAGACGCTCTCCTGATGGTAAGTGATAACGCTGCCCATAGTACAGTGCTACCCAGTGTTTTACAAAGGTAAGATTCTGGGTGCACTGCGCCAATACTTTTAACTTGAGAGTCATAAGATGTTAAAGACTTCTCAGCCCAGTTATTGGAGATTGCCCAGTGATTGTATTGTCATAAAAAAAAACATCCAGGACCCACAGTTTAAGCGGAACAGTAAAGTTCGTTCAACTTTATCAATTTGTATTTCAGAAAGCTTTTACCTCCATTAATGGTATTTATTACAGGAGCTCGGTGCTATTTACATACAATGCATTAACTGTGTTAGGGGAGTGCACTTAGAACAGAATTGTATTGGTTAAGCAAAAGTGCACTGTTGCTCTTTTTAAGGATCCACACATTATAATATGACTGTAAGGTAGGTATATTTACAAAGCTTTCATGCTTACAATGCTCAATTTTCACCCAATGACATGGGATTATACTCGTACTTACTACTTTAACCACCTGAGTTATTTTACTTAATATAAACGTGCAAGTTTGTAAGAATGTATAGATGTCTGGATGGATGTTTGTTACTCTTTTACGCCTAAACGGGTGGACGATTGAGCTGAAATTTGGTATAGAGAGATAGCTACTAAGCTATATGTTGTATACATATGGTAGGCTATGTGTTATTCCAGGGCACCTTGAAGAAGACATCGATCTTAGTGTTATTTAAATAGTTACTTTTGGTCCTAAAAGATTATTGTATTTTTTTGTATTAATAATTCAAATAAATAACGTTATAATAAAATAAACGGCACCATAAACAGAAATAAAGTTCAAGAATAGGTAAACTATTCGAAAACAAAACATTAATAATAATAATCATTCATCGTAACTGGGTTGCCTTATCGACGGAAACGATCTCTTTCATGACCTTTGAACTATTGGACAATATTATTTACAGTCCACTTCTCTATTTTAATCGCTTCGTTTTTAACCCCCGACGCAAAAGCGACGGGGTGTTATAAGTTTGACGCGTCTGTCTGTCTGTGTGTGTCTGTGGCATCGTAGCTCCCAAACGAATGAACCGATTTCGGTTTAGTTTCTTATTTGTTTTAAAGGTGCGGTAGGAGTGTTCTTAGCTATGTTTGGTCAAAGACGGTCCAAGATGGCCGCTGCCACAAAATAGTGGATTACATATTTTGTCACAACTCCCTCATTTATTTATCTCTGGAATATACGAGTAAGCATATTGATTTTAAGTATCATAATGTATTTCTGTCCCATCTGCATTTTTTTATTACTGTAACTTCTATGCGTCGGTAAACGAAAGCTGGTACGTTCACAATACTCACAATAATGCTATTTCATTATATCCATGCCACATGCTATTTTGATTAAATTAAAGAGTAGTCTAATTTGATTTAGTAAGGGCACATCCCGTAGTTATTTACGTACCTACACTAAACAAACAGAAGAAATCGCGGACAAAAGCTCAAACAAGGCAAACTGATGTTCTTAACGTTGTCAAATCATATTATAGTATTGTAGTGGATAAGTAGTAAGTATGTATGTAACTATGTATGATGTAAGCCTTAATATAATCTATTGAATAACAATATAGCAGTCAGTGTTAAAACAGCATTCACTAGTTTCATTTCCCTCCACGCCTATCCCTATATGGCGACCCTGCCTAAAAAAGGATCGCGCGCGCGCGCCGCGACGCAGCGTTCGCATTCATCTTATATTACAATAGATAAAGTTGGACTTTAAAATAAATTAATTAAATTGAAATAAAATCTAACAAAAATGTGTAACTCGCGTGTGCTTAAAGAGGACGTTTTCATAAACCAAAATGCCGCAGGAGGCAGCAATTCGGCATCTACTCAACAGTTACAAATTCATTTGTCGACAATCAGCATAATTCTCATCGTAATGTGCACAATTATGTTTCTCGGAGTGTGCTATATCATGTACAAGCAGTACAAGAAATGCCATCAATCGTGGATTCGACAAAAAATCACCGGTAACAATATACGACGTTCAGTAATCCGGAACAGAGCCCGAGATGATGTCTACGAGATTAACTACCGAGCTAACGGTTCTGGTATTGGTGCTGGCGGTGATGACCATCCCAAATGAGACTGGTCCTGATCTTCTGTCCTAAGTGTTGGCGACAAAGCGTGACTTAAAAGTGATAGTGTTGTGCGGTAACTAAAGTGCGTTAACTAATAAAAATTGCGAACTATTGCGGATTTAATACGGTATTTAAATATTGAACTATGAGCTGAACTAAAATTATTTAGAGTAAATATATTATAAATTTAGAATTAATTGTATGTGCCTAACGTAGTGTTTTGTAATATGATATGAGTGTAGAGGATTTATGCCAATTATGTAATGAACTTTTGAACATACGAGCATATCTTATAAAAATAGGCTCTAGTAGAAGAAAAGGTGATGTCATAATTAGGAAAATTAAAGAGGCAGATACGATAGATGATAATCTATTAATATTTACCTATTATGATAATAATATTTTCCTTCAATAATAGATAATTAATTAATTATCCTTTCGAAAAAATGTATTTCGGAAAATAAACAGTAAGTCATAAGTGCAACAAAGAAAGGTGAATGTTGGTGGTGGTAAATAAATTTTAATATAAGTTAAGGTTAACCCACTGTTTGAAGAGTCTTCCATAAGTGTTTGTAGGTAAACACTTAGGTACCTGGTACCTACCTACTGTAGAGCATACTTCCCAACTTTCACCTTTCCAAACAAAAATTCGAAAAGTTTTCGTTGCAATGTCGGGAAGACAATGTAAAATGTGACGCTACTCCACTCCGAACAATTTGTGAAAGTGGAAGGTGTATTTTCCGTAATCAGTAGCGTGCAACGTCTTGTGATTCCCTTGAAGGGCAAGGTTGCGCTAATAATACTAATGGATATGGAGTACTACTATTGTGACAACTTTTTTCGCTCTAGAAGTAAAACATTACTGTCATTTTTTTAATGTTGGACATAGCCACTTGCCTCACTTCATCTTTTGGAATACGATTATATCTACCATAACCTTATGTGAATATTTTTTGGAAATCATATTAATGTTTTCATACAAAATTGTCTTATTTCCCGGACAAAATTTTAACATGTGCCGATATTGAAGTGTAGAAACTGCATGGAATAAATAACAAAACTAGTATATTTCTTCTAAATTGACGATAAAAAGTGGTGATATAGGAAACATTATAATTATTTCAACGCAGGTTTCATAAATGATATCAAAACGATGATATCTTATGACAGTAAAGAATAAACAGCAATCGCATAGTGGTTTTATTTTGGCGTAGTTAAAAATAATTATGTAATAATATTGGAATAATACAATAAAGTAAGTTATGACTGCCTCCTACACATTATTACGTTTTTTTTATTCATTATAGATTAGCCTTTGACCACTATCTCGCGTGACGTTAAACGACGATGCGGCCGTAGATAGGAGCAGACTAAACCTAGAAGACGGCATAAATTACACCCTTTTTTTTGACCCAGGAAAAATGCGTTACGCATCATCGCCCCACGCCGGGGGGCGCGGGGCGGTATGTGGGACTCCCCCGCCAAAGATGGAAGCGGCGGGGATACCCACTAAAAAACCTGGGGTGTTTCCACCTCGCGCCTTAGTGCTGGGGCAACGGGTACGCCGAAGCACTCGTCCGCGGCCCCAGCGGCGTTGGTCCTGAGGGACCCCACCTCTCACCGAAATGGCGCACGGAAACACCGCGCGCGCCACCTCCCGGACCTGTTCAGTGACAGCGAACGCCCCCGCATCCTCCGTCCAGGTCCTGGGATTCAGAATTGGACTCTCCAACCCCCTAATGCATACCACCCTGCAAAAGAGAAATCAGAGAGTCCTCTTCTTCCTCCCCTCCTCATACGGAGCACTGGAGATGGAAAACGACATCCCTCTTATCGCCACCAGACACCTCCCGCGATCCAGCGCCACCCTGCTCGCCGCCCAACGGCCGAGCCCTTTGACCAGCCTCCCGGGCCTGGTCCCACCCGACAATGGACAGTGGTGTGGCCCATCACTACGCGAGGGATACGTAGGTATGGTCTACCGGTCCACTGCCACCTTCCGCCACAGCGGCGCTCGCAATGAGGCCGCTCGCGCCATCCACTGTGCCCTATGCTGCCTTCACAGGGACACGCGGAGGCGCAACACCTACAACACACATCGGCCGCAGAGGATAGGGAGAACGGCGCATCGTAATACCGGCACTCCTCTTCCCCTGCGGCCCCACCGCGTCCGCCATCAAACGGTGGCGACCCCGTTTGGGCCGCGGAAGGCAGGGAGAGTGGCGCATCGTGATACCAACACTCCTCTCACGCCGCGGCCCCCGCCATAGACCCACGGTGTGATGGTCACCACACCGCGGTCCACCTCGGTTGGGATGCCCCTGAAGGAGGCACCGCAACCTACTCGGCCACTCGCACACGGGCTGCTGGAGGTCAGCCCGGCGTGGAGCGGCCGACCGCCTTGGGTTCCTCTTAGTTTCACCGTGGTCTCCTCTACTACGGCTACTTATCCCCACCGCCACGCAAAGGCGAGAACTCACCGGGGGGGCATAAATTACACCCTGGCTTTACTGAACATCATGCCGGAACACGGTCATATAATGACCGCTTGGCGACACGCTTTTGTCCAGTGGGTGGTAACTGGTAACTATAGCCACAGCCTACCACCAGTAATTTTTACAACCGTAAAAGTAGAGTAAAACAATGGTAGGACCCTAGTAGGCTTTAGATCGCATGTGGGGCCTACAAGGTCGTGTTTGCCAGTGAACTATACTTACTAGGCTATCGCATAGTAATCACTGGTTATGTTGTCACTGGCTTAATGAAAGGGAACCGTAAAATAACGTAATTTATTACTACATTCTGCAATTATTTGCTAATAAATATCTGTAAACATGATATTCTGGGCTACTATCTACGTCCCTAGAATCAGTTTCTACATTTAGATTTTCAAGAACTAGAGATTTATCCCGCCTTCTAGGTTTAGTCTGCTAACATCTATTGTGGTCAAAGGTTAACCCATAATAAATTATAATTTAAAAACTAAACTAACAGTTAAATGAAAAAAGCTATGCTCGATCTGAGGTCTATTAAGTACGTAATTTTGTCGTGATCACAAATATTCCCTCTATTTCCACAGAATACAATACAATACAATAACTCTTTATTGCAAATCAGGTAACAAGAAATTGTTTCATAAGTAGACAATTCACATAAAAGCAGTAGCAGTAGTATTATTCTATCTAAAGGCATAATTTCATGTCGTGTAAAAATTTAACAAATAAATATTGAGGGCTTCATCAAAGTGTATCATGTGTGTGTTTTACGCACATTTCTTTTCTCTTTGTCTAAACTCTAAAGCATAGTTTTAGAAAGTATAATTATAATATTAACGGTCTAAGGGCATTATGAAACCAACGACATGCTGTTTAAAATGAGGCCAACTACAACAAACGATTGTAGAGCTTGTGGCGAGGATACAGAAACCATGGAGCCTATTTTATGCGAATGCGACGTACTGGCTACGAAACGCATGAGCCTCCTTAGGACAGCGTACCTCAAACCGGAGGAGTACAGGTTTCTTCCTCTCAGTGGGATCAACACTCTAATTAACCACTTCTTCGAAGAGTAAGAAACGGTAGGCAAGGGGTGTACACAATAGATCCCAATGGGTCGATGTGTTGCTGACTTTTTCAGCCCCCTATATAAGATAATATTAACGATCTAAACTCTAATCACAAGGATTGTCAAATATTTGCAAAAGTCATTGCAAGTGTAGCAGAATGCGGCTAGCATTCCACTTCAAAATCAAGTTCAACTGATTCCCAGCACTTCAAATAGACGTAATAAAGTTTGATTTGAAAACAAACAGTGGGTGGAAAGGGTTGGTCGCGTGACGTCGGCGGCCGACCTTGAGGGCGTGCTTCACCCTTCAACTGCCGACTGGTAAGGTCATTACCACTGTCTTTGTTTATTGCCGAAGTCTATCAATTTTTATGAACCAGAATGTTTTGGAATCAAAATCATATACGCTCAGCGGTTTTACCCGCTGTACGCCTTTGTGTTATTTCAGGGTCTAAGCTATCTCTATACCAAATTTCAGCTCAATCGGTCCACTCGTTTAGGCGTGAAAGAGTAACAAACATACACCCAAACATCCATACATTCCATCCCATACATTCTTACAAACTTTCACGTTTATAATATTAGTAAGATTACTCGTTCCAACCAGGATGTCTGTAAGAAATTGCTCTATGCGATAAGAGTATTGACACTTTTTTTATTGCGTGTATTGTCTAGTTGCAACCATTTCCTGTAAAACATGCAATAAAGAGTCATTGTATTGTATCATCTACATTTGTCTTTTGCTGGATCGACCCTAGCGCTATTATAATCCTCAGCTCGATTTATCCAGCCTTTTCCTACCTCATCCAGTCAAAACTTTATAATGTTATAAGGTACATCGATGGTCACGCTCCGGGTCTCCGTCGCGTATTTTTTTCTAATTCATTATAGGTGTGCCTTGGACCACGATCCCGCCTGATCTTAAGCGATTGATGCAGTCGAAGATGGTAGCAGAATAAACTTAGAAGGCGCGATAAATCACTCCCTGACTTCACAACACATCGTCGTAATGACTGGCAACATGTAATGCGCGTAATTCCGCTTTATGAAGATGCATTTTAAGCAATGGTTAGAACTGTAAACAATTGTGCTGCTGGTGTGCAGATGTCTTAACCTTCATAAGGATTTCGGATCTTTTAGGACCCATTATTGGCTAATATAAATACGAATAACTTCTTAAGTATTCATTTTTATGATTTGTCACTTCGTGACTTTAATTATATTTTTAATCTCTATGTAGGCGATGGTAACCGCTCACCACTAGTCTGGATAGAAAATTTTATAAAAAAAATATGTATATAGAAATTTGCAGTATGTAAAGAAAATATACATTTTAATCGGCTTTAACTTAGCAAAAACGAAGCGAGAGTAGGTCCGTTTGTTACTATAAAATCAAAGTTTAAAGGCGCACGTTTAAAATGAGCTTACCTATTAAAAGTTGAGAACTTCCTCTACAGTAAAATGTAATCGTGGTCAAAAAAACTACTGGACTGAGCAGGCAAAAAAAAGGAATGAGGTACGAATAGTAAGCCCACTTGATTGTACATACGCGCAGTCACAAAAATACAAGTTACACTCATAAACACCAGTTTGTGTGCGTCCTGTGTATATTCCTACTTCCCTTCTTTCTACTATCTGTACTTCCTACTAATTTTATAAAGTTGTTTTCTTTTTCGTTTGCTATTAATGAAAATATTAGCTTAATTAACTGATCGCGATGAAACTATGTATGATCTACATACACCACACACTACTGGAAACATAATTATTATAGACTACTTTGATCCCGATTTTTTTCAAGTGATCGAGATTGACGTGGATGAAATCGAGGAGTACAGCTATGTGTATATATCAATGGGCTTACTATGGGTGCTGCATTTTAAATAAACTTTTTCAAGTAATTTCTATTATTTTAATATTCGTAATAAAATGTTAGCTTTATATCAAAGCGTCGCCGCTTGTAGTCCAAAGATAAGCTCCGGTTTATCAGATTAAAAAGCTTGACCTATTTACCCAGTTTTTAAGCAAATAAGAGATTTTGCTGATGATAAACGACTTTGCACGTCAACGATTTTTCAAACTTATCAGCTTACGCTACAGTTGCTACAGCTAAGTTTTTAAGAGTTTCGTCCTGACGTGCGACTTTCTCGCTCACACGATATAACAAATTTTAAAACATTAATTCGTAGAATTAAACTTTTTTTAAATGTCGCTCGGTAAAAAGACCATCATGAAAATAGTTTAGCTTTAGTATTCAGACAGGTGAAATTTAGAAAATGGCAAGGTGTACCTATTGTATTACGTTATTCGAACCTAAACCAAATCTAAACTTACCAAGTGACATCGGAATATCCTGGAGCTTTGTAATAAGGACAAACCATTTCTTATTTTAAATTTCGCATTTTTTTTTTATCTGATGAAGTAGAAGACGAGTAAGACGCTCTCCTGATGTTAAGAGATAACGCTGCCCATAATAAGTACAGTGCTATTTAGGATTTCACAATGATGTGAAATTCTAGAAGCACTGCACCAACGCTTCTTATTCAAGAGTCATAAGATGTTAAGACTCTTTAGCCCAGTAATTTCAGTAGCTACAGTGCCCTCCTACCGGAGCACAGTAAGCCGGAGTACATTATATTTAATTGTGATACATATAAAATTTTTTCATTGGTGAATATTTAGTTATAAGGTTTCTCAGAGCACCAGACATACCATGGCTATATTCTGTTGTAAAGGCATGTGTATTTTATTTGATTCCATCAGCCATCACGTGAAAGTAACAAATGTTGATGCGTCTCAGTAAGTTTATTTTACTCTCAAACCCTTAGTTTCCCCAGTGGGAAACAGACCGACCATTCGGGCTCAACGTTAGTCCGAATTCTCTCCAGTTCCCATTTTATTTGGACAAGGTAGAATTGATTGAACGCCGCACTCCTTACTTACTGGAATTGTTGGGCCCGGCTCAAACAACAGGCGATTAAGCCTTTGTTTTAGTATCTAGTCTGCGTTGAAAACTAAAATACGAAGTAGATAAAAAAAATCCTTATTGAGACCAGAATAAAATTACAATACTAAAACGCAGTTTGCCCCACAATGGGCGGCCTTATCGCTGCATTAAATGCATTTTGAGGAATTCACAGACGCATATTGACTGCTCTATTAGTTTCTTGTGATTATTTATGGCTTATTGATTCAACACTAAAAATGAGAATATGAATATTTTGAAAGTGCCTTAGGAAAATATTGTGTAATCCATGCTACAAAATTATAATATTTTATTACAGTGAAATATTTTGTTGTAGTTGTACCTAATTATAATTGCTTAAAATGGCAAAGATATAATATGATTAATAATTAAATACAAACTTTACAATTTACAATGAGCTTTAACTTGGTGCCGCTTTTAAAGAATCTAATTAAAAGTTCTGACATTTTTTACTCTAATCGCGAGGCGATCAAAGAGAGCATTAGGCTTGAAAAGCACCATAAGAAAGTAAACCTAATTTCCTCCAACGTTCAACTTTAAATTAGAGTCCGACCGAAACTGGTTTTACGGCCGAAACCGAAACCGAAACCGAATGTTCGGCCGAGGCTTTAGTTTCGGCCGAAACCGAAACCGAAACTCACGTGGTCAAGTAAAAAAATCTTTAAAATACTGAAATTTGGTGCATTTTACCCATTATTCTGCATTAATTAGGACATTGAAATGGAAGTTCTAATATAAAGTTTGTTGTATCAGTTGTAATATAAAAAAATATATCAATAATATTTTTATTATTTTTAGACTTCCGTGGTCAACAAGGAAGCCTTATAGTTTCGCTTTGTCTGTCCGTCCGTCTGTCCGCGGCTTTACAAACTATAAGTCCTAGAATACTGTAAATGAAATGAAATGAAATTTATTCATAAAACATGAGTATACATATCAGATGTTATAATTGATTACATTTTAGTCCTCCATGTTTTGCCTTGCGGCGTACAAATATTGAAGTTACATAATTAGTTAATATAACGGACACATATTATTTTAATTAATTTGAATTGAAAATAAAATAGATTAAATTATTATTTGTTGTCGAAATTATTCAGTCAGAGAAAATAAATTTAGATTTACATTCAAAGAAGTCACGAATAGAATAGAAGGAGAAGTGCAAAAGCCATTTATTGTGAAGTGCATTTTTAAATTTATTTTGCACAGAGGAGGGCAATGATTAGGGTAAGAGAACGGTTAAAAAAATAGATAAATTTAAATCAATTAATTTAGGGAACCTCCCAAACTTGTAAAATGAGGATGATATTTTTTCTGCCTGATCCCATCATTTGGGGTATTGTTGAATAGGTATTTTAATGAAGGACATATTTCTAAGGAAATTTTTCGATTTTATGATCCATTTGAAAGATATTCAAGGTTAATTTTTTTTTTGGGCGTTCCCCGCCCTCTAAAATCTAAACAACTGGCTTTCGAACACTGTTTAAAATCACGAATATAGTTTCAACCATGAAATTTCCAGGAAACCTATAGCGGTTAAGATAGTTTTATAAGTTTTAATGATATCGTTGATGAAAATGAAAAAAGGGAGTAGATATACGATTTGCCAGTTCTACGGAAGCCTACATTGCGCATAGTCTGAATATTTATTTAAATTAAGTTCTTATAGCAAAATGTTTATCAGTTACCAACTATAATCAAATCACTAATTGTTACTGTTTCAGTACTATTCCCCTTGATCCAGGAAAAACTTCCAGTTCAAATCAAAATTGACATCTATTATTTCTAGCGTAGTTACATGCGTAGGTGCAGCTCGATTGAGCCGCTCGGGGACATACGGGTAAAATACTAAGTATGTATTAGTATTTTGAAATCCTACGAATTAATACTTTGGTTTGTACCTATTTGTACTTAGAAAAATCATCAATCTCTTTTAGATACTTCTATATAAAAATAATAATTACTAAAATTGCTATTACATGCTTAGTTCCAGTCTCAACAAATATAATATCAAATCACACATTTCAAATTAACAAACCTATATTACAATATTTTATTAGTCGTCCGCCAAGGCCTTGTCGCGATAAACGAAGCTAGGCGAGCGTGCACGACAACTTCGAAAAGGAGTTTCGGTTTCGGCAAAAGTTTCGGCCAATTTTGGCCCCGAAACCGAAACTTTCGCCGAAACTTGATTTTTGGCCGAAACTCGGCCGAAACCGAAACCGAAACCGAAATTTCGGTCGGACACTACTTTAAATGAGTACAAACTTACTAAAAGGCCGAAGAGAGAGACCGCAAGATCACAAATAGTCCTTATAAAAGAAATAGCACTCATTTAAGGTCATCACACATTACCTCAACTTGATGCCGCTCCGACTCGACTTAGGTACAGTTTCACTTAAGTAAAGTCTTTGTCGGCGTTCCCACGGCACCAAAAACAGTCACGTGCGCGTGATTACATAGAATTAAACATTGTACCTCAAATTTGTATAGAAAGTACGCCTATATTATACGTCACCACGCTACGTTTTTTCATTGTTTTAACAATTCTTTAAATCTCCGGCAGAGTGCTACGCAACGGAGAGCGATGCAAAAGGGATAATCAATTTAGGGGGACCAACGGGCTCTCTCCCGTTTCAACTACTCGACATCCATGAATCACACATTTTTTTCAATCAAATTTTAGAAATTTTACTGTTATGTAAGATAACACAAGGCTCATAATTCTTTACCTAACGGTGAGTTGCGTCCGCGTGGCATCGGCGTTAAGTTGATGTAATGAGTGAGAACCTTTATGACTTTTGTTCGCACGAACTTTTTTAATTAAGTATCGTGAAGTTCGCACGTTTTGTAAACAACACAATTACTATTTACAAGGAAGGTCGTTACATCTGCTCGAGAAAACATTTTTACTACTTATTTACGATTTTTTTATATTCATTACCTTTAGATTAAAAACACAAAGAGGCCCCTGTACGTTAGATCTTTTATGTCTTTGTACAGACCAATCACAAGAGTGTCTTAAAATCTCACTTCCCACTAAAATTTTTAGCGTTTTAAGTATGGATCGGTGCATAATATAATTTGTCACATCTTCACGACTAAATGGTTGTACTAATTAAATTTGATACATTGATGTAGCTTATCATCATCATATCAGCCATAGGACGCCCACTGCTGAACATAGGCTCTCCTTTGGACTTCCATTTGCTTCTACCCAGGAATAATATTTTAAGGCACGTAAAATAAGTTTTCATAGAATATATAAAATGATGTTGCTTCCGCTGTCTGCTCGCTTAGATCTTTTAAACTACTCAACGGATTGTAATGCAGTTTTCAGCAATAGATATTCAAGAAAAGGTCCATATTATATATAACACGTGCAAAGCAGGGGCGTGTCGCAAGTTGTATAATAAATAAAATTCAATAATAAAAACAGTTGAAAATCATAAATAACCGAAAGCAAACGTTAATAAAGTGAGTGAAAGCTTCCACAATTTTAAGTGGTTATAAACATTTTATCTTTTATCTGAAACGTTTTCAATTAAACGATCATGACGTCGTAATGTAACATTAGTCCCATAAATGGAAAGTGCCCATCAGCCCATCAGGTGGGCTCACATAAAATGATAAAGGTTTGGTGGTACGTCGGTTTCAATCTACGCCATAAACGATGTAAAAGTAATATAATGTACTCGTTTATACGTCATAAATGTATGGTAGAAAAGGACTATAATATGGAGAAATAGAGAAATACTCAATATGCTTTTTTTGATGAATAAGACGAGCATAACTCTCACCTGATGTTAAGTGAGTAACGTCAGCCCGAATACAATAACTGAGTGTTACCTATTTATTCAATAGGTCTCTGATAACAAACTTTCTACTCTGATTTATACTATATTTGCCCAGCTATATGTAGAAATATTGTTTCTTACACATAGATTGTCAACGATTCGTCGGTCGATACTGTAGATGAACATTGATTGTTAAGTCTGTTAGAATCTTCAAGACCCTTTACTAAGGAAATAAGGACATAATTCAATACATATATTTTTCCCGCTTCGTTAAAATACCGTCAATATTTGAACTTTAGTCCTCATCAAGCGCAACACAAATGAAGTTGGGACAAACGTCGCCACTATCCTATACATACACAAATCCTCCAAACAATAATTCTAAACATATGCATACACTATACATGCAAAAGTATGGATGTGTGTGTGTGTGTGTATGTGTGTGTGTGTGTGTGTGTGTGTATGTTTGTTACCTCTTCACGCTTACATGGCTAAATCGATTGAGCTGAAATTTGAAGTACAGGTGACTTAAACCTTAAAATAAAACAGGCTACTTATGCACCAGAAAAAGAAAAACAGTTAGGTACAGCTAGTTTATTTTTAAAATTACACGTACACTATGGAACCAATCCCATACATGTATTTTCAATTCCTAACACCAACATAAAACTAATAACCTCGCTCTCGAATAATACGAATTCACATAAATTCACACATATTGACAGAGAACCGT
The DNA here is from genome assembly GCA_947507615.1 of Hemithea aestivaria. Lineage (NCBI taxonomy): Eukaryota > Metazoa > Arthropoda > Insecta > Lepidoptera > Geometridae > Hemithea > Hemithea aestivaria. Next base: position 14,169,766 of record OX382328.1, read on the forward strand.
GCCCCTTACATTGGATACCCTCGTATCTTTTGTTGAATGTTTCCCAAATATAACGAAAAATTCCCAAAATGCCTCGCGAACATTCAATATAATGTATAGGGCCAAAGGGTCACTGCACAGATAACTTATCAAAATAGAAACCATTGATATTTTGACTTCACAGTCAAGGTTTCACCAAAAAGAAATAACATGAGTAGGTATGACGATGAAAGGTCAAAGTCAAAATGGATCTGCATCCATGATGTAAGTTTAACTAGTGAAGTAAAAAGAAATGTATATCGACTTAATTCGACAAAATTTAAATGCTGGTTTCCAGTGAAGTGTTTCCTTCAAACAAAAAAAATATTTTAAAAAATTGTCTTCGAGTTATCGGTGAACATACAATTTAATAAATAGGCCAAGCGCGAGTCGGGCCACGCACAATGTAGGGTTCCGTAGTTCTAGTAGATTGAATACACTGCACAACAGCATTTTGGATGATTTTTGACGACGATTTCAAATTTGTGACTGAAATTTCTGTACCAGCTCTAGTTAAAAAGATATGACACATATTATGTTGTTTTCGTAATAAAACGCTAAATGTAGAGATCATCATCATCATCATCTCAGCCGTAAGACGTCCACTGCTGAACATAGGCCTCCCCTTTGGACTTCCATATGTACCGGTTGGAAGCGACCTGCATCCAGCGTCTTCCGGCGACCTTGTGGGTGGTCAATGTAGAGATGATCCTAATTAATTTAAGTTTAAGTTGAAAAACTCTTTATGTTATTTGATTTTCTTGCTGAAACTGAAGGCAGAGCTATTCTAAATGCTATTCTTATTCTAAGGGCTATTCTAAATGCTCTAACAATATTCAGCCATCATATGTGCGTTCCAGAAGCCTTGATAGCGTTACTTCATCGAACAAAAGTTCGGGTGGAATTGCTTGCCCAATTCTTCACTTAGTACCCCAAGATTGTCATGAATATAGTCTAGGTGGTCGTGGAGAGAGTGTAACTTGATGGTTATGTCACATTCGAGCCTTTGAAAGTGACGCATTAGTTTTTGGACGTGTTGAGAAAAGTCCGAATAATTCTTACTTTACAAAAAAAAAATATAACCACCATTGGCCTAAAACAAAGTAAACCATTTTTAAATGAACACATTATGAGCCAGTTATGTTCCGCATACTTAATTTTTAATAAAATCAAAACAATAGTTTTATGTTTACACTAAGCAAAAATAAGTCATCGTGATGGTTCTCGAGTCCTTTCCACATTATAGCGGTTTCGTACCAAAATCTATTTATTTTCTAATTTGTCCACAAACGTAGATACTCAACACACGTTTTGCATAACTTTTGGGGAATCCAAGGCTTGTCGTTAATTTCCAGGGAGTATCCAAAGTAATTTTTGTAAGCCTAAATTATGAACGTTGTCACATTCAAACGGAATTCTTTGAGCATAATATTCTCCGCAAATTAAAAAAAATATATCCGGATCATTCACACAAGTAGCCTTGACCATGCTATATCAAATTATAATAAAAAAACTTAAGTTAGAAATTATGAGCTAAGTAACACTGTAATATGGTGATTTATTTGTGATAGCTATAACTCGTAAACAATACAACCATGAACAATTCGCTTGCACGATCTAATTTTACTACTAGCGCCATCTAGTTATGCATTAATAAACTATAGGCTAGGTTAGCTTTAGGTATTCTTATTTTGCTGATTTTACCGAAACTAATAATTTTATCTTAACCGCTATAGTTTTCCTGGAAAGTTCATGGTTGAAAACATACCTCTGATTTTTTTCAGAATTTTAAAGCTAGTAGTTCAGATTTTAGAGGGGGGGGGACGCTCAATTTTTTTTTTTAAACTTGAATATCTTTCAAACAGAACATGAAATCGAAAAAGTTTCTTAGCAAACCGTCCTTCATTTTAAAATACCTATTCAACGATACCCCACACGATGGTATCAGCCAGAAAAAAAAAATCATCCCCATCTTACGTGTACGGGAGGTAGCCTAAATTAATTAATTAAAAATTATTTTTTGTCACCGTTCTCTTACCCTTATTATTACTTACCTGTATACAAAATTACACTTTTCTAGGACTTATAGTTTCTCCGCAATGCCGCGGACAGACAGACGGACGGACGGACGGACGGACGGACGGACGGACGGACGGACGGACAAAGCGAAACTATAAGGGTTCCTTGTTGACTACGGAACCCTAAAAAAGCTTCGGGTGAATTGTAAACCTCTCACATTTCATTTCATTACCAAAAAAGGTCCACTTTTCCTTAATAAAACGCATAATATGAAAAGTGACTATCTTGGTTTTCATACACATTGATGCACACGCGGCATCTCCTCCGATATATATTAACTGTATGGTCACTGAGGAACGCATTGTATCGCCTAAAGAATAATGTACCTTATTGATTCCCCACATTCGTCTTGGACCCGTATTTTAGGGATAAAGGATATTTTCTATTCCGTCTGCTATTTCTTAGAGGAAATCGTGATTTTGTTGATACTTGAGTAGTTACCTATTGATTAAAATATAATATTATTATATTATTTTTCTTTATGTTGAGGTATACGAATTCTTTTTTTCCTATTATATATTTATAAGCTTTTGTCAACTTTAACAAGTATTACAAATGTGATAGCCATTTTTATGGGGTAACATTTTCGTGAAACGTTATATATTGTTTTTGTTGCTATTTGAGATAAGACTTGTAAGCAAAATTAAAAGGTTTGATATTTACTGCCCTAACATAAGTGTGGAGTGGGAATTAGAAGTAATCGAACCTTACCAACTTCTTTAAGTGACTTCAACGCATACCCAATATTAAATATAGCCTAAGTAAGGCATTTTTATACTTCGAACTCATTTTCTATGGTATAAATTTGCTTACAGTTTATATAGGTAATGTATTAGACTGCACGATAGCACCTTTTGGTAGCAGCACCTCATATAATCTCGTACCTTACACTAGCGTCACAACATAAGTTACAAAGTTTACTCCTTTCCCTTCACCTGAAGTCGGGTCCACCCTAATCACCGGGTCAAAATATAAAACGTGACGTTTATTTACACCAATAGTCTAAGATCCCACCGCCATCGATGAAATTGGTATAAAATATAAAAGAAAAAAATCACACAAAATCGAATAGCCGTTGAATAGAATAATCAGAGAGTTCACAATTTTGCGAGCAGTAAAAGATAGTAAAATTGTAAACTATCAGTTAGGCATGGTAGCTGAAATTTGAGAGGTATGTTGTCAATTTAATTTTTATTCAAAACCTAACAACAGTTATAATCTCATAAGAATAATCAATTTTCCTGTACATTATTTATTTATTGAGTATGAACAATATTATACTAGGTAGATTATAATATCTAGGTACTAAGTAGGACCAGCACAACACGTACCTATTCCTCTTCCATTCAACCATATCATTCGTCGTCACTCTTCTAGCACGCATAATCCCACATTTTCATAACTTGACACAAACGGCTGATGATTTCAATTTGGTGGTTTTAGGTACAATAAACTATTTAGCTAGTTTAAATCTTCTTATCACAATGACACTGCTTCACCAGAAAATTAAGTACAGCCTGACAACACAGGGATCCCAAAATACATTTTCTCGCTGAGGTCACCGACATTTTTCGCAGATTATTTGGGTCAGCTCACTGGCATCGGATTAAACTTGTTTATTCGAGGCGTCAGATGGAAGAAAGTTTTTCGTTTAGCCAGTAAGTTTTCGAGTACTTGGAGTGTGGTTTAGCACTTCTATGCCTTGAAGGGTGGCGAATTATTGAAGTTATTTTTGTTTGAAAGTACAAGTCTGAGAGAGAAATGTAGATAAATTATTCGGAGACAGGACAATACATACAAAACATTCAGAGAAATTACTGGGCATGTCAAGGTCCAACAACTCATATCTCAAGGTGAAAGGCGCAGTGCAGTGCTCCGCAGAATTTGGACTGGACACTAGGTGGCACCGTGTCTGTTAAAGGCAACCATGATGACCTGATTTTCTCAGCTTGTCACTTATTGTTATAGTAGTAGTAGTAGAGTAGAAGTCTACTGACTCTATGAATAGTTATCTCTATGGTAGTTAGTTTTAGTTCTCTCTCTAGTTAGTTTGTTGTTTTGACGGATTCGTAAGCAGACTAAACAATCAACATAAAGAAAGCCTGCGTTGGAGCTTGAACTGGAAGGTTGGATACATCTTTTTGCTTGTTTACATTGTGTCTAATTACAGTTGTTTGTCAAAACAATACGTTAAGTTTATAAATACTTAACGAGACATTTCTAAAGTCTACCACATCTTCAGATAGTTAAAAAAATCACGTATGCACCGAATACTGTGGGCATAAAGGCATATAAAGGCAATAATAGGAGTTGTCTTTGCATGTACCTCTATGTATTTTCTTTTTTTGGATTATTTGTCCTCGAAGGGTACATATCGGGGGGACAGATGGGACATAAAAGTTTCATCTGTCCCCTTCTTATCGTTATGGGGTCGGATGGGAATAATCCCATTCTTTCGAGTGGTAACATAAATAAATAAAAAATTTACAAATAGAAATTTATATGGTATGGCTAGTGAAATTACTGGGCTAAAGAGTCTTAACATCTTATGACTCTTGAGTAAGAAGCATTGGTGCAGTGTTCCTTGAATTTCGCTTCATTGTGAAATCCTAAATAGCACTGTACTGATTATGGGCAGCGTTATCTCTTAACATCAGGACAGCGTCTTGCTCGTCTTCTACTTGATCATATAAAAAAAGAATAAAAAAACATAGTCTTTTCAAAGCCTCTCCAAATTATGACAAGTCCCAACATACATTTTCAAGTTGAAAAAATTGTAAAAGAATGAAGGTAGAGATAAGTTTCCATTAGGGAAATGTCACGTGACAGCGCGACAAAGAACAGTAGCAGCCGGTGCGTATTTTAAAATAAAAGAAATTTGCATAAATTGCTTTTTACGGCACAAAATCTACATTAAAATACCTTTAATTCAGGCCTTCAACAAGGGCTGAAGGTTGTCCCAAACTTTTTCTTCTGTCTGTTTCTTCAACTTATTTTTGTAGCGTTGCGTCGGTGCCTTTTGTAGTGTATTTTTAGTCTCAAGTATAATATAGCATTAGCTGACGTAATAATTTTATTGAAATTCTATATTTTTATACAATTGTTATTTATGATTATTTATATAGTAATGGTTATTTTAAAAACGCCTGCAACATGTAGGACCAGGCAGCCAACATAAGAATAAATTCCTTATTCGTAGCTACCAACATCATAAACAACAACATGTGATATGTCTTTTTTTGATAATTTGTTACATTTTACTTTCACTCAACACTAAAAAAATTAAAGGCTTTTGTAGCATCTCTTTCTAGTTTTATGCGTAATTGCTAAGGTCCCTCCTTAAATTAAATGGCTATTACGCCTTGAGACCTTGTTGAATCCGCCTATAATGTGACATCATTTTAGGTTCGATTTAGAGCACTACGTTCCAATAATACCTTCTTGAGTGACGTGCGCCTGTTCCAGCGACGGTTCCAGCGGAAGACCAGCGTAGGTCCTAGTCGACCTACATATGTTGAGCTGGCACCATTTCGCGGCAATGTGATTTAGTAATTAGTTTATTTATGTTTATATAGTTTCATGGTTAGATATTCTGTAAGTGTATTAATTGTTATGTTTGTGTTTTTTTATTTGCCGTGAATAAAGTGTATTCTATTCTAATGTAATGTAATATTAGATTTGTTAACGTAAATTTGATGTTACGAGTTGTACCTTAATATCAAACACTAGCTTATGTTCGCAGCTTTATATGCGTGTCAAAATCCTTTCTTGGCGGAGGTCTACGTCATAAAACTTGTGTATTCCAAATGTCACCCCGATCCCGTTTTAGGCTGTGCGTTGATCATCGAGGACATATCCAATAGAGGGGCAATAGACAAAGTTTTCCTTGAAATAAATTTTTTCACAATTTGATGACTCCGCCCACTTTTCCTATTGGCTACGCTGGTTTTAGTGATGGGCAACGAAAAAGTTTCAATTTAAAACTCGATTATGCCAAGTAATCGATTACAAAGCGATAATATAATATTTTTGACTAAGAGGCAGAACATACGCACGGTTGCAAATCTGATCTTTTGTTTTAAATGGTGTTAATGTCGGAAATCATAAAGGAAGACTTTTGCTTTCCAAAGACATTGTTAATTCCGATTTCATCTTATAGCAAAAATTGCGTTTTAGTTTTAAACAAGTCAAATATAAAATACTAGCTTGTGCTCGCGGCTTTGCCCGCATGGCAAAATCTTTTCTTAGTGGAGGTCTACGTCATTAACCCTATTAATGTTCCAAATTTCAACCAAATCCGTCCATCGGTTTAGGCTGTGCGTTGATAGATCAGTCAGTCAATAAGTCAGTCACTCTTTCCATATATAAATTTAGATTCTTAAAGACATCCGATTTATACACATGCATGCAAAGTTTAAGCAAATTGAAAAATGGTAAGTAGATTAAATTTTATTTGCAAGATTTGATTATAGACAACAGGACAGGCGAATGTAAAAAAAAAGCTTGTGAATTAAATTAAAAAAAAATTGCCCCCTACGCAACGTTTTCAAAATTACCTATTTTGTGGAAGGTGGCCATCTTTGATTTTAAATTTATCATAATAATATATACTACATACTACTACTAGTCAAGCCCTTTCAACTTTCATTTGATGCGCACATTGACGGGATAATGGAGAAAATAATTAATCAGCTATTTTTAGCGGCGGCCATCTTGGATTTTAAATGTATTAAATGTAATGCATATATTTTACTAGTCAAGTCCTTTCATTTCATACCCTTACATTTGACGAGGTTGTGAAGAAAAAAAATAATCCGCCAAATTGTAGCGGCGGCCATCTTAGATCGATTTCCACCAAACACGGCTAAGAAAACTCTCGACTACCTTTCGACTCTACTTTCAAACAAAAAAACAAGATCAAAATCCGTTCATCTGTACGGGACCCAGAAGTAAGACAAAGTACATGAACAACGATGCCACAGACAGACAGACAGACACGTCAAACTTATAACACCCCGTCGTTTTTGCTTCGGGGTTAAAAAGAGGTCAGGTTTTTATGTTTTTGGTGAATAACTTTTAAAAAGAGTTTTCATTTCTTGTTCGGAACTTATTTTAGTTTATAACAAAAAATGACGTTTTCATGATGTGGATGGTATATTCTCATCCGCTCATAAAAAAGAAAATATTAAATTTGTAGGTATCTCGATTGAAAAAAAAAACAGGGGAATGGCATCGGAGCATTTTTATATTTTAGCAAATTTTATAGTTGTATATCAATACTGTAGGTTTTCACTAACCTACTCGCAGCGCCGCGTGATGCGACTAAACAAGAGGTTATATGATAATATTGTAAATATTATAAATAATAGACATAATATTATAAAAGTGTCTCCCTGTTGTATAGATAATGAATGATACGTAGCTTTTTGTGCGCAAGTCTGACTCGCATTCGCCATAGGTTTTATATACCAAAATACGAGATGATCTTTTGTCACGAAAAATGACGGTAACTTTACGCAACTTCACGTGTCATATTTTTTTGATACATCCTAAAATATCCGTGTACTTTTTATTTATGTTAAAATTTCGTTGAAATCAAATTTTTAGGGTAGTTCTCGCGTGCCCCACTATCCGCCCCACTGGTGGGGCAGGTGAAACTGTCAAATAATTTTTGTGTCTCACGCACCCCATTGATCGCGTTTTGGTGGGGCGGGTTCTTCCAAGACACCATCAGCGTAAGACTACGAGAACTTTCCGAGATATTGATATTTTAATTTCGATAGCTGTCATTTGAAATGAAGATTTCCTCAAGACCCTTTATTTCTTCCATCACTTTCACATATTTGCAAGGTAGATAACAAGAAAAAGGTATCAGGAGATCATAATTGAAATGAAGTCTTCCATACTTCAATAAATATCTTGGCCACTTGGTTACACTCTCTCTAAAGGACGATGCAGATTTGGAACGGGAGAGGAGGGCGCTGTCAGTGAGAGCAAACAACATGGTGATACGAGTATTCGTTGACTTGTACTGCTTTGCCTGTACCTGCGTCTATTAATGAAAAAAACACATGTTATCCCATTCATATAAATTACACAAAGGTACATAAAAGTTCGAATTAATCAGGAAAGTGTGACTAAAATCACCGCAATACGAGATTTTAATAATATATTATCAGATGGGATGATTTTCTTATGTGTTGTTTGTCTACTAAATAGTACATAGTTCCTTATAATTTCTGATCTCCTAGTTCTTCGCAAAATATTTGCATTAATAACACCATTCATCATTTAGTCGTGCCCAATAAATTATATTTTTGCATGAGTTACAGCGCCCTGATGGGGCGCGTGAAGTGTACTTTTTTAATATTATCACCCGCCACACTAAAACGCAATCAGTGGGGCGCGTGAGAAGCAAAAAATATTTGACAGTTCCACCTGCCCCACTAGTGGAACGAATAGTGGGGAACACGGGAATTATCCAATTTTTACAACACAAGTGAATAAAATTAAAAATTAAAAAAAACCCCCAACGCATTCAAAATATGTAATTTTGTGGTTGCAACCATCTTTTAGTTTTTCAGATGTTAGTTTATTAAAATCTGTTTATTATAGTTTGTAGTTTTCTACTAATCAAACTTTTTCGTTTAATTCCCATGTTGAGGGAGTTGTGGAAAAAAATGTAAGCACCATTTCATGGCGGCTAAGAACACTAGACTATTTCAACTTAAAAAAAAACAATCTCAAAAAATAAAAAAATAAAATCCGTAATACTGAGACAGACAGACACGTCATACTTATAACACCCCGTATTTTTCCGTGGGGGGTTAAAAAATAAATTGTGACGATACTGCCACGATAAAATTTTATGAGAATAACCCACTATAAAAAATCATCTGCTCTAGTTGTCAACTTATAAATGACATGGACTTCAAGGCGACTGTCCATTATACCGTATCATACAATAATAATAATTGTCTTAGGAACATGCCAAACCGAAAAATAACATCAGGCCCTTTTTACACTAAACGATTCGTGAGTATTCACCTTTGTAAATAAACGGCATAAACTCACTTGTATTTCCTTTCGTGCCGACTGCAGCTACTCCTTAAAGAAGATCCTCGTACAGGATCGAACCGGTCGGCACAAAGCCGAAATAAATATAAGTGAGTTTATGTCGTTTATTTACAAAGATAAACATCTGGCCCATGCCATTATGAACCTTATTTTCATTTATTTATTGCTCATAGCTTAAAATTAGGTTTTGGTAGATAACCGCATTATATACAGGGTGGGCCAGAAAGGCGTACGATTTTAAAAACACTCTTGCGTTTAAATCTTATGAGAGGGGGTTGCGCGAGTGGTGGGGTTGAGTAGCTCGGTTCTCGGAAATTCAGTCGCGATGGATTGCTTCACCGGAGCGCAACGCGCATTCTGAGTTAAATATTATTACAAAAATGGCGATTCGTGTGCTATTTCGGCGTTTATTTCGGAGTAAGTTTGGATTACATGACCTAAATCAGTGTCCGAAGGAAAGTGTGATTCGATCGTGGGTCCGAAAGTTTGAAGCTACTGGTTCGACTCTCAAACAGAAGCCAGGGGGACGCCCAAAGTCAACAAGAACGGAAGACACAATTGAACAAGTTAGAGTTTCACTTCAACGTAATCCTGGTCTATCGTCACTGTTAATTCTGACCGATACAAAGCCATGTTAAGGGATTTTTTCTTTCCGCAATTATCGCTATAATTGTGCGACGTGGTTTCAACAAGATGGCGCGACTTGCCATACTTCTAATGCCTCTTTGGCGGTCGTGAATGAGATGTTTGCTGGGAAACTGATATCGCGCCGAGGTGATATTGCATGGCCGCCTAGAAGTCCAGATCTAACGCCACCGGACTTTTTTATGTGGGGATATCTAAAAAATAGAGTCTACTCTAATAACCCAGCAACAATTAATCAGTTGAAGACCAATACCAGAGAAGAAATGGCAGCCATTCCCCGCGCAATGTGCCAGCGAGTTTTTATCAATTTGAGGTTCAGATTCGAGGAATGTTTGCAGGGCGATGGTGCACACCTGGATGATGTTCTTTTTAAGAAATAAATTTCCCAGATGTCTATTTTACTTGAAATAAAAATTTGTATGTGAATTGCATTTAGTTTTTTTTTATTATTTTTTCAAATTCGCAATTCTTTCTGGCCCACCCTGTATTATATATGTTACGGCTAAAGTCCGAAGTGAGGCTACACCTAGGTTTAGCCGGTTAAACCTAGGTTTAGCCGACCATTGTTGGTTAAACCTAGGTTTAACCGACTTATCTTCGGCTACACCTAGGTTTAGCCGACCGGACCGCGGCTAAACTTAGGTGTAGCCTCTCCGACTCAGTTAAAGTTGGGTGTACGTATTTTATTTCGATTTATAATCGATTCTTTTGATTTGTAATATCGAACGACGCGATCCAAGAGCGTGCGACCGAGGGTCACCGTGCTCGACATACTTCAGTGAGAAATTACGAAGGCTTACTATTGGTGCTTCATGTATGGTTTATCAAATGAGCTTACTATGGGTGCTTCATTTGCAAACTAAATGGGCTTACTATGAGTGCTTCATTTGTGGTTTATCAAATGGGCTTACTATGGGTGCTTCATTTGTGGTTTATCAAATGGGCTTACTATGGGTGCTTCATTTGTGGTTTATGAAATGGGCTTACTGTGGGTGCTTCATTTGTGGTTTATGAAATGGGCTTACTATGGGTGCTTCATTTGAGAACTAAATGAGCTTAATATGGGTGCTTCATTTGAAAACTAAATGCGCTTACTATGAGTGCTTCATTTGTGGTTTATCAAATGGGCTTACTATGGGTGCTTCATTTCAAAACTAAATGGGCTTACTATGAGTGCTTCATTTGTGGTTTATCAAATGGGCTTACTGTGGGTGCTTCATTTGTGGTTTATCAAATGGGCTTACTATGGGTGATTCATTTGGGGTTCATCAAATGGGCTTACTATGGGTGCTTCATTTGTGGTTTATCAAATGGGCTTACTATGAGTGCTTCACTTGAAAACTAAATGGGCTTACTATGACGCTTACTATGGCTTACTATGATGTTTATGTATTTTAAACATCTTACACGGTTGTACACGGTTTGGAATTTAAAGTAATGACATTTCGATTGCACCTGCAATGTTTGAGATGTTAATGGAGTTGGTGCTTTTTGGAATAATTGGGGAAACATGTTTAGTATACTTGGATGACAACATCATCGTTGGACACTCCCGGAAGACCACCTTCGAAACCTGGAACGTCTGCTGATGAAGATCCGTGCGGCAAAATATAAAATTTTAATTTATTTATTGTACATTACAAAGTATAATCACTTAAAAATAAATATTTTCTTAACCATATTAAGAGCAGGATTATACCTCAACATACCTCATTATACCTCAACTAATTGTACATAATAAAAAGCAATACATTTCGAGCGAGAGATATTATAAACTAATTAATTAATATAACAAAGTAGGTATAGTTATTATAGGTATAACATTGAGTAATGCAAAGACAGAAAATATATTAAATAAATTAAAAATAATCAAACATCAGGGCGATAGAGAACAGTATCTACGGAGGTGTGTACAAGCTCTATCTCACAAACGTTCAGGCTCTCAGATCAATCACAGGATTGAATCAGAGATCTCAGGTATAGGGTGAAGGATGTCCTTAAGAGTACGCTTATAATAATTAAATTTGGGATGAAAAATGTCTAAATTTGTGTTGTTACTTGCCAGTTCATTGTAATAGCGAGCCATTCTGACTAAAAGGTTATAGTAAGAAATATTTTTTTATATGTTAGCAATGAAAAGAGATTGGTTTTATGTGCTCTGCGCGCACTGAATTTTATGTTCATAGAGAGTTGTGCGAGCAAATCCGGGGAATTAATGATGGAATGAATAATTTTGTATAATTAGACCAGATCAAAGTATTTTCGACGCATTTCTAAAGATTCGACCTTGAATTTAGAAAGCCTCTCCTCATAACAAAGTTTCTCAAAACAATTTTTTGTGCAATCCTATTGAATGAAAGACCAAGAATGCATATTGGCGGGCATCAGATGTCATGCGGCGGGCATAAGTGATTTGTATTGTTCTATTAACCCGCGTATATCCGAATTTCTACGAAACCCACAAAATAGCCCCAGCCCAAGAGGTCGCCCATTGTTTTTTGCTTTGAGGTTACCCTTTCAGCTGTGGTTCTACACTAACTTAATTTCAAAGTTTCGTGTTTTATTTAATTTGTGCCCACTAGCTGCGCTCAGAGGTTTTACTCGCTGAAAAGTAGCCAATGTGTTATTCCACGGTCCAAACTCCAACCTTAATTTCAGTTCAATCGGTTCATCAAAACAGTTACGAAGTAGATAGGTACCTACTCATAGTGATCCCGCCAACTCGTTGGTTATGAGTTATGCCTATGACATGCATGAAGCACTCATATTCAATTAAATTCATTTAATGATCGCAAGAAATACGTGTACATAATAAATAGGTAATAAGATGTTAAAAATACATAATCATCATAGAAAGCCATAGTAAGCGTCATAGTAAGCCCATTTAGTTTTCAAATGAAGCACCCATAGTAAGCCCATTTGATAAACCACAAATGAAGCACTCATAGTAAGCCCATTTAGTTTTCAAATGAAGCACCCATAGTAAGCCCATTTGATAAACCACAAATGAAGCACCCACAGTAAGCCCATTTGATAAACCACAAATGAAGCACTCATAGTAAGCCCATTTAGTTTTGAAATGAAGCACCCATAGTAAGCCCATTTGATAAACCACAAATGAAGCACTCATAGTAAGCCCATTTAGTTTTCAAATGAAGCACCCATAGTAAGCCCATTTCATAAACCACAAATGAAGCACTTACAGTAAGCCCATTTCATAAACCACAAATGAAGCACCCATAGTAAGCCCATTTGATAAACCACAAATGAAGCACCCATAGTAAGCCCATTTGATAAACCACAAATGAAGCACTCATAGTAAGCCCATTTCATAAACCACAAATGAAGCACCCATAATAAGCCCATTTGACAAACTACAAATGAAGCACTTATAGTAAGCCCATTTAGTTTTGAAATGAAGCACCCATAGTAAGCCCATTTGATAAACCACAAATGAAGCACTCATAGTAAGCCCATTTAGTTTTCAAATGAAGCACCCATAGTAAGCCCATTTCATAAACCACAAATGAAGCACTTACAGTAAGCCCATTTCATAAACCACAAATGAAGCACCCATAGTAAGCCCATTTGATAAACCACAAATGAAGCACCCATAGTAAGCCCATTTGATAAACCACAAATGAAGCACTCATAGTAAGCCCATTTCATAAACCACAAATGAAGCACCCATAATAAGCCCATTTGACAAACTACAAATGAAGCACTTATAGTAAGCCCATTTAGTTTTCAAATGAAGCACCCATAGTAAGCCCATTTGATAAACCACAAATGAAGCACTCATAGTAAGCCCATTTAGTTTGCAAATGAAGCACCCATAGTAAGCTCATTTGATAAACCATACGTGAAGCACCAATAGTAAGCCTTCGTAATTTCTCACTGAAGTATGTCGAGCACGGTGACCCTCGGTCGCACGCTCTTGGATCGCGTCGTTCGATATTACAAATCAAAAGAATCGATTATAAATCGAAATAAAATACTTACACCCAACTTTAACCGAGTCGGAGAGGCTACACCTAAGTTTAGCCGAGGTCCGGTCGGCTAAACCTAGGTGTAGCCGAAGATAAGTCGGTTAAACCTAGGTTTAACCAACAATGGTCGGCTAAACCTAGGTTTAACCGGCTAAACCTAGGTGTAGCCTCACTTCGGACTTTAGCCGTAACATATATATACCACGGCAGTATTGTATGTATTAAAAAGTAAGAGAACATCGTTGCGAGCCTTGCACGGAGCGTTAACAATAAATATCGCTGAGAATATGTTGCTGATACTGACAGCTCTATCCATGGCATGCGATGTTGCCAAACAACTGCGTGTGGGGACCAGAATGCAGTGAGTGTACGGGTTTATAGCCACGAATGATAATAATATAAACTTATTTTCATTATTAATAAAGAAAACTCATCTAAGTTCATCTGTTGCCAGTTCAACGAAAAAGGTTAACACATAAAGATGCTTGAACATGTAAGCAACATATTATATTGATAGGCATGTAAAAATGAAATTGGTACTGCATTCTCGTAATTAGATTCTGTTTTGAACACGGGCAAAATACGAGAGAAAGAAGAAATGCAAACGAGCATATGGTACGGTATAGTGGGCAAACCCCTTAAAACTCATTTCTTGCAATGTAATTTTGGAATATTTCTAAGGAACATACACATTACACATTAGCTATTTTTAACATATTTACAGCTGAACTAATCAAATTTGGTATAATAGGTAGCTTAGGCTCTATAAGTCTCTCTAGGTTCTTGACAATAGGTAACAGTAGGTACTTTTCAATGGGTAAAACTGGATAGGAATAAATGAATTTCCGTAGTAGTCGTACTGAACTATGAGTCGTCAACATAGGCCTACAGAACATATTATGCGCTAGTTGTACCTAAAGATAGCATGCAATTAGATCTGGTCGAAGATGTGTTATGCATTTGTCCTCTAATCGATTATCATTCATCGATTCAATCGTCAAAATATTCACAACACTGGCTAAATACGAGTCAGTAGACAAGGATAGCTATTTGGAGAAAACGCTTTATTAGAAAGAGAGGCAATTTGCCTGACCAGTATAACTTGATCCCTCACTAGAACAAAAAATTATCATAATTTTGAGGATTATTTTACATTTCTGGGGATATTAAAATCGATTTAATAAATTTAGATATTTTATATGTATACTTTATTATATAATAATACGGTAAACAGTTTTATAAAAAAATAAGAAGTCGTGATTTTTTTGTTAAAGAGAATATTCCGTGAGGCCCGCGTAGTTCCTTAAACTGGCCGCTACTAAACGGCGCGTCACGTGGCGCTACGAGTGGGGTAGCAAATACAACCAGTGTTGATATACAAAAAATCCGCCGATGCCCTCCCCCTGCGGCCCGAGCACATAAAAATATTGACATAAGAATAAGACTCCCATTCCACTGTCACCGCTATTCTAAGAGTAGCGTTGACGTTTCACAAGAGTAGCAAGCTGCTTGTCTATGACTCGTCACTACTCCCACTGCCATTACAACACTGACAGTCAACGCCAAATGTCATTTATATTATTAATCACATTGATTTCCATAGAATATATATTATCTAGTTGGTTTCCGCCAAGAAGTTAAGTTACCCTCTATGAAGAGGCTTATGGTTCATCCATACTATGCGAGGAATGACTCGCCGAGTCGTTAGTCGGAGGAGCATAGATTATTTTTATATGCATTCATGAAACTATTTTTTCCGTTGACTCGGGTAGAAAAGCCGACAAGTATTATTCTATTCTATTCATTTTTTTTTTAAATAAAGCATCTTTTATTTTGATAAATTAGATTTAATTAGATTAATAATTATTAATTATAATAATTCAAATACTATTCTGATATTTTGTCCGAGTACAAAGATACTAAAAAATAAATTATCCCCTCGATTAAAAAAAAAAAATTATAGATAAAAACCGTGTCGCCAAGCCGTAATTGTGACCGTGTTCCGGTATGATGTTCAGTGAAGCCAGGGCAGATTTATCCCGCCTACTAGATTTAGACTGCTACCATCTACGGCCGCATCGTCGCTTAATATCAAGCGAGATCGTGGTCAAAAGCTAACCTATAATGAATTTTTTAAAAATCTTGAAAACGCAAAATTTCACGGAACATATTATATTACGCTCAAAACATGGCCAATGGCCTCTCCAATAAGGCCCTATACACCATAGCTATGTACTGTCTATGACACTATATAGCATGTACTGAAATAACCCTGTAAATAATCTGTGTGCGTCAGCCAACTCCGACGAACAACTCGGCGTACCTACCTATTGCTCGACAAGTCATTCGTCACACATTGTGGATGAACCATAATCAAATGTTTCGTTTGTTTACAAATTGATAGTATTTGAATCGTTACTGACATATTTTCAGTGAAAAAAATAGTTATTTAATGGAAATCGTGCCCTTTATATGCATCTCTTTACCATGCTTTGACTAATAATGAAAAAAATATTGCACACAGTATAAAACAACGCAGAGCTAAATAATCCGTAAGTACCCAATCATTGACTTTTCATAGGTTAGTAAGCATCGCTTTTCTGTTAGTAGATTGATTTTGTGTATGTAGTTCATGTTAAATAATCCTTATTCAGCATAATATTATAATCGTACGGCTTTCATTTCTAGATAATCGGTATTTTTCTTAGTTTAATTCAGTAGTTGTAGTCTGTAGTGTTTATATGCTCAGTCTCAGTGGTGTTTGTTTACAAATTGAATAGTGATGTGACATATTGAGAGTCCGTGATTATTCGATAATCATGTTTTATCAAATACTATTTACGACCTTTACTTTTCACAGATTTCCAGCTGACATATCGCTGAAAAGGAAATGGTTAACATTGCCGGGGAGGAAAGTATAAAAGAAAATTTAAAACGACCACTACTATGTTATGAGTTCCATGCACTTTGCTGACTTCTCATTTAGGCCTTAGTATTGTATAGTTACGTAAAAACGAAGTGCCATTGTCTTCCTTTACGGTAACTATGGTTTTAATTATTAATTGATTTAAAAAGATATCTTAGCTTGCATGATAACGTTGCCATTATTGAAGTATGTTACTTGACTTTGGGCCCCTTTCTTGCACGTTCAGTTGAATTTTTAAAAATCTTTCTTAGCGGATGTCTACGCCTTATTACCTATATGCCAAATTTCAACTCAATCCGTCCAGCGGTTAGAGCTGTGCGTTGATAGATCAGTCAGTCAGTCACTCAGTCTATCCTTTTATATATTTAGATAATAAGTATCATGTTGTTAATAAATTATGTGTTTATTCTGCGAATTTTGTGACGCTATCACAATTTATGGGTGATGAAATTAAAAGTCATATGTATAAATTTGTCCGTGACTATTGGCATTCAATCAAAAAGATGCATGCAAATCCAAAAAAATTGCATCTAACTTAAAGACAACTTTTGGTCAAACAGATGCGTGCTTTTTGACAGCAAGCTCCTAGAGCTTGAACAACAGGTGAGGGAATAAGGTAAACTTGCGCACTAGCGCCACCAATAAAATATTCAAGGAACACTTCTGCTCAGCCCTAATTGGCTGACTCAACCACAAAACTTTCTATAAATGTATTAAATATTATATTTGTTTCATTTCGTGTTTTATTATTGTTTACCTTATTAACATTGCACTTCCATATAAGTAAAACAGCATTGGTACACATTACACATACTTAGTCATTATAAAACATGACATAAACCCTTTCTCAGCGGAGGTCTACGTCAAAAAACCTACCTGTTTTCCAAATTTTAACCCAATCCGTCCAGCGATTTAGGCTGTAGGGCGTTGATAGATCAGTCAGTCACTCAGTCCTTTTAGTTATTTAGACAATGTTATTATAATAATATTAACTATCGTAATTATATCTCTCTGATATAGTATCATCACAATGGCATAATAAATCACAGAATGTATTTTAATTTTTGCTTTTTATTCAAACACTTCTCTGTAATATTTTTGTTCGATTTTATCGATAATTTTCATTTTGGTTCGATATTGTAACCTGCACATCACTGACTTTGGATCGCTGCTGACGAAGTTGCGCGCGCATTGAACACTTTTGTTTATGGTTCCTGCTAAAAAAATTTGATAAAGCACTGGCTATGGTTCTAGGGTTCCGTAGTCAAATGAAAAAAAAACGGAATCCTTAGTATAAAACAAAGTCACATTCCGCGTCTCTCTGTCCCTATGACTTCTCTTCTTCTTTTGTCTGTCCTTAAGAATAATCCACAATAACCATTTTTTATCCTTTATTTTTTTACGAGAAATGAGCACGCTATTAACGAAGCGATTTTAAGCTATATAGCATTAATTCTTATCCATTTAGAGTGCTTTTCACGAAAGAGGTCCCGCGGAATATAGCGGAACTAAATTATTTAATTTAATCGATAATTATTACTGTGCTTCATATCGTTAATATTTTTTTATTTCATAGATTAAGTAAAAATTAATTAAATTAAGAAATTAAATATGAGAAATCAGAATGTTATAATTTTTTTATGCGCGATGGTGGCGCCCCGCTTAAGGGACTCTTTTCGTGAAAAGGACTCTAAGTAAATATATTGTGCATTAAATATAGAACAATATGGCCCTTTACAGCGTGTAATTTGAATAAATTATACTTTTAAAGATTTCACAGATTTAAAATGCGGCCAAATTACCAACGAGTGCGGAATTAAGTTTTACAAACAAATTAAGTAAAAGACTAAATGTATAGGCACAGATAAAAGAATACTAGTAGGTATTATTTGTTCACTGTTCACTGTTTGTTTGTGTATGCGCGGGTCTACTAGTAAATCGTAAACCGCAATTTAAGTTACCTGCAACCTAAACTATAAGAACTTTTATATAATGTTATAATTTGCTGCTACGGAACTCTTCATGGGCGAGTCGGAGTCGCACTTGGCTACTTTTATTATTGTTAAGCTAGTTTCACACTTGGTGCTTTTGAAGAGCCTTGTGACGTAGCGCGGTTTGACGTCATCTGCCGTGTATGGTATAGACCGTTCACAGTTATTTTACCTCTAGCCTGAGAATTATAGGACTGGATGCAAGGCTCTGCCTATTCCCAGACCTCCGTCACAAAGCCGTTGCGGGAGTGCCGCCGGGTTGTTTTAGTGGGTATACCCGTGAAGTCGCTCTGCACGGGAGTCCCACATAACCCTCCCGTACCCTCGATGGGAGAGCAGGCGTAACTCGTAACGCATTTTATTTTAGTATCAGATAATTTATTCCTGAAAACTTTAAAAATCTCCAGGAGGTCGGAACAGGGCAGTGTTGCCAGTGCCTTATCTACAAAAGTAACCTTATCAAATACAAAGAGTAACGTTTTAACAAGAAAAGTAACGCATTTTTGACATTTTCATATTTTTATACAATATACACAGTTGAATTGAAATACGCTTAAATATTCTAACATTTCGGTGATTATTTCCTAATTTTTCAGTTTGTTTAAATAAGAAATAACTAATCAACAAAAAAAAATCCTTTAACGCGCGTATTGTAGGTAAATGCTGCTGTGCGGGATGAAAAAAAAATCAAACATCTACCCTACAGTCCGGGCCTAGTCCCTAGTGATTACTTTCGAATAGGCGTAGAACCTATTGAGATGCTAGAGATTTAAAGATATATTTTATTCAGAATTTTGCGCTTATTTTTTCATCGCGCTTCTTCTTCTTCCTAGCGTATATCCCGGCTAATAGTCAGGGTCGCCCCTTGTAAACACAGCATCGCGCGTTTTATGGGCGTAAAGCGTACGCTTCAAACTGTATGCCTTTTTATTATCATAAAAAGACTAAAGCGGCATACGTTATACACTAAGGCACATTCCACGCGCGTTTGTTACAAACCGATATGAACGGGCTTTATTGAATGCAAAAGACAACCATCGTAATTATATGCGTCTTTGCACAATCAATATCGTCATTTCTGTCAGTCGCACCGTGTATAGCAAGTAAAGACATTAAAAAAAAAAACCATAGACTCCTACCATAAATAAGAGAATTTAGCTATTCCCAATGTCATTGTACTCTTACAAAACGTCAAATACTCTTGACAGTGGAATGGGAGTCTTATTCGTATGTCAATTTGCTTGTATGCTAGAGCCGCTGATAGATGATAGAAGTCAGTCACTCTTTTTTTTATATATATATATATACATTATATCATCTAGTTGCGTAGGTACTGTAAAATTCGGTTCTCTTAAATCACAAAGAACATTACAGCAGAGCTATTGGCTAATTCATAGCCACTAAGTTTGATGTACACTTTAATGTACATTACTGCGTTTGATATTTTACTTATATTAATCAGGAGGTTTAAGCAAGTAATGTACATTAATGTGGACATCAAACTTAGTGGCTATGAATTGAAAGTTCAACATTGTAATGTTCGGTTCTCCTCCTCCACTTATGTAATGATCTCTGTTACTTTACAGGCGATTGCTTCAAGAGAAGTAATACCTTTACCTTATTAGATTATAGGTTCATAACTAAATTCATTTTCATTCTAAAATATCGCCACCCCTTTCTTAATACTCGTATATCACGGTTATCACCAATAAATATCGTTAAAAAGCTAATAAATAACGTTATAGTAATATCTGCTATAATATTAGCGATAAGCCTGCGCTGGGTCTCTTTTATGCTATGAATAACGATCTGATTTCCTTTCCGCAGCGTAATACCTGTATTATTTATTAACTTGATTTAGTATCAGCACGTCTGTGGATCTATAAGTGTGGATGTTTTTTTATGCACATTTTATACAGGGTTACTGACAATCAGTTCACGTTCTGCAAGATCAGTGGATAATAAGTACGTACTACGAAATTTATGATTTAGAAAGAAGAGACATAAAATTGTGTAAAGTTAGCTAATTTCATTCTAAATTGAATTTTTTCTTTTTTCGATTCTAAAGTAAGTGAACATAGTGCAAATTGTGCCTAATAATTTAAAAACGCCGAGGATGTCGACAGATTTCCAATATCCCTGTATATTCATATTTATTCATGAAGTTTCCAAATTGTACATGATTAAAATCTGTTCTGAACACTTGCGAAAATACACATATTATTATACGTAGGTACTTTCTTATACTTCAAAGTTTTTTTTTTATGTGTAGAAGTAAGAAGACGAGCAAGACGCTCTCCTGATGTTAAGAGATAACGCTGCCCATAATTAGTACAGTGCTACCTAAGATTTCACAAAGATGTGAAATTCTAGGTGCACTGCACCAACGCTTCTTACTCAAGAGTCATATATTGCTGCATTATTCACAATACAATAATAAGAATAAGAACTAAACAAAATAAGAACAACTAGAACTATATGAACAACAACAACAACAACTATATGAACTATTAGAACTATATGTATAAGAACAAAATTATGGACAGACAGAGCCGCGTGAGTCAACACTAGTACAAAATAGAAAACCCCATCTGCCATGAAAATAAACGATAGGCACCGAAAGCTATAGGAAAATGCTATAATGTCTATTTGTTGAACCCTCCAACGCGCGCCCGAGGACGGTCTTCGGACGCCATTTCCAATTATTTGATCATGATTCCATTTATCTGTAGGACCGGACTGAAACTATGTCAAGTATTTTACTGTTTCTGACGTAAGAAGCTCATTTAGAGCAACACTTTTATGAAACATCTTAAATCTGATCTCTTTATGCAGCACCGCTCTCATCAATCTCTTTTTAGAGAGTCTATTGGTGAGAAATAAACCTAAAGAAAGAAAAGAAAAAAGAAAGGGAAAGTATTGATTTACAGCAACACATATTGATACAATTTACTATAAAAAGGGTGTACAACAACTGAATTAAATTAAAAAATTTAAAAAACCCCCAACGTAATATAAATTTATCATAGTGCGTTGTATTCTACTAGTTAATCTCTTTTATTTGATACCCATATTGACGGGGTCGTGGAGAAAAAAAGTTATCCGCTATTTTGTAACGGCGGCCATCTTAGACCGATTTCTACCAAACATGGCTAAGAACACTCTCGACTAACTTTACTTTCAAACAAAAAAAACTAAATCAAAATCCGTTCATCCGTTCGGGAGCTACGATGCCACACATACAGACACATCAAACTTATAACACCCCGTCGTCTTTGCGTCGGGGGGTTAAAAATGGGTATAAATACAAAAAAGTGTCGTCGCAAATAGACTTAAGCCCTAATTGTATATTAGACTAGTTAGGTACTCGTAAAAAATCTTCAAATAACCTATATATCTTAGAGTATAGTTTTATAAAACTGCTACAATAGTATGATATCAGGTTACTATAGTATGTTCGGAGAAGCCAGGGAGGGATTTATCCCGCCTTCTAAGTATAGTCTGCTGCCATCTACGGCCGCATCGTCGCTTAACATCAGGCGAGATCGTGGTCAAAGGCTAACCTATCATCATCATAGGAGCCTGTTCGGGATCCATTGTTGGATGTAGGCCTCTTCTCCTTCTATCCATTTCCGGCGGTCTTGTGCCCTCTGCATCCAGTCATGACCTGCGTGTCTCCTGATGTCGTCCACCCAGCGTTGTGGTGGCGTTGTGGAGTCGTCTCGTCCACCGGCTCACATCCATTCGAGCAATGTCTCCTGCCCAAGCCCAAGCCCACCAGAAAGGCTAACCTATAATACTGAATAAAAATTGTATGTTATCATTTGTTGTTATAGTAGTCTCCTAGTTGGGCATTTTGTCAGGACAAGATGCAGTAAAATTATGACCTATTGAAAAAAATAGCAAATCTGTACAACTGTCACGTGTCCATTACAAGGAAATTGGTTTCCTACTGGGAATTTTATAGTACGTGACGGAAATAAAAATATTTCTAATAATTACTTTTCAATACTAAATAGGTATGTATCTCACTGACTGTAAATAATCATAAAAATCAAACCCAGATAATTTATTTGAGAGAATCTTTCTCCTCAAATTTTTCGTGTCTTTACAACATTGAAATTTCAAAAGGCAATCCTTTTTAGTGAAGCCCTAACGAACCCCTTTGCTTTTTTCATATTATAAACGGACCTATTGTACCGTTGGGAAATAGCCCCCTTCTCGGTAATCTTTGAAATTTTTAAGTGTTTCCTCAAGCCATTCATTCTTGGTCGAGTAAATACAGCAAAAAATCTGTATCATTTTGAAACTTTGCAAGTGGTTATATGTATACCTATTCGAAATTATATTTTAGGACTGGCTGATACGCGCAACTTCATCTGCGTCTTGTTGAAAACACTTCATGATATATTCTCAGAACTACCAATTCAAAAAAAATCTTTAAAAATACGCTCAAAATGTTAGAAAACAAGCATTGTGACACAAAAATGTCCTCTTGCACGCTGGGCATTTTACACAGTTCATCCAAATCTTATTGGACGCCTCCTTCAAATGTAAATTTAAAATGCATAGTAGATTGCAAAACATCAAGCAAGGTCACAATAGGCCTACCATAGCAGCAGTAATACTATAGTAGCAAAACATAAATTAAAAAAAAAAAACATCACGCAACAGTCTGGAGATCATAATGCCTTTAGGTACTATTTTTGATACTTCTATGTGTTACAATTATTTTGTGCTAGCACAGATACTAGCATCCCTCTTTGTCTACTGTAATTTATTAAATTATGATTTATTGTTCATTTTTAACTCCAAGAACTTTATATTAGAAGTTGTTGAAAGAAGATTTTCTTATGATTAATGGTCAGTCTCGAGTTCGTTTAGTTTGAACAAGTCGTGCCAGACTTTACAACTAGACCTTGGCACTTCAAGGATTGATTCACATGTCTGGAGTTGAACACTAGTTTTGGACTTACAATTTAATATAAAATAAAAATATTTATTGCATTAAATGTAGTGTACATAATATAAAAAGATCTTAAAAAATAAAAAATGTAAAAATAATAATATGTGTTTCATCATAAGTTTTATTTTAAACTTGCTGGCAATTAGATTCTACCATTCTCCCCTGTTTCTAATACTTTAGTTACTCGTATATAGAGCTACGAATAAATTACAATACACTAGGAAGTCTTACTGGAAACTTTAGGTTTAGTGGTCTGTGTTAGGAACTAGTTCCCCAAAACAAGTGGGTCAAACCAAAACAACGTATTACGATGTGTTTTTCAAAAAACTGAACCATCAGCAGGTCCCTCGTTAATTAAAAAAAACACGTAAAATGATTATAATTATTGTTGGGTTGATTTGAACGGTTTTGTTTGAATACAGAACAGAGTAGAGCAATGATTCGTTCGTGGGCGTAAACGGTTTTTAATACTACTCTTTTGCAAAAAAAACGGGCACCTAAGGAAACTTACTTTCTAAGGTAGATTTGTGTTAGTTTAAAAATATTTAATTGTTTGACACACTTTGTATACTTATTATACTCGTACCTAATCGTGTAATAATCATGTGAAATAAGCGTGAATTTTGGCAATTTTGTATTTAAATTGATGTACACGACGTACACGACCACACAATAACAAGTGGCCGGCAATAAAGACAAGAAGATTTTTTTACTTTTTTATTTAAATAAATCTACAACTGTAAAAACCTAGTAACGAGTGTGACCTCCTCTTGCCAAAATCACAGCTTGAATCCTTCTGGGCATACTCTCTACGATGTTTTTAATTACGTTTTGAGGAATACGTTCCCACTCTTCAGCAATTACTCTTTTTAGCTCCCTGATGTTTTTTGGAGCAGGTTGCACTGATCTTACCCGCCTTTTTAGAACATCCCAGACATGCTCGATTGGATTGAGGTCAGGACTGCGAGCTGGCCAATCTAAACGACGGATCCCAACTTCTTGCATGTAAGCTTCCACGTCACCAGAACGGTGCGGGCGGGCATTGTCGTCCATAAAAATGGAATCTTCCCCAAGTGCAGTCAATGCGGGTTGTGCATGTAGAATAAGGACTTCCATTATGTACCGGTGTGCATTTAATGTTCCTCTTTCTAAGAAAACTAACTCCGTACGCTCCGTCGAATTAATTGCTGCCCAAAACATAACGGAGCCTCCGCCATAAGGAGTGATTTGTTCGAAACACACTTCCGCATAGCGTTCCCGTGGTCTTCGCAGCACTCGCCGGCGTCGGTCCTCTCCACACAAAGAGATTCTAGCTTCATCAGAAAACAATACCTTATTCCATTCCTCCATAGTCCATGAAGCACAGTTTCGAGCAAACTGAAGTCGAGCAACACGGTGCTCACGGAGTAATTTAGGGCCTCGAGCCGGGCGGTAACTTTTGATATTGGCAGCCAAAAGCCTCCTCCCGAGCCGGGTCTTCTTTTAACCGAACCGGTCTCTTGATATCGTTGCCATGTCCTCTGGACAGTTGAACGGCTCACATTTAGCCGTTGAGCCACGTAAGTTTGCGAACAACCTTCTTCAAGTAGGGCTATAATTTTACCGGCCCTTATCGCTTTATCGCTCATATCAAAAAGTGGTATTTATTGTGGAAAGAAAGAATAAATTGTTTAATTTGCAGAAAATACTGAAAAAGTTTTAAAATTGTAATAAAATTGTTACAGCAATTCGCATCAATTCGCGCCAAAAAGCAAAGCAATTTCACTATATTATCAGTATTTTTCTTTTTTAATTTCAAATTTTAAATTTGGAACATTAATAATCATGCCAGGATGTTTATAAATGATAAGTCAATGCATCGTCAAATTAATAAAACCTCTTTCTTGTTCTTCTTCATTGAAGCAGAGAAATCATCAAAGTGCCCGTTTTTTTTGCAAAAGAGTTATTTCTATTCCGGATGTTTGTCGGGTCATTTTGATAACACATTTCCCGACTTATTATTTATTAGTGTTTACTTATTAATAGAACACAAAACAGTTTGTAATTAAATACACATTAAAATAATAGTCTCAAATAAACGTATAGATTTGAATTACAATCCAAAAAAATAAAAATACAAAATATGTGTTCCTAAAAACGTTAAAATAAAAATAAGTATAAGTAGATGCATACTCTTTCTTGTCTTATATAGATCGCTCACGCTCGCATAGCGATAAGGCCGCCCTTTGTGGACCAAGTTGTATTTCAATGCTAATATTAAGTAAAACTGTAATTTTCTTTGGTTGCGATAAAGAGTATTCTATTCTATTCTATATTCTCTTCTTATCTACCTTCCATCGCGCCATTCAGATGATCCGGATTATGCATAGATCACAATTCCGTAATAACTCGCTGCCTGTATTCAACAGAGTCACATATCACGTTTTCGATATTGATTAGAACGACGTGCCAAAGCCGGTTCCAGTCCCAATCCATCAAGTCCATCATAGGCCAGATATATTTTTTTACTTTTCACCGGACCACTTACCCCCGTTTTAACCTGGACAATCTCTACGTAAAATACGTAATTTTTAAAGTAAACACACGATGTGTGTGTTTGCCACTTGTAAACGCGAGCTGAAAGCGTCTTGGGACCCGGACCTTGTTCTAAAACTTTTTCTATTTCAAAGCAATATTCCAACTTCGAGAGGAGTACACAAAAGATTTTGAAATCATTCAGGACGACGCTTGCTGTAGATTTGTCAAACATTATTCACTCGCAATGGAGTCAGGACCATTTTCACTAAAACTAAGAAGAGAAAAAAATTGTTGATATAATTACGAAATTAATAACATATTTGTTACACGATGGGTGACCAAAAAGCTATCTCGCCCAAGGTATACATTTGGCCTTACAGAGAAGAAATGCTAGCATTGTTCCATACTGGTAATGGCGACCTTTAGAGAGCTTTCGCATAACAACCGATCCTAGATTTTTTTATAGGTACTAAACGTAGGCCACGTTTGACCACATCCCACCTATTCACTCGTGCCTTGAAGATACCCAAGTTGTACCGCTCAGGAAACACGAATGACGGCAAAGTGTTCAAAATGCGTCCAGCCCTAGAGCGATTCGGGTCTGCCACTTGACTGTCCTGCGTAGCCGTAGAATGATGCATGACGAATATTGTGTTCGTCATGCATCATATTTAACTCATTTTAATCTACTCGTAAATATGTAAAAGGAAAGAGCTAGCGGACTGACTGATCTATCAACACACAGCCCAAACCACTGAACGGTCCGGGTTGAAATTCTGGAATACAGATAGGTTTTATGACGAAGACCTCCGCTAAGAAAGGATTTTGTGGGTAAAGCCGCGAGCATAAGATAGTAATTTATAATCTTGCACCTATCTACGCTCTTCTTTTATCTATCTAGAAAATTCTTTTGAAAATATTATTCTTTGAAAAGATATTAAAATGTTGTCTCTTCTGCTTTGTTAGCGTCCAGTAAGTTCGTAAGTTTAGAAAATTGTTCATAAAAGTCAAGCATAAAGTTCAAATCGCGTGGTAATAACATAATTCCCTTGGAAATTGCGAAGGCACGTTCTGTGAGCACTACTGGGCATGCCTTGGATGGGAAAACTGTGATAAAACAAGTACCTCTACATACATTGATATTTATTTACCTTCTATCTAGGCGTGCTTCTGAAGGCACTTAAGAATAACAAACAACAATGAAAAAGACTCGTAGGAGCAGTCGCTTTTATTACAGACGTGCTCTTTTAAAATACAAATTTCGCCCAATTATTTTTTATTATACGCATACGAAAGTCGAAATTGTCTGTCGTAACAAAATTGTCACTCAAA
The DNA here is from genome assembly GCA_947507615.1 of Hemithea aestivaria. Taxonomy (NCBI): domain Eukaryota; kingdom Metazoa; phylum Arthropoda; class Insecta; order Lepidoptera; family Geometridae; genus Hemithea; species Hemithea aestivaria. The sequence goes on from OX382328.1 coordinate 14,197,306, forward strand.
AGCTACTGAATTATATTTCTATTGCATCGGTTAGAAAATTAGATACAATTCACATCGGAAAAAACAGTTGGCTCTTATAAAGTTTATTTATTAAGATCGCATCCGCATCTGCACCCGCGTATCTGTTAAAAATATGCATTCGCAATATCCCTAGTTGAAGTATTCACTTAGTTGAAAATACATACTCGAAAATTCGCGAACTAATCTGTGAGATAGCAATTATAGCGTGGCAGCCGCAAAACAAACTTGACTTTTCTACAAAGCCTCAGAAGGCACGCGACATCACACGCGAACCTATAATCAAGTTTTATTTCCTTTCCAACTTCCTGTACAATGTTGACACATACTGTTTTATAAAGACAGACATCGTGCTTCGTACAAGTGAATTTAAGAAAAATTAAACCCACTTCACTTTTAGTAAACAAGGGCGAGACGAAAATTGAAATTAAGAACTTCAAAACCGCTCGACTGATTTCGATGAAATTTAACTATTTCAGGGTGGTCCTAGTAACACCAGGAAAGTATAAAAAAAATCAAATCAATTCAGGCTTCATAGAGTATTTTATGTGTATATTTGTGTGCGCTGGTGATATCACCGATATAAATAAAAAAATCTTAATCAATGTAACTAGAGAATACCGTTTTGTTAAAAAATTAATAACATTTTTTTACGTTACCATGCACGTAAAAATAGTTTTTTTAAATATATGTATCACAAAGGCAAAAACTTGGCGTCAATTGAGGAGAAAGACGGAGGACCGAGTTGAGTGGCGTGCCATGGGGGAGGCCTATGTCCAGCAGTGGACGAACATAGGCTGATGATGATGATGGCGTCAATTTTGTTTTAGGTGTACTATCTGCTTTTACCATATCATCTTTAAAGATGATATGGTAAAAGCAGATAGCAGAATAATACTCTACAGTTAACTGTAGAGTATTATTCTCTCTCAACGTCATTTGACTTTCGACGAAAAACATCGAAACTTCAGTAATTTAGATCGAACTTTTGTAACGCACGAAGAAATACGCTTCAGTTTAAGTAAAGTACATAAACGTTACTCCTGTTACGAGCAACTCGTACGATTCGAAGGCTATTTAACACGTTACAACATAATCGAGACTGAACTTTCTCTCGTAAAGGCATTAGCGCATTAACACACCGTGGAAAAATTATACCTGTCCGAAACTCGACCCTGAAAATGTAAGGGAGAGTCAGTAGATAAGTTCAACCAACTTATTAGGTACGATTATTTATTTTTCAGTACTCAAGGACCAGTTCCCTTGATATACATAATATTTGGCTTGGTACCGAGAATCTACCTCTATATTGGCCTATCACTATCTTTTTTTACAATCGCAATCGTATTTTCTTTCATTCAAATCCCAATTTTACAAAATATAACGCATATTCCTTCTCATTTTCTATTCATGCCATTCCTAATAAAAATAATTTCCGCCAGGAACCGTTCTAATTAAAATGATTAATAAAATAAAATTATTAAAACAAGTGAAATTTAAAAAAATCTTTTTAAAAACAAGTAAATATTATTACCACAGTACTCGTCAACACGAATCAAATGAGCCCGAACTCGATGGGGTTGCGTCGTTTAATTACAGAGTCACTATAGCCATGTTCCAGCTCCATCAAGAGATCACCTCCATGTTGCATATTGCATTGTTATCTGATTTACACATGCAAAATTTCAGCTCAATCAGAAACTGGAAAGTGGATCAAATTACAAGATTTGATTACAGACAAACAGAAACACAACAGACAGGTAAATAAAAGCTTGTAAAAACAATCATCACTTCACTATATTTTTGTGTGTTTTCATGTTTCTTAGGCACTGTTACAATTTCCATTGCACTTCACAACAAACTGGGGAGAACAAACCACTAATCTCTAAAAGTTTGCGATAGGTATAGGCCTCATTAGCCTCGTAGCAACTTGTTTAAACATAAGCTGTACAACACATACTTAGTTGAAGTTTACTAACGTGCACTTAATTTATTCGTAGTGACTAAGCTCACAACTTTTATGTGTGTAAGAATTAATTGCAATGATTAATGATCTATAATGATGTTTTTTTGAGGATGGTAGGGTTTCTCTAACTGATGTGTTTGGGTTAGTTACCACGACTTTATCCAATTTTCGGCCGCGATTCAATTCGATTGAAGAAAAAGGTGACCAGGGAAATAATAACTAATAGCACACACATACTAACGGTATTTTTTCCTAGCAGGTGCAACAAAACAGGCACAAATAGAAGTTTATGTCCAGTTATGGGTTTAATCAAAATGAGAATTATTTTGAAGAAGATTATCCTATTTAAGGACATTATTACGTCTCATAATTTCTAATAGTCATAATGAACGAAAGTGTACCCTAATTTAATAACCGACTTAGTATAAATTCAATTAGCTCAGGAGCTAGTTAGCAGGCTACGAAGTAATGTCGTTACCCATATGATTAATCATCGATAATTAAGCCGAGGGCGCCATCTGCCGGCTCTTTGGGCAAATCTAATAATGATACTGGAGGAAACTAGGCTTTCTACACATAGCGTTGTTTCACAGAGATTTATGTGATAGAGGGTTCAAATAGTAACAATTTTTTTATATTTTGTTTTACTAGCTAAAATGTCTACGATCGATGATTTACTCTGTCTTAAGGAATGGAATTAGGAGTTACTTTGCGGAAGTCCATGATAATTATCAAATAAATATTAATAATAATATTTAATTAATAACTGTCTCACGTTTATAAATAGGTTGACGCGCTGTAAATGCTCGTTTGTATCGTTACAAAGGATACGTAACTGAAAGTTGGCAATGCTAAAAAGAAAGTTCTAGGCGTTTTAAAATTCAGACAATCAGCTAAACGTGCTTATGACCCGCAGAAATCATGTACATTGTACATGGAGTAAAGAAATCCCAAAATGAAAGTTACTGCATATCTACATTATTTCTTATCTTTATTTGGTTCCTTTTGAAATATTTTCTTTGCTCAGTTGTTTGGAAGAGATCGCTATTAGCAATAAAGGCGCATTTTTATTAAATGTGGCGTTTCAATAAAGAATTATCCTTACCCAACTTACTTTTCTAACTGAATGTTAGCCAACTTACTTTTCTAACAGAATGTCATTTGTTTTGGGATTTCTTTACTCCATGTACAATGTACATGATTTCTGCATTTTTTTTCTATCTTACTTCAACGGTACTTATAAAAACCTTTACGATCCGAAGTGTGTGAATAGAGCCTTAAATACATAAATCGTGGCACAAGCTCATTAATGTAAAGGTTATTATGAAACCAAAAGTGCTCCGTGTTCTAAGAAAGTGTCAATTTCACAAATGTTAACTACCTTAACGACGGTGTAACGTGTTCCTATGGGAGCTACCCGCCTTAATTAATATTTCACATTTTGTCACATAATATCTGTAGAGCTCCTGCTGCCATTTCTTATTATAAGGTTAATGACCTCGATACATCACTGTACAGTACATATTATTTAACCCATACATTCATGCCAAATCTTACTAATATTATAAACGCGAAAGTTAGTTAGAATGTATGGATGTGTGATTGTTACTCTTTCACGCCTTATCGAGTAGACCGATTGAGCTGAAATAGAGCTGAATTTGGTATAGCGATAGCTTAGATCCTGGAATAACATATAGGCTACCGCACAACAAATAAAGCAGATAGTTTATAACAATTTGTGTGCGTTTGTGCAAGTTGTGTGTGTTTGCTTCGCGCTGAAACTCATTATGGAAAGATTTCCCCCGCCCACTTGTTCGATAACGCGTCGGCACTGATCTACACAGCATACCACTGTTGTTGCAGACGTCTATAGGCGAAGGTAACATCAGCTGGACCATTTGCATTAAGTTTTTTTTTTGATCACACTAATATTATAAATGCGAAAATTGGTATAAAGATAGCTTAGAACCTGAAATAACACATAGGCTACAGTAGGCATATAGGGTACAGTAGGTATAGGCAGCAGGTAAAACTGCTGGGCGCAGCTAGTTCAATATAAAAAAAAAACTAAGCAATAAGTCAGAAGAGAGATAACAGGAATAATAATTTACCTTGAATGTAACCGCAGAACACAACTAGTCTAATATATTTCATAAGGATAAACGAAAGAGGCTGTTTCACAGAAATCTCTCGAAATATCTTAGGAAAAAGGTTATAAAGGGTTTCATACACGCTCAATGTAGATTAAAACTACAGAAGCCACATTCGAAAAAAAAGTATTATGTAAATTTGATGAAGAACGTATGATATTAACGCACTAAAGTTGGTTGGTTGTGAAGTCACTAGTAGAACTCTGGTAAATTTTGTACCGGATAGTGACGGAGCTCGTCCCCACCCCAAAACTTATAAGCGTTTTACGAGTATATCAGTATTTTTTTTATTTTATTCAGAAATAGAAAAAAAAGTATCTATTTTTTTCTTATTAAAATTACGGACTATATAATTATTACACTTAAATAAAATTGACTTTGTCAAAATATTATATTAATCAAATAGGTACGAGTACATATTGCGAATCAATTCGTGAAAAAGCATTATTATATTATCTTTGAAACTTTTAAAAGTTTGTTTTAACAGTAACCAAAATCGGTGCAACTCGTCGATCGTACACGTGGCCCTGAAATAGCTACCGGCGACTCCACCATACCTTCAGTAAAGCACTCTTGTACAATTTTCTTTACGTCAAGTGTAATAAGAGACTTGTAGACTGGGAGCAAACAGCCTGAAAGCCACCTCACGGTAAGTGGATTTCGGATTTGGGAATTCTAATAGCCTTGTTATGTTAAGGGCCCGAAGACCTCAGCCGTCCAACAAAAAAAATTAAGATACGCCTTATAAGTATATTAGATATTTCAAAGTTATTTAGGTAAAACATAATGTTATGATCATAAACTTAGTAATTCTTCACTTTTAAGTTATAATATTAATTAAGTGTAAGTGGTAAATTCGTCGTAAATTGTACTTTTAAATGATCTACCATATCTTCGGTCTTTATGCTAGAATTTAAGAATTCAATAATTAATAAATATAATCTAAGAAGGCACAATTTTTTTTATTTTTTTTTAATTTTTTGTCATTGCAGATTCGTATCGTATTTAGTGTTTAAACACCAAATACGAAATTCTTAACTAGGTAAAAAAAATATATTTTGGATCTATCTTTTATGTAAAAAAAACATCATCAAAGTTTCCTTTTAGGTGTGTATGTCTTTAACCTGAGATTATTTATTTGTCAATGGAATTAACCAATAATTCAAAATCATCCGAATAGTGAGTTTTTTGATAATTGGTGTTTTTTTTACAACGAAGTAAGAAGACAAGCAAGACTGTCTCCTGATGGTAGGAAATGAAATGAAATTATTTATTTGTGTCAAACATGGTAAAATAGGTGTAGTATAGTTACAAGTAAGTTCAGCATGTCTGGCCAGCTCCGCTGACATATAAAAATTAAACAAAAAACAGAAGAACACTTCGGGTTATGGGTATTTGATAGAAAACTACTTGTATTTAAACAGTAAACTTATATTCTTATCGAAATAACTCAGAGTAAAACGAAATACACACAACGTACACAGCCACAGATTAAGGTAGGGTTGCCAGTTCAATTTTAATATTTCTAACACTCCCACTAAAATTTAACTCTATAAACTAACAAACTACAATATTATGCAACATCATATAAAATCTGATCTCTCAAATATACATAGGTTTGAGTAGGTAATGCTTTAGTTAAAATATCTGCTAACTGACACTTGCTAGGGACATAATTAATTTTAACTAAACCAAATTCAACCTTTTCCCTTATAAAATTATATTTCACATCTATATGTTTTGTTCTTTTATGATAAACAGGATTGTTAATTAATTTGATTGCACTTTGATTATCTACATTTAATGTGATACAATCATAATTTTCACCTAGCTCAGATAATAACTGTTGTAACCACAATATCTCCTTAGCACATTCACTAGCCGCTACAAATTCAGCCTCTGTGGTGGAGAGAGCAATAGTCTTTTGTTTTTGACTGGACCATGTAATTGGCCCTCCATTCATCATAAATAAATATCCTGTAGTGGATCTACGGGTATCAACATCACTTGCAAAATCTGAATCCGAATAACCTACAAGATTATTGATCTCTCCATTATACATAATACACAAATGCTTACTTTTCTTTAAATATCTAATTATACGTTTCAGAGAACTTACATGTTGTGGGCTCGGGTTGCTAACATATCTACTTAATAAATTTACAGCAAATGAAATGTCTGGCCTAGAGACAGAACTCAAAAACAATAAGCAACCTATAGCTTCTCTATAAGGAAAATCAACAACAATTTCATCAACATTCTTTGAAATAATAACATTAACATCTGCTGGAGTGTTGGCAGGATTTGCATCACTCATATTAAACTTCTCAATAATTTGACTTATATAATTTTCCTGATTAATGTATATGCCATTATTCATAAGCTCAATTTGCATACCTACAAAATACTTAAGCTTTAATTCTTTTATTTTAAAAGCTTGTTTTAAATATTCTATTATTTCTTTAATCAGCTGTTTATTTGAAGAAATTACAAGAGCATCATCAACATAAATTATTAAGAAAACTTTAGTTTCATCAAAATGTCCTACATAGATACAATTGTCAGCCTGAGATTGAACAAAACCATATTTTAACAAAAATTCTGTAAATGTTTTGTTCCAGCATCTAGATGCCTGTTTTAAACCATACAATGATTTATTTAGTTTTAACACATAATCACCTTTAATCGACAAACCATCAGGTATATCTATAAAAATATCCTCTTCAAGATTCCCATTTAAAAAGGCAGTCTTTACATCAAATTGCTGAATTTCTAAGTTATACTTTGCAGCAATAGAAAGTAAAATTCTTATAGAATCATAACGGGTTGTTGGAGAGAATATTTCTTGATAATCAACATCCTTAACCTGATTAAAACCTCGTGCACATAAACGAGCCTTATAGCGTACAATTTGATTATTCTCATTCTTCTTTATAGTAAAAACCCACTTTGTAGTAAGGGTTCGTTGACCAGACCTTTCAACCGCAGTCCAGGTCTTGTTTTCTTTATGTGCTGACAATTCTTCTTTGATAGCTTCCGACCATTCAGCCTTTTGAGGACTATTCAGTGCCTCTACATATGTTTGAGGTAATGACAGCTCTACAAGATTTGCTTCATACATTCTATTTATCCGTGGTCTCAAATTTATTGTTGACTCTTCCGATTCTTGAGATGGTTCATAGTCTGGGTCATCAGTGGTATAACTCAACATGCTATCCTCACTCTCTGTTGTTGGGCTGTCAATTAGAGTCACATTCTCACCAGTTTCTTGTACTTCACTATCATTTATAACTTCATCATCAATAAAGCTTATTTTAGCAATATTTTTCTTAGTACTTGGAATATTCTGTTCATCGAAGATTACATTTCTTGAGATGGTTATTTTCTTTGTATTTGTATCATACATTCTGTAGTTGTTGTTGTCATAACCAACTAGCACCATTTTATTACTTTTCTTTTCCAACTTTGTTCTTAATTGATCTGGAATATGCACATAACCTATGCTACCAAATACTTTGACATGTCCTAATTGGGGCTTTATTCCATTCCATAATTCAAAAGCTGTTGTCTTTGGAGTCTGGGTGGAGGATGTTCTGTTCAATATATATGTAGCACACTGTATAGCTTCTGCCCACAACTCCAATGGGACATCTCGAGCATACAACATTGAACGTGCACTCTCTACTAAGGTACGGTTTTCCCTTTCTGCTCGTCCATTTTGCTCCGGTGTGTAGGGTGCGGTACGTTCATGATTTATTCCCTCTTTTTCCAAAAACTCCTTAAAATCTTTATTTACATACTCAGTTCCATTGTCAGTATGTAATGTTTTGACATTGTGATTAAATTTATTCTTGATCATAGCATTGTACTTTTTGAAGACTTCCAGGACATCACTTTTATGTTTTATAAAATATACATGCCTGTAACTTGTTGCAGCATCTTTGAAGAGTAAGAAATATTTCATACCTTGGATAGATGAGATATTCATAGGTCCACAAACATCACTATATACTAGGTCACCTGGCTGTAATTCTCCTCGCTCTGATTTATGAAAAGGATACTTATACTGCTTCCCATATGCACAGGCTTCACATACAAAACTGTTTTGTCCATTGTCAATCAAATCTAGTCCATTCACAACACTATTTTCACTCATGTTTTTAATTTGTTTCACATTAATATGTCCTAACCTTTCATGCCACATCTTCACATCACTTTGTCCTTTTTGTACTATGTTACATGTATCTGGAACCACTGTTTTAATGTTCAACTCATATAAATTGTTATCTTTTATATTTGCACTCATAACCACTTTATTGTTTTTATAAATCAGGGCACTTGTGTCCTTTTTTATGATAGAATAGGACTTTCTTATAATCACACCTTCAGAGAACAAGTTTCTTCTTAAACTTGGAACATATAATACATCATTCAGTTCACTGGTCTCCCACTGTTCATTGACATATCTCTGTATCATCACTTTTCCAATGCCACATACTTCCACAGATTGTTTATTTCCTAATGTCAATGATTTCTGGCTGCATTCAAATAGTTCCACGAAGTATTCCTTTCTGAATGTCATGTGTGCCGAGGCACCGCTATCTAGAATCCAAATATTCTCTTCGGCATTACATGAATTATTTTCCACATAAAATGCTAACATATCTGCACCTTCTTGATGAGGTTTTCTTGTTTTGGACTGCCTAGGAGCACGACATTCTCTGGCGAAATGCCCCCGCTTACCACAATTATAGCATTCAAAACGGTGTTTATTCGCTTTGTTACTCTGATTTGCATTATTATCACTTGCCGCTTGGTTATGTTGTTTAGACTTGGCTTTCCACCCTTTATTGGCAACAAGAAGAGCTGTCTCCTGTTCATCTTCACCTGCTAAGCTCGCCTCTTCATCCAACAAACGTGCAGTTAGATTAGCAATAGTTTGTTGTTTAGGATCCAATGACATCCATGCTTGTCGCAGCGATCTGTACTTAGAAGGCAATGTTCCCAATATTTTTGTAATAATGGCCATATCACTGATAGTTTCACCACTTTCTTTAAGTTGTTTGGCTAATGTTTCTACTTTTGATATGTGTTGTGCTATGCTGTCACCCGTTGACATCTTGTATTGGTAAAACTTTTCATGGATCAACATTTTACACAGTTCACTCTTTTGTTCGTAAATGGATTCTAATTTTGACATAATCTCCAAAGCAGTTTCACAATTTTCTATTAATGTGATTTGTTTAAAATCCATCGATGAGGTTATTATGAACATAGCCATGCCGTCACTTTTCAACCATTCTGTACTGTCTCCATGCGGTTTCGGTTTCGAAATATCGATTCCTTTAGCTTTTAGAGCACACTTTACTTGGAATTTCCATTGACGAAAGTTATTTCCATCAAATTTTTCCAAATTCATTGTTCGCGTGGGATCCATTTTGAGGTTGGTTTTACAATGACTTTTCAACAACGATTGAACTTTTCTTTGCTGATTTCTTCTGAATTTTTATTCTCAGAGATTCCTGGGCCCATAACCACTTCGGGTTATGGGTATTTGATAGAAAACTACTTGTATTTAAACAGTAAACTTATATTCTTATCGAAATAACTCAGAGTAAAACGAAATACACACAACGTACACAGCCACAGATTAAGGTAGGGTTGCCAGTTCAATTTTAATATTTCTAACAAGAACTACATATTTGAGAATATTTACATTGGCAATAAGGAGATAACGCTGCCCATATTTGTGCTACCCAGGATTTTACAAAGGTAAAATTTTGGGTACACTGTGCCAATGCTTCATCGAGAGTCATAAGATGTTAAGACTCTTCAGCCCAGTAATTTCACTAGCTACTGTGCCCTCCTACTGAAGCATAGTAATGTTTGCACATCACAGCTCAGGCGGTAGAATAACTGGCACTGTTGGGGTACCCACCTAGTCGACCTCCTGGAAAGGGTGGGTAATCCTTAGATACAAGTGTTCTTAATTACTGTATCATTAGCTTACAAGTGTAGCTGTAGAATTATCCCTAATGTCAATAAAGGTATTCGTTTGAAAAAGGACTTGTTATTATAAATAGATATATAAAAAATAGACTAACATTTGATCGTAAAAGACGTTACGATCGAAATATTAATAGAACGATGGAGGCACTCAACCAAATTACAGCCAAACATGAAATATGAACATGGATTCATATCGCTCGACGAACATTGGCCTAATTGCTTACAAACAGCACTTCCTAAATTAATTTGCTCAACTTACATTGAGTTCGGTATAATAACAGGATATCGATGTACACATAGGTATTTAGGAACGAAACTGACGGATGGATTTTAATTTGATACTGGTGGTAGGCTTCGGCCGTGGCTTGTTACCACGTTGCTTGTTGTTCAGTGAAGCCAGGGAGGGATTTATCCCGCCTTCCAGGTATAGTCTGCTGCCATCTTCGGCCGCATCGTCGCATCACGCGAGATCGTGGTCAAAGGCTCACCTATAAAGAATTTTAAAAAAAATAATTAGATAGAGACCACTTTTTAGCCCAACAAAGTTTCCAGTAGCTGCAACTGTATCATCTGCGTAAAATAAAAAGAAAATAAATGGCAGTGCTCGTGCGTGAATGGTACTCGTATATTTGATTACAACTCAAATACTACTGAATCAACAATTGAGGGCTCCATACGATGATGTTTTCGGTAAAAATATTTCGTATCAAGCAAAAATTTATAAAATGTTTGTTGCGTACACATTACCTCAGGCTACATTTTCGCTGTACAAAAATCATCTGTTTCATCGAATTTTTGGACAACCCTTTGGTACTAGTAGGACCGAGCCGAACAAAAACATTCCAATCGTCAGGCACGAAATATTTCTCGGTATTGCCAATAGTTGCCACACGAAATTAATATTTGCTGGCTAAGCCTGCTATTTGGCACACCTGCTCATTATGTGTAGTGTACAGTGTACACACCTTTATAAGGCCAAGTTCACATAGCGTTGTGATAAAAAATAACTGAATAATAAAATGGAAGGAAGTGATAAAGGCACGCTATCATGTGAACTTCAGCAATGGGTCGAGCACACAAACTGATGGCTGAGCCCCTAGTAAAGCAGCAAACGGTCCATCTGATTTTTATTACCTCTATAAGTGACTATCAACTATTGACTCATATTACTGCAACAGTGTTTTGTTATTAGTTTGTTATAATTATTAGTTACTAAAAGTTGTTTTAGTTTTACCTTTTTTTAAGTTTACAAGTGAACATAGGAACATCTATTAACTTACAAAGATAGGAACTATCTTCATTCGCAATAACTTAGCTAGAGCTAAGAGTTATGAGGCGATTCTTCCGTCTAATTACAACTTTTGTTGCCAATATTCTGCACCTGGCAACATACATCGTCCATTACTGCAATAACCTGTGTACTTCTAATGCTTATTTTCTATGTGCTCAGAAATGGAACTATATTTTACTCATATCATCATCATCAGAAAAACGGAGAAGCGATCGCTGTTTCTCTTGACATCTCGAAGGCCTTTGATAGGGTCTGGCATGACAGCCTTGTCGGTAAGCTTCCATCATTCGGGTTACCCGTTGGTTTATGCGTGTGGATTTCAGACTTCTTGAGGGAACGGTCGATTCGAGTTGTCGTTGACGGCAGCTCGTCCGATCAATTAGCTATTAATGCTGGGGTACCTCAGGGGTCAGTTCTCTCTGCTACACTTTTCCTGCTGCACATCAATGACTTGCTTAAGCCAGGTATTGTTGGGTATGCAGATGACAGCACGGTAGTTGAGCGATATACATCTAGCGCTAGAGCCAACGGAGATGAAGTCCAGTCATGCAGGGAGGCCATGGTTGAGCGTATGAGCTTGGCCTTAGAAGCTGTTTCCGATTGGGGTGCAGCTAATTTGGTTAAGTTTAATGCTACAAAAACCCAGGCGTGTCTATTTACCGCAAAAAGGAGTCAATTCAGTGAAGCTCCTTCTTTCCAAAATGTTCCTTTACCGATAACTAACCAGCTTGAGTTACTAGGAGTTACTCTCACGTCTGACCTTAATTTTGGGAGTTACATAGAATCTAAGGCTCAATTGGCCGCCAGGAAGCTGGGTATTCTGGCAAAGGTGAGGCAATACTTCACACCGGGACAGCTGCTAATGCTGTACCAAGCACAAGTCCGGTCGTGTATGGAGTACTGTTCTCATCTTTGGGATGGTACTGCCAAATACCAGCTTCAGACACTGGAGTCAATTGAGAGACGTGCCAAAAAGCTAATAGGTGACCAAAAGCTTACAGAATCTCGGCTGCAGAGCCTTGAACATCGTAGAATGGTCGCTTCGCTATCGGTCTTCTACAGGATTCATTTTGGAGAGTGTGCGCAGGAATTACACGAACTAATTCCTCCATGCCCATTCTATCGACGGACGTCACGGCAGACGGCAATGCGGCATCCCTACTTAGTGGCGCTACCAACAGCCCGCACCAAGCGTTTTGCTTCGTCGTTTCTAATGAGAACTGGTCGCATTTGGAACACTTTGCCGTCATCTGTGTTTCCCGAGAGGTACAACTTGGGTATCTTCAAGGCACGAGTGAATAGGTACCTTTCTAGGCGTCATACGTGATCCATCGTCGACCGCATTTCCACTTTCCATCAGGTGGGATGTGGTCAAACGTAGGCCTATTTAGTATAAAAAAAAAAAAAAATATATATAGAGATTCTGAGAACGTGGCATTGGTGATTCGTGACATAGGTGATCAGAAACATTGTGTTTAGCTAACAACTGCATTTTAAAACTGATTAAACTTGCCTCTACTTTTAGGAGTATTCGCAAGAGACAGCTAGTGTTACAAACAATAGCAATTTCAACACTGGCACTCCTTCAAAATAATCAAGATGGAACAGCAGAAAATCACTCTCATTTGCATGTAAAAAGCCTTTTACCATTGACTTTTCACAGTAAAAATTTCAATTACAGATAACGTAGGTGAAGTGAATGAGAGAGCCATTTGAGCGTCGACTCGTGATATCATCTGCAATTTTACTAAATAGTCGCTTTATGATACCGCTGACGTTAATTCTACGAAATATATGGATTGTTGACAACTTTTATGGAGAATTTTATTTTTGAAGAATCATTTTCATAATTTTACTGTTTTCCACCTTATGACAGGTATAGTGCTCTTTAATATATAGTTATGCTTGCTTGAGTTTTCTATTCAATATTCTCTATATTATTTTATTGAAAAGCCTACGACTTCATAAGTTAGGGTACCTCGGAATGCATAGAGTACTTTACACCGAGTATAAGGTAAGACCGATAAACTGAGCTAGCCGTGTATAAATAAATTAGCTTATATAATACTATGCGTTTTAGAAAACTAATGTGAGTGTTATCCATATTACTATGTAAACAAACGACTAAAACTCACGGATATAATGGTCGAAGCTTGGCTCGACCCTGGGTTTCGGACAATTACGATGTCCTTTATTAGGAGCCAACGTCGCGACCGAGAGGCGTGAGCTCCTGATGAAGGACATCGTAATTGTCCAAAACCCAGGGTCGAGCCTAGCTTCGACCATTATATCCGTGAGTTATAATATACTAGCCGCACCCAGAGGTTTATCACGGGTTGAGGTTTTTGATAGTATATGCCTACTTTGCCCAACGGGAACCAGGCGTGATTGTATGAACTCAGAGGTTTTGTCCCCAGAAACATAGTCAAACAAACACAAATACAAACATCCATATTTTCCATTAAGTTGGATCCATCATTTCCTATTTCCATATTTTCGTGTTTCACATTTCGTTTCCCAAAACAATGGGCGTGCAGTGAACATGATTTAGCTCTACCATGACACATGGTCGCAGTTGTTACAGTTAAATTAAATTGGAATTAAACTGCCCCACATGATGTATGTCCATGGAGCGTAAATCATGCAATGTCAACAATATATTAGCGGCGACATGTGTGAAACGAACCTTGGTTTTTGTGAAACTTGTATTGTAGGTGTCTTGTATTCATTTTGTTTGGAAACGTAGATTTCAAACATTTTTAAATTGCATTTTTCAGCCCAACAATGTGTTTGTGATAATACTAGGAGAACGACATGTAATCCGAATGTAGCTGAACTCTGTTACGCTAATGTGTTATAATTTCACTTTTAGAGGTACCTTTTCGGACTATACAATTTTAAATGACCAGGTTAGAATTGGGTCTACAGTTATAGATTAGGTAGGTACCTCCATATATTTACTATAATATAATATACCAATGTAACACGAAGACACAATTTACTTTTCGTATTATGAAAAACCGCGCACGTTTTGCTAAAAGCAAAAAAACTTCCTAAACTCGAATGTTCTCCCGCATTCGTAATCAAATACGGATATTAATTTCCAATAGTAAAATTTTATATAAAAACTGCCAGCAATGTTTGCCAATCAAATATAGAAAACTCAATTGGGTTCAAAGCGATATCATTTAAAACAAACACTGGCTTTTATAATTTGTAACTTTGACTCGGCACCGGTACAGTTGATAGGGCTTATTGTTTTGTTCTCATTTTCACTTTATTTTTAGATGAATATTGAGTGAAATTCATGTTGATTTGGATAAACAACGCGAACAGGGAGGGATTTATGCCTTCTTTTTTTAGTCTGCTACTATCTATGGCTGCACCGTTGCTTAACATCGCGCGAGATCGTAGTCAAAGGCGAACCTGCATAGTATATTGATATAAGAAAACATTATATTGTCATTTGAGTTATGGGATGCTACGACTAATTTAAAGCCATTTCACATGACTCGTGGTGGATGTTATAACAGGCCAGCGTCACACAATAAATGGTTACGCTGAGTATCAATAAATTACACTAATATTTTAAATGCAAAGGTTGTAAGTGTGTATGTTTGTGACTTCTCACGCCTAAACGGTTGGACCGATTGAACTGAAATTTGTTATGGAGACAGCTTAGACCCTGGAATTACACATAAGTTACAGTACAGCTGCTAAAACCTCTCGGCGCAGTAGTAGTTCTTACATAAAACATGTCATTCATATGCCATGGAGCAATTTATCTCACCTCCTAGGTTTAGACTGATACCATATTCTTCTTAAGATCAGGGCAACATCGGCGAATAAGGTTAACTCCAAAATAAAGAATAAGATTGAAAAATCTTCAATTACTTAAATTTTGATTGTACATTTTACATTTGTTTAAAAATAAAATTCCAACAAACTTGGAACCGTATGCAGTAGATGAATCAAAGGAGTTGCAAATAAGCAACCGTGAGACTTCACATGCCATCTCTCTGAAAATATTTACATAATAATATGTAAACGGAAAAGTATGGAAACAGGCGTTATATGTATGGCCTTGGTATGCCGTAGAGTAAATGGTTTAAATGCAAATTTATACCTAAGAATTTTAATCAGAGAGCAGGAAAACTTTTCCTTAATAAGGGTCTTTTAATATTTTTTCTTAATTTGGATTCCAATTATTTATTCCAATAGATACTACAGCGAAAATTAGGTTAAAGGCTGTATATGCAAAACCTTTAGTTAGGTATCTTCCTATATCGATTCATTTTTTTAAATATTTTTATTCAACCGTTTAAACTTACTAACTTTACTTATAATTTGCGAAAAACTGCTATAACTTTTCTCAACTTGTGCGCGTAATAAACGTAATTTATTCAGTGCGTACGCCAATCGGTTTATCTAAAAACTCAATTTTAGAATCAAAACTTAAAATAGTATGTATAGGCAAATTAAAAAAGTTTTTCTGTTCCGTTGAGGAAAAACAACTTTGAACACTGTTAAATCTGTTTTCAAGAACATTTTTAACAAATTTGTTTTCATTGGAAAAAATACTATAAAGAAAGAGAATAAATATTATAAGATTTTTTGGGTCCAAAATTACTTCGGGGCGCGGATAATATTTTAAAATTTATATCTCACAAATGCTCATACCGAGGTATGCCATAAACATTTTAAATTTTAAAGTGTCTTGGGAACGCTACTTCTGGTAAAAGGCTTAGTTCACATATGGAACGTCGAGCGCCCGTTTTGATAAGTTCATTTACTTAAATGTTATGAGTTCTAATCGTCTTTTGTTTAACTGTTCATTCCAAAAAAAATATTAGATTTTTTATGCAAATCAGTAAAAAGACGAGCTAGACGATCTGATGGTAAGAGATAACGCTGGCCATAAAATCAGTACAGTGCCACCCAGAATTTCACAATGATGTAAAATTCTAGACGCACGGCACCAACGCTTCTTACTCAAGAGTTATAGGATGTTAAGAAGATTCTTCAGCCTAAATATTTCATTAGCACGTGTGTTTGTGAATATTATTTTTATAAACGCGTTTTTACTCTGCATGATTGACGCCAGTCAAAGGAACTTGGCCTAGAACGTGTTGGAAAAACTTCCTGTCTCCATCGTGATGCTATATTTAAGATTTATGAGAACTTATAACTGGTCACATTTGTGGAATGAAAATAGGAAAGATGCAACCAAAATTTTATGTAAAAACGTTGCCACACTTGTTAATACTACGATTATTTTTTTATTTAAATCTGGCCACACCCGTGCATGCGAATTTGAACCTTATTTTAAAGAAGCTAGAAATAATAGATGTCAATTTTGATTTGAACCGGAATAAGATGAACGAGTCGAGTACATTTGCCCGAAGTAAGACAATATCACCTGCTCATTATAGTCATAGTATTACCTATAGTATTGGATAGTTACAAAATCGACATAATATAATAGTGTAAACCCTGCCAAGTGGATAATCGCAGTAAAATATTTGGGTAAGGTCGTGGTAACTCACCCAGACGGGATCTCGCATTGCATAACCCTGCCTCTGTTAAACTCCCATGGTTAAATTTAAAGGTACTTGTATTATTCATACATTTTAATTTACAATCCACGAAACAAAACATATTTTCCTAAATTAAAATAAATAAAAAAATTTTTTTTTTTAAATAGTTATATAAATTTTAAAAAATTAAAAAAATATTTATATAAATTTCCTTTTTATTCACAGTTATCTAGAAGAGATCGTTTATAGCGATTATACCGCAAATTGTAAGCTTTTTTTTTCATATTGTAATTTTTGTGGTGTTCAACAAAGAGTGTTCTATTCTATTCAATTCAAAAAGACTATTTCATTTATTGCTATTTGCTATGCAATACGTACCAACAGCTTTTATTCAACAACTTTTCTCTAAGAGTTTTACAGGCTTCCTGATCCTCTTTACTATAAAAACGCAACAACCAAAGAGAAAAAGACACTGAACTAGTTTCTTACAAATGACGCTTCAGTCGCAGAGTGAGAGTAACGACGCGTATACACGAGCAACTTTTAATGTGCGATAGTATCTTATTCCAACAAAACAAACATTTTATTTTAAGCAAATATGTAGAATATTATGTAGTATACTCAGTGAACGTTAGCAAAAGCTCCATTATTAAGCTATTGCATAGCTTCTATCGCGGGCCTTGAGCGTGGGGACCGAATCCAGAAATTCCGTAACGAAAAAACCTAACACCCCCCACTCCGACCGGCACAGCGGTGATACTTTTTAGTTTTTCCATCTATAGATAAATACCAGAACGTTTAATGACTTTTTGAAAAATCACGCTTGTCTCTTTTGTTTTTTTATTGGTCACCACGCTCAATAGTGGGGGACTTTAGTGCAAAACCTGTTTTTTTCTTGCAGAAGCATGAAACTTGGCACATTGATTCCTTATGTCAAAATAAGCTGATTTCGATCGGTAGCCTAATAGAAGGGGCCCTCTGGTAGCGGGGAGGGGGGGTGGAGGGTGCGCTCCACCCGGCTTTGTTTTAAAAATTCTGGAAGACCACGCATAGCTAATACGTCAAGTTTGGTATCAATTTCGGATAAATCGAGGACGTAGATTTCATTTCTAGTATAAAAAAATGACATTTGTGATGATTTGTTTAACAAAAAAATTAAAAATTAGAATTACGTAACTTCGTTTTTATCGTTCAAATTACTGTAAATTCAAAAATACTAGTTTTTTTAATAAACAAAAAATATGTTAATAAAGTCTAGTTTATGTAGATTAAAAAATATATAATTTTATATTACTTTTCTTAATAACAAACCGCATAAAAAAATCTTTTGCTGTCCCGGGCCGCAATTTTCTTTTAACCGCCATGAAAAGGGTTGTTAGTAAAAAACTTACTATTTCATGTAGAAGTTTAAAACTTGCCACAATTACAATTCCTTACGTTAAAATAAGCCGTTTAGAATCAGTAGCCGTCGGTAACCAGCCTTCTGACAGCGGGGAGGGGGGGCGAAAGGGGCGCACCACCCAGCTTCACTTAAAAAAATCTGGAAGACCATGTATAGCTAATACGTCAAGTTTGGTATCGATTTCGAATAAATCAAAGACGTAGATTTCATTTCTGATATTAAAAAAACGCATTTTATTGGGTTTTAACCAAATTATTACACAAAAATAATACTTAGTTTTTTTTATTTAGAGGCACTTTAATTCTAAATTATAGTAATATTTTGTGATAAACATAAATATTTTTTAAAAGTTTATTTCAAGTAGATTGAATAAAATAGAACATTTAATTAATTTTATTAAAATTAACTCGTACATTTTTTTTAAGAGACTAAGAGTCGCTATTTTCTTCTCACCGCTGCGCTGCGTTGTAATCGCCCCACCCACTGCAAAATACGATTATGTACATTCATTTAACATGTTATTGATATAAGAACTTGATATTGTCGAACATAAAATACAGAAAAATCCTATGGCACATCATAAATTACTCTCCCTGAGACAAACTTTTGAAAAATAGGTGCGATAAAACGCGATCAAATCGCGGAACGGAAACTGCTAAACATTGTTAAGAATCAAACTGTTTCAACAAATTGTAATCTAGCAAAATTATAAATACTCCAGGCTTAAAGCTTTTTTATATCAGTATGTTACATTCCAAGACTGATTCTTCCAAAGATAATATTGTTATTATAGCTCATTACATTTTAAGACCTTCATGCAGTTTTACATCAATCTCAGCAATCCGCCCTTTATTTATATATATTAAATCAGTTTCGTGCATAATATACTGGCCACCAAAACGGTGTTAGATGAATAAGGTGTCCCTTTGTTTGCTTATTGCTTCTAAAACCAAGCAGGAGGCTGGAAAATAGCAAGACTCGTATCCTTCGACTGGCATAAATGTGCCGCACACAAACGTAACTCTACCTATATGGTTTTGATATGATGTTTTGCGGTCAATGAAACTGCAGATCAAGCAGTAATTACTACTCGACAATCAATAACTATGTAGGAAACACCTTATCCCAAAAAAACACTATTTGAAAAATATACTTCTACTTCCATGATATGTCTGTATACCAGCATTTGTTACACGCAGTTTACAAGGAACTTTGTTTGAGAGAGGCTAGGCATAATTTCTTGGTTAAGTCTAACCCATCCTCTCTTTTGGTTTAGGAAGCAAGAAGCAGACCATTCCTTTGTCTGAAAACCTTTCAGTTGCCAGAATATTGTGCATGGAACTGATTAAATAAATAAATGCAAGGCTTATCATAATTCGTCATAAAATGTTTTGAGCTATATTATTATTATATTATATATGGAGCATCCGTCTTGGAAAAAACAATATAACGATATAAATAAGCTGTAGGTAGGTGCCAGTAGTATTTATAATTTTGCCACATTACATTTAATTGAAAAATAGATGCATAACTTTGGTTAGAAGTTTATTATTAAAGAGATATGACTTTCGCGCCTATTTTTTAAAAGTTTGTCTCAGGGAGAGTAAATTATGATGTGCCATAGGATTTTTCTGAATTTTATGTTTGACAGTATCAAGTTCTTATATCAATAACATGTTAAATGAATGCACATAGTCGTATTTTACAGTTGATGGGGATTTACAACGCAGCGCAGCGGTGAGCAGAAAATAGCGACACTCGTGTCTTAAAAAAAATTGTACGACTAAATTTTTATAAAAATAATATAAAAGTTCTATTTTATTTTATTTAATCTACTTGAAATAAACTTTTAAAAAATATTTATGTTTATCACAAAATATTACTATAATTTAGAATTAAAGTGCCTCTAAATAAAAAAAACTATGTACTATTTTTGTGTTATAATTTGGTTAAAAACCTATAAAATGCGTTTTTTATTATCAGAAATAAAATCTACGTCCTTCATTTATTCGAAATCGATACCAAACTTGACGTATTAGCTATACGTGGTCTTCCAGATTTTTTTAAGTGAAGCTGGGTGGTGCGCCCTTTCACCCCCCCTCCCCGCTGTCAGAAGGCTGGTTACCGACGGCTACTGATTCTAAACGGCTTATTTTAATGTAAGGAATTGTAATTGTGGCAAGTTTTAAACTTCTGCATGAAATAGTAAGTTTTTTACTAACAACCCTTTTCATGGCGGTTAAAAGAAAATTGCGAACCCGGGACAGCAAAAGATTTTTTTATGCGGTTTGTTATTAAGAAAAGTGATATAAAATTATATATTTTTTAATCTACATAAACTAGACTTTATTAACATATTTTTTGTTTATTAAAAAAACTAGTATTTTTGAATTTACAGTAATTTGAACAATAAAAACGAAGTTACGTAATTCTAATTTTTAATTTTTTTGTTAAACAAATCATCACAAATGTCATTTTTTTATTCCAAAAATGAAATCTACGTCCTCGATTTATCCGAAATTGATACCAAACTTGACCTATTAGCTATGTGTGGTCTCCCAGAATTTTTAAAATGAAGCCGGGTGGAGCGCCCCTTCCAACCCCCCTCCTCGCTGCCAGAGGGGGTGCTACCGAGGGCTACCGATCGAAATCAGCCTATTTTACAAGCTTTATATTACTTTCACCTGTCTGTTGTCTGTCAGTCTGTCTGTCTGTCTGTCTGTCTGTCGGTCTGTCTGTAATCAAATCTTGCAAGTTTTATTTGACCCACTTCCCGGTTTGCAATTGAGCTGAAAATTTGCATGCATGTGTAAATCGGATGACAATGCAATATTATTTTGACATGGAGCTGATCTGATGATGGAGCTGAAAGGTGGCTATAGGAACTCTGTCATTAAACAACGCAACCCCATCGAGTTTGGGCTCATTTGATTCGTCTTGACGAGTACTATATGATGCAAGATGGTAATGATAATTAAAGCTTGTTTTTAAAAAGTATTTTTAAAATTTCACTTGTTTACATTAGAAATCAATGTGCCAAGTTTCATGCTTCTGCATGAAAAAAACAGGTTTGACCCATTTTTGTCGCTTAGTGACTCCACTACAAAGTGTAACTTGAATTAATATCAAAGAAAAAAAAACAAAGGAAAAAAAATACTGCATTAATAAAATAAATAAATAATTATAATTGCATAAGTTGATAAAAAATGCTATGCAATAGCTTTACCGCGGCAGTCTCCGAGTGCCACACGTCTTTTTTATTATTATAATTATTAACTTGACGAACTACTTCTACTAGAATGATGTTTTTAGAATTTTCATATAAAAGCCAAAACGATTTCATAATTAAGAAAAATAGCCTATGATATCAAACAATAAGCTATTTCGCTATTATAATATTATTAGGATGTTATACAGAGAAAATTAAGCCGCCAGCTTTCGATAGAAAATAAGACACGACGGACGTTAATTATCCTCAGATAAACAATTATAATTATAATAATTGGGCTT
This sequence comes from Hemithea aestivaria, assembly GCA_947507615.1. Taxonomy (NCBI): domain Eukaryota; kingdom Metazoa; phylum Arthropoda; class Insecta; order Lepidoptera; family Geometridae; genus Hemithea; species Hemithea aestivaria. The sequence continues at coordinate 14,219,189 of OX382328.1, forward strand.
TATACTCCAACAGAACAGGTTACCCTACTTACACTGTCAGAGTCAAATCACAATTTATAGGTTGTGTGGCCAAACTATATGTTATGAAACAAAACCTTTTAAACTGCCAGTAAGACAAGCAACATGTTGGCTATTAATCGCGCATCAACTATTACCTAGTGTATACAAGGCATTACCTTGGTTGCATCGCTCCCAGGTCGCATTCACGATTTTATATCTCTCGTAACGACTGTTTTATTGTCAGACCGCTCGCTCTCTGCGGTGGAGAAAATTACAGGAAGGATAATCTCGTTTTTTATTGCGGCCATTATAGTATTGCACTGCCTTACTGAGACGGGAACTGGGAAGTTTTTCGCGTCCTTTAAGTTTGCTTTCCGCTTTTCCGTGTTAATGATGGGTGGAAAAGAGAGCTTTTAAATTAATTTTGTTGTTACGTTTTAGATCAGATTGAGGGTAGTATTTTATGTGTACAATTACTGCTTAGAATATTTAGAGGCTATTTAGTAATAGTTAGGGCTAACAGTTAAAACAATGTTGCAGCACATTACCTGCTAACATACTGATTAGATATACTTCAACTGACAGGAAATGTATAGAACTCTTGGGACTTTCTGTCGCTTGGAGTTTGTGTTACCTTAGCCTGGCTGTTCGAACGAGTACAAAAAGATAAATATGGCCTTTATTTTTGTAATTTATTTAAATAAAAAATGTATGTAGGTAGCAAAAGCTTTATGTTTTTTTAAGACTCATTATACACTCTCCTAATAATTTCATTATCATAAGTTCTCAAGTCAGTAAGAAGTTTTACAATCGAAGTTACAAAAATACTTGTTCCCTACAATTAATTGAATTGAACTACAGTTTTTACAAGGCGCTTACATTTTGATCACGTCTTCGGAACACTCCACTGCCGCCATTACAATTCCAATTCAATTTGCCTTTGAACGTTTTTTAAATAAGATGTAGGTACCATTAAATACTACCAAGTATACTGTGGTTTAACTGTCTAATAAGTATTACATACGATAATGTATTACCAATATCAAACAAGTAACAATAAAACTAAAATTAAAAAAAAAAGGCAGCGCGGGCGCGGGCCAGTAGCCAGCGTCGCGACTGAGAGGCGTGAGCTCCTGATGAAGGACATCGTAATTGTCCGAAACCCAGGGTCGAGCCTAGTTTCGACCATTATTTCCGTGAGTTTTAGTCGTTTGTTTACATAATAATATGGATAACTCTCACGTTAGTTTTCAAAAACGCATAAAAAAAAAACTTTTTAAATACGAGCTTTTATCAATATTACCACATAGCATTAAAGTACTCGTCGATGAATCAAATGAGACCACACGCGAAGGGGTTGCGTCGTTTAGTTATGGAGTTCCTATGTCCATCTTCCAGCTCCATCAGATCAGCTCGATGTCATTATTATGACATTGGATTTTCATCCAATTTACCTATACAAGCGTGCAAAATTTCAGCTCAATCGGAATCCGGGAAAAGGATCAAATTTAATTTGCAAGATTTGATTACAGACAGACGGACAAAAGACAGGTGAAAGTTAATAAAATCGTGTAAAAAATCAAAAAGTTTAAAGGGAATCCGAACAAAAAATGGATTGAAATAGTAAGAAAAACATCTTTAAAAAAACCATTTTAATCGATAGATCAATGAAACAAATACTGTCTATACTTGCACATTATCAAGATAATAAATATAAAACGTAAAAAACTAATGTCAGTGCTAGTTATCCAACTCTTCCGATACGACTTGACCGATATTCATATTTTTTTCTTATATAAATACAGTAGTTTTGATAATAAATCGCAATTTTTCGACAGATTCACAGGCGATTGCACGAATTAATTAAAATAGAAATTAATTAATTTAAAATTTTCCTTCAGAGCTGCATCCGTTCTCCACTTTGCTTGGAAAACTGTAAGTATTATTGCAATAGCTTCATTCCTTTTCGCAGATTATTTTTAAAAGAGTAATAAATTAATAAGGTTAATGGATAAACTTCAGCCATTTTGTAAATTGAATGATCTTACTTTCAACTTTTATTCAATTTGAAGTCGAAATATTGAACTTTCAAGTTCCGCTGAACTGTCGGAGATATCGTTTCTTATTATAGTGTGGGAGATAACTGCTTTCATTTATTACATACCTATTAATAAAATTAATTATATGTTTACCTAATATAGCAATATTAGCAGTTATAGTGCTAATCTAGCGGCTATATAATTTCATCATACTTTACCTACCTCTATTTTCATGTTAACACTTCCGCATTTAAAAATCCTTTCTTATCGGATGGTAACATCACAGTATGTACCAAACTCCCAACTTCCACCAATCCTTTCGATCTAGCGCCACCTCTTGACAACCTCACCCTGATACGTGATCAAGTCGTCACGCCATCGCTGCCGGGGCCGCCCTTGGCGACATCGTCCATCTTTTAGATGCCCATTCTGTGGCGACATTTCCCAGCGTTTTTTTAGCCATTTTTTCATAACATGAATAAAATTTGTATAGCTGCTAAAAAGTTCTAAGTTATCAGTAAGTTTATATTGGTGAAGTGTTTAATATAAGCTGCCCCCAGCCTAGTCAAACTTCGTAGTCAGTTCAAATGTACAAAGTTGTGTGAAACTCCCGCACCGGCTTGCAACTTTACTATTGCACAAGACGTTTTGACAGTAATTGGCGAACTATCATGATCTTTATTCCAGTTTTGTCCGACTGGGAAATAGTTTTATATAATTTTCTTACCTTCTCTCGAAATACTCGTACATTTTTACGGTTTCCTAGCTTCGCTCAATAAGACTGCTGAATATTCTCATGAGTTCCTCATGTGTGTGTTCTCAATTACAGCACGATCGATTCAACATTTACTTGTGAAATAGTAATTAACTCCAATCAATATATACTTATATAAAATATCTAAGGTTTTATTCACACAACCTAACTAAAAAGTAAATAAATAAAATCAACTTGCTGTCGCGAGAAAATCTTTTACAAATATTTTTATTTCATTTGCAATAAAAACAAAATAAAGCCCATTACACATGTCGCTATATAGCGCTATAAAGCATCTTATAGCGCGGCATAGCTTCAGTACAAATCGGCATCCGTCACACACGTAGCTATAAATGACATATAGCGCTATATCGCGCTATATTTTACAGTTGATGCGTAGAATCCGCCATTTTTCATTTTGACTAGGTGATAAAATGACTAAGCCGATTTGTATTACCGAGACAAAAAAACAAACTCCTATTACCTACGTGATATATTAAACTAAATAGTAGCAAATGTTTAACCGCTGTGTAACAAATTAGAAAAAAATATTTTTTATATATATTAAATATTTTCTTGTGTTTGCAGGTCTTTTTGTTAGCATTACGAAACAAAGTAATATAATTTGTATTTTAAATTTCACCTCCTATTTACTTGTAATAGGAGCTCTTTTTATTCATAATGATTATTTGTCCGAATAACTTAGACCTTTGAATACCTTGCAGTAGACTTTCGCTTAACCGGCTAAGTCATGTTACAAAATGGCTACGCATTTTTTTTTATCTAGTTCATATGGGATTTGCCAAATTGTATGGTTTTACAGCAACATGTCTGTTGACAATGTCAATTTTGAGTCTTATACAGGATGTGTAAAAAAATCATGATTTTTTTCTCAAATTTTAAAAAAATACATACCAGGAGGTTGCCATGGTTTTTTTTTTATAAAAGTGATTGTCAGTTAAATCTGTAATAATGCAAACACATTGTTTCAAGGGCTTTGTAGGTACCTCTAAAGAGAAAAAAAAACAAACCATTATTTTATAGTTTGTCTAGACATTTTTACTAGGAAACTGAACGTTTGGTGTTCTTCTTGTCCTTGTCATATTGCCTATTACTGGGAGTCATGGCCCCTCCTTTGGAGGATTTGATATCTGATGATAGATCGCTATCTGGGTTGGTTGGATGCGATTTTCATAGCCAGGAGCCAAAAGACAACAGGACAACAGCAACTTCAAGGGTGGTGCGGATCTGATCTGACCAACGCATCGGACTACGACCTGAGTCCGCTTTCCTTTGATTTTCCGGATGACAATAAGCTTCTCTACCTATGCTATTTGGCCGATGTAGTCGAGAATCCTCTGATAAAGTCGGTCAAATCCAACATGAATTGATCTTATTTGATTAACGTAAGTCATGCTTTTAGTAAACGATGTTAATTTAGAATAAAATTTTCTGGATTTTTTGACGAATTTTGAAACGTCATTTTTTTTAAGTTTACCAGGAGCAGATTTGAAGGAAACCAAAATCTAGGAAAAAAAGAAACATCCTTTATGTAGAAAACATCGTCAAATTCATTTGTTTAAGTAGTGTTGGGGAATCATTGGAACTATATGCAATCAAAGTGATTGAATCTCCGTTCCTACTCCTGGTACTCCTGGTACCTACTTCCTAAAAATATTAACAAGGAACTAGCTTGATGAAAAGTGGTATGTACCTTTAACGAGTGTGCATATATGAAAGTGCATAGGAAGGAGAAATAAAATAGACCCCGTTGTCGTGATTTTCTGTTTAACAACAAAATCTCCAAAACCTGACGGTTGTTTAGTTTTGATTGGCTTGTTTATAAAAAAAAACTCTTTTTTAAGACCAAACCACCTTAAAATCAAGAGAGAAGAGAGAAATAAAGCGAAAAATATATAAAGCGTTTTCTTTTAAGAATTCTCGGATGCTGCTTGCTAGCGCAAGCATAAACAATACAGTCCAATTTCTCGGATATAAAGATGTACAGTACAAGTCCTGCACAGATGCAATAGATATAAATAGCAGATAACCACATGAAATAAATACAAGCAATAATGAAAGTGAAGCAAACGTACGAATGTGATTTGATTTCGAACAGGAGAAATGATTTGGATACGCAAACTCGATCACCTGCTTGCATTAAGACCCACTTTGAATTTCTTCCAGTTAGACTGCGTTCGTTTTCTGCTTAGATAGGATATGTGAGTCACTTGCATGCCTATGTACGTAAACACACATGCGCCTATGTACATGCAATAACGCTCATCCGAAATCCTGATAAAGTTTTACACAGTCACCGTAAAATAAATCGGTGGTAATATAAATAACATACATTATCATTTTATAGGTTTTGATATAAAAATATTCGACTTATTAGTGCCTATTACTATTAATTATGTACAGAAAAGTAAGATAATAAGATTTCAGATTATTTCTCTTATTAATTTCGATTAGATAAAAATAAGTTGGTTAGTTTTATCACTAATTTATGACGATTTTTAAAAGCAGTTAATTATTGTATATATTAACACTTGTATTTCTTTTAAACAACGGTTTTCAACTTATATCATTCATCGCAGGAGGCAAAAAGTGGAAATTGTGCATACACTTATTAGGTAAGTAAGACTGGTGATAATGCTATATTTTGGTAAAATTGAATTGTTCCGATAATGAAGCCGTAAAGTAGCAACTGGAACTCCGTGAAGGTTATAGAACAGTTGAAGTATAGCTAACATATATTAAAAAACAATCTATAATAGGTACATAACATGAAAATAAGTATATAATAATTATTTTATGAGTAATTTTCACTTTACATTAATGAAACTTTAATAATTATCATTATTGTGTGGAATAAAAGAACAGATACCTAAACTATTAAAATACGTATTTATTCGTAATATATTATGTTAATAACATTTTTCCACACAAGTATGTATATGGCAACTCCAAATTGCACTTGTCCGTTTTTATTTTTAAATAATATATTTTTTTATATTCTTGTATTAATATACCTATTCTAAACGCTCTCAAAGAAATTGTTGACAAGTTATTCCAAATATTTGAGTACGTTTGTAAATATGAAAAAGTAATGTTAATAAAGTCACTTGATTTGATTTCAATGATCGACTCAAGATTCAATCACAAAGAATGAACTATTAAAAAATATAGTTCCGATCAGTAACCTGGCCATCACTAAAAATAATATAGCAAGGCATAGCGAGGTATAGCAAGGCCTTGCTATGCGATGCTATATGGTACCAGGAGTCATATAGCAAGGTATAGTATAGCGTCGTGTGTAATGGGCTTAAAACTTTTGTCAATTTTTGGAGCGTAAAATAAAGTTATTTATAAAATCTGAATTGTTTAACCTTCGTGACATTAAATATTCATCTCACATCCCCCAAACATAGAGCTGGTTGATAAAATAACGAATAAGAAATTCTCCGAGGGTATCATATGAGAGCTGCTATAAAATCAGAGCAAACTGAGCAAGCATGGTACATTTATTCCACGTAGTATCGTTTCGTGCATTACCATAACGCTTGCCCCTTTCATAACGCTTGCTGAGAATGTGAAACAACATTGCAGTAGCACAGAATTGAAGATTGAGCTATTTTGTGTCATCTGATTTGATGTACAAGTGTTTTAAAATTTAAAATTCTACGCAGCACTTAGTTGTTGAATCTCGACATTCCCAGTAATTTTGCTGTGACCTTGCGCTTCAGCCCGGAACACAGTAATACACCTACATTACTACTAGGCTAGGTACACAGTAGTGCCTACACACATTACTACTAGGCTGATGAATAACTGACAAAGATGTAGCACGACAAAGATAGAGACTTACACTATAACACTGGAATGAAAACATAAACTTTTAAAGCTAATCTTACGAGAGACACAGCAACATACCCAACCGGACACAGCAAGTATATCTCTATTTTATAGAGCCTATTGTAAAACTTAAGTACTGTATTCCAGACTGTTAATAGGGTCGCTTGAAACAATGGACCCTGAGAAGCTGGCCCGCCGTCTTGATCCGCGATAAGAGCCTTCAAACAAATGCTGCGAAAGGGATTACCGCTTTATCCGTCATCACGTACGCCTTTCCAAGTAAGCATCGTCGATTATGATGCCTCTTTATACTGATTTTATTAGAATTTTGATACAATAACTAGCTTATGCTCGCGGCTTTGCCCGCGTGGCCAAATCCTTTCTTAGTGGAGATCTACGTCACAAAACCTATCTGTGTTCCAAATATCAACCCAATCGGTTCAGCGGTTTAGGCTGTACGTTGATAGATCAGTAAGTCAGTCACTGTTTCCTTTTTTTTGTTATATAATAATAAATTTAGATTTCAATATTAGTAATTTATTTAATATTAAGTTTAATTTTATATGATCACCAGTAACTCCAAGACGCCTAATCCGATTTTGTTTTTGTTTTTTCGTGTCGTACTGCACATATCCCATTAAATGTAATCTCATTAATTTAAATTTAATGGAAGTCGATCGAGCGGTTTTTAATTTATGAATAAAAACGTGTGGCCTGCCCCTGCTTATTGGAAGCAACTTTGGAGTCTGTTTTTATTTTTTTTATATAATGTGTTAACTACGAGCACTATGATCAAAGAAATATGTAGGCGGTATGCAGAAATAGTTGGTATTTTGTAGTATAAATAGTATCTGACACATATGTATACTAACTCGCCAAGCGTTGGCTTTTCTAAGAGAAATACGAGGTATATCAGTAACATTATAATTAAGTACCTACCTATTTTGGCCGTAATATTATGTCATCCTTAAAGTTATTATTGCTCTTAAGTAAAATTTATTATCTAATAAGAAAATATAGTTTCCTTGCAAATTATTTTCATATAAATGCTAAATAGGTTCTATTTAGCAGGCCAAAACATCTATGTTTAGTCTTTTAATATCACACGATATCATGGTCTAAGGCTAACCTATAATGAATTTAAAAATGTAATAAATATTAGAGTAGCTAAGATAACTATTACAAACTTGATTACAAAGCCTAAAATTCAACGCATTTATTTTTCACAACACGCAAAAATGAAGCGTGATTTTCTGTTATATTTTTCGAGGTTTTCTGCGGGAAAACAAAAAATTCAATCTCCCTAATCTTGCGGCACATGCTGTCGACAATTTCAAGTAGAATACACACACTATAATAACAAGGAGACTCCACAACGCAGTCCAAAACTGACGTTGTATAAAATACGTTTCTCAATAAGTGCGAACCTTATAATTATTATCGAGCCGGTAACCTTAGAGTCTTCTCACACACGACATAATATTTTACTTTTGGTTTTTTTTACATTATGCACTCCGATTTTTGATATATTATATCTGGCTAAAACAGTTTCCTAAATTCATTATTTTATGTAAAATTAATCGATTTATGAATAATATTAATCCAATTTATAAGAATCTCTTAAAACTTCTCCTGCTTTATCGATTCTTGGTTTTTTGTGTATTTCGCAGGTCTGAAATTAAGTCGTAAAGCATTTTTCAACGGACTCAAATAAGGAGGCGTTAATCAACTATGTAGGTAATATTTATAAGTAATTAATGTATTTTTTGTTTGCCAAATCATACGAATAAATTAAACTCAGCTTCACTTTAAATTTACCTGCGCAGTCTGCTTTTTTACATTATCAATGGTAAAATATTAAAGACAAACAACGTCGCCACGGTAAAATATGAGGCTAAACGCTGTATATATATGCTAATTATTGTGAAATATTAAGCTCTTCCCTGACAAACGCTGTAGATGAAGGTGACGTGAATTGGCGTCAATTGAGCGCGTGTGGAGAGGGGTGCGGCTGACGTCTTTATTATCTGCGGGCTTAGTATTATGCTAACGAATTGTGTAGGTTATTGAAATAACCATTCGACTTTATCTGGAAATGAAGCAATTTTATTTACAGACTTCAATAAAATGGTAAATTTTCTATTCTCTGTCGTTTTACAGTGCATTTCATTCTACATGACGACGAGGGTCTGATGATGGAGCCATAAGATCGTCATCGGAACTACCTTACGAAAAGTGTTTTTTAACTACCTAATTGTCTAGCTTTTAGAACTAAACAATTAGTTAACATATATTATAATATTAGTTTACCTATTAGTTATTAGCACACTTAAATCAAGAAGCAAACCGAATCTTCAGGGCACGAGTGAATAGGCACCTTTCTAGACATCTTACAAGATCATCGTCAATCGCGTCTGCACTTTCCTCCAGGTGGAATGTGGTTAAATGTGCCCTATTTACTATTTAGTATATAATATATAAGGACGTACTTTCCGATGACAATACTAACTCACGCCGCAACTCATGAACACGTTGAGTTGTGTGAGCCCAATCTCCGTCAGTTTGGACGTGTAATATCCTGCGAGTTTAATCCCGTCAGCCTCTTAATATCCTGTTTGTACCGCAACTGTCGCATTTACGACCAGATCACGTGTTGTATGATTAATAAATCAAATTTCATTATACATTTTGCTATTTTTAGTAAGGTGCTTTTATTTGGACAGCATAAAATTTATGATAACTAGCTCCGCCCTGTTTAACCCGCTGTGCTGTATGTAGACTATGTGTTATTCCAGGGTTTATGTCCATTTTAATGAACTTTTATAAATCTTTTTTAAGTTGTTGGAATGTTTTATCATGTGTTAAAAATATCCTACAGTGCTACGTCACGTCGTAGCTAAGTTAACATCTATTTTCTAGCGTTATTTAATTTAATAAATATAACCCTATTACAGCTAAGAATTTCAAATAACCTTTCCACTTCACACTAACACGAATTTAATAAACCTCTGCATTCTGCAGTCGTAAGTCGTGCGTTAATTAAATCAACACTTACAACGAGTTCAATGACATTAATTAATTGGTTTTCGGAAAATCATCGTGGATATTAATTACAGAAATCGTCACACTTTAACTGCATTAAGGGCTACATACAAGAGCGACAGATCGCATTGAGGTAAGTAAAATTATTAAGCGCACGTTACCACTCTCTGGACAAAACCGTGTCGCTAAGCGGTTATTATGACCGTGTTCCGGTATGATGTTCAGTGAAGCCAGGGGTTTATCCCGCCTTCTAGGTATAGCCTGTTGCCATCTACGGCCGTATCATCGCTTAACATCACGTGAGATCTTGGTCAAAGGCTTACCTATAATGAATAAAAAAAAACAATTTTCAATCACGCGTAGCTCGAGTTACAAGACACTCATACATTACGTCCACAAGTATCGCGCATATAAAATCTCCCACTAGCTATTAGTTCGCGCGTGGCTTGCAAATTTATTCGGTTTACAGTCAACATTGACACAGTCCGTCGTCCGTTTATAGAAAGCTTTGAATTAATAAACGCTTGCATGGCTCTCAGAAGAGAATCAATTTTAAACTAACAATGGTTAATTAGAACTTGAGTTTGGTCACAAAGGTGAGAATATTGCTTTTCGCTAAACTACGCTACTGTGAACTTTAAATCGCAATTTAATGAATTTTGGTTGACTTGTTTTAATGAAAACGGGTGAATATCATAACGCGTGGTTATACACCGCACCGTGTCTACTTTTAAAACAAGATCAAAGGTCGTTATTGGCTATAATTTACACAGGAGATATAATTTATCTGAGCGCTTGGTCGAGGCGACGTGTGACCGAAATGCTGGGGTATATTTGGCCCAACGTATAAGTATTGCCATTCAACGAAGCAATGCTGCCAGCATTCTGGGCACTCTGCCATCTGACAGTGGTTTGGAGCACTTGGATTTTCTATAGATCGGCTTGTGGCCGATCTGTGGTTAATAAAAGTGTTCTTTACTGCTGTAGTAGCTGTAGTATTGTTAGTTTGTTTTTCTCAATAAAGGCATTTGCCATATTAAAAAAAAAGGAGATATAAGTGGACTATATGAGACATGTGTACGTGTATATATGATGTGAGGAACGACCATTCAGATCTTTGCAAAACTGGAGAAATAGAATTGAAGGGCACCACCAACCTTTAAGTCCATGGCGCCTCGAGCAGCAGCAGTCGCAGTCTAGCATGGCAGTTCTGCAGGTAGGCCAACCACTGCACTCCAAGAATAAACCAAAAGAAGGGTTCCCAAAAAATATCACACGCGCACGGCGAGGGCGCCGTAGAATTCGGCATGTTTTGCAATAATGCACGGCACAGAATCACTAGGCACACCTCTGAGTTGACGGTGTTCAGAGAAATTGAGAGTTAAAACAACATGCCTCCGGCTCGGTTCCGATATGCACACGCACTGACTGCGCTTTTGGCAAGACGCAGTATTTAAGATGTTGGTGGAGCAGTTTTCAAAACTACCCTCCATTATGAATTGCAAAGACACGTTTTAAACGGAATTCTGCATTGCTACTATCGCGCGTTAGTCATGTTTCTGTATCAATATACATGCGCGAGATATTATATATACTAGCTGCGCCCAGCTGTTTTACCTCTAGTACTTATGTAGCCTATGTGTTATCCCAGGGTCTAAGCTATCTCTATACAAAATTTCAGCTCAACTCCAGCGGTCCACTCGTTTAGGCGTGAAAGAGTAACAAACATCCAGACATCCATTCTAACAAACTTTCGCTTTTATAATTTTAGTAAGATGTACATGATCTTTGCCTTTTGCACACGATTTTCGTTAGATCCTTTTTTACTGCTGTTACATTTCCAAATTTTTTATTTACATTAGTAAATAAAAAATTTGTCCATTAGGACCCGCGCGCACTTCGTAACGTCTAAAAGAAAATTATGAGTGTTTCTTTACTATACTCTGCATGTATTATACACATAGCTTCCTCTTGAATCACACTATCTACATATTTAAAAAAACCGTAGCAAAATCCGTTGCGTAGTTTTAAAGATTTAAGCATAGGTACATAGGGACAGACAAGTACGGGAAACGACTTTTTTATACCATGTACCTAGTGATTCGAAGGCAAACAATCACGTGTGTCTTTCACTAAAAAAGTGCAAACTCTTAAGTTAGACTGGTATTACATAATTTAATCTAGAAGACTTTCTTTTAAAACACTGCAGTAAATTGAAATAAAATTAATACTGTGGAAACTGCAAACCTATTCAAAGCTACCTCCTTAATCGTTCGAAGGAAAGATAGCAATAAGAAATTCAATAAAGTTAATGCTTTTATATTAAATATTAAAGACTTTAGTCCCTAGATCAAATTCTAGGGTTATTAGTACGGTTCTGTGAAATTAACTTCTATTGTAATAAGAAAATATTATATAAACTAAAATAAAGTTTAAACAGAGTCAATTTTTATTTGGTAATGAATATTACAAGCCCTGAATATTTTTAACAATACACTTTTAGTAATGCAGAATATTTATTTTTGAATAAAGTTACTTTAAATAACTCACATAGTAATTTTGATATCGTAGCAAATAACATATTTTGATACAATTACTGCTTAATTCATATTTCATAATAAGCGATAAACATGGAACTTCGATACGAAGTCCTGCGTAATACTGCGCCACGAAATTTCAAAGAGTTTTTCAGCCAAAGTCAATAACGGCAAAAAAGTCGATAAACGCAGTGCATAATACGTAGGACTTCGTATTGCAACACTATCACGGACAATACCACCTAGCGAACGTCAAAATTGTCGTTTTTTTTTTTTTAAATTATACAACGAAGTAAGAAGACGAGCAAGACGCTCTCCTGATGGTAAGAGAAAACGCTGCCCATAATTAGTACAATGAAACCCAGTGCACTGCGCCAACGCTTCTTACTTGATAGTAGTCATAAGCTGTTAAGACTTTTCAGCCCAGTAATTTCACTAACTACAGTAGTTTTTATATAATATGTAATTATTATACATGCTCGTATAAAAGTATTTAATAAAGTTTTTTACGACATCAGAATATATTATGTATACTTGTATATAAGAAAAAACTCAAATCTTTAACCGTTAACCAATTATTGTTAAATAATACATCATCATTGACTATTTATTGTATAAGACCCAACACTCTAGCTCGATCCAGCCAATCAGCGCGCGACACGTAGCTTCCACACAGAAGTCTCTCTCCAGTGAATCCTCTCCGTCCATGCAGAACCCTAAAGTTGTCCATCACCATAACTGTACCTGAAATAAGATCAATTTGTCGTAGTCATGAAAAATATTTGAACCCGAACCCGATTCATCCGAAGGTGAGTTAAATAGGCCACTATTTAATAGGCTACTGTTTAACTCATTTTCGGATGAATTCTGGGTAATTTTTTTGGGACCCACTCTGTTTTACATCTTTTTTCTTTTTAGACTAACGTTATCAGATCTCAAGGGCCATTTCTTGATGTTTTTTGGAGCTTGAATCTGATGTGACCGAACCATGGATAATGGATAGTACAAATCAGTGTATACTTTATATCACTGTATCATTAGCTTGTAAGTAGAAGCATTGCACATTTACATTGATGCTTTTATTAAGGAAAAGATACAATATATGCATTTGCTAGAAAATAATAAATAGGCCAAGCGCGAGTCGGGCCACGCACAATGTAGGGTTCCGTAGTTCTAGTAGATTGAATACACTGCACAACAGCATTTTGGATGATTTTTGACGACGATTTCAAATTTGTGACTGAAATTTCTGTACCAGCTCTAGTTAAAAAGATATGACACATATTATGTTGTTTTCGTAATAAAACGCTATAAATGTAGAGATCATCATCATCATCATCTCAGCCGTAAGACGTCCACTGCTGAACATAGGCCTCCCCTTTGGACTTCCATATGTACCGGTTGGAAGCGACCTGCATCCAGCGTCTTCCGGCGACCTTTATAAGGTCGTCTGTCCACCTTGTGGGTGGTCAATGTAGAGATGATCCTAATTAATTTAAGTTTAAGTTGAAAAACTCTTTATGTTATTTGATTTTCTTGCTGAAACTGAAGGCAGAGCTATTCTAAATGCTATTCTTATTCTAAGGGCTATTCTAAATGCTCTAACAATATTCAGCCATCATATGTGCGAAGAAGCCTTGATAGCGTTACTTCATCGAACAAAAGTTCGGGTGGAATTGCTTGCCCAATTCTTCACTTAGTACCCCAAGATTGTCATGAATATAGTCTAGGTGGTCGTGGAGAGAGTGTAACTTGATGGTTATGTCACATTCGAGCCTTTGAAAGTGACGCATTAGTTTTTGGACGTGTTGAGAAAAGTCCAAATAATTCTTACTTTACAAAAAAAAATATAACCACCATTGCTGCCGTGCAGAGACTAAACCGCAGTATTCGACATTTTGCCGATTTTTAGTTATATATGCCACCTTATTGCGCACAAAATAAGGAATACATCAATCTAACCCATTTGTCAATTAATAAATTTTAAGGTAGTAAAAACCTTTATTGAAAATAGTTACTGCGGGTCACATTTGAGCTCTACTTATCAAAACACTATTTAAAATACAGTAAGAGCATTTACGTCTTTTATGACCTATAGAGTCCCTAGTTAAAATGCAGCAAACGTAGTCAATATAACGCATAGTACTGTTTTATTCACAAAAACTAAAAATGATTCATTAAACGAAAATGCAGTAACACGATAATGTACTGAAAATAATTATACTGCATTTTGGTTTTCGAATAACATTACTGACGAAATTGCAGTAAAATATTGTTTTACTGCAGTATGGTTTGTTTTCTAGCAAATTTTAAAATTATAGTTACTACTGAATTTGCAGTTTAAGTTCATTTTGGCTGCATTCTTATCGGCATTTTGGATAGTCATTTTGGAATTTACTTCATTTGTTACAGATCATACTGCGATTTAGTATGCATCTACCCTTGATTCGTCGAGTAGTGAAAGCGTTATAGTCAGTCGGATTAGATTTGATTTATTTTACATTACACACAACAGTTTTATTGAATAAACAGGTTGGCCCGCCAAATCTAATGGCGTATAGCAATTCACTCAAATAGCACACAATTGTCATATTATATTGCTAACCTTATCAGACTTCAAAGATAAAGAATAATAATCCTACATTTTTGACTCCTTAGTTCGATTTTATTTTTAATAAAAATTAGAAATGGTGTTTCATAAATGAAAAAAAATCCGTTTGGTTCATTTTAATCTAGTAAAATAAAATGCAAAACAAACACCAGTGAGTGTTTAAAGCAAAAGGTTTTCTTAAGTCAAAATCAAACTAAAGTATAAATGACCACACAAGCCAGTGAAAGCGGAGAACTATCTACAAATACAAGGATGGGTAGAAGAAACTTTAAAAATACTAATAGAATCGCCTCCTACTCAAGCCGCCTGAGCAGTAATGTCCAAACATTACTGTGCTTTGGTACAGAGGGCACTGTACCTAGTGAAATTACTGGGCTAAAGAGTTTTAACTTCTTATGACACTTGAGTAAGAAGCGTTGGTGCAGTGCACCTAGAATTGCACATCGTTGTGAAATTCTGGGTAGCAAGCACTGTACTGATTATAAACAGCATTATCTCTTAACATCAGGAGAGCGTCTTGCTCGTCTACTTACTTCTCCACATAAAAAAAAGGTAGACACACCTAAGCCTTTTAACACCAAACTACTCATAACTTAAAAATGATGACAAATGTATTATGATAATCTTTTTATCGATACATCTGTAAGCAATCCAGATTTTCATTTTATGAACTGTCAGAATATTTTAAACATAGACAATATCAATATCTAGAAATCAATCTGATTATTACGCATAACGAAGAAAACGAATATCATTTTCTGTGAATGGAATTAATTGTAATTGATCAGGGAAATGCAAGTTTAATCCAAATTTCATAGTGTTGCTTAATCTGATATTGAGAAGTGCGAAACGAGTTAATTATTATTAACAGAAGAGAGAGAGAGAAAAGAGTAAATTATTATTACGTTCCAGAGTTATTATTACCATAGCACATTGTTAGTGGAAAAAAACAAATAATGTGTTTGGCTATGCCCAAAATAATTCTCACAGCTATTTTGCCATCTCCTCCAAATTTGGTGTAAGAAAGACTCTGCAGATATTAAAAGAAGATAAGTTATGTGCCAGATGTGTTTAAATAAATAAATTGAATAGAAGATTAATAAATAAGGTTGCCTAATAGTACCAAAGTCATTTCACATGATAACGAATATAACTTAGGACATAACATTTAAATGACAATTATTAAAAGAAAGATTTGTAAAGCTGCTACAGACACAAAACACACCTACACAAAATTATAGAAACAACCTCGCTATACTACCTGGAACAGAGAAACGTCAAAGTGCTACAATGATTTGAACATGAATAAAGAAGTGAGCCATCAAGTCTTAGAATTCGGTTTGTCTTATTTTCGTACTAAAATTCTATAATTTTATTTGAAAGTATCATCCATCTACCGTATAAACTATCTAAACCGAAATATGAGACATAATTCTGACAAAACTGACTGAAAGCATTTATAAAAGTCTAAAATCCAACTTATATCAATACTAGCTTATGCTCGCGGCTTTGCCCGCATGGCAAAATCCTTTCTTAGCGGTGGTCTACGTTATAAAACCTATCTGTTTTCCAAATTTAAACCCAATCCATCCAGTGGTTTAGGTTGTGCGTTGATAGATCAGTCAGTCAATCAGTCAAACTTTCCTTTTATATATTTAGAAAAAGAACATAAATAGAAACTTATTTATTTTACATATTTTTACATATACTTGCTACATTTCAAATAAATAGTATTTGAATTATTAACATACTGCTGAAAAATTTATTCAAGACATAAAATTAAAATGCAGTAAGTTCAGCTGGATACTGCAAATTAGTTGTTAATATTATACAAAAATTAGAAATTTTGCAGTAATGTGTATTATTGCTGCACTTTAATTAGTTAATATATACTAATTTGCCTGTAGTAACTGACACCATTTTCAAAAAATATTATTTTCTATATTATAAAACAAATATTTTCATTATTTTTTCTGCTTAAATTATACTGCTGCGGTATCTAGTTCCGATAGAAAAAAAATATTTATTGTTTTTTATACATAACATATAAAAAAACAGCTTCAAAACGTTTTTCGCGATTTTCTCGAAACCGCGATTTTGCACTTACTGCGGTTTAGTCTCTGCACGGCAGATTGGCCTAAAACAAAGTAAACCATTTTTAAATGAACACATTATGAGCCAGTTATGTTCCGCATACTTAATTTTTAATAAAATCAAAACAATAGTTTTATGTTTACACTAAGCAAAAATAAGTCATCGTGATGGTTCTCGAGTCCTTTCCACATTATAGCGGTTTCGTACCAAAATCTATTTATTTTCTAATTTGTCCGCAAACGTAGATACTCAACACACGTTTTGCATAACTTTTGGGGAATCCAAGGCTTGTCGTTAATTTCCAGGGAGTATCCAAAGTAATTTTTGTAAGCCTAAATTATGAACGTTGTCACATTCAAACGGAATTCTTTGAGCATAATATTCTCCGCAAATTAAAAAAAATATATCCGGATCATTCACACAAGTAGCCTTGACCATGCTATATCAAATTATAATAAAAAAACTTAAGTTAGAAATTATGAGCTAAGTAACACTGTAATATGGTGATTTATTTGTGATAGCTATACGCGATCTAATTTTACTACTAGCGCCATCTAGTTATGCATTAATAAACTATAGGCTAGTTTAGCTTTAGGTATTCTTATTTTGCTGATTTTACCGAAACTAATAATTTTATCTTAACCGCTATAGTTTTCCTGGAAAGTTCATGGTTGAAAGCATACCTCTGATTTTTTTCAGAATTTTAAAGCTAGTAGTTCAGATTTTAGAGGGGGGGGACGCTCAATTTTTTTTTTTAAACTTGAATATCTTTCAAACAGAACATGAAATCGAAAAAGTTTCTTAGCAAACCGTCCTTCATTTTAAAATACCTATTCAACGATACCCCACACGATGGTATCAGCCAGAAAAAAAAAATCATCCCCATCTTACGTGTACGGGAGGTAGCCTAAATTAATTAATTAAAAATTATTTTTTGTCACCGTTCTCTTACCCTTATTATTACTTACCTGTATACAAAATTACACTTTTCTAGGACTTATAGTTTCTCCGCAATGCCGCGGACAGACAGACGGACGGACGGACGGACGGACGGACGGACGGACGGACGGACGGATGGACAAAGCGAAACTATAAGGGTTCCTTGTTGACTACGGAACCCTAAAAAAGATAAAAAGTTGCAAATAAAATAAATCATGTAGCAAAACATTGGCTAACCGCCAAAGTTTACTTTATAAAGCTTATTTTAAAATATTTATTTAAATGAAGTGAGCACAATTTTTACCAGGGTTTAATTTGATCTCCCATTGGTTGTCCTTATTCTCGTAGTACTGAGCGAGCTTCTTTAACGAGCGGTAGTATGCTCGACATTCGTCGCTGTTTTTGAACGCTATTGCGGAGCGGTCGTATGCGTTGAATCTGGGAATAGATTAATAAGACTTGTTGACTGGGAATAGATTAATATCACTAATTTTTTTTGTAGACGAGATTTTAAGAACATTGAATATAGATATTTATATGTATTATAAAATGCTTGACATATTATCATAACGTCCTCCATTAAAACCCTGGTACTTTTTTTTTTGTTTATAAACAACTGTGAGTAAGTTTTTAGTGTTTTATCTGTAACCTCTATACCTTATTTGTTTCAGTTCATCAGTCTTCCAATCAACCCTGATGACCGGAGCAGAGAATCTGTGATGATGACCTTCCTCCAAGTACTCCGCTTCGACGTCGAACGTGGCGAGGAACTCAAAGCTTTCAGGGCAGTCTTCCTTAAGGCTCGTGGCTCCGAAGAAACCGTCGGCGAGGATCGTTTCTCCTCCAACCGTGTTCGAGTTTTTGAGGCAGTGGAACACCTGGAGACTAAATAAAAACTGAAAATAAAAACTGATGAAATAATACAATTTTGCTAAGTTCCCTTTGTTTGAAGCGTAAAACAAGAGCCACGTTCTGTCAAAAATTTTAAATGCCTAGTGTATCATTCCAGGGTCTAAGCTATCCCTATACTAAATTTTAGCTCAATCGGTCCACCCGTTTAGGCATGAAGAAGTAACAAACATACATACTAACACACTCACAAACTTTCGCCTTTATAATTATAGTGTGAAGTGTTTTAACACAAAAACTATACGTAATCCATTTAGCTAAAATTTGGATATCCGTAAAACCTAGAATGCATATTGCCTGATATAATTGGTATTCAAGACAAAACACCGTGAATGTGGCAATACGTAACTTACTACCTCTACAATTAACTAAAAGTACATTGCAATGATATAATAAATCATGTAGGTTTGATGGTTTATTATATGTAGGTTCATATTCATTAATATTCATATTATATAGGTAATATAAAAAAAATACTTCTATCAAGTTGCTACGGAATAAGTAAATAAATTACATTTCACTTCACGTCTTATCATATTCCGCACGATCCAAACACCTCGCAGCCACATTTTAAGAAAAAATACACTTATTTTAGCAAAAATGCGTTCAAATTGTGAATTTCTGTGTTCAAAAGGACTCGGTGTACGAATACTTATGTATTTTTAAGGTAAGGGTGCTATATTCACATAGACTCTTGTATACCACAGTTGGGTTTCTTATTCTATCGCTTTATGTTTGAGGTCGCAAATTGGTGAGAATATTGAAACCGCTTTTATGCGAAATACGGGCCCGATGGCAGTTTATTTTTTGTCCGGGGAACAAAACCTTTAGGAAGGTTGCAAAGAGAATATAACGCTTCACAAGAGGGTCGCCTATCAGAATTACCTTTAACATTTCTTTCTATTTTTATATTATTTTATATTCTTAAGTTAGAAATTTTTTAGACATATATAAGTATACTAATTTCTTGAAACATCTTACAATAGGTCATATTATAATAAATGCGAAAGTATTAATGTGTGTGTGCTTGTTACATCTAACTCGTTCTTCTACCTCGTCACGCTCAAATTACTGAACCGATTGAAGTTTTTTTTACGTCTATAGCTTAGACTCTAGATTAACACTTAGGTTATTTTACAACGGATATAACCACGGCCAGTAGGTAACATAATTTATTTGTCCCAATATATTTCACCTTCATTGATATTCATAATAGAGTTAATGATAAACATCAAAGAATGTCGTTATAAAAATGTGCTGCAAAATTTGTGCTATAAATCCAATCAAAATTGTGGTCGGTAACCACAAGTAATTCCATCCATAGCAAGCAGCTGCCAACGGAAGTAGAATAGTCGAGAGGCCGTGAACGAATTACTAAACAGAATCTGAAAGCTGCCGACGACCGGCCTTTTCAAACCTACTCTGAAATAATAATGACGAGAGGACCCGACCTCACAAATAGACAGTCTCTTGAAAAAATAACAGGCTTTATTACTTTACAATCAAAATGGTTTTTCGACGCGAAGAGAAAATTTTTGTTCAAAGTCTACTTTATTGTTTTAACGCTCCGTTGGATTTTCATATCGTAAATAAAAGCCGCGAACAATGGACACGTTAAAATAACCAGCTGTTTTCACGTCGCCTTTGTTTCATTTTATTGAAACAGAGAGAAATTTAACCCATTAAATCATTTTCTCGGAGATGTGTTTTCAAAATGTGACGACAGGGGTGGATTTCGTTGCGTTGTATGTATGAAGTATTCGAAAGTAGCTTCGTAGGTTAATATTATACTCTCTGTGTTAGAATTAGGCATGGTATTGAAAAACTTTTAACAAATATGATCTTAATGAACCAAAAAAAATAGCGTAAGTTACCTACGATTTATCAAGTCATGTGCTGCTACTTGGAAATTCTACAGAAGAAGTTGAAAGTGTGAGTATCAGTGTAATTAATTAAGAGCTATATTTTGTTACATCCCTCCGAACCTACATTGGTTGGGTCCACTTCTTGTTTGCTAGTATTATATCATCTTACCCAGCAGCCTCAGTGAAGTAAGTGTTATCATTGTGCAAGGCAAGCGGCAGCGTGGTGTAAACCGTGTCAGCATGGTCAGCGTGGTTGATGACGTGCCACATGCTGCCAAACAATGTATGTTGGAAGTGTTGGATCCACCAGTTTGCTAGTATAATATCATCTTACCCAGCAGCCTCAGTGAAGTAAGTGTTGTCATTGTGCATGGCAAGCAGCAGCGTGGTATAAGTCGTGTCAGCATGGTAAACGATGAAGCACTACATGTCTCCGAATTGTGTGTTGGATACACCAGTTTGCTAGTTTTCTATATTCTTACCCAGCAGCCTCAGTAAAATAAGTAATATCATTGTGCATGGCAAGCAGCAGCGTGGTATAAGTCGTGTCAGCATGGTAAACGATGAAACACTACATGTCTCCGAATTGTGTGTTGGATACACCAGTTTGCTAGTTTTCTATATTCTTACCCAGCAGCCTCAGTAAAATAAGTATTATCATTGTGCAAGGCAAGTGGCAGCGTGGTGTAAGCCGTGTCAGCATGGTCAGCGTGGTTGATGACGCGCCACATGCCACCAAACAACGTGTGTTGGACACCGCCTAGGGCATTGCACACCTTCTCGGTAGCTTCTTGTGTTGGCTCCACCTGGATTTATTGAATATTGGTTAGTTTGTGACCACCTAAAACGACATTAACAAGAAAATTCAATGCTTTTAAGCGTCTTTTTGGGTAAGCATTTTCGTTTTTTTATATTTGTTATTACAATTAGTGACAAGACCAGCAAATCGGTAACATGATTGCTCATAAACAATCAGTGTTGGTAAACATTCATGTTATTAAGGATATATTATTATGTACTGTAAACCAATTTCCTTCTTAAATGTGGTTTAGACTACTCAAACACACACATAAACAAGTGAAATTAAAAAAATTAAAAACAAGCTTTTATTATTATAATATTATTATTACCATCTAGCATCATAAATTACTCATCAAGACGAATCAAATGAGTCCAAACTCGATGGGTTTGCGTCGTTTAATTACGGAATTCCTATGGCCACCTTCCAGCTCCATCATCAGATCAGCTCGATGTCATAATATTATAGCTTCGTCATCCGACTTATACATGCATGCAAAATTTCAGCTCAATCGGATATCGGAAGTGGGTCAAATTAAATTTGCAAAATTCGATTACAGACAGACAACGGACAAGTGAAAGTAAATAAAAGCTTGTAAAATACATCTGTGAGCAATGAAAAGTTTAGAAGGATGCTCTTTGATCCGTTTCTTTCGGTATTATTATTATCAACAACCTAATATTGTTTGAAATAGCAATGCGGTGTTTTTAATTAGATTATATCTAATTAAATACACCGCATTGTTCTCATTATACTCTTTATCTATGCTAATTAGCTGTCTATCGCATTACCATTTACCAATATTAGGTTATATTTATCGGTGTTATTTTAATCCACTGGCTAAAATTAATTAAAATTTGTAGGTCATTTCTATTAAAATGGAATGAGAATTTATCGAGTCGATTTTGTGGTCCAAAATATCTAATTATAAGTCAGTTTTAACGTAGATAATAATAAACAGATTAGTTCATAACTGCCTAAAATTTTTACTCCTTTAAGTTCAATAATATTATTTGGAAACATTATTATATTGTTTAAGGATAATTTAATTATCTAACACGACAAATTGTTTTCACATAAGGGTATTTTAATGAAAACTCTGATCCAATTTCAGAATCTTATGAATTTTCCAATATCCTTTCTCAGTATTGGCTTAATAACAAAACAAACATGTAGATAAAGTTAAATCATTTTTAATTTGCATATAGCCAAACAGGATAACATGCTCAGTATATATTTGCTTAAGATTTTGTAGTGAAAACCCAGATAAAACTGCGACTTTCATCAACATTGCCGTGTCTATTCCGTGTTAACATCTTGGGGCTTGGCTCGATAATTTATTTAGGTATGCGATGAAATGATCGATATAAGCCCAACTCGCTCTTTTTTTTTTTGCGATATCGCCTGCCATAACAATCGTAGTACCACAAGGCATACAATAAATACGAAGAAGTCCTACGCATTACGGAAATGCGCTCGTCATCTAGAAACATAAGATGTAAAATAGTATGCTTTCATTATGTGTATGAGATGTAAGATCGTATATTAAGATTGCACTATACACGCTCTTATGAGAAAGAGATAAGATTGTGGTTCTATCGGTCAACATCCAAGTAGGTACATAGTAAAACAACACGAATAGGTTCTGAGTAAACATTAATTACCCCTTCAATCAATGCGACGCCGTAGTCGAGAAGGGATCTGAACACCCTTCGACTGCCCTCGACACCGCCTAGGAACGTGTCGACAGGAACTCTGGCAACTTTCTCGGCAATATTGCTGCCGCGCCATAATATTGGATTCATTCTCCGACTGGCCACCCATGACTTGTAGTCAAATTGCAGGAGAAACGATGATGGGTATGTAGACTCGTGGTTATCATCCCCTAGAAAAATTAAAGGTTCTTTACTAGGATCTTACACTTAATGAAAAGACTCAGAGAACAAACCCTCAGAGAAAAAAAACAAGCTAGTAAATTGACAGTGAAAAGTAATAGATTAGTGCAAACACACAGCGCTACAACTAGACACATGAACAAAGTGTGCTTCACCAATAGAAACTGTGAGATTAATACTCGTATTAATAGACAGTATTATAGTTGTTATAATTTTGTAGAAAATGTGTTAGAATAAAATTTCTTATTAGACTAAAGACCCTTAAAAAAGGCTCGATTGTTATTGATGATACGAATATTATGTAGCCGGTTGCCTGAAAGAGGAGATAAGGCCACTCATAGTAGACCTTAATGTAGTTAAATTTAGTTTTAAGTCTATTTTGTAATTATTGTTTTCAATAAAAAGTATTTTATTGTTAATATTGATGATGTAGTGCAGTGACTTACATTTGATTACTAGTTGAGTTTTGTCCAAGCGCACACCAACGATATTGGCGTCAGGCGTCTCTAGCAGATGTTTAGCTCTTTGGAACTTATCAGCGTGGTAACAATCCGCACATCTGAAACAATTTACAATTAAATTAACTGAATGTAGGCAGTAGGTGCTTTAACTACATCTAAAGTCATATAGGTACCTACTAGTTCGTGTTTGTTTTGTTTTAATTCACAGAACTATTACCATACTATACCACTATGTACCATTATTTACAGACTGAGTATCGCTAATTGGCTGTTATATGACGTTAAACTAATTACACGCGGGTACAAAACAAATATCGTTCACTGTGATGGAACTTGATAAGACCTATGACATAATAAACAGAGAACTCGACTTGTAAGGAATTTTCAGTTTCTAACAAACCTAATACAAAGGAAAACTTTGGCCTGTTACTACTACTATTTCAACTTACAAATGTTTTAATGAATGTAATATTTTCTCATAATACCTCCTAAGAGAAAAAATTACAAAATTCCACGTAGAACAAAGACCCGAAGTCTTAGTGAACAAATGCAATTTATTCACAAAGAACGAACGGTTAAAGTTGTCTAGAGCATTATTTACGTCTACACTAAAAGACATTTTTACCTTTCTCTTACCCTACGGTACCTAAGCTACCCTTCGGATCAAAATAAATTGAAAACCCTGAGAAAGCTTCTCGAAAACATCTTGTAACTGATGTCCCAAAATTCGGGCGATTTGTTGAAATATGTTTTTCAAAGTTTTCTCATTTGGAAATATTTCTCAAATCTAAGGGTTGGCCTACCTGGCAAGCAATGTTATTACAATACCTAACTCGAAATCACTCCCAAATGTCTTTTTTGTTTCCAGTGTAAGTTGAAAAGCATTTTTTTCATTTACTTAATCCATCCCATGTTCAAAATTTACCTAAAATCCTACTCCCTACTAGTATTATATATAAGAAAGTATGAATGTACGTTTGTGTAAATGTGTTTTTAATTATCACGTCTTGAAATATAATTATTTTACTTAAATATCTTGCATTTTTTATATATGCTCCGAAATCCCTTAAATTGCGAATGTTAAAGTTGCGTATTATATTATTTTAAAAAAACAATACAAAACAACAACATCCAACTAACACGATAAACTTGTCTACAAAATTATGTCATATAATATGTTTGTAATTCAGCTAACTTTGTTGGATAGTTACTCAGAATTATGCTATTCCTTAAATAAATTTTGTATTACTATTCAAATATTTCTTACCTGCATTGATCACGGAGCCAACAATCTTCGAATCTTCTTTTCTTTCCATTCTCGAAATGCACTTCCAATGCGCCTTGCAGTTGATTAACATTTGTAACTAAAAATAGTAGGTAATAAAATCTTTAATAACTTAAACTCTCCATATTAAAATACAAAAACAAAATATTACAGATTTTTTCGTCTATTAAGAAAAGTTTATGATTGTCCACTTACTTTCACTCGCCATGACTGTTTGTATCAGACTGGAGTCTATAATATTATCTGCCGACGTTTATCTCTATTCCGTGTCAAAGTTCACTCTTAAATCTCACTAGTAACATAAGGGCCCTATATACTAAAGCTGTTATATGAACCGATACGAAAGTAACGGGTACCGATTGTCAAGTACCGAATACATACGGGTACGATTTTATTCGTTACTTTTACAAATATGAATGAATGAATGAATGATTTATTTCTCCGTGAACATAGGTATTATACAATGGTGTTAATTGTTTCATTATAAAGCATCTCTAGTTCTGCCAGGAAGGCTTACAGAAACTCAAAGATATTATAATTAAAATTTAAATTAGGCACAAAATCAATGTTGAAATTAATTACATTATATAAAATAGAATTAAAATGTCAATAATAGTTTTAAAAGAAAATGTAACTAATTAATATTAATTGAGAACAATAATTATAATACATCTAATAGGGATGTCAAAAAATAAATTTATAAATAGCTTATTGTTTGTCAATTAAATAATCATTAATATTATAATAACATTTCTTAATTAAAAAATCATTCAAAGCTTTTTTAAAGCAATTCACATTTGATAATGATCGGATGAATGAATGATATGAACGGATTCTGTCGAAGTTTTTCGCCAACGCCGCCTAAAAACCCAGCTAGCACTGAGTGTGCGGGGTCTCGTCTTATTGTCATGTTAATCCTACTCTCAAGAGTAGAATTTTGACAAATCTAAATTGATTACGCAAATTTGGACGATATAGACGGTACGTCATCATGATACGATAATGATTTCATGTAACTTTAGTGTATAAAGTGCCTTATAATTTTAAGGTAGGCATGAATGTGTCCAGAATATTATAACATTATTCATAATTAAAATATTTGAAGGGACTAATATTTAGTGTTAGACCTTATTCTGGTCATTAGTAGACATTAAAAAGAATTAAATCAATGATATACTTGAGAAAATGTTCAAGGAAAATGTTTTAAAAATTTGTTGAGTTTTTTTCAAGCGCAAAGAACCGAGTAATCGTGTTTGAATGGCAATATCCTTTGTTCACAATTAAGGAAGCACTATACGTTCAGAATAAATTACTTCTACACTCGTCTCCCAGCGTTTGATTATAATCCTTATTTGGATTTAGTTTCCTTTGAATCAAAACCCATTAACTATCGTTTGATCAGGTATATCTCTTCAATATTATGGTTATAGCTTTAGGCTTACTGATACCCAATTACAATTGTTATAATCGACTTAGGAGAAGAGTCTCTCAGAGCTAGCCAGAGTTTCTAAACTAGGAAGTGAATAAAGAACAGGAGCAAAGTGGTCTAAATAATAAAACTAATGTAGATGGAAAATAGAAATCTACTCAGAAAAAAGTCTTATTAGGTTTTTGAACACATTGCCCTTGAACAGAATCCACCTATACCAGAAGCATCTTGATAGAGATTCTTTACAACGTAAGACGTCACTAACAATATATTGTTACTGCTACTACCAGTAAAGTACATAGATGAAGCGATAAAATTCGACACCGAATACTCCCGAAACGTAAATCTCACATTTTCAAGTACACTCGTTATTTTCCAGCCGGCTGGAGCGCAGTCTCAGGAATCCTGCAAATCTTGGGGAAGCCATTCGGGAGCCATTACAAAATTAGTCACGCGGAAGCCCTTCAAGATAATTTGATTGGATTTTGACAGCAAACGGGGACGTTCAACGTTTTGTCGAGTCTAGCAGCCACTCAGTGCTGAATTCCCAATATTCGGTGGAAACCGAGACATTCTGGAAATTGTTACATAGTGTAGGAATTTAGTGGTGCTTCCGCGAGAATAACTCGGGTATTGGTTACGTAGCGTAGTCGCTCCTTACTTATTTAAACGTGGATAATTTTATATGTGGTCTAGCGAAGTTGAATGATGTTTTGGAAAATGTGTTATAAGAATCTGTTCAAATTTATTATTTTTATAGACTTTTATATACTGTACAATTTTAAAACAACCGTTAGTTAGTGTTTTCTATAACTAAACGAATAAAGCGGCAAAACTCACGTCTAATATTTTTGTTGTTTTAGTTTTACATAATATTCATTTTGCCATCAAAAACTAGTAAAAATCACAAATCATAGTAGCAAATACTGGAGATCTGTTACTATTTTTTACCAGTTTTTGATAGAAATGAAACACGTGTAAACGAATGTGTTACGCAGTTCTAATATATTAAACTATGAGAATATCGAACATTTCACTCAAACTAAACTAGTTTCATATATCCCATCATAATATGCCTATTAACTGTAAGCGAATTAGACATAATATTGTTACAAATGGCTCTAAAGCTTCTTACTCACCAAAGTCTGCCAACTCGCAACATAGAGTAGCCTAGTTGAATTTGCTGACACCGAAAATATTTGCTGATGACATCTTTACACACAACTCTTCTACTTTAAGCGATAAAATGTTAATTTTATTAATCACTTAGTAAGGTTTGAAAAATATCACATAAGAGCATTTTTGATCTAGCATAACTAGACTAGCCTAGCTCTAGTTGACTCGCGTAATCTTCTTCTTCTAAATATATAAAAGGAGTGACTGACTTACTGATCTATCAACGCACAACCTAAACCACTGGACGGATTGGGTTGAAATTTGGAACACCGATAGTTTTTATGTAGACCGCTAAGAAAGGATTTTACCACGCGAGCGAAGTCGCGAGCGCATAGGCGGATTTAGGGGGGGGGGGGGGCAGAAGCATTGTAGAATTACGAATATTGCACATATTTCTGGTCAAAATTATAATTTTTTTCGCGCACTTATTATTAACGATATTTGAACTTTCTAACTGTTCAGAGCGAGCTAAACACACATTTTTCGTAGTAAAAATTATAATATTTTTGGCTGTCTGCACCTTGGCCCCCCCTAGAACCAAATCCTGGATCAGCCCTTGCGCGAGCGTAAGCTAGTTTTATGTACATATGTCTGTGTTTACGGTCTTTTCGCAGACCTACTTATACAAAAAATATTTAAAAAACCGGTCAAGTACGAGTAGGACTCGAGCACCGAGGGTTCCGTACATACCTACGGGTTTCTACGGAACCCTAAGGAAAAGTGGGTATAATATTATATACTGTAGGTTTTGATTCCCTTGCGAGTTTGAAAATATGCGGCTAAAATTGCTGTTTCTTTTGATTGCGTTAACATAGATGTTTGATTTTTTTACGGCTTAAAGTTATTATAAAGCTGAGTATTTAGTATTAATTTCAATTTAATACCTGTACGCGTTCTTGAGGAAAGGGGGTAGTAAATACAAAATTATTAAAAATATTTTTTTATATAATGTAACAAAAAATTTACAGTTTTCGCAATTTTTCATATACCTATGATTTAAGACGTTGCTGCGTACCAAATTTCAAGATTCTGAGTTAACGGCAAGTACCCTGTAAGTTTTGATTTCCTTGAGAGCAGTCGCGAGTTAAAAAATACGGCTAAAATTGCTATTTCTTTTGAATTCGTTGAGATAGAGGTTTGATTTTATTACAGTTTAAAGGTATTATAGACCTTAGTATTTGATATGAATTTCAGTTTAATACCTGCACGCGTTTATGAGAACTAAGGCAGTAAGTATGAAATTATTAAAAATATTTTTTTATATGATGTAACTAAAAATGTACAGTTTTCGCAATTTTTCCTTTATCTGTGCTCTAAGGAGTTGCTTCGTGCCAATTTTCAAGATTCTAAGTTCACGGGAAGTACCCAGTAGGTTTTGATTTTTTAAGAGTAGTTGCGAGTTTAAAATTGCGACTAAAATTGCTGTTTCTTTTGAATGCGTTGACATAAAGGTATGATTTATTACAGTTTAAAGGTATTATAGACTTGAGTATTTGATATGAATTTCAATTTAATACGTTTACGCGTTCATGAGAAAAGGGGTAGTAGGTATAAAATTATTCAAAATATTTTTTTCATATGATGCAAATAAAAAATTATGGTTTTCGCAATTTTTCCTTTATCTGTGCTCTAAGGAGTTACTTCGTGGCAAATTTCAAGATTCTGAGTTTACGGGAAGTGCCCCGTAGGTTTTGATTTATTTGGTAATGTCGAAAATTTGCTGAAATTTGCGACATATTCGACTATATCTTTTGATTGCGTTGGCCTAGAAGTTTGAAATTTTCACAGCACTAAGAGGCAATGGACCTTAGTATTTCATATAAATTTCAGCTTGTCACCTCCACGCGTTCCTGAGAAAAAGGGTCTTGACAGACAGACAGACAGACAGACAGACAGACAGACGGACGGACAACAAAGTGATCCTATAAGGGTTCTGTTTTTTCCTTTTGAGGTACGGAATCCTAAAAATGGACAAGCCGTGACAGAGACGTTTATTTTTTATATCCCTCCTCCTTGTGTCGTATTCCTCATTACTGAGGGCATCCTTTGTAGGATTCGATCTCTGATGATGGAGCGCCATCTGGGACGGTTAGATGCGATTTTCATGGCCTCGTGAACAGGAGCTTCGAGGGTGGTGCGGATCTGGTCTGACCAACGCATCGGGCTACGCCCTGGGGACCTCTTTCCTTCGATTTTGCCGGTAACAATGAGCTTCTCTAGATTTCCATGTCCTTTCCGAGCTATATGGCCGAAGTACTCGAGAATCCTCTGGTGACAGATTTTTATATATTTGATTTTACCTATATATATTAGAAGACTTTAAGTTATATAAGTTCTGTACCTAAATCTACAAGTCACTTTACAAATAATCCATAATAATAACATAACGTTCCGCCAATTAATTAATATCATTGTGCGAAGCATTACGTGCAGATAGTGCGGTAATCCTAAGCAAATCGTGTTAATTAAGTGTCGCACTGTTATCATCGGTATGAATTATGAACAATAATATAATTCATTACGTGGGGAGGTTTATAATTAATTAGATATTGACACCTGAGTTACTGTGTCGCTATAAACACGCAATGACTCTGCTACGCTGTGAAAATATGAATATTAATGACTCTTTCATATTCAATATTCATTATAGGTTTTTTAATTTTATTTATGTGGTGCGGCTGTGCTAGTATAGTTTCACTGCGGCCATGATTTGCCAATTGTGATCGCCGCTTATTATGGTGAGATTGACCCAAAGGCGCGGCGCTAGAGTTCACCACTGACCCTAGCAGCTTCCAGAAACTGCTTCATTTTCATTCACTTCATTATAGATAAGCCGTTGACCACAATCTCGTGTGATTTGAAGCGACGTTGTGGCCGTAATAGGTAGCAGATTAAACCTAGAAGGCGAGACAAATCCCTCCCTGGCTGCACTGAACATCATGCTGGAATACGGTAATAACGATCGCTTGACGACATTATGAGTATACTAGCTGCGCCAATGGTTTTACCCGCAGTACTTATGTAACCTATGTGTTATTCCAGGCTCTAAGCAATGTCTGTACCAAATTTCAGCATAATCGGTCCACCTGTTTAGGCGTGAAAGAGTAACAAACACACACACAGACATCCTGACATCCAGACATCCATTCTTACAAACTTTTTCGTTTATAATATTAGTAAGATTAGAAGGATTTTAGTATTTATTTAATAATGTTTTGTCATATATCTATATATTAAGTTTATGTTTAAATTATTTATTAATCCACACCATTAAAGTGAAAAATAATTACAATACGTCATCTTTCTAGTTGGTTTTCAAGTTTTAAGAATAAACGTGCATCTCGCTCATGAAAAGTGAGAGCTGGTTTTACAATTGAAAATTTAAGAAAAGCTCTTAAAAATATTTTGCTTTTGTTACCCTACACTGATTTTCATTCCAGAATAGCCACTACTACATAGCTTGAAACATTAATATATTGATCTGCAGAACTTTCCTTTCAAATCCAAAGCTAACATAGATAAGACTTAAGAAAGAGCTATCGCAACTGCAATTCTATGCTAATAACTTACAAAGTCTAGCTCAGTAAAACTTGAAACTAACTGCGGAATCTTAAGCACTAAAGCATAGCTAAGTTACGTCTGCAGCAGATGCAGTGGACACTAAGTTACTTAGGCAACTTGAGGACTGTGGTAAAACAGTAAAACTACATGTTTCAGCCTTGTTCAAAAGTCGTTGGAGCGTGGGCAAAAGTTCTTCGTAGATTCCTGTAGCAAAATACATATACGTTAGAAAATTTATCTTCACTACACGGTATAAAATAAAGTTGATTCCCGCGTCTGTCTAATAAAAAATAGATAAATAAATATTTCAGGATATTTCACACAGCGCCACCTAACCCCAAACTAAGAAACTTAATGCTTGTGTTATGGTGGTTAGGATAACGGATATAATTACTTATATACTTTTCTTTCGCTTTTTTGTTTGTGGCTACGTATTTTACAAGCTTTATATTACTTTCACCTGTCTGTTGTCTGTCTGTCTGTCTGTCTGTCTGTCTGTCTGTCTGTCTGTCTGTAATCAAATCTTGCAAGTTTAATTTGACCCACTTCCCGGTTTCCAATTGAGCTGAAAATTTGCATGCGTGTGTAAATCGGATGACAATGCAATATTTTTATGACATCGAGCTGATCTGATGATGGAGCTGGAAGGTGGCCATAGGAACTCTGTCATAAAACAACGCAACCCCATCGAGTTTGGGCTCATTTGATTCGTCTTGACGAGTACTTTATGATGCAAGATGATAACAATAATTAAAGCTTGTTTTTAAAAAGTATTTTTTAAATTTCACTTGTTATAGCTTTAAAACAACGCAACGGATTTTGATGTGGTTTTTATTAATAGATAGAATAATTTAACAGGAAGGTTTATATGTATAATACGTGTATAATATAGTAGGAGAACACTTATAATTTTCTATTAAGCGTGACGAAGGTACGGAATAAACAACAACCGCTTTTTAAGATAATGATAACAAAAACCCAGTCTTTATTGATACTACATAGAAAAACAAGTGAAATTGTAAAAAACTTTTTAAAAACAAGCTTTTATTATTATTACCATCCAGCACCATAAAGTACTCCTCAAGACGAATCAAATGAGCCCAAACTCGATGGGGTTGCATCGTTTAATAACAGAGTTTATATGGCCACCTTCCAGCTCCATCATCAGATCAGCTCGATGTCATAAAAATATTGCATTGTCATCCGATTTATGCATGCATACAAATTTTCAGCTCAATTGGAAATCGGGAAGTGGGTCAAATTAAACTTGCAAGATTTGATTACAGACAGACAGACAGACAGACAGACAGACAACAGACAGGTAAAAGTAATATAAAGCTTGTAAAAACATATCATAATAATCTGTTTTTGTAAAAGTTAGCATACTAAAACATTTTTAAAAAATTTCGTAAGTTTAGCAAGCTGACGAAGACCATGTAATAGTTAAGGCACAGCTAGTTAAGACATTAATAAATCAAAAACAATAAACCTAGGTACTATCACAATCTTTAAGCAATCTCTTTAACGTTACAAACAATACGCCAAGTCATTACATATTAATGTTCTCAAAACGACGCGCTGTAAAACCCTATCTGAAAATTGTAAGGAGTCGATTCAAAAGAACCAAGATATGACGTCATAAAGAGGCCCTTATGATGTTTACGACCACTAAAACCTTACCTATCTGATATTATTATGGTGATGCGATAAGAAAGTCACATTATGTAGTAACTTAGCGTAAGTTACTACTTTAAGCTTTCTTTCTCATCTACTCTACGAATATATTATACCTCTATGCACAGTCAACTACAAAGAGATGTATCCATGTTAGGCTTACAAAATGAATTAAATTTTCATTTGCCACAATGAACTACCCTTGGTTCGTGATATTTCTAGTAGCAATCAACTTTATATTATCATCGACTCGTTTAATATCCAACAATAATGTATCCCACTACTTTTTCCTTAGGTGATACATAATAATAGAATTTAAAATGAATCGAATATATAGGTAGTATAGGATTTGGTGGATACTGAAAATGTCACGAAGTAAGGGTAAATAATTTTTGCATACTAAAAGTTCCTTCATTTTGTAAGAATAACATGGATACTACATCTCTTTGTAGTTGACTGTACAATACTTATAAGAGTAAGAGTTTACTTATAAGAGTGCTGTTCTGTATTAACTGTTGTAATATACATATATTGTACTAGCTGTGCCCAGAGGTTTTACCCGCTGTACGCCTATGTGTTATTCCAGGGTTTAAGCTATCTCTATACCAAATTTCAGCTCAATCGGTCCACCCGTTTAGGCGTGAAGAAGTAACAAACATACACACTCACAAACTTTCGCCTTTATAATATTAGTGTGATAACAGAAAAAGCTGGAAAAAGAAATCGTGACTGACTGACTCATCTATAAATGCAGAGCTTAAACTGCTAAACAAAATGGGTTGAAATTTGAAATACACACTTTTGTAAAATAAAATTGTTTGCCAAAATTAATTATAAGGTACTCTAATGATAAAAATAATTAGCCCTAAGTACTTACCTTTCTTTCTTGTTTTGCCGATGACGTTCCTATTGTCTTTTTCGTAAATAAAGCGACGGATCATAGGTGCAAGCGCATGCTCAAGTGGCGCCCCCACTCGTCAGTCGGTCGCAACTATTGCTCCGCGTAGGACGCACGCTTGCTGCCCTCGCACACATGATCCGCGACTCACCAAATACATGTTTTTCATTACTCCTCAAACGCACAATGAGCCCCCAAAGCCTACAATTACTGTGCCTTGGTAGGAGGGCACTGTAGCTAGTGAAATTACTGGGCTAAAGAGTCTTAACATCTTATGACTCTTGAGTAAAAAGCATTGGTGCAGTGCACCTATAATTGCACATCATTGTAAAATTCTGGGTAGCACTGTACTGATAATTGGCAGCGTTATCTCTTAACATCAGGAGTGTCTTGCTAGTCTTCTTACTTCTCCACATAAAAAAAAAATTGCGTTGACTCATAGGTTTTGAAATGTATCTGAGGATCTGTGGTTTTATTATTATCTTATTTTTCTACATCTTCATGCCAATATTGTTGAAGTGAGTGATTTAATATCTACTACAGAAATTCAATTTACCGTTTGAAATGTTGAAAATAAAAAAAACCAGTTAGTTATTTTTCAAATTGACAGTTGAATATAATGAGAAATTAAATTTAGAATTTGACTTACAAAAGTGCTTTTTAAACCCTATTTGAATAATGAAATTTGTATTAGGGACTAAAGGTCTCAATATTTACAATGTTAACGATACAGACGAGAATTAAATGCAAAACAAACATAAAACCAGGCGCGAGCTGAAACTCGGAGGACGAAGGACGACAGACGACGGTATGCGGTCTCAAATACAAGTAGGTACACAAATATTACACGAATTTAACTTCTCATATTCCCTATTGAAACTTCAGCCATTGGTATTGAATGCGAAAGTTTGGATGTATGGTTGTTTGTTTTATCTTTATGAAATTTGAAATTATCCCTATCTATTAACTTTCTATTTTACAAGCTTTATATTACTTTCACCTGTCTGTTGTCTGTCTGTCTGTCTGTCTGTCTGTCTGTCTGTAATCAAATCTTGCAAGTTTAATTTGACCCACTTCCCGGTTTCCAATTGAGCTGAAAATTTGCATGCGTGTGTAAATCGGATGACAATGCAATATTTTTATGACATCGAGCTGATCTGATGATGGAGCTGGAAGGTGGCCATAGGAACTCCGTCATAAAACAACGCAACCCCATCGAGTTTGGGCTCATTTGATTCGTCTTGACGAGTACTTTATGATGCAAGATGATAACAATAATTAAAGCTTGTTTTTAAAAAGTATTTTTTAAATTTCACTTGTTTCATTTAGATTTATTTTAACATAATATTTTTTAATTTATAACTTACATGTTTGTATTAATAATTTTAATTTTTAGTGCATTTTCTTTTGAATCAATATAGTAAGTAATGTTTATGAATTAACGTAAGTGAATCTATTACCGCCCTAATTAATAGTAATTATTATCAATAGATAAGTAATAGGTAGACATGATAACTCAAGAATAACATATGGAGTATTTCTCGGCAAATAAAACCGCTGGGCGCTATGGAGATAATATTACAAATTAGGGATGCACAATGCACAAATGAATTCATTATAATCGGTTGCCGGAGAGCAGCCGGAAAGTCGCCAGAGAGTCGAGACGACTACGCCGAGGTGTTGCGGACCGAAATAAATAAAATAAAAATAATACTATGTAAAAATCTTTATTGTTATTTTTCAGCGGGTGGAACCATGAAACAATGTAAGCAAAACATATTCAGCTGTTAAAATATTCGGTAAAACTTTTGGGTACAGTTGTATGGGACGGTCGAATGGTCAAACTATTGCGATCCCTAATTCTGTACGAATATGTAACCCTTTCTCTTTTAATTAAGCTAATGAGTTGTATACGGTTTTGATAGGGTTTTATAACATAACTACGGCACCCGTTGAAAATTTGTGTTTTCAACGAACACGTAAAATTAGCCATAATATTCTAACGTAAATTCATATGCGCTGTGTGTATTGTCCTGAAATATTTATTATTATTTAAAAAAAAAAAAAAAAACTTTCACTTTTAATGTTTTATTTTGCGATAAAAAATCGGCCCTCATCATCAGTCCTCTCTGTCTGTGTGTCGACCCCTGTGGCGCGGTGGGCTAATACCCGCCTGCAACGCAGAATGTTGCGGGTTCGATTCCCGCACGGGACAAATTTTTGTGTGATCCACAGGTATTTGTTTCTGGTCTGGGTGGTTCAATATCTATTATAAGTATGTATTTACAAAAGAAAAGTATATAAGTATTATTTTATATCCGTTATCCTAACCACCATATTACAAGCATTAAGTTGCTTAGTTTGGGGTTAGGTGGCGCTGTGTGAAATGTCCTGAAATATTTATTTATATATTATTTATTATCAGACAAACGCCTAACGCTTGTAGCTAACACTAAAAAAATTAGGATGGTAGTTTTTTTTATTTATACCAAAGACAGACGTTGCATGCTATAACACACTTTGATGTATATGCCAGTATCACACTTATAATTAAAGTTAGTTGAGTCATAGTCAGAGTAAGTTTCACAACTAAGCCGGTCATGTCAACAAGTGTTATGGCAATAGTAAAGACAATTGAAATTCTTTACTAAATGTGCCCTGATGTTATCTACCGTTAAAAACTTGAGATCACAATAATAGAACAATTAATCACTTGTTATAGTATCTAGGGTATTAGATTTGGAGGAAGGATTTAGTAAAATAAAACTACTTAGAAGAATTTTATTCAATTAATTAATACGATTTGTGAGTACAAAATATAACATAATACTATTTTTAACGTGTTGAAATACTAACACGAAATAATTCTTTTTGATTTAGCGAAATTTCATTATTATATTTGAAATTTTCTGGCTACATTGAACTAACAGAGTTGCACATACAGTCATTACTTTTCAAAATCGTCAATTATAATCGTCGTTTAAATTTCACTTGGACCCCATTCTTAGACCTCAGAACAATATCGACGCAAGGCTGAGGCTCCTCGTCGCCTGGAAGTATCTTGAAACGCCTGATTATCTCTGCTACGGTCACTTTTATCTCCATCATCGCAAACTTTTGACCTGTAATATAAATTTCATAATAATGCTCATTTGCTGAAACAATGGCGTAGCACTAAAACAAGTAAAATTTAAAAAAAAATAAAAACATTTAGTTTTTATATTTATTACCATCTAGCACCAAAGTACTCGTCAAGACGAATCAAATGAGCCCAAACTCGATGGGGATGCGTCGTTTAATAACGAAGTTCTTATGGCCACCATCCTGCTCCATCATCAGATCAGCTCCATGTTATAAGAATATTGCATTGTCATCCGATTTATACATGCATGCCGAATTTCAGCTCAATCAGAAATCGGGAAGTGGATCATATTAAACTTCCAAGATTTATTACAGACAGACAGACAACAGATAGGTGTAAAAACTTGTAATAAAAGTTTAAAAACCATTATGAAAAACAACTAATTTAAAGAAGCTTTCCATAAATGGTTTTTTCTATGCCCCTATTGCAGGAAATGAGTGATAGGTATGTGCCCGCGGGATTGATCAATATGAATTTTGCGACAGGCGTAAAAATTGCATGCCGTATACAAAACAATTTCTAACGATAAGAAATTGATGTTAAGAATACTTGCATGCTGTTTGGAATAGCAACGGTAGACATTTATAGCTTGTCTCAATGTTTTTCGTAATGTTTAATAATTATACCTTGTCTTTTTTTTCATCCCACCAACTGGACATCTCAACTTAAACTTAATAATAGTAGACCAGGGTAGATTATTTTTAAATTCAAGTTTTTTTTTTGCATTTTCTGAGAAGATTTACTGTAGTAACATATATTTTTTTTTCACCATCGGAAAGAAGAGATTTCAATGAACAGAAACCATAGGTACCAACTTTTTGAAAAATGCTGATATTTTGACGGGTGAAATTTCGATTGAAAGTTAGGTTGTTTTTTCGATATTAATTCAAAATAAGGTGAAAAAATAAATATTTTTAATCAAATAAATTACAGCGTATTTGGGACATAAAAAGGTAAGTTTTCACCAAATTTCGTTAAAAAAAAATAATTTTTGTAAAAGAAAAAAATAAAATACCAAAAACTTGGTTTTTTGAATTTTTCACATACATTTTGAGGTTATGTGAAAAAAGTGTGAATACAAAAGTTTTAGATCTTTTTATTACCTACAACTTTGCCATTTGACTTTTTTCGATAGGATTTTTAGTTTTGCCGGAAATCGAGAAAAACCGTTTTTTACCCTTAAAAACTCACCCCCATCCCCTTCCCGACCTCAGATCGCCCGTAAATTATTTTTCCTTTTATTTTTATAATATTCCCCTCCTTTTCTAATGGATTTCATCCTACTATTATTTTTTTTTGTTTTAAAAATTATCGACCCTGGTCTATAGGTAGGTAAAAATGCTACTAAAAATACATTACAATGTTGGATGACCTAGGAGTAGGCATGACATGCACACAAGTTTGACGCACAGCATACAAGTACTTATTAAAAGACAATAGTTACGTTATAAATAAATAAATGTAGGTAGGCAATATCATCTTACGCACCAATGCAGTTCCTAGGTCCAGCGCTGAAAACATAGTAAGGTTTGAAAGCGTCTGCCGCTCCTGCTTGAAACCGTTCCGGCCTGAACTCAAGCGGCTGTTCAAATATGTCGGGATGTCGCAGGCACTCGTACATATTCAACGTCGTGGTTGTACCTTTCATGAACTTTACTCCTCCTACCTCTGAAAATAATTAAAAGAAATGGTTCAAAATACTGACTACTGTGACCTTATTGGGGATACTAAGATAATAATATTACCTATAATTTGTTGGAATTTTTTAGGGATATGATGAGACCTACACCAAAATTTGTTTCTCATGATGTATTATTTTGGTCATTTATCTACGCATTTTTTATTTAAAAAAATAGTTTTTTTCTCGTTTTGTCCCAATACTTTAAATTTAATACTTAAATCTACTTTTTGCTTAAGCAAATTATATTATCGTTATAGCTATTCCTATTCTAACATTATAATTACTTATCTAACAAATGTAATCTGTATTCACTCGTATTTACAAGTAGCAACTAAAGTTATTATCAGTTAAATACTTCATAGAAGATGTGTCCAATTGAACTGTTAGGTTAATGGCCAATAAAGTGATCTCAGTTGCTATGCTAAATACCCAAGTAAAATAAACACTATGACATGAGATTTTTATATATTGGAACATTGACTATAATAGAAAATTTATTATCTTGGAAAGCTTGTAGTAGTATCATCTACTCGTACCTAATTTGAAAATTGTATGTTAGTTTTAAGATTGCTTCTTTTTACTAACATTGTCTGCTCCCATTGTTCCAGTGCTTTTTCTCCAGTTACAAGACAACTGGTAGAAAAGATACTTTAAGATAAGAAAACTCTTTATTGATACCAAGTAAATCTTACAAATACAAAATTAAAACAAAAGTTGTGCCAATTGCGGCATTTGGTATTAGGTAGGCCTTGCGTTGCGCTGAATAATAAAATAATTAGACAATAGACAAGAAGCATTATAATACTCTTCACTCACAAACAGATAGATGACATTATTTGATGTGGATAAAGTTTGAGTCCTGGGAAACAACATAAGATAGTTTATATCCTAGAACAGAAAATCTTTTAGTGCTAAAGGGATGAAAGTTTGTAGCAGAGTGATAGTTACTAATTCCACGCGAACGAAGTCACGGGCAATAGCTAGTCTAATTATAAATAGTTTGAACATCTCTTACCAACATCTTCAGTCATCATTCGTTCAGTCATAGGAACTGGCGGATAGAGCCTCATGGATTCTTTTATTGTCAACTCCAAATATTTCATTTTACTTAGATCTCTGTTGGACAAATAAGATACTGACAATATTCAACTGAGCAGGATAAGAAAATCAGACACACACCTTTTACGAATACATATACGCACTACCTTTTCTTTGTTCATATATATAAAGAACCAAAAAAACAAATACTTGCAAAGTCACGGCCCTAAAATTAGCTGTAATTGACTGTCAGACCCTCAATTATGTCAATTTTTGCTGCCCATACATCATTGTATGCCTGTCACAACGAGGAAAGCCTGCCATAAATGTGTGTACCAAAAATAACATAATTATTGGTAAATTACAATTCAGAGATATTCTTGCTGATACAAGTGTTTTTATTCTTTTTTCATTGCATATTTTAACATTATAAAATATCGAAATAAAAGGTTAAGAAAGACCTTGTACAGTAGGTAATTAAGGTGCAAATTTCTTTTAGTTGTCATAAACTCTCTTTTCAGTGAAATTTAAGATATTTAATCATTATAACGAGTACACCTATGTATATCCTCAACATAAAGCCCAAAATTCTTTGCTGTGATATTCGCATTCAGTTAATGCTCATTATTTTGACCTTAAATTGACTTACGTGTTTGTAGTCTCGCGGTCCCAATCATCTTCAAAAATGCTCTTTTGTTCTTGGTATATCTTTTCCTGAACATCAGGATACTGGGATATACAGTAAAGACTAAAGACTATGCCAGATGTAGTCGTGTCTTGACCCTGAAAAAATCACATTAACAATTTATTCGTATAATTAAAATTAGTCAAGTCGATAGTGAAGATATAGATTTTAGGTAAATAAAGAATAAACCACTAATAACAAAAAATATCAAATATTACTACGAACCAATACTAGTTAATAATGACTTATATTATAAGAGTGAAATTATTCTAGTTTAGACCGGTTACTGCTATCTCTACGACCACATGCCCACATACGTTACAAGATTTCCGAAACAAATATTATACAAAACTTACTGCAAACATAAAAGTCTCCACTTCATCCAAGAGAGCCTGCTCGTCTAACCTTTGACCATCTTCTTCTGCAAGCAACAGCAGATCCAAAAACGCATGTTTGTTTTTTGTTCCTGAAAAATTTGTTACAAAGTTATCCCACTATTCATTCTTCCTGAGCGGTATTTTTGCAATGGTAGATGAATTCCATCCCATCAACTAAAAAGCTATAAATTATATTTCAAATTGGCTGGCCGAGCGAAGATCACTACACATTTTCGAAAACGCTGGGACCAAAAAATGTGAGACGGTGAGTTTTCCTGAACAAAAGAAGTATGTTACTCGTATTTTAAAGCTTTATTAGATTACGCCGCTAGGTTCACTTGCGTTAAGAAAACCTTTCTTACCGGATGTTTAAAATATATGCGTCACAATATTATCTAACTCTGTACCAACGTTTAAATGAATCCTTTCAGTAGGTTGATAGTCATATTTTCATCTTCTAAATATGTAAAAGGATTACCTAATTGACTGACTATCAACGCACATCTCAAAACGCTGAACTAGCACAATTCTAGCAAGTAGTACCTATCTAAATAGTTTTGATTATTAAAAATACAATTTACCTAAGTCATTAGATTCATCCATAGAGTTAATGTTCATTTCCTTAAGCTCTCTCCGCCTTGCGTCGACTACTCCTTTGCTATAATTGTGCATGAAAGCTATAGCTTTTTCCTCTCGCTTCTTATAAGGTGTCAGCGAAAAGACCATCTCGTTACTTAATATTGGCACTAGACTCCGTAAGGCTACTATTTGGGTGACGCTGAAAATTCAAAGTAAACCATATTCAACTTCGTAAACAATACAAATAGGTATAATTTATCGTTCACCCTTTCTGGTCAAAGTCTAAAATGATGTTTTTAAATAGGTACCGGAAAATTTATTCTCTTTCAAACAAAAGAGCAACGACCAAGTTATAAAATAACTAACATTATCATACACTTGTTAATTACTTTTAATAATGTGTGAAAATTAAGTGTTTATCATCTATTCAACAATCTATAATTAATTTGTTTTGCTTTAAAATAAACTTACGTTTCAATAGATTTCAAATATTCGGAGTTCGTGGTCAGCTGCGCGTTCACACATTGCCCCATTATTGCCTCTGCAAACAGATGGACACATATCGTGACATTAGTACTACTAGTCCTACTTAAATTTTAAACTTACTTCCCTAATTCATTGTTTTAAACGCGAAGTTTGTATAGTATGTTATTGTTGTGTTGTTGTATGTTGTTTGTATAAATGGCTCGACAAATTGGTCAGAAATTTGGTATCAAGTTCTTCAAGTTCAGGAGAACTTCTAATTTAACTTTTACGTTATGTCACATTGTATTTGACATTGCACGCCTAACTAGGCCGATGCTGGAAAAACCTATGTGTTAAATGAAAAACTCGATGTACTCTTGCAATAAACAAATAATTCATTCAAAATCAAATGTTGATTTGAAACCTCTAACCTGAAATTTTACTCTCTACATTAGCTATATTTCGTTAAGTGGAAATCTAGAGCATCCTTTTAAGTAGGCAAATCCCTGAGAAACAATTGTTACTTCCTTAAGGAAACAATAATACACAGCAGCAATATAGAACGATTGTTCACACCACCGATTGGCCACACGTCAGTCTAGAACAAATCTAAGTGTGGACCACTGTCAGATGGGTCGAAAGATATCTACATGCAACTTAAACGCAACTTGAGATAGAGTATTTACTTACCAGTAACATTATCCAGGGCAACTTTAGCAATAACAGGGAATATGTCAACCGACTCCCCGTCGGCGAGTTGGTCCAGCTTATTGAGTAATATTCTACCATTCTTGCAGAACACCGGAATGAATGACTGGAGAACGTTGAAATGAAACGCTGGGGTCAAAAACTTGCGGTGCGCTTTCCATGGCTGCCCTAAAACATACAAGAACATGTTTCAGCACTTCAACCTCATTCAAATCTTCAACATCATTGTCATCTGTTACTGGCACTGATGGATCATTTTTGTGATTTATATAAATATAAGAAATCTAATACGTTTGTTGAGTATTTTTTGACTGAGTACCCATAGCACATATTTGTGAATATTATCATTACACTTCCCGATCCATCGCCGCCTCTTGCCAACCCGCTGGGTATGAGTTCAAATCGTCGAGTCATCTCTTTCAGGATTTGCCTCGGCGACGTCTTCCATCTTGCGGTACCATACCTAACTTTCGACCAGAGGTCAGTATGCATACGGTTGGTTTCACCCGCCCAGTTTCATTTCAACATCCTCCACTATTCCCATTTTGTTATTTTAGAACGCAGTGTGGTGTTAACCTCTCTGTCTATTATTTTTACACAGTTTTAAGTGTTAGACTAAATATTTTTTTAAAGATCTACCTGTAGCAATTAATAGTCCATTTCCCAGCCATAGTTTTAGAAAAGTGTATGCTCGACCTTTTGTTATTAATTCTGAACTCATCAATATGGGCTGAAATGAAAGTGATTTATAACTTTACCAAAATTTAATTAATAGCTGATAGCTGGATGAAGAGACAACAAAAAAAGATGCAGGGGAAAATGGCAATCGATGACAGGGAAGCTTATGATTTTGTACGATTAATAGCGGTGACTGTTCGACTGGTGACATTAGTAGATGTTATATTATAACTTTGTTAAGTGGTGAATGTTGGGCTGGTCTTATCCATCAGAACGGTTATTGACTTATCCGTTAGGGAACAGAATCGAAGACCGAGTTGTCAAAAATGTATGAAATGACGTA
Source organism: Hemithea aestivaria (assembly GCA_947507615.1). Taxonomy (NCBI): domain Eukaryota; kingdom Metazoa; phylum Arthropoda; class Insecta; order Lepidoptera; family Geometridae; genus Hemithea; species Hemithea aestivaria. The sequence continues at coordinate 14,262,711 of OX382328.1, forward strand.
TTACGTCGTATCGATTTAATAATACATTATACGTCATTTCACACATTATTTTACAATTCGGTATTCGATTCGATTCCATAACGGATAAGTAAATAGCCCTGCTGCTTACACAATAAAAGTAAGTACAATATGAATATGAGGATTATAATGTGTATAATTAACATTAATAACCATACTAGTAAGTATATATTATTGTAAATCTTATACCACCAAAAACATTCTGTAAAAAACTTGCCAAGTCTCGATGGAGCTGCTTGTTTACCTCTAAAAAATAATGAAATCTAGACAAAGTCGTGCCAAGTCTTAGATTTCTTACTGCGATTTCTTTATTATTATAGTTAATGTTGTGTAACTTGGCCGTTGAAGGGTAGACAAGGGTATTATACCAGGTGCTCCATGACACCATTGCACCAATCTGTCCGCTAACCATTCATGATAGAAAATTGCCACTTGGAAAACGTTGATTGAATAACCAGTCAATTGTAGGCTTGATAAAGCTGCGTATTTCAATAATACTTATGTTTAGGCGATCCAAGTGTCATGGAGCATCTGGTTTTGTACCCTTGTGTACCCTTCAACGGCCAAGTCACACAACATTAACTATAATAATAAAGAAATCGCAGTAAGAAATCTTAGACTTGGCACGACTTTGTCTAGATTTCATTATTTTTTAGAGGTAAACAAGCAGCTCCATCGAGACTTGGCAAGTTTTTTACAGAATGTTTTTGGTGGGATTTCGCTTCTTTTTGTAGAAACGCTACGCTATATTATAAGGTTACTATAAGGCCGACAGACAGACAGGTGAAAGTAAATAAAAGCTTTACACAATTTTAACCATTGCCTGCAAATGTAACTTTGTAATCCTATACATTTATATGAGATTACAAAGTTATTTATGCAGATGAATTATCTCGAAAACGAGACCGAAATAGCAGGTTTTTTTTAGTTTTCCTATGGCTTATACAATAAATTCTAAGTATGTACCAAATTTCAGCTCTCTGAGTTTATGGGAAGTACTAGTTCTATTTTGATGATCATGAGTGAGTGAGTGAGTGTCGAAAATGCGAAACTTTGCTTTCGCTTAACTTCGGAACTTAATGACCTACAGACTTGAAATTTTGGATTTTAAGTATGTAATTATAGCTTACTGGATGACGAAAATTTCTATGTTCTGGTTTTATCCAGAGGTTCTCAAATAGGGGCCTGAAAATGCGGCGAAATGGTTCCTGTAAAGATGGTACGGCAGTGCTTGCTTCGCGCTCGACTTGGCGGGGGCACTACCGTGCCCCCAGATATTACAAATTGTCAAAAAGACAGCTGGGGGGGGGTTCCCGGTGGAAAGATGCCCATGACGCTAGCTGCGTTGTATATGTCGATGGACATTATTTGTACCAGGAATTACCCTAAGCGAGTGTCTTCACTAATTGTAATAGGATTATAATATTATATAATAGTTATGTTGTATTCTTATACCTAAGAAACCGAATTTTGGTATAAAACAATAAGCGTTGTCTATAGCTTGCGTAAATAATAATATTAATAACACCTCCAGACATGATGTACGAACAATATATTATTTTTATGTTATCTTAGCCACGGTAATAAATATAATAATATATTATGATGTTATATTCATTAAAAATATAATTTATATAATTAATGGAACTATGCGTTACTTTGCGGATATCCATCACAACAATTATTTATAAATTTAATATTTAGTGTTAATTCCGCTCTAAATTTTGTGTAAAAAAAATTATGTGACACATAACTAACACTAACAAATAGTTATAACCCTTAATGCATGCATAATATGCGGGAGGGCGGGTGGTGCACTCGGTTGTGGAATTAATACTAATTACTATTTTGGTAACGTTTGAATTCCTCGCCGTCTCTTAAAACTTAGTTAGACTCACAAATTTAGAGCGGAATTAACACTAAATATTAAATAATAATTGTAATTTATCTAATATATTATACGTATATTAATATATTTTAGGTATAACATATTATTATTTTATTTATTACCGTAATAATAATATTGCCATGCCAATACGATTTACAATAAAATAATCTCACCTCAATATATCGTGGGTGGCACAGTACAATATATGGATTAGACAAAAAGTAAACAAGGAAAGCCTCTCCATATTTTTTTGAAAGTCTGTGCATCAATGATAAAATTTCTGAAAAGAAACAATGTTAATGATTAGTGTCACGCGAACATTGTAATTAGACGAATAACTATAATTTTAAGTCATCGGCGGCGGCAACGCTTTATAGAACTATCCCAGGAAACTATAACTAGAATTCCTACCTAGAAAACAGAATGCAATGCGTAGAAATAATATAGATGGACAAAAGTCAGTCATTGAAATCTTACAAATCGACTTTCAAACAAAATAGCGCGGGTGTACCGCAAGGCAGCATTCTTGGTCCACTCCTATTCTTGCTATACATAAACGACATTCCAGAAATCACTAATTATCCTTGCTTTTTGTTTGCTGACGACATATCTATTATACGGACATGTAAAAAAACTGACATTAATACCTATAATACTAATATAAACAATACAATTAAATCTATAATTGAATGGTTAGGAAAAAACAATCTAAATGTAAATTTATCCAAAACGAACTACGTACAATTTGGAACGTATGGGCGCAAAAATCACATACTCGATCTTAACTACTCCGGGTATAAATTGAAAGAACTTGACGAAACAACATTTTTGGGAATAAATTTAGATAGTAAATTCAACTGGAAATCCCAAATAGATAAAGTGTGCAAAAAATAAACAGATTTACCTACGTTCTGTACAAATTAACCCAGGCGTCCTCGAAAAATGTCGCGCTATCTGCCTATCACGGATATGTGTCGTCTGTACTAAGATACGGTCTTATTTTGTGGGGAAACTCTACATACGTGCAACGAGCATTTGTGGCACAAAAGAAATGCTTACGTGCTGTTGGGGGCTTATACTCGTGAAATTCTTGTAAGCCACTTTTTAAGGAATTCCAGGTACTACCATTTTAAAGTTTGTAAAGGAACATTTTGACTTATTTAACAAAGCTCAGGAACTACCTAGAAATACTCGTAATAGGAACAGACTGATCTTAAACAAAGTTCCTATGACATCAATATTTCATAAAAATTGTTATGGAATGTGTAGAACTATATATCCCATCAAAAACATAAATGTGAAAAGAGAGCCAAGTTCAATATTACGATGTATGTACTCATAGTTACCTATGATTTGGTAGTTGACTTCAACGACAAAAGAAGTGAGATCTAAATGGGTGCCAAGTTCAATGGTCAGTCCTGAAAAATATTTACAACAACATAAAATATTTAATTACAACTTAAAAGATTATATCTTCTTATCACTTAGAATTAATATTATTTTGAAGCCTAAAGACTGACTTGGCCAGTTCTCATAATATACTAGGTAGATACTCTCTTAACTTCAGCTTGATCACTATTAAACGCACTTAATGCTAATTAGTGCGCCATCGTCTTTTATCGTGTAAATTAGTCCCCTCCATCCATTGGTTGTCTGGAAGAAATCTCTCTTTAACGATAAGACCGCCACTTGTACATTGTAATTTTTAATTTTAATTATGTACTTATGTATTTTCTGTAACATTATGTGGTGTACAATAAAGTATCTTTTGTCTTATCTTAATGATACTTCGTCGTATGGTACCCATGAGAACTAGCCAAGTCAAACTTTGGGCTTCAAAATAATATTAATTCTAAGTGATAAGAAGATATAATCTTTTAAGTTGTAATTAAATATTTTATGTTGTTGTAAATATTTTTCAGGACTGACCATTGAACTTGGCACCCATTTAGATCTCACTTCTTTTGTCGTTGAAGTCAACTACCAAATCATAGGTAACTATGAGTACATACATCGTAATATTGAACTTGGCTCTCTTTTCACATTTATGTTTTTGATGGGATATCATTGCTTTTTGTACAGTACTTTTTAGTATGTAATAGGTTTAAGACACCCAGTCATAATAAGATTAATACAAAATGATTATTTTATTGCACCTCCCCCCACCCCACTGCTCCATGGCACGGCCGTCGCACCGCGGCCCGTGAGCCTCGCCGTGCTTCGCTATATCTATACCTATAATTAATTTAGTACTTATTTATATATAGCATTTATGTGCACTATTGATTTGAATATTGTACCTACTCAATTGATTTTTAAACAATACTAGTTACTAATAAATTTATCTATACTCACCCAACTATCTTATACCTACCGCCTACCTGGATGGAAATTTAACTTTTTAGATAATCTGGAACTGGATTAGTATTTCGATCAAAAGAAACCTAAGCCGACAAGACTTGTAATGACGACGACTTGGCAGGGGCACTGCCGTGCCCCCAGATACCGCCACATACCTATAATATTATGACTATACGTTACAGGTACGTAGGTATCTAAAATGTTTACACCAACTAGCACCTAAGGCGATATACATACATTATTTTTATTGTAAACAATGTTAATATTATTACCTCTATGTTACTGAGCCGCCTTGTGCTGGTGAGTCGATATATTGATAGGTATTTACATAGGATATCCAATTGTTACGTAGGTACCAGGAACCTATTTTTATTAGTGACTAGCTGTGCCTAGCTGTTTTACCCGCTATACAGTTTAATACAGTAGTGTATAGTGTATATTATGTTATTCCAGGGGTCTAAGCTATATTTTTTATTATACCAAATTTAAAGTCAATTGAATTGGCCCACCCGTTTAGGCGTGAAAAAGTAAAAAACATATATCCATACGTACAGTAGGTATAAAGTTTGTATTTATATTTATAATTATATTAGTAGGAATAGTGGACTCGCACTTCGTAATATTTAACAGAAAATAGCCGCCTACACAAAAATTATAGCAACATGCAACATGTATTGCTTTATGCGTTCCTAGGCGTCCCAAACTTTAATATCATACATTTTTTAAAAATTAATAATAATTTAAAATGATAAAAAAATACTAGTTTCTGATTTTTCCCTTTGTTACTAGGACATTACCTATCGGGATGCCAAATTTCAGCTTTCTAGGTCATCTGGAACTGGGATATTACTTTTGATCTATCCCTCAGTATGTATTAACTTCACCGATTACTGGATGTTTATATCTAAATAACAGTTTGAGCTGTGTTATTGGAATTTGGAACAGAGATATAGTTCGTATAATTAAGTATATGTGCCAAATTTGACTTGTCTATTTGTTATAGTTTTTGTATAACAAGGGTGTAAAAAGTCGTTAAAACGCGTTTTGGACGGTTCGTGTAATATAACACACGGCGCGGTCGCCAGTTGCTTTGCTTGAACTTGGCTTGACTCGCTGCCGCGTGTCTAGATTCTAAGTGATAAGAAGAAATAATCTTTTAAGTTGTAATAAAATATTTTATGTTTTTGTAAATATTTTTCAGGACTGACCATTGAACTTGGCACCCATTTAGATCTCACTTCTTTTGTCGTTGAAGTCAACTACCAAATCATAGGTAACTATGAGTACATACATCGTAATATTGAACTTGGCTCTCTTTTCACATTTATGTTTTTGATGGGATATCATTGATTTTTGTACAGTACTTTTAGGGTTCCGTACCTCAAAAGGAAAAAACGGAACCCTTATAGGATCACTTTGTTGTCCGTCCGTCTGTCTGTCTGTCTGTCTGTCAAGACCCTTTTTCTCAGGAACGCGTAAAGGTAACAAGCTGAAATTTATAGAAAATACTAAAGTCCATTGCCTCTTGGAGCTGTGAAAATTTCAAACTTCTAGGCCAACGCAATCAAAAGATATAGTCGAATATGTCGCAAATTTCAGCAAATTTTCGGCATTCCCAAATAAATCAAAACCTACGGGGTACTTCTCGTGAACTCAGAATCTTGAAATTTGGCATGAAGTTACTCCTTAGATCACAGATAAATGAAAAATTGCGAAAACTATAAATTTTTATTTGCATCATATGAAAAAAATATTTTGAATATTTTTATACTTACTACCCCTTTTCTCATGAACGCGTAAAGGTATTAAATTGAAATTCATATCAAATACGCAAGTCTATGATACCTTTAAACTGTAATAAAATCAAACCTCTATGTCAACGCATTCAAAAGAAACAGCAATTTTAGACGCAATTTTAAACTCGCAACTACTCTCAAAAAATCAAAACCTACAGGATACTTCCCGTGAACTTAGAATCTTGAAATTTGGTAAAAAGCAATTCCTTAGAGCACAAATAAAGGAAAAATTGCGAAAACTGTAAATTTTTTGTTACATCATATAAAAAAATATTTTTAAAAATTTCATACTTACTACTTCATTTCTCATAAACGCGTGCAGGTATTAAACTGAAAGTCATATCAAATACTAAGGTCTATAATACCTTTAAACTGTAATAAAATCAAACTTCTATGTCAACGCATTCAAAAGAAACAGCAATTAAGCTGTATTTTTAAACTCGCGACTACTCTCAAGGGAATCAAAACCTACAGGGTACTTGCCGTTAACTTAGAATCTTGAAATTTGGTACGCAGTAACATCTTAGATTATAGGCACAGGAAAAATTGCAAAAACTGTAAATTTTTAGTTCCATCATATAAAAAAATATTTTTAATAATTTTGTATTTACTACCCCTTTCCTCAAGAACGCGTACAGGTATTAAATTGAAATTCATATCAAATACTCAGCTTTATTATAATTTTAAGCTGTAAAAAAATCAAACATCTATCTCAACGCAATCAAAAGAAACAGCAATTTTAGCCGCATATTTTCAAACTCGCAAGTACTCGCAAGGGAATCAAAACCTACAGTATATAATATTATACACACTTTTCCTTAGGGTTCCGTACAAACCTACGGGTTTGTACGGAACCCTCGGTGCTCGAGTCCTACTCGTACTTGACCGGTTTTATTTAGTATGTAATAGGTTTAAGACACCAAGTCATAATAAGATAAATACCAAATGATTATTTTATTGCACCTCCCCCCACCCCACTGCTCTATGGCACGGTCGTCGCACCGCGCACCGCGGCCCGTGAGCCTCGCCGTGCTTCGATATACTTATAATTAATTTAGTACTTATTTATATATAGCATTTATGTGCACTATTGATTTGAATATTGTACCTAATCAATTGATTTTTAAACAATACTAGTTACTGATAAATTTATCTATATTCACCCAGCTATCTTATACCTACCGCCTACCTGGATGGAAATTTAACTTTTTAGATCATCTGGAACTGGATTAGAATTTCGATCAAAAGAAACCTAAGCCGACAAGACTTGTAATGACGACGACTTGGCGGGGGCACTGCCGTGCCCCCAGATACCGCCACATACCTATAATATTATGACTATACGTTACAGGTACGTAGGTATCTAAAATGTTTACACCAACTAGCACCTAAGGCGATATACATACATTATTTTTATTGTAAACAATGTTAATATTATTACCTCTATGTTACTGAGCCGCCTTGTGCTGGTGAGTCGATATATTGATAGGTATTTACATAGGATATACAATTGTTACGTAGGTACCAGGAACCTATTTTTATTAGTGACTAGCTGTGCCTAGCTGTTTTAACCGCTATACAGTTTGGTACAGTAGTGTATATTATGTTATTCCAGGGGTCTAAGCTATATTTTTTATTATACCAAATTTAAAGTCAATCGGTCCACCCGTTTAGGCGTGAAAAAGTAAAAAACATATACCCATACGTACAGTAGGTATAAAGTTTGTATTTATATTTATAATTATATTAGTAGGAATAGTGGACTCGCGCGCACTTTGTAGTATCTAACAGAAAATAGCCGCCTACACAAAAAATATAGCAACATGCAACATGTATTGCTTTATGTGTTCCTAGGCGTCCCAAACTTTAATATCATACATTTTTTAAAAATTAATAATAATATTTAAAATGATAAAAAAAATACTAGTTTCTGATTTTTCCCTTTGTTACTACGACATTACCTATCGGGATGCCAAATTTCAGCTTTCTAGGTCATCTGGAACTGGGATATTACTTTTGATCTATCCCTCAGTATGTATTAACTTCACCGATTACTGGATGTTTATATCTAAATAACCGTTTGAGCTGTGTTATTGGAATTTGGAACAGAGATATAGTTCGTATATTTAAGTATATGTGCCAAATTTGACTTGTCTATGTGTAATAGTTTTTGTATAACGAGGGTGTAAAAAGTCGTCAAAACGCGCTTTGGACGGTTCGTGTAATATAACACACGGCGCGGTCGCCAGTTCCTTTGCTTGAACTTGGCTTGACTCGCTGCCGCGTGTCTAGATAATGCCTTACCATATGATATTAAGGATCTACCAACACCAAAATTCTTTAAAAAACTTAAATCTTGGCTGTTCGAGAAGCTTTTTTACTCTGTAGCTGAATTCTTGGATACGAGAAATCCTTGTATCTATCGTCCAAAAAAATGGTAAAATCACAAACAAAACAATAGAAAGTTTGGCATTACATATAGTATCTATTTATTTATTGTTTAAATAATATTATATAATAAGACATCTCGTAATTTTTGACATTATTAAATAATATAATAGCTAAATTCTATATCTTCGATTTAATAATAATTATAAAATAAAATTAACCTTATTTTATGTAATTTGCATGTCATTACAATTGACTAAATGTTTAGAACGACCATTTTTCAATTACCTGAACTAATTTGTAACAACATTTAATGCAAATAAATAATTTCATTTCATTTCAGGTGCCTTAAAATTAATTTTGTATGGAAAAATCCTTTGACAAACAAAACACAACGTTTGTGTTTTTCAGCACTCGCGGTCCGACCTCAATAACTTAGCTGTTGTGTTTTCAGCAGTCAATGTGTTAATAAGTTATGTGCTGTTTTCCACTCACAATACTGCTGGTAGGCTTCGGCCGTGGATAGTTTTTTCTCCCACTGGATAGAACCGTGTCGCCAAGCGGTCATTGTGACCGTGTTCTGGCATGATGTTCTGTGAAGGGATTCATCTCGTTTTCTAGGTTTAGTTTGCTACTACCCTGCATTGTCGCTTAACATCATACGAGATTGCGGTCAATCTCTATATTCTCTATCAGCCCCTGTATCAGCCTCTCTACATCCCATTTCAAGAACAAAGAACTTCTAATTCTCAAATAAGAGAAGGCAAATGCCCGGATGAAAATTCCTTCTACTTAAAAAAAAATCAATCGCTATAATAATATTATAATGCGCTCTCAATATTGAGGTAAACAAACGACTAAATACGAGTAGGTATTAAACCCAAACTAAATATAACTTGAATCATTAAAATAAATTCCGAAAATAATATCTAATGATGACAAAAAGAATTTACCTTAAAAAAGTTAATAAATATTATCAGCATTGAAGCAGTAGATAAACAGAATTGTTAAACTCAACGTGACGACGTATTATTTAAATAACTTAAGTGCGTTGTATTTCTCGTTTTTTATAAGATTTATAAATAAAAAATACGTGTTCAATATGTTTTAATAGTCTACATTGTAGACAAAAACGAAATTTCACTCAAAACCCCAATTGTATATTTAGAAAGAACCATGTATCTGACCAGATTTATAAAACAATGTAAGTTTAGTATTTTCATCGAACTTTCAATAAAAGCCTTTTAAATAAATCTGCTGCTCTTATCTCCGAGTATGGTTTTTGTATGTATGTACTTTAAACCATATTTCTTTGAACCTGATTGTATAAAGGTAGGGCAAATCTTTTTAACCGATCTTAAATTAGCGAAAAAGCCTATAAAATATGGACCTACTGCTATTGGGCAGGCACTCATCTAACTTCAGATCAGTCAAACGATTTCCGCTACACATACATACTTCTATATGTTTGTTGTCTAAAAACCATTCCAATGAACCGAATGCGTGAAACTAATAATTGTTTGACTTTACTCATAAACTTAAGTTTAATTGACGTTAAAATATTTTAGTAGCAAACCAACCATCCTTGAAACAAAACAAGATCATGCTGACAAGCTATATCAAACAGTTTAATTTACCTGTTGTTTTAACGACGAATAAAAGTCCATTTCCCACAATGGGCAGAGGAAAGGGTCCTCTGACATTGAATCTTCTTTTATCCCTGATTAAATTGATCCATGATACCACTAAGGAAAGCACGCACACAACACTTATAAAGAATAATAAAATCATCGTGATTAATAGGACGGCGCTTCACCAGTCCGCCACACATTACTGGCTAAATATGATTGTGGAGAGCGATTGTATGTCGTTGGTGTGTTGTTTCCCCTCCCACTGCTTCGAAAATGCTAGCCCGGAGTATATCCAATTTATCAGTGTTTCGAATCCACATTTGCTGATATCGACTTTGATATATTGCAACAAAATTGCAAAATTTTATCTGAATAGGGACTTTTAGCTCATGATGTTTACTATTTTAATGTCACTAATTCAAATATGCATTTTTTTTTATAAGCTCTAGTTTACAAGTTACAACTCTCACAAAAAATAGTCGTATTTAATTTTGGGGTTTAGCCGTAACACATATACTATAATGTGTACTATGGTGTCTCTAAGGTGCTATGACATTTGTGGAATGCATTCCTCCGTCCAACTGAAAAAGTAATAAAAAGAATGGTAAACCAGAATTTGTTCGTAGGTTTCTTACCACATTCCATGAAATTTTAAATTTACACATAAAGTTAATTTTTCTATAGAATTTCGTTATCTACGTAAATTATAATTAATGGGTAGGTAGGTACTGATAACATTATGTTATAGGCAGAAGTGTTTTCCGCATAGGCGGTAGAGTCTTTAAATAGAACTAAATAATTGTAAAATTGACTGGTAATAATAGTGGTCCATTGAAGCTTATTTGAATAAATGCATTTCGATTTGATTCATTTTATTTACCGTTTGCCTTGCCTTTTTTGCTTTGCTCATAAGGAAGAAAGGGTGTCTGGAGACCACAGAAACAACGATACAATAATATAAACAAATTCAAAGATAAATAAACAAAAAGCGAAAGTTGACTTTATTTCGTCATAACATTACTTTCATGTCCTAATTAATTTAAGAGTATTTTCCTACGTCCGAATTAATTTTCAGGTAATTTTCACTTGTTCCTTAGGTGCATTATTTGAGCACCTGGCCTATATAAGATCTTTAAGCGTCTCGTTATCTGAATGGGTAATAAATTCCAGTATGATTGGCAGTATACATACAAACAGAACCCGTCCTTACATGTTAAATAATAAGGTAGTATTTGCAAATATAATTGGCAGTAACTTTCTCCTTACATCAAGGCCATACCAATGGAGAGGTCATTGGCAGTGACTTTGGCAAGACAGCTCTGCTCAGATCAAGCGAATAATTTATGAGGTACTATCACTATTACATAATATTCCCATAAGACTTACGACTTTGGTCCTTTTTATCGTATAAAGCAATCGTAAAGAGAGCACCTGGTTGGAAAGAATATTGAGAACATGTAGGCACAGCAGCAGTGTAATTTAACTGATAAGTTTATTGTTATTTATTTATTGATTAAAGAGATAAAGATTATTTTTATTTATCATCATGAGGATGACTTAAAACCATGTTATGTAGTTTATAACTGAACTAAACATATGTATTTAACTAGAGATTGAATAGAGATATGACGGATGATAGAGTTACAAGGGAGAGGAAAACGTGTTATGACGACCCATTTTTTTTTAGTTGGATAATAGCAGGAAGATAGATAAATAGGTAACTCATTAATAATAAACACTACAATTACAACAAGAAATCTTAAAAAGATGATCACGATGACTCAGGATATGGACTGTACATAATAGGTAGGTACAGCAAACTAGGTTACTATGTAGTTACTAATAATAAATATATCTAAGTAGCAAAAAACTATTGTAAAGCAATATTTTGCTTTGTATGCTGTAAACCTATTGTTATTATAAAGATTTTATAAAAAATGTTCATAGACATGATATTTCAACATCCTACTAATATATTGAATATATGCGAAAGTTTTTATGAATGGATGGACATTTGTAACTCTTTCACGCCTACACGGCATGACTGATTTGGTATGTAGGTTGCTTCATCATCATTGACTGATCTGACTCGTGACTGATCTATATAAACGTGATTCAAGCAGCGCAGCGTCCAAATTAATGGTTTTGTTCCGTGAATGACTAGTGGCCCTTTCGTCAGAGCCATCGTCGACCTGTGTCGTCGACGAATTGTGTTTTTAATGCAGAGAAAAACACATTTATTCGATAAACGGACTGAACCTAGCATCACACTTTTTTTCGAGGAAAAATGCTTTTATGCATACCCGTAGTGTGAGACTCACTTGCCGGCGAGAGTGCAAGGCCGGCAATGATACCTACGAAAACCCCTCAGTAGGCCATCTTTCCGCCTTCATGGGGCACATTGAATAACCCGTCAGCAGACGTTGGCTGTAGTACGAGTGATGCGTCGGCAGATGTGTGGACACATGCCGCGCACTCAGGCCCAATCCCTTTGTTACGTGTACCGAAAACCGACAACAAATAGCAGATAGCGGATGGCGTTGAATACCTACCACAGACGAGCAAATACCCCCATCGACACGTTGGCCGATTATAAATAATAATAATAATTGGGGTTTATACCCCAACAGAACAGGTTACCCTACTTACACTGTTAGAGTCAAATAACAATTTATAGGTTGTGTGGCCAACCTATATGTTGCAGTTTCAGGTCGCCAAGATTCCTACAAGGCCTGCAACATGACCTAACGACTGCCTCCTACATATCTTATAGGAAACAGCCGGGACCCACAGTTTTAGCCGATGCATCCACAGATGTAGCAATTATTGGTGTCTTAACTGCGCATTATGAAACCAACGTCATGCTAATTAAAATGAAGCTGCCTACAAGAAACGACTGTAGAGGCTGTGGTGAGGTAAAGAGACCTTCAGGTTATGAATAAGGATGATGTGCAAAAACTTTGACGGACCAAACAAAAAGAATCGAGTACCTACATACTTCTTGTGCACATACATGATTTTGTTAAATGATTTCTTATTGAATCTTTTTATACGAGTTCATTTTCGGCGCTGTAATTCAATACTAGCTTTGCCTATCGGTTTAACCCGCTGAATTTCAACTGCTTAGTTGATATCATAAATCATATAAAATAGGTATAATTAATTAATAAAAAATCTTTGTGTTTGCAAATATTTATTTTATTAATATCAACTTATACCTAATACAAGACATAATTGTCATATTGATTATGATATATCTAGATGAAAAGAAAATTATTTTTATTTTACTAGTCCTATATAATAAATTGCTCTCTAAAATTCTGATTCCCAATGAATACATAACCTGCAATTCTTAAAGAAGAAATATTTCGTATATTTGGAAAATTATTGGCATATAAATGAAAATTATTATTTTATTTCTATTAATGTTTCATAGATTTTTATTTAACACACAATTAATTTATAACAATGTGAAATTATTTTAAAATAGAATACACTGAACCTAGAGGAAGGAAAGGTACACATATAGCACACACAGAGCTGCCTGTAAAAATTATCTTTGCTTTTGAAACGAAGTATAAGTACTAATTATGCTGACTGCGTTTCCTCGCTGCACTGCGATAGTCAACCTTTGCTCTAGGTCTAGGTCCGACTTTTTAAAAAGAGATTAGGTTTTATAATTCTCCGGATTCTTTCTTATCTATATACCAATGAGTCATAAGCTCTTTGCTATATACCTACCTAAGTTGAATACTCGAAGAAGCCTGAATAAATAGTCTAGAATAATTCTGTTTTGTTTCAAAGTCCGTTAGAAGGCCTCGCACTCGCTTATTAAAAGAAAATGAAAGCGAACTTGCAATCGGTTCAAGCTATTTTTTAAATTCACTTTTTATCCATCAAATCTATAATTTAATCATTATTGCTATGATGATACTACAAAACTTAAAATTTTAAAAACAGGCATAGTTTTCAATAATTCAATTATTCCTTTCTTTTAAGTAATTGTATGTGGACTCCGTTGGTAGACCTCAAGATGAGATCAGCACAGAGCTCGGGTTCCTTCTTCACCGGGAGAATCTTGAACCGCTTCACTATCTCTGCTACTGTCACTTTCATCTCCATCATCGCGAACTTTTGACCTAAAAAATACAAGTATATATTACTAGCTTATATACGCCTTTTTACCCGCTTAAGCAATCTTAAAGAAAAGCGCATAATTATTTTTCTAAATTTGGAGAATCGTAAAGAATACCGGATTTTCATTTTTTAATGAAAATACTTTATAATTTTCCTCTTACCTCACTTTTTGCTTAATTTAAGTATGCTCGTAATAAGCGCGGAAAAAGTCAGGGGAGAAAGACATAATAATCAAAGGAAGGAATCAATATGTCCAGCTGCAAGCAATTGAAGGCTGACGACGATGATGATATAGGTACGTAATGTAAAAAATAATAATTCGAAATTTACCAATACAGTTCCTAGGTCCAGCGCTGAAGGCGAGATAAGCGAACGGGTTCTTAGTCTCGTGCGAGCCGACCTCGAACCGCTCCGGCCTGAACTCCAGCGGGTCCTCGTATAAGCCGGGGTGACGCTGCATCTGGTGGATGTTCATCGTTAGCGATGTTCCTCTCTTCAGCCTCATGTCACCGATGTCTGGGGATAATTTTAAAATGTTAGATGAGCGACGGATTCCCCCTTTTTTGACCCAAGAAAAATACGTTACGCGTCGTCAATACGTAGGACTAACCAGCTGAAAATAGGCGTGGCGGGGATAACCACTAAAAACCGGGGAGTGATTCTGCTGGACGCTACTCTTATAATGCCGGGGCAACGGGTACGCCGAAGCACTCGTCCGCGGTAGCAGCGACGGATTCCCCGCGCTAACATACATCAAGATGGATGCTCTCTGATCAATGATATAGAACATTACCTACGTGTTAAAAATGTTCTGAAACATGTGTCAATGACAACAATTATTTAGGCAGTTGTTATTATAATTTTTATGTTAAGTATATATAACATGCAACGAATGTCTCATATTTAGAGGCCCAGAAAAACTTGGCATACCAAATCTTGAATTCCATTCACAGCGTTGGCAAGGCAACATTTTTCGATTCCACGAACTAATTATATCTTAATTGTGTTAAACTCGCAATAAAAATGTCTACCTAAGAAGGTAAACAAGTTATTTTTAAACAACCTTTAGTATTTAGGTACTGATATTTTTACACAAGAACTTAATAATGTAGGTACCTATTTACATACATTTTCAAATTAATGAAAGAATTAAATTTTATGTTTTTTTATTACGGTCTGTGTCACTTACCAATATCGTTTATAACCATGCGTTCAATCAGAGGCACTGATGGATATAATCTCAAAGTTTCTTTAATGACCATTTCTAGATATTTCATTTGCTGCAATTCACTGTAAAAGAAGGAGTTAATTTACAAAGTTTATTTGTAGAAGACATAACATCCTATATTTTTCAGGAGGACAAGCAATGCGCAGTGCCGCATGGGATTTAGATAGAGGAACGTGACGTCACATTTATCTCGTTTCGTAAGATACTTTTATAACCGACGTCAAAAAAAGATATCTATTAAATTTTTATACAACGAAGTAAGAAGACGAGCAAGACGCTTTCCTGATGGTAAGAGATAACGCTGCCCATAATTAGTACAGTGCTACCAAGTATTTTACAAAGGTAAAATTCAGAGTGCACTGCGCCAACGCTTCTTACTTGAGAGTCATAAGATGTTAAGACTCTTCAGCCCAGTAATTTCACTATCTATTAAATAGGTGTATAATATTGAAACATCGAGACATTTACATAGAACAATCCTTTCAAGGTTCTAGAACAAGGTTCTACACAAAAACCTTAAACAAAATTTCAAAGTGTACGTATTACGTACCTGTGTTATATTCGTATTTATCCTCGAATTTCTTTGACGCTACAGGGCGTACCTATTTACACATGTTTATATACACATGTTACATGTTTATTGGCTTCGATTAGAATTCAGGGCAAAGTGCATGCTTAAAATTTATTCGTTTTAGTAGTTTTCAAAAAATAAATAAACGTGTGTATGTATCGCCCTCAGTTACTGAAGGCTAATTTTTTGTCCGATGATCATTTTTGTGCAAAACATTTTAAACTTAGCTAAATCATAAAATGTAGAGGTACCGAGTAGAGTGCGTAAGAGTAGATTTTTTAAAGATGATTTACTAAAGTCAGAAAAAGTTCATTATTCTTACGTGTAAGAAGGATCAAGAAGCAAATCATTTCCAAATAAACTCTTTTGTTCTTCGTAGACTTTGTCTTGAATATCGGGATATTTGGACAAACAGTAGAGACAGAACACTATGCCCGATGTAGTGGTGTCGTGACCCTGTAAATACAATGTAAGATGTTTATTTATTGTCTATAATCACAAGTATTTTACATGCTTGTTTACCTCTATTTACTGGTTTTATCACACATAAGTACATTAGATAGTTCAGTCTAGAGTTTTACCTATATTATTTATGTCATATTCTTTCATGATACCTATTAAGTATATTTTTTAATATTATCTTAGTATATTATGTATGTATGTACTTGTAAAGGAATAGAATTAAGTACCTCAAACATAAAAGTATCCACTTCCTCGCGAATATGCTCCTCATCAATCTTTTTTCCTTCGACATCGGCCAGCAACAAAAGGTCCAAAAAGGCGTGTTTATTTTTTATACCTGCAAATAATTTCAGTATAATATATTAATATGATATACCTAGAATACCTACTACTTAATTATATAATACCATAAAATTATAATATAGAAAAACAACTCGTGTCAGCCCCATGAAAGAAAAAAATATTGGATGGCACTAAAATCAACAATCCACAGCCACTAGTAATAAATAAATAATTTTGTTAAAATTGATTATTAACTGAAAATTAGTGGTAAGATAAATAATTTTAACATAGATGTGTTAACACATTTACACGTCAAACTATCAAACGAGGATACAATGACATGTATATTTGCTCTACAGCTGAGAAAACAAGTCTAATATTTATACACTCGTAGTTCATAGCAATTTCAAGATAATTGATCGTTAAGATGTCATGCTTGTGTTATGACAAGTATATGACCTTCTGGCGTTTTTCTTTAGAGTTTCTTTGACATGATATGACGAATTTTGAAATACAAGTTTGTAGAATTACCTTTTTGAAAATGATTCTCGTTACTTAAATGATTAAACAAAACAATGATACTTTTAATAGAGGTAGTATCTCTGTTTTCTGTTATAATACTCATTGCGCGAAATCCTAATAAGATCTTTCATTTTTTTGTTAAAATTTTAAGGTTTAAAATTGGATACAAAATTAAATTGGAAAACACATATAAAAGAATTGAGTAAGAGAGTGAGTAGCCAACCGTATTCATAGCAATTTCAAGTTAATTGGTCGTTAAGATGTCATGCTTGTGTTATGAAAAGCATATATATGACCTTCTGGCGTTTTTCTTTAGAGATTCTTTGACATATGACGAATTTTGAAAAACAAGTTTTTAATTACCTTTTTGAAAATGATTCTCGGTACTTAAATGATTAAACAAAACAATGACACATTTAATTTAGTATATCTGTTTTTCAGTTATAATACTCGCATAAAAATTATTGCGCAAAAATCTAAGAAGATCTTTGATTATTTTGGTAAAAGACAGACGCCTAAGCAGACGAGCAGCCTGATGAGCTTTTATCACCACCTACAGACAGATATGCAGATGCGTTGCAAGTGAAGTAGACATAGTAATTCCTTCCCTGGCTTCACTGATATCATCATCATCATCAGCCCACGTTCGTCCGATGCTGGACATAGGCCTCCCCCATGGCACGCCACTCAACTCGGTCCTCCGTATTCTTCCTCCACCCGCTCCCAGCGACCTTCCAGGTATCGTCACCCCATCACGAGTCAAAAAAGGTGACACTGATATCATTCATCATAATTATTTTTTAATCTCATAATATTTTACCTAAGTCATTAGACTCCTTCAAACTGGTGATATTCATCTGCTGAAGATCCTTTCGCCTCGCTTCTATAACGTTTTTAGTGTGCATGTGCAAGAACTTGATGGCTTCGTCTTGCTGTTTCTTGTACGATGTCCAGTTGAACACGAAATCTTCCCCGTACAGAGGCATTTGCATGCGTAGAGCTACTATTTGTGATAAGCTGAAATATATTTTTTATTATTTATTATAAGTTACCTCGTAGCTCCATCGTTTATATGAACCGTTTTAAAAAAGTTCCTCTATTTATTCGGAAAACTTTGTTTTTAGTTATATCATTACCCTCTGCATCCGATTTAACATAATGATATAACGCAATTTATAAGTTAGGTTATGTTAAGTTATAGTTTGACCACGATCTCACGTAATATTAAGCGACGATGCGGCCGTAGATGGCAGCAGACTATACCTAGAAGACGGGATAAATTCCTCCCTGGCTTCACTGAACATCATGCCGGAACACGGTCATAATTGACCGCTTGGCGACACGGCTTTGTCCAGTGGGTGATAACTAGCCACGGCCAAAGCCTAATACCAGTATAGCGAGTGGGAAAACCGCACTTAACTAATTAAAGCCATTGGTGCGGGGCGGGGTTCAAACTCGATATACAAATGCAAAAGGTAACGTAACTAAAGCCCTTTTCTGTGATGAAAAGATGAAATAAATGAATGATCTGCTACCGCATGCGGGAGCTATTATCAGCACAGACCTATAGGTACGTACATCAGCTTAGGCCGCTTACACACTATCAACACTTTGCCGATCAACGGCGCGCGTCATCCTTAATACGTCTAGGATGTTAAATCTCCTTAACCCAATAATAATTACCTAATGAATTGTTTTTATTATTAGAAATTTCCGGCATCCTTACCCTTTTAATCGTAGTGAACCGTTGCAGCATATTGGACAAGGTTATGGTAAATATCCCAGAAAGGGTTCGTATTGCGAAATGATCACACAGTCGTGATAATAATGAGCAATTGAAGGCTGATTAATTTCTATTTTAGTATGTACTTTGGTACATACTAAAATAGTAATAATCCTATGGACTTGATTTGATAACACCGAGATTGTTTTAACATTTAATGCTTTAAGATGAGATAAGATAAATCTTTATTGTATGACCACTATTTTGTATAATGATTGCGTCATAAATAGCTTTGCGATAATATTAGGAGCTTTAGATAAGTCCTAATCAAATGGGATTTGTAATAATTATAAAAACAGCACGTGTCACCACGTGCCAGCACCCCACAGCCAGTGTATACCCGGATATTTTCAGATAAAAAGAGTTGGTCCATTTTAAAATGCACCTTTCTGCTATGAAAATTTTTCAATATAATTATCATACAAAAAATGTTTTTTCTCTTTAAAATCAATACTTACATTTCAATAGACTTTACATATTTTGAGTTAACATTTTTCTGTGAATCCACAGATACTCCCATAATGGCCTCTGTGAACAAATTAAATAAATATAAAAATTTCAGCATATTTTATTTTTGTTTCCTTTATAGTAAATGTAATACAATGTTCTTTTACCTGTAACATTATCAAGTGCAGCTAAAGCGATAACCGGGAACAAATTAATAGATGTCCCGTCAGCGAACTCGTCCAGCTTGTCACCCAATATCCTACCATTCTTGCAGAAAACCGGCAAGAAGTTCTGGAGGATGTTGAAATGGAACGCTGGAGTCAGAAACTTTCGGTGCGTTTGCCATCTTTGTCCTGCAAAAAATATATAGGTATATACTATTAGTAGGTAACCTTATTTTTTTTTTCATTACTCAAAATTGTTTGTTTTTGTCTTGTAAGATTTATTTGTTAAACTCGCGCGTATGTCGGATACAAGGTTCCCGTACATTGTGTCTACATCTAAGAATAAATTATAATAAGTAATTTATCCGCATGCATCCATCATTTTATTCGTGCGGTGGTTCCTTTGTATGCCTTGTGTTGACCCGCAACCTAAGATCGAGTTAATTCCCGTGAATATATTAATCGTGAAATCGTCATCAGTGTGTTTTACTATTCTGAGAGATTAAAAAAATGACCATACCTGTGGCAGTCAGCAAACCATTTCCCAACCATGGCCTTAGAAAGGTATAAGATCTACCTTTAGTTATAAGCTCTCGACTTGAGACTATAGGCTAAAATAAAAATTTTTTTTATTATGAGTTTCCTTTTCATTATTATAATTAGCGTTATATACCTATATAATGGATCAAAACTTTTTCCTTTACTTCAAAAGTTATCTCTTAAACATATCCACTGCTTCTACGTATTCTTAAAAAAGAAGGAGATTTTTACGTCTTATGTTACAGAAGTAGGTGCTATTTACGCACAAACGTAGTTTTGTGCGTAAAAAAACAAATAATATCTATACTTACGAAACTATGTTAGAAAAATAAGTCAAAAGTGCACTGCGATAGCAATGATGTTAAAGGTTGAAAAGATAAACTATCTTTATTTTGTCCTTCCAACTAAAATCACTATTATATTTTTTTCAAATATTATTGAGAAACAAAGCCAGACCCAGAAGATTATTAAGAAACCTTGATACATACTTTAGATAGGCCTGAAAACTCTCATTAATATTTATCCTATTGTGGAACGGAAAGACTACAGGAGGGATCCTATGAGGTATTTCGTGGCACACTTTGCATGTATGCGACAGAAACACACTGCAGTCAACGAGATAATGATAAGATTTAGATACACCCCTGAATAGGATACCAGACTCACCTCTAAATATTTAGGATGACTCATGATCAGGTGAGGTTTGGTCAGATAATACACTAGATATGCGTCTCCATACTTTTGCGAAAATCCTTTAAGCAGCGACAGTATTTCTGAAAACACAAAATTTGTGATTTATCAGGTTCATCAATATCAATCGGTACCTTAATTATTAGAAGTTTATTTTGTGATTTTACGCTTACGCTTCCACACTATGAATAGTCCAAATCTGATCCAAGTTCGTAATCACAAATGACGTATTGAATTTGGATATTCCTTTTTGCATTTCCTCTGGTTCGAATCCATCCTAACGGTCTTCGAATAAATACTACTATGGCTACTTCGTCATCAATCCGTCAAAAGAAATCGGATGACAAAAAATAAACTTAAAAACTGAAAGACTACGTGGGACTCCCTATCACATACCTCAAACATGTATTTCTACCCGCACTAAATATATGAAACCGCATCATAACACCATTCCAGTACTGTGGCTGTAGCTTTA
This sequence comes from Hemithea aestivaria, assembly GCA_947507615.1. Lineage (NCBI taxonomy): Eukaryota > Metazoa > Arthropoda > Insecta > Lepidoptera > Geometridae > Hemithea > Hemithea aestivaria. The sequence goes on from OX382328.1 coordinate 14,284,094, forward strand.
AAGTAAATAAATAAATAAATATTTCAGGACATTTCACACAGCGCCACCTAACCCCAAACTAAGGGGTTCACCCAAGGTCAGGCCGGTGGGAGGGACAGCCGTCCACTCAGTAGTGGTCAGCTCGAATGTTGACGAGGATACGGGAGAGCAAGTGTTGGAGAAAGTGAGAGTAGTAGTGAATGCTAGAGAAGAGGGTGTAAGAATAGAGAAGGTTAGAAAAGCAAAAGATGGAAAGGTGATCATTGGGTGCAAAACGAGAGAGGAAATAGGAAAGGTAAAAGAACGTCTGAAGACAGCGGGAAAAGATCTAAAAGTGGAAGAAATGGAGAACAAAGACCCCCTTGTTATTCTGAGGGACGTCTTGAAATGCAATACCGACAAGCAGATCATGGAAGGGATAAGGGTTCAGAACGGGCACCTTTTCCATGATATTCCGGAAGAAGAAAACAGAATGGAGGTAAAGTTCAGGAAAAGGGCCCGAAACAACCTAACTGAACATATTGTGCTCAAGACGTCCCCCAAAATATGGAGTCGACTCACGGAGGCCGGCGCGGTGTACGTCGACCTGCAAAAGGTGCGAGTGGCAGACCAATCGCCACTAATCCAGTGTGCGCGGTGTCTGGGATACGGCCACGGCAAGCGATTCTGTCGCGACGCCGTGGACGTATGCAGTCACTGTGGGGGGCCGCACCTCAGGTCGGAGTGTACTGCGCTGGCGGAGGGTTTGCTGCCAAAGTGTGTAAACTGCGTGGGTGCCAAGCTCGAGCGGGTGGATCACAACGCCTTCAGTGACGACTGTCCTGTCAGGAGGCGTTGGGATACACTCGCCCGCTCTACAGTGCAGTACTGCTAAAGGCACCTACGAGGACACTACGGCAGCAAACACGGACAGGAAAAGGATAGGAGAACAGAGCGAAGAGTGCGAGTGGAGAGAGTCAAGGAAGAAGAAGAACAGGACAGACATGGCAATCTCATTTGATTTAAAATTAACAAGGTGTGGAAAAAGGAAAGATAAAATTACTTTGAGTGAATTTATAACAGAGAAGGCAAATTGGGACCGGTTTCATTGGAAACCGGCCAAAATTTGGAGGAACGCGAAAATAAGACGGAACAAAACTTTAGGACAACGAGTGAGATTGCCATGTCGGACCGCGATCGATCGGAGAGGAAACGTTGCGACATATCCAGCAAAAGTGGAAAAAGCCCTTCTCCACCGCTCCGGTGCGAGTAGGAATACAACACTAGCACTAATTCCGGCCAAAACGCTGATGTTATTTTGGAGTGAAACACGCACTGGGGCGGAGGAACAGGTGAGAGCAGGCGCTCTTGCTGGAAATGCCAAAACAACTCGCACAGCATCCGATCGAAAAGAAATGGAGGATACAGGAAAGTATGTGAAGGATGCAAGAATATATAAGAATAGACAAGATGGTGTAATGGATGGACATCATAAGAAAATAAAAGAATTGTTTTAAGAGAATGGATATATAAAATAGAAAATTTTAGAATTACATATATATGAGAAAATTAAAATATGATAACATAAAACAGGTTCAATAAGGTAATTTTTTTTTTACAGTTATAGATAAAGGCATTAAAGTAAAGAAAATAATAAAGAAGGAAAATATGCAACAAAAATAATGTACATATTATACAAGAAAAGCGCAAAACAGCGCATCTCCTCAAAAACTTAAAAGTAAAAGATAAGAATGGAAAGAAAGAACAAAAACGGCTTATCCCACCCTCAATAAGGTCCGGAGCAAAAACCTAATAAAAAAAAAAAAAAAAAAAAAAAAAAACCCCAAACTAAGCAACTTAATGCTTGTAATATGGTGGTTAGGATAACGGATATAATACTTTTATATACTTTTCTTTTGTAAATACATACTTATAATAGATATTGAACCACCCAGACCAGAAACAAATACCTGTGGATCACACAAACATTTGTCCCGTGCGGGAATCGAACCCGCAACCTTCTGCGTTGCAGGCGGGTATTAGCCCACCGCGCCACAGAGGTCGACAAAAAGAAAACAGTCGAAAGTGCAAATGCACTGATGATGTACTCGTAGGTAACAACTTTTCATAATAATATTAATGAGCGATAATAAACATGGGAACAACGAAATAGGTAGATATCCAATTTAAAACACAAATTAATTAAAAAATCGTACAATTTTTTTTTATATATACTTACGTACTTACCGTTAGAAATAATATGTACATATAGCCAACGAAATATAAATTTTCGCTCGATGTCAACCCTTTAAAAGGCTTGACTAGCATGTATCTACACAATATAATTAAAATTTTTAAACGGTTTTATTAATATCGTCATCTGTCGCACAAGTAGACAAAATCTCCATTCCATCCAGATTCCAGATATTAGGTCATCTATTAATCATGGGTTGGGTGCGCCTTGGTCTAAAATGTTCCAGCTAAGTAAAACGCTATTACATCTTGAGATATTTTGGGTGTTAGAATAGAAAATACTTTATTGAAATACCACAATCATATAGAAGAACGTTACATCTCAATTTTTTTAATATATTGAAATAAAAACTTGTTTTAGTTTCTACTTAGCGGACTAACTTTTTTAGCTTCACTATTACTAGTGCTCCTTAACTAAATAATAACTTATTTACCTGTAGACTTAACAATGAAAAGATGAGCATTCCCGAAGACAGGTAACGGGAAAGGACCCCCCACATTGGTAACCCATCTATGGTTGACTGTACGTATCCATGATAAAATTATCAGCAAAAACACCACAGAACTTATTATCCACAACAAAATCATTTTGAAAATTTTATTGCGACTGAGCGCAATTAATTTTTGTTCCTTTTATTACTCGTACTTCTTATTTGACCAAGATTTAGAAAAACTTGGCCAAAAAATAAAATTTTTAACAATATTACACTTTATGTGTGCACCGTGCTAATTTAAGCACAGCTAAAAAATGACTCAATTTTATTATAAGTTTTTTGTAACTCTTTTACGTATGATAAGAGAGATAATGCTGATATCAAAACATGACTAGTGTTTACTCGCAGCTTCGACTCTGTTAATAATTATTTTCGGTCAATTAAAGACGTTGATTTAGATTAAACATTTTTGTACTTTTACGTACGTTTATGAAATTACCTACTAGCTTAGTTCCGCGTATTCATACGTGTAAGTCCCAATTCCGTGGGATAAGTGGGTTAAAAAGTAGCTTATGCGGTCTTTCAGTTTTTCTGCTATATGCTTACCAAGTTTCGTTATTATGGACTAATTGTACCTATTAGAAGGATTATTTAAATTTATCTGTGTCTACAATATAGTGCATAATATTGTAATATGTGTCTTATTCGCGTAGGTCCGTCTCAACGATACTTATAAGAAGAGATTTTTAGAAATATTTCAGTTCCTAACTGATGCTGAGCTCTTATTCTTGTCGTTTTATCAAAAGCACTAATCAATTATTTTACAAAATTTCAGTTCAATCGGTTCAGCGGTTACGGGTTCGTATACAAATGTTTTTTTGGGAATAATTCCCGCTCCCGAGGGAATTTCGCAAAACCTCGTCTTAGTGAGCACCTACTTACTTAAAGGAACCATGCCAAATTTTATTCTCTTTGCTCTTGTAGTTTCGGAGATTTCGTGATGAGTGAGTCAGTCGGCTTTTTACTCTTTAATATATAGACTAGCTTATGCTTGCGGCTTTGCCCGCGTGCCCAAATCCTTTCTTAGCGGAGGTCTACATCATCAAACCTATCTGTATTCCAAATTTCAACACAATCTGTTCAGCAGCTTAGGCAGTGCGTTGATAGATCAGTCAGTCACTCTTTCCTTTTATATATTTAGATGTACCTAATTAATTTTTTTTTAAGTCTGATAGAGCTTGAAATACCATTTCCATCCGGAAAGTAACTTTATGAGAGGAACGGGCAAGAAACTCATAGGGACTGTCAAAACAAAACATTTACCGAGACGTGACCCTTGAGGATCGAGGCCTGATAGTTGGTGAGAGTAACAAGTAACAAGCTATCTATTGGACGATCCCTCCAAGTTTGATTACTTCCTCGTTACATGTCACTGGAGGCTGTAATTTGTCAACAGCGGACCCCCAGACAAGTTGGAATGAAGTTCAAATGATGTTTTGTAGGTCAGTGGGTAAAGTTCAATGACTCTTAACCTTGGAGAGGACGAACTATGTGCATTTTCTGCATTGTTTAATAAATTGACAAATCTTGTCTTTCAAAAATAATTTTCACCTTAAGTGCGTGTTAGTAACTGCCCCTAATTTCAGTATATTATAAATCATTGTCCATAAATTAATTATCCGTTTAATGCATCATTCTTTTAACTAGGTCTTAAGTCTATAAAGTTTTCTGTTAAAGGCCCCGGATCCTTGAAATAAAACTTGTCGCAGAATGATTACAAGTTCATACTTATTATTATTTATTTATTATTTTTAGCCTGTGTCGTCCCACTGCAGGGCAAAGGCCTCCCTTCTCTCTTTCCACTCCTTCCTCTGGGTAGCGGTCTGGGGCCAATTCTTAAGGTAGGAGTCGAGCTCGTCTCTCCACTGAGTTCTGGGCCTGCCGCGTCGTCGTGTCCGGGTGGGTGGACTCCATCCGGAGTCCCCCCCCCCTTCTCTCTCAAGTTCATACTAGAACTCAGAAATGATAAAACGACATACGATAAATATTATTAAAATCGATGAATTTCAAATTCCCACCGTAACTCGTTACCGTCAAAAAACTTTTAAAGTGTCGTTTTGCCCTTTTTCAAGGACACGACTTGTCAATAAACCTCAAGTCTAAAGTACACAGCGATAAAATTAAAAGGTTAAATAAGTAATATTGAGTAAGATAAAATGTTTTTTTTTAATTAATTAGGCACTTGGTATGGATGTTTGTTATTGATATTTATTAGTTATCTATCTTGGAATGAGTAGATAGTAATAATCATGTTTGTCATCTGCTGTAGTGTCTGAATCTGGCATAAATCGTGAGAACCAAACTTATGTAATGTTGCAGGTCTTGTTTTCTACAACTACAACTTTGTCTTCATCATCATCATCATCATCACAGCCGTAAGACGTCCACTGCTGAACATAGGCCTCCCCTTTGGACTTCCATATGTACTGATTGGAAGCGATCTGCATCCAGCGTCTTCCGGCGACCTTTATGAGGTCGTCTGTTCACCTTGTGGGTGGACGTCCTACGCTTTGTTTGCTAGTCCGTGGTCTCCACTCGAGCAATTCTCGGCCCCATCGGCCGTTCGCTCTGCGCGCTATGTGGCCTGCCCATTGCCACTTTAGCTTGCTAACCCGCTGGGCTATGTCGGCACTTGTCGGTAGTTTGTCATAGCGACCTGAAACTGCAACATACATAATATATACGCACATAAGTTGGACACACAACGTACAAGTGTTATTTAATATTTATTGACTCTCGCAGTGTGGACTTGTTCGGTTAGAATATCATCCCCATTTAATGGGGCCTTCTCTCCCATAGTTTTAGACTGAAGAGCCTAGAGCCCTTGTTTGTTCAGCGGCACGCGCATAAACGAAACGAATGAACCGATTGAGCTGAAATATGGTATGAAGTTAGGTAAAACCCTATAATAAAATATGGCCAACTTCCTTCTGAAACCGTTAAATGTAACTAGTCAGCAATATTTTTGTACATAATCTTATATCGGCTTTAGGAGCAATATACAAGCCTATTTTAACACCTCGAAAAACAGATTCTACTAGTTTACCTTGACCTTGAATAAGGCAATTAATAACAAGTAGTACCTAAGTATTTGCATTAGCATCAATCATAGACTGGATGCGACTAAACTCCAAGTACGAGTAAACCTAAATTTTTCGTAGTTCCAAATGCTCGTAAAAGAAACTCTTCTAAGAGCGGAGTAGAGCGCTAAAATCAAGCAATCACAGTGCTTGAAATTTTATGACATATCCATCTCTGTTCTTTGATTGATCAATTCTGGTCTGATCTGCTCCGAACCGCGTTTTTTTTAGAATTTCTATGATTTCGATGAGTTTTTATAGTAAAGAGAGTTCGGCAGTTGCCCAGTTATTCAGTTCTAAAGCCTACCCTGCTTTATATTTGACTTATTTACCATACTAGCAACAGTCAGTGCCAATGTTCGCCTGCCAGCTACGTGCCTTGCATTACAATCAATAACAAATTAAACCAACACGTGTAATAAAATCTTAATTTATTGTTGACTCTGTATATTTACATATTACAATGTAACAAATATATTATATTACGAGTAGTTACAAGTGAAATGCCTATAAATCTTAAAAATAGTATCATAATGCCTTATCCTCCTTCTTACTGTTTGTACTATATTCTTAATTCCGTTGCAAAAAAGTTTTTGAAGACGGTTTCATAGTTTTGAAATCACTGGTTACTTCTTATTAATAATAGTATAGGTAAGCCTTTAACCATGATCTCAGAAAGTTCCCTGTAGTTTTTATATATAATTCTTTAGCTTTTTGTCTTCCTCTACCTTTTACTGTTTATGTAGTAAAATGTTATAAATAATTAACAACTTATGTACTATCGGCCTCTACCCAAACTTTCCTATGAAGACTATCTTCTAGAAAATGCGACGTGAATTCCGTTCTTGGATCGGAGGACGAGATCGACAGCGAGATTCGGTTCCTGCTTTATCGGCAGCAACTTGAACCGCTTGACTACCAGTGGTATGGTCACTTTCAGCTCCATCAACGCGAACCTTTGACCTGAAAACAAATTGCATTTTCATTAATTCATACGAAATAGTTAAGAAACGTACATTTAAACTTCTTGTATATCTATATTAATTAATGCAATATAAATTAATGTGACATTAATCAGTTTTCGCCTTTTCTGAGAAAAGTACTTTATTGAATAGACTCCTTTTATAAATCTAGATTTGCAAAAATTGTGTATTACTTGTATTTTTAATCCTAAGCAAGTTAAATTAAAGGCTCAGAAAACACATCCATTAATCGAAGATGTTCCAAAGGAGGGATTAGAATCCCTAGAGATGTTCTTAGAAAAGATTTCCGAAATTTCCTTGAAAACGAAATCGCAGTTAGAGGAAGTCGCTTACGAGTTACAGAGCACATTAAGGCCGCATGTTATCGATAACAGAAAACGGTCTTTTCATAGCAGAACGATGCTAAGAAGGGGGGATCCAGATAATTATTTTCTGGGGTAGGAGGGGGAGCACAAGATGCAGACGGGCAAAAAATATCAACAAAATCATAAAAAATGTTTAATTTTTTTTGTTTTAGAAGGTATATTTTCCATAAGATCTATTTAAATTTTATCTAAATTGGTCAAACGTTTTTCAGCACAGCTCAATTTTCCAGTATCAGTAATGATTAAAAATATGCTTCTTGATGAAACTTATTTAAAGCAACCCAGAATACTTAAAATGTGCTTCTTGATAAAACTTATTTAAAGCAACCCAGAATGATCAAAATGTGCTTCTTGATGAAACTTATTTAAAGCAACCCAGAATGATCAAAATGTGCTTCTTGATGAAACTTATTTAAAATAAAGCATCTAGTGGCCCAATTTCCTAATGCAGTAAGCCAGCCGATTGTTAACCTAGCATTAAAGATATTTACTTCGGAAAGCTTCTTTGTTAATATTTGGTATGCAATAAAGTATTATTCTAATCTATTTCATTCTATAACATAGTACTTACCAATACAATTCCTAGGGCCAGCGCTAAACACCAAGTAAGAGAAAGGGTTCTTGTTCTCAGTGGCGCCGGACGCGAAACGTTCCGGTCTGAACTCTAGCGGGTCTTCATACAAGGCTGCGCTACGTTGCATTTGGAATATGTTTATGGTACATGTAGTGCCTTTTGCCAGCTTTAGAGGACCTACCTCTGAAAAAAATAAATGTTTATTTAGAGTATATTTATAGTAGTCGTATAGCACGCGGAAAAGGGGGTTTAAAGATGACTACTACAATATATTGGTTCACCAATTTTTATTGTAAAATCTCAGCTAGAAACGATATTTAAGTTTATAAATCGATAGCTAACATCAAAACTAACAATAAATATTCTGACGGTCTGACCCCTTGTAACTTGTATCTCGTAAAGTGTAACGTTACGGTGTTATAAATAAATAAATTAAACGTCAAAATTGATCACACCAAGCGGCTGAACCGATTGAGCTGAAATTTGATAGCAATTTGGGCAGCTTACCCCTAGAACTATAAACTGGTTACTTTTTTACGGATAGTATGTATAAAATATGATGTTTAAAACTTACCAGTGTCTTTAGTCATCTTTCGTTCAATAAGAGGAACGGCCGGGAATATTCTTAAAGCTTCCTTTATCACAAGATCTAAATATTTCATTTCTTGCAACTCTCTGTAAAACAATAAATTGTACATTAAAGATACACTGAAGTAAATAGGAATGGCGATGAACTTCCACGTGTATCAGAAGTTTGAGCAAACCAAAGTTTAAAAGGCCAGTGTAGTCTGTTGTTTGGGTAAAAAAAATATTATGCAGGATTTTTATGCGATGTGATTTGGTACCCCGCTATAGTTTGCGTCGACTTTAAAAGCTCGCCCTACGGTATTGATTTTTCTGTCATTCACTCGCCAGTGTATTAAATTCAGGCTCTATCTGAACTGTAACCGCAGCGAAGCGATAATCACTTGTGACTAACGCTAAGAAAATTTACTAAAATGACAGTTTTTGTGGAAAAACGAACGATAACAGCTGTCAACCCAGTACATTTTTTTCGTTAGCCACATTACAAGCCTGTGTTTGGCGCTTGACTACGGAGGGTGTTCAGCTACAAATATATTACCTTATCTGATCTATTCTTCTTATATAATCTGCGAGATATTATTAGACGTGTTCACTAACGAAGAATTAATAATGCCTAATGTAGAGTATGATTAATTTAAATAAGAAAGGATATTTATTATAGAAAATTCTTACGCGTAAGTGGGATCTCTATGTAAATCGTCTCCAAAAATGTTCTTTTGCTCTTCGAGTATTTTTTCTTGAGCCTCGGGGTGTTTGGATAAAATGTAAAATATGAATACTAGAGCTGATGTCGTCGTATCGTGACCCTGAAACAAAAAATAATAGTAGAAAAAATAATAAGTATTAATAGTAGTAGTGTGAAAAAAATAATATTAATAGTATATAATAGTTAACTTTAAATAAACGATAGGTGTGAAGTCATTCTATGCTAATTAATAAAAAAACTTAGATAACAATAGACTATTATGAACTATGTTATAGGTGTTATTTCTCGTAACCTTTTTTTTACAAAATGTTATATTCGTTTTGCAAGTGTTACTAGACATATGCAAAATCATAAAATAATATAGCGATATAATGCTTATAAGATTTTGATAATACACTATGTCACACCTTGCTCTGAAATGTAGCACTCTGTGACGTCATGACATGAATTTGTCAATTTCTTATACTCTTGACCTCTTGACTTTTGTATGTGTCATAATGTGTACTTTTGCGAGTTATATTTTCAACTTTCTCTAAGATCAAGAGCAGAAAAGCGTAATGGTGTAAGTTTTGAAACTTGTATAGTTGAGTTCCTTAACTATAAGTAACTTCACTAAGTGTGTAACTTTAGTAAGAGTTAAATCAACACTAAGTTTTTTTTTGCTTTGTCCGAAGTTTATTATCACTACATAGTATGAAAATGAAGTTGCTTCTGCTGTCTGTCTGTCTGTCTATCAATATGTATGCTTATATCTTTAAAAGTTCGCAACGGATTTTGATGCGGTTTTTATTAATATATAGAGTGATTTAAGATAAACGTATATAGGTAAAATACATGCATAATATAGTAGAAGGACAGTGATAATTTTCGATTAAGCGCGAAGAAGTGCGCGCGGTTCCACTAGATCATAAAAAGAAAGAACCCGATAAAAAATAGCTTATTTTATGTTTATTCTAAGGTTTAAATTAAATTACATATTGTGTTGCTGTTGCATTTACAATATTTTATTTTATTTTTGTTATTGTTTTTTTATAAAATAATTGTCTTTATCCAGGTAACCGACCTATGTTTGTAGAATGTAGAGTTACATTTAAATACAAGATAAAATACAAAGTTATATTCAACTTTACAATTACAATTTATAATTAAAAATAGTTATTTGTTATACTAGAGTGCAAAGTTGCTTTTTTACCGCGTGCTCAGTTTGTATGACCGAGCAAGCGAAGGATTCTAAAATTAAATCACGAGCGTAGCGAGTGATTTAATAATTAGAATCCTGAGCGTTAGCGAGGGAATCAAAAGAGCACAAGGTCAAAAATCTTTGCACTCGAGTGTGACACATAATTTTTCATCCCCCCTCAGCGAGGAAATAACTCAATGCTAAAAGTTTTTTTTTAATTATTCTCACCATGGATGCGCACAGTGTTGCCAGTGCACTATCTTCAAAAATAACCAGTATTCAATTTTAATTTACGTAGGTACGCTTACTTAGAGTCCTTTTCACGAAAGAGGTCCCACGGAATTTAGCGGAACTAATTAATTTTTATTCTATTATTATTGGACTTCATATTTTAAATCACTTTTATTTGTTACATGAAATAAATACCTTTTTGATTTAGAAATTAAATATGAGAAATTATGAGGCGTTAAAAAGTTAAAGGTTTTTAAACTTTTAAAATGTGCGATAGTGGCGTCCCGCAAAAAGGTCTCCTTTCGTGAAAAGCACTCTACCTATTCGTTTTAGTGATTATTTCCTCATTTTCAGTTTATTACAGTGAGAAATCGTTAATAAAAAAGTTACTAAAAAGAAATACTTAGAAAAAATCTTGCTACTAACTAAATAAAGTTATAAAAAATTGGCTTATTCTATTAACTCTGCTAAATTAACTCAACTATTATTTACTATTACATCACTATATAATTCATTAAAAAAACATTATTGCCTCGAAATGTAACTTATATTTAAACAACTAACGTAAATATAGTTCTAAAGAAACGTAATATGTTACAAAAGTAACTTACTGGCAAGGCTGATGGTGCGCCCAAAGCAAATTAAAAAAAAAGTTTACTAAAGAGGTTCTTACTCCGAGTTTTTAACAAATTTAAAAAAGTTGTACGCTTATTTCGGTACCATAGAGGTGGAAGTAAATAGGTTTAATTATGTTTTTGTCTCTAGAGGGTAAAGTAAATTTGAATTTCTCTAGAGGATAAAATGGACTTTTCCAGTCAAAAATCGATGAGTAAAAATACACTTTCCGAGATAGTGGGATGAAAAAACTATTTGTTGTTATTATTAGATAATTAAATAAGAACATGAAGATTCTTACTTCAAACATGAAAGTATCCACTTCTTCCCTGACACTTTCTTCATCAAACTTTTTGCCGTCGACTTCAGCTAGAAGGAGGAGATCCAAGAACGCATGCTTATTTTTAATGCCTGAAAAATAGCATGTTTTATTGGGTTAATAGGTTAAGTTCGCGGTTTTGCTCTCATTAAGAAATAATTACTTAGCAGATGACTGTATGACAATGTAGAGTATACATGTCGGGGTGAATGGGTCAAAAAAAAGCGGCTGAAACTACTTTTGTATTGACTTTGTATTAAAGTTCTTTTTTTATTAGGTAATATATTTATTTACATGGCTTTTGAATTAATTATACATATATATCGTAAATTTAATATTATAAGTTGTCAAAAAGACCGCTTCGGCCCATAACACTTGCTGCGTGCAGTGCTTGAAGTTCTTATTTTGAAGTGTTTCATTTTTTTTCTGTCCCCTATACCCTATCGAATGAATGACCTAAGCATTTGCCAGCCAGTTGATTAAATGTATAAAGGCTACGGCTAAACGTCATTCAGGAAGTTGGTTGAACGGCGACGTTTAATTAGGAGGCTAGGCTGTTAATTGAACGGCTGATTAAGCTTGTTGGCTGCGACATACATAATATTATATCCATGTATACTAAATTTCAACGGTATTTGATGGTCTATGTTAAATTAGTCAGTCACTCTTCCCACTTACTCAGAGCAAAAGGAGAGAGTTACTGATTGACTACACCTATGATTAGCCAACAGTGACCGGCTAGACATACAATGATTTGCCGGGTAAACTTAGATGAAGCCGCACTTCGGAATATAGGCGTTATAGGGGTTTAGTTTTAAGTCTATTTTGTTATTTTTTGTCCCAATAAAGAGTATTGTATTGTATTGTATAGGCGTGTCAGTTTTAATAAAATATTGGTAATTGATATCACACTTTTACTTGTTTGCCAATTCCTAAAATATTTTTAAAAAATACATAATATTATGTACTCGTAATGTAACAAAAAATAGCACCTAAACAAAATTAAGATAAAATACATTAATTATAGGTAATATTTATATTGTTATTTTGAAATAACAAAACATACGTTTTTGGTTTTGGTTCACATAATAACAAAAGACATGACTTATTTACTATATACGTACGCTTGTTTTTGATTAATTTATTTACCCACTTTTAATAACAATCACGAATTCAGTCCAATTAAATATTATTAACAACCCACGCATTCTTAATAAGGCCTGCTTAAATTATTTTTAAGCTAAAAATATACTTTTAAAACCTTAATTTACATATTTTAACTTACCTAATTCGTTGGATTCCTTCAAACTGGTTATATTTAATCGTTCGAGATCTTTCTTTCTCTCTTCAATGACGTTTTTAGTATGTGTGTGTAACACGTTAAGAGCTACATCCTGTCTTTTCTTGTATTTAGTTCGATTGAAAATGAAATCCTCCCCTAGGAACGCTATCTGCATGCGCTGGGTTAAAATTTCTGACACCCTAAAAATAAAGTTATGTTTATAGATTAGATTATAATATTAGATTAGATAACACTCTAGAGTTTTTATTATAGAGTTTTTTTTATAGAGGAAGTAAAGATATGATTACATTTGCTGGACGGACCAATGTTAAATTGAAGCCCTTCATGTCCAAACTGGGTTAAATTGAGAGAAAACACCACAATAATGTTTGACTGTCGTTTTCAAGCTCATAACATACTCAAACGGTGGCTTGATGATATTTTTAAGACATTTGTGCAGAGCTTTTTTGTACTAAATAGGACTTCGTTTGACCACATCCCACCGGACGATGAATTACGTAAGATGCCTAGAAAGGTACCTATTCACGCGCCTTTAAGATTCCCACTTTGTATCGCTCGGGAAACGCGGGTGACAGCAATGTGTTCCAAATGCGCTTTGAGCTTTGATTAAGAACCAAGTTAAATACAAGAACCATGTTAAGTAGGTACAAGATGGTAAATTACTCACACTTCAATCGACTTCACATATTCAGAGTTGCTGTCTCGCTGCGATTCCACAGAAACTCCCATAATTGCCTCTGCAAAAAAATATATGGAATGTATCGTATATTCCATATATTCAAATTATTATTTACGACTCGCAATTTCAACTCAATCTTTAATTGACAGGTATCTAGACAAGGAATGTTATAAAAAAACTCGTAAATGATATTTTGCGCCAGACTACGTTTTTGCCTCAACAAAAACGTACCTTGTGCACGAATCACGTGTGTTACAAACGTGCCCAGGATATATCTCTATAAGAGGACCCACTCACTCTACTTGTAACACATTCTATTGCAGTGTCAAACTCAAACAATACTAAACACCAAAAGAATTTCTTAACTGAGCATAATTTGACAATGGGCGCGTACATGTGCGCGAAGTGGAGTGAGGGATTAACCAGATTGACAATAATTATAACACTTAAAAGTATTCATGTGTACGTATATTAGCCCTTCTACAATTAGGCTGAACCGATTTATTGATATTTGGTATACGATATCTGATATGCTAAGCTTGAAACCTGGGATAAGAGAGGGTGCTTTCTATAAAGTAAAACCACTGGACACAATACTGTTATTAAATTTGTTATTATCTAAAACGAGCTTAAGTTTTAATAAAAAAAAACTGGTCGTATTATGCCATCACACTATGCCATCTATAAATTTAATGATTTTTAATCCCTCCTAGATAGGAGGATAGATATCGACCCAGATATCGAGCCCATTGCAGGGTAGGACTCCTCATGATCACAAATACATTAAAATTCGTAAGCCCTAAGTAGCAGACCCCCCTATTAGAGCAAAAACACACATGCGATTATTTGTCGATATATGAAATGAATTCGAAAACGCGCTATCCGAATCGAGACAAATAATATCGCATATTATGCGCCACGTAGTTCACTGTGAAATCGCACTAAGCGGCAACTGCACTGCAGCGGCGCAGATTGCACCTTTAGGTTACCTGTAACATTATCGAGTGCAGCTAAGGCAATGATCGGGAACAAGCTGACAGATTTCCCGTCAGCGAGCCCGTCCAGCTTGTCCGCCAAGATCCTGCCGTTCCTACAGAACACCGGCAAGAAGTTCTGCAGGATGTTGAAATGGAACGCTGGAGTTAGGAACTTGCGGTGCGTCTTCCATCTTTGACCTGCAAAATTAATTCGGTAAGTTTAAATATATATCATCATCATCAGCCTACGTTTGTCCACTGACGGACATAGGGGGTTTACTGCCTTCCCACTCAACCCGTCAGTATAAAGTTTTTTCAGGATAGAACCAACAGTATAAATTACAAAAGTGGATCATACCTGTAGCAGTAAGTAGACCAAATCCCAACCAGGGCCACAGAAATTCATAGGATCTTCCTTTCGTTATTAATTCAGAATTTGACACTATCGGCTGAAAACATCAGAAGCATATTATTATAACAAGCCAATATAAGACCATTCTCGAAGAGAGGTTTATCCTGTTTTTTTTTCATAATTATGTTGAAATTTTACAGCAAGCGCGTTATAGGAGACAAGTGGATTTGTCATGAATATTCAATCATAAATCCCCTCTGGTTAACTCTGTAGTAAAAGTATAAATTGAGCAGCAATTGTACTCGTGTTGTATTTTTTACACATAAGTCTGACAATCAATTGAGAACAATTTATCAATTTCAATTTATCCATATTAACAATATTTTGTTTATAAAAGACCTTTGGAACTAAAATTACAAATCAGTTGGCCCCCAATATCTGACGGTCAAGCGGTAGACCTTTGCCCTGCATTGGGATCCTACTGGATTACAATAATTGTAATAAATAGTCATATTTTGTAGGTACAGAGTTTATTTTCGCGTTGGAAAGATTTCTTGACAGAATTGCAGATTTAGTAGATAGGTACGAGCATATCGAGCGATATGGCCGCCCATTGGGGACCTTAATTAACTTAAATTTAGTTTTAAGTATCCTCTGTTACACTTTGGTCTCAATATTGAATATAAATAAATAAATAAAAATGTTTATTTCATCCACAAGATCTTAAGTATTAATGTTACAAATGAAGAGTTTAGGTAATGTATCTTGTGGAGGACTGGTGCCCACTATAAGTTTTTAGAATAAACCTGTGGTGCAGGTCACCAGTGCCTCCCCTCTGATAGCATTAGTAAACATATTGCATTGTATTGTAAGAGTAAAGCCCCTGCCAGACTGTTAGTAAACATAGCTCTCCGCAAAAGTGACTTTGGTTATTGGTTGTTTGCCGCAAAGTGGACGCTTGTTCTAAACAAAATCAGCTTTGGCCTTCGGCGGCGTCAAGTGCGTGTGATCCACCCGCAGCGCGATTACAACCAACCAAGGTGACCTTTGCGGAGAGCCGTGTTTACCACTGTCTGGCAGGGGTTTAAATTGTATACATGTCATCTTCCCCATAGAATATTACTTAATTAAGCCTAAGCATTACATACTTACTGCTTACCTCTATGTACCGAGGATGGCTCAGAACGGCGTATGGTTTTGATAAGAAGAAGACAACAAAAGCATCTCCATAGACTTTTGATAATTTGTAGAGAAGTTTTAAAAATTCTGTAAAATAATAAGATTTATCTGTTAGACAAAGGGTATCAAGAATTCTAATAATTATTATAAGTGGAAAACTCGAATTCACATTTTTTATGGATTAATTTCTAGAAATGACGCCTCAAACTTAGTGTTTAGGACTCTTTTATATATTTTTTTGTTCAAAACTATGTTTGAAAATTGTTTGAAGATTAGTTGATTATAGTAAACAGAAACAAAAAAAATGTCTACCTTTGTACGAGTAATTCTTCGAATATAAATTATATTCTTTTTAAACGATTTTAATTTTATTACATTTTACATATCTTAGTACGTATTTACATTACCTAACTATTAAACATTCATTTAAATATTGTTTAAACATAAAAACCGTCGTATTACATATTTATCGCTATTTATCTATTATGAAAAGATAATGCCTATATAACAATTTTATTATGTTTTGAAGTGGTTACATAGAATACATTGTAATTTTACAATTACCGTTTTTTTAAATAATATAATTCCTAGCTGCGCCTAAGCGCTTTACCCGCTGAAAAGTAAGCTAACGACGTATCAAGTTTCAGCTCAATCGGTGCAGCCTTATAGGTGTGAATAGGTAACAAACACCTTCACATTTATAATTTTAGTAGGATTATTGTGAGTAAAATATAAGCAGATAAAATCCAACAGCATTTTTTTTTTTTTTTTTTTTTTTTTTTTTATGTTATGAAGTAGAAGACGAGCAAGACGCTCTCCTGATGTTAAGAGATAACGGCTGCCCATAATCAGTACAGTGTTACCTAGGACTTCACAATTATGTGAAACTCTAGGAGCACTGCACCAACGCTTCTTACTCAAGAGTCATAAGATGTTAAGACTCTTTAGCCCAGTAATTTCACTAGCTACAGTGCCCTCTTACCGGAGCACAGTGATGTTTGCACATCACTGCTCAGGCGGTAGAATAACTGGCACTGTTGGGGTACCCACCTAGACGACCTCCTGCAAAGGAAGTCTACCCCCGGTCATATATTAAGTAGGTATATATTTTACTATCGTGTACTTTGAAACTTTGTACAATATCTTTAATTAAGCCTAATATGTAATTAAGTAATATTATTATCTTATCTTTGCTTTTTATCATCATATGGGTCACGAAGAAATAATTTTGATACCGCTTCTTAAATAAAATAGAAGTGTAAGTTATTGATAATGTTTGGCCTCGTCCTAAATTTTGTTGCTAATGTTATAGGAAAATTAGTTCTTATTAGAATTATTATTATAGTAAGCTATTGCAGTTTAAAGCCAGGCAAACTAGGGTGGGCCGCAACTCAACGCAACGCATAATGAAATCCGCCTGCGTACATTTTTTATGAACTAACGCGTAGGTGTAGTGTGCTATAGTATATAACGTAGTAACTACCTAATGCGGTGCGGCCCGCTTAGTTTGCGTCTGTCTTTACATAGGTACCTATTTATAATAACTGTAATACCGACCAGGTGGGCACTTATTGCGTAAGAGGTCCTAGTTCTTAAAAGTTTATTATTATCCAAGCACATATTCATATTTAATTGCTTTCTTCATCTTGATTAAGAAAGCCATGTCGTAAGACGGTGGGAAGACATTGCGCAAAATTAAACGGGGAAACAGGTGATTCGCTAGAATCAAATAAATGTTATTTAACTAACAAAAGAATAGTTATTTGTTATACTAGAGTGCAAAGTTGCTTTTTTACCGCGTGCTCAGTTTGTATGACCGAGCTAGCGAAGGATTCTAAAATTCACTCGCTACGCTCGTGATTTATTAATTAGAATCCTGAGCGTTAGCGAGGGAATCAAAAGAGCACAAGGTCAAAAATCTTTGCACTCGAGTGTGACACATAATTTTTCATCCCCCCTCAGCGAGGAAATAACTCAATGCTAAAAGTTTTTTTTTAATTATTCTCACCATGGTTTTTTTTTTTTTTTTAAATTTATTCTGACCATGGATACAAGTCCTTCAGTCGAAATTTTTATTATAATTTTAAGTTCATTGTTTATTGGAGAGGATATTCCCTCCAATATTCGATAAAGAGTGGGCGTTTATCGAATCACATCGATTCATTTTGTGACGATTCTTGAAAATAGCAGACTGTTGAACTTTTTTCCATTCTTCGACAGTAAATCACATTCACAAACACTCAACGTTTATTAAACCCACTATTAATACGCGTTTAGCACTTATTGCAAAATTATTATCCAAGAACGCAGAAAATTTCATCCGCTTTCCAAAAGCGCGGCAAGATGAATCATTCTCACCATGGTTTTTTTTTTATTAATTTATTCTGACCATGGATACAAGTCCTTCAGTCGAAATCTTTATTATACATTTTAGTTCATTGTTTATTGGAGAGGATATTCCCTCCAATATTCGATAAAGAGTGGGCGTTTATCGAATCACATAGATTCATTTTGTGACGATTCTTGAAAACAGCAGACTGTGGAACTTTTTTCCATTCTTCGACAGTAAATCACATTCACAAACACTCAACGTTTATTAAACCCACTATTAATACGCGTTTAGCACTTATTGTAAAATTATTATCCAAGAACGTAAAAAATTTCATCCGCTTTCCAAAAGCGCGGCAAAATGAATCCCTTCTCACCATGGATGCGCACAGTGTTGCCAGTGCACTATCTTCAAAAATAACCAGTATTCAATTTTAATTTACGTAGGTACGCTTACTTAGAGTCCTATTCACGAAAGAGGTCCCACGGAATTTAGCGGAACTAATTTTTTATTCTATTATTATTGGACTTCATATTTTAAATAATTTTTATTTGTTACATAAAATAAATACCTTTTTGATTAAGAAATTAAATTGAGAAATTATGAGGCGTTAAAAAGTTAAAGGTATTGAAACTTTTAAAATGTGCGATAGTGGCGTCCCGCAAAAAGGTCTCCTTTCGTGAAAAGCACTCTACCTATTCGTTTTAGTGATTATTTCCTCATTTTCAGTTAATTACAGTGAGAAATCGTTAATAAAAAAGTCACTAAAAAGTAATACTTAGAAAAAATCTTGCTACTAACTAGATAAAGTTATAAAAATTGGCTTATTCTATTAACTCTGCTAAATTAACTCAACTATTATTTACTATTACAGTACTATATAATTCATTAAAAACATTATTGCCTCGAAATGTAACTTATATCTAAACAACTAACGTAAATATAGTTCAAAAGAAACGTAATATGTTACAAAAGTAACTTACTGGCAAGGCTGATGGTGCGCCTAAAGCAAATAAAAAAAAAAAGTTTACTAAAGAGATTCTTACTCCGAGTTTTTAACAAATTTAAAAAAGTTGTACGCTTATTTCGGTACCATAGAGGTAGAAGTAAATAGGTTTAATTATGTTTTTGTCTCTAGAGGGTAAAGTAAATTTGAATTTCTCTAGAGGATAAAATGGACTTTTCCAGTCAGATATCGATGAGTAAAAATACACTTTCCGAGATAGTGGGATGAAAAATATATTATATATTTCGTTATAACAAAACATACATATTGGCAGAAGATTGCATGTTTTAAATAAACAGTTTTGCCGCAAAAAGGTATCAACTCTATGTGTTAGGTTAGTTAATAAATCAATGAATCCTCTTAAAGAAAATAAAAATTAAAAATAACCGGAAACAGGTATTACTGTTGCAAACATTTTGACCTTATACCACATGACATAATATTATGTTATTTGCAATATACAAGGCCATGTAAAAAAAAAGACATACATAGGTTAAATACAGTATAGGTACATAGTTAAATTGTACGTTTATGTATGCTACTTCATGAATCGATTTGAATACTACGAGTAAATGCTGATTATATACTATTTATTAAGTTTATTTTCAGTAATCGCTATCTTGAAACATGACTGGCATATAGATGTAGAGACTCGAATTAAATTTTTGGACTCATTGCATTAATCATTTTGATTGTTTTGTTTTTAAATAATACAAAATTGTATATAAAAAAAATCTTTTATTTCAGGCAATGTATCAGTACCAGAAACCAATATCAATATACATAGGCGGATCTAGGATTTGGTCCTGGGAGAGGCCAAGGTGCAGACGGGCAAAAACATTACAATTTTTACTACGAAAAGTGTGTGTTTTGAACAGTTAGATAGTTCAAATATCCTTAATAATAAGTGCGCGAGCTGCTTGCTGCGAGCGCCGAGAAAAAAACTATAATCTTGACCATGAAATAATTTACAAAATTCGTAATTCTACAACCCCCCCCCTAAATCCGCCTATGTAATATATACCTTATAGACTAACATAGGTATGTCGGCTCAGGATACCACTAGCGTAGCGTATATATGTCACTGTCACTCTCTTGTCACCCATTCTGGAGCCCACAGGCATGGCTTACAGCGTGAATATAACGGGCGAGGAGAATAAGACATCACTACAATTATGATCACTTTTATTTCACTTGCAGACAATTACATTACAATGTGATTAGGGATGATATTACACTACTCAGTATTACACAATATTAACGGGGTCATATCTTCATCCACTCCCCTAGCACGCATATCCTCTTTCACACAGTTCATCCCCGTCCCGGATTACCACTTATTACCATATTCATGGACTTTTTGGTCACATGATTTTCATCCCTCCGCATAATATGTCCATACCAGAACAATCTTCCACTCTTGAATTTCTCTGTCACTGGTGCAACTTTGAGGCTTCCTCTCACATACCTACTCATGTCTGATTTTGTCTATTCTTGTTACTCCACGCCCACACATCCACCTCAACATTCTCATCTCCGCTGCATGCACTCTCCTTTCATCCGCAACTTTCGTAGCCCAGCACTCCGATCCATACAATACGACAGGTCTTATTACCGTCTTGTAAATTTTTCGCTTTAACCTAAGGGGCATTCGCGGGTCGCAAATTATTCCTGAGACCTGTCGCCACTTCATCCAGCCAGCGTTTATTCGGCTCGCAATATCGCGGTCAATGTCGCCGTTGTTTTGTAGGACAGAGCCGAGGTACTTAATGACGTATTATTAAATCGATACGACGTGATACATCATTTCATACATTTTTGACTTTCGGTCGTCGATTGGGTTTCCTATCGGATAAGTGAATAGCCCTGTTGAACACAGTAATGCCTGCACATTAATGCTTGCCGGATGAATAACTGTCAAAGCAGTGGTAATCCCCCAGGCGGCCTCTACAATAGAGGCTTACCACTATAAAGACGTTTAAGGTTGTATTGCCTAATACATATCCTTGACCATTACTTAGGCCAGTACATATTTTTATAGATATTAGCATATATGCAGAATTTGAATGAAATCTCAGAGACAACTTTATAATCTTATTACAAAAAATACGTTAAGGAGGAATTTGTTAGGACAACCAGGTAAAAAGAGAAATATCGTGAAAATCCCATCAAAATATGTTGCATGGTTTTAGGTGTTAAAGCGGATATATTATAATCAAATAGTTTATAGACGCAAAAAGCATATTAGTTTTATTTGAGAAGAAATAACATTTCAAAAATGTTTCATTAATTTTAATTTCGTAACATATTTTACAAATAACTAACTTGTAGAACATACGAGGTGAACCAATATCTTTCAATTAAAATTCGTTACAGTTAGGACTTAGGACGTCGAACAGAAATAAAAAAAATTCAAAGAATGGAAATCAAGATCCTTTTTAAATTTAGGGATTTAAACTTTATTTATAGATAATTTTATAAAATTAATTTACATTTCTTTTTTAAATTAAATGTTACTTCCACTTACTTGATGAATCCACGATAAACATATGCGCATTCCCAAAAATTGGTAAGGGGAATGGTCCATTAATATTGAATTTATTTCTAATATTAATTAATTGAATCCACGAGCTCAATATTACCAGCACTAACACAATACATATTAACAATATTAAAAACATGTTTAAATTTAAAAGTTGCGCCCGCGCACGCTAACCCACTGGTGCGTATAAACTAGATAGCGAACATGAATGTAGAGGCTTTTAAAAATACTTACGTAATAATGATAGCGCGCGACCGAAACAGGATTATTTTTCACCGAAATTTAATCTTCGGTGGTCTGCTGCCATCTACGGTCGCATCGTCGCTTATCAACTCGCGAGATCGTGTTTTTTTTTTTATGTGGAGAAGTAAGAAGACGAGCAAGACGCTCTCCTGATGTTAAGAGATAACGCTGCCCATAATCAGTACAGTGCTACTTAGAATTTCACAATGATGTGCAATTCTTGGTGCACTGCACCAACGCTTCTTACTTAAGAGTCATAAGATGTTAAGACTCTTTAGCCCAGTAATTTCACTAGCTACAGTGCCCTCCTACCGTAGCACAGTAATGTTTGCACAATACTGCTCAGGCGGTAGAATAATTGGCACTGTTGGGGTACCCACCTAGACGACCTCCTGCAAAGGAAGTCTTACCCCTGGTGTTTAAAGGCTTACCTATAAATTATAATTAATAAATTAAATAAAATAAAAAATATTTCAGTTTCTGCTACAAAGCTATTGTTCTCACAATAGATCGTAGATATCAATCGTATTAAATTTCGTTGATATATTTGGCTTATTTTAAAAACAGTTTAAATGTGTGAAATTAAATATGTAAGTATAAACAAAGACGAAGTATGCCTCATATTTAAAAAAAACTAATTAAATATTTTTGTTTAATAGTCTTGGATAAAAAACTCTAAAATGACCTGTATGTAGGCTTAGTAGATTTTCTAATGTTACCCAAAGTGGTGCCTAAGCTTTAAAGCTTCATTTCCTCGCTAAAGCCAAAACCGAATCATCAGGCGGTCACTAAAAATACGTTTATAAATTACTAGTTAGGCTCGTGCTTTGCCCGCATGGCAAAATCCTTTCTTAGCGGAGGTCTACGTCATAAAACCTATCTATAATCAAAATTTCAACCCAATCCGTCCAGCGGTTTAGGCTGTGCGTTGATAGATCAGTCAGTCAATCAGTCACTCTTTCCTTTTATATATTTAGAAGATAATTATCAGTCTTCTAGTCGTAAAGGTGTAACTAGGTATTCATAATATATAAACCTGCCAAAGAGAAAACAGTTTTTATAATAAATCTTTAGATACTGATGCTGTGATATCTATATTATGTAAAACACGTTTCTAAACTTGCTAATTTTGTATACCTAGTGTTAGGTGTTATATTTAGCATTTAAATTTATTAACACCGTTTTACAAATTGGTTTTAAACGAGTTTAAAATGTTTGGTTTTTTATGTTAGATTATATTATACGAGTATAATTTACGTTTAACTGTTAAAAAATAAATCTTAAATTATTTTAACGTAACACAGTAAGAAACAGTGCTTAGCTAACTTGGACAATTTGTGCATAACCCCAACTAAGACCACGTTCCCTTTGGACCTTTCTATTTGTAACAACCGCGGAATCCCATATATTCAGCAAATGGGTAGAGAGGACCATTCCCGCTGTGTCTCTCCTCTTAATAAACCCGCCTATGCCCCATTACCGCGTTTACACCCCCCGTTAAGTTTTACGATGTGTGCCACTGTAAACAGACGAAAACTTTGTGGATTTTCACCAAAATTGACGTCAACTTTCTAAATCATAATGTGAGTTCGCCTCGAGGTTCCACTTAATAGGCCTATTTATTGTACAAAATTTCAGGATCTAAACTGCCCAAATAACTATAACATATTATTAGCGAATTTTATTAGAGTTTCGTTAGATATCATTAAATAAGTAATTTACGGAAAAAATGTTTGAAATGATTCATGTCAAACACACGGTGCGATTTCAGTCCCTTTTCTTTAAATTTGGCGTGTCTGCCTGCTCATTACATCGCAATTGCAGTCAAATTTTTCAAGAAATTTATTGTGTTGTAATTGACGAACAACTGCGATCGATTCCTCGCAACTCGAACTGAAATGAAAAGCGCAAGCGAAGTCTATTGCAATAAATACATCGATAGTAGATATGTGCTCGACGCGACGCTTCGAACGAAGTGGCAAAGTATTCGGTGTATCGCAATAACACGAATGATCCCTTTATCGCCTAAGATCTACATATTATGTAGCAACATTACAGTCGCAAAGTTCAGCGTTGGAAAAAAACGTGTGGTTGCTGGTAGCGCTAGTCATCTACAAGCACGTGTAGGTATAACATTTAATTTTGTATAAGGTACGTAATTTATCTACTTTGTAACATAGATGCATTATATATGTTTTCTGCTTTAATTGTCTATCCATAAAGTTAATTGGCATGATAAAATGAAACTCATGTCAAAGTATGAGATGTTGAATGATATCTCGGCCGCTAAAAGAAAATCTAAAAACCTTTAGGAGTTAGGAAAAGCCCCATCTTCAAAAAAGATATAATATTATGTTTGGCAAAAAATAAATACTTATAGAGTAATTTATATGCACGAAATATACGTCTATATACCTCTAGGTATTTTTATGCGAATCACGTTTGTCACACTAAAGTTTACGTTATCTATAAAACATCCGGCCCAAGCTAGTTTAGCAATATCTTGGGATAACACACGTTTATAAGGAAAAAAGGCGCCGATGTACCCGTAGATGTTAGAAGATATAACCTAGTATGCGGGATAAATCCCTCTCTGGCTTCACTGAACACGCTAATTACGTGTTCCCAGACTTTTGTAACTCAAAAACGAGCATTAAGTCCCTACATTAATCTCACAACTAAAATATAATTGGTGCGATTAAAAGCTCGACGGATGAGCGTAGCGTCGCAAAGCAAGTGAAATGAATGCATTTCCTCGCATGCACGAGGGTGCTCGGACGACTAATTAGCTCAGTTGAGGGAAGCTCAGAGTTCCACCGTTTACACCCAGTTGCAGGAAACGTTTCACTAAAGGGAACTATTACAACACATTTTTCATTTTACCAGCTAATAAAATGCTACGTCATAACGATTTTGGTAACTATCGTGGGCGTTATTAGTATTCTGTACCTATATGTCCATATAATTTTACATTTTTGTACAAGTGAATAGAATAGAATAGAAAGCACTTTATCCACGGCAAGAAAAAGTGGAAATGCGTTTATACATATACTCGTATTTCCCGGGGGAAAGATATGGGTTATGAGGAAGACTTCATAGGATGTCGTTCTGCCTGTACGGCGCAGGATGGGTCGCAGCTGAATTTACCATTCCACTCGGCGAGGCGGTGGCCCGGTGTGCCAATGGAAGGGTTCCATTATAAAAAAAACAGACCATCATGAGTCATTCGTCCCAACTTTTCATCAAATTAGCTCGAGTAACTCATAGGTAAGCGCTCGTACTAGGTACCTACCTACCTATGTATATAATTTATTCTTTTAAAAACTTGCGATTTTAAAAGTAAGGGCACGGTAAATATTTAATAGCTATTTGTTCCACACGTTAAAATAGAAGAGAGATTTACCGTGGTAACGACGTTAGTAAGTATTATGTAGGTACCTTATATATTCACTCGCTAAATTTTAATTAAAGCATTTTAATAATGAAATAAGAAACTGCATTTTACGGCATACTAACTTCTAACTATAGCGTAGGAAAACTATTCAAGGAAAATTATGTATCTTCTAATGAAAAGGTGGAGTTGAGCGTTCATGAGAAACCTTAGCTACGTTTACGTTTATTAAACTCGTGGACGAAAAACTCCTGGACTGAGGTTGCTCACAAATGACGCCCACCTGTATACACCACAATGCCTTATGGTCATTGAATGGGGAATTGGGGACTCAAGTTTTTCTAAATCCTGTTCATATCTCGCAACAAGCGGCTCCAATGCTCTTTCTAAGTCAAAAACGTTGTATACTTAGATGGAGATAAAAATAGATAATGCTTTATTGTACATACACCACACAAAAAGAAATACATTACAAGTAGAAAATTATTGACAAAAATATAAATGTACAAGCGGCGGTCTTATCGCTAAAAAGTGATTTCTTCCAGACAACCAACGAATGGAGAGATTTACAGAAAGATAAACATGGTGGCGCATTCGGACGTTTAAGTAATAAAATGATGTAGTTAATAGAAAAAAGTGACAATAACATCTCAACTAAATACAAAATAATAGTATTTTAAATAATAACTGTTTCAAAATCTTACTAGACCGTAATTACCTGTAAACGTGGTTCAACTCAAGCTAGAATCTTAGAGCCGCTACT
This sequence comes from Hemithea aestivaria, assembly GCA_947507615.1. NCBI lineage: Eukaryota > Metazoa > Arthropoda > Insecta > Lepidoptera > Geometridae > Hemithea > Hemithea aestivaria. The sequence goes on from OX382328.1 coordinate 14,310,201, forward strand.
GTGTAGTGTAGTCATTAGCATTACACGTTAGTGCAGCCACAACGCGAATTTCATTGTTGGCTTTGGTTGTTTTATGATTGTAAAACAACACTTTTAGAGCTTTTTTTCTAACTTTGAGCTTTTAAGTGTTTTCTATTTTGAAACGTGATTATGTTTCATGGTAACAGCTTCAACTCCTTTGTATGTCTATTATGTGTGCCATGTAGCTAATAAAGCCTATCTTCATACATACCTAGACGAGGTTTATTATGAGTGCTTCAAAACTCTGTGTTTTCTGTCTTTGAACGTGATGATGATGAGTGACAGTAACAACTTCTTCGCATTAGCTAATTGTGTGCTCCTCTTCTGTGGCTAATAAAGCCTATCTTCAAACGTAGATCTTACTATGGACGACCAGGCTTACTATGGATGCTTCATTCAAGTTTTGATGAAACTCCTTCAATTTTTTGTATCATTTGATTAAACCGTTAACCTGTGAATTTAGCGCGTCGCATTCACCCCAATGTTGTCACCTCCGTACATTACGTACGACATAACATTGGCTGATGGGTGCTATAGCTAGCTATATGTATACATGTATATTTACGTGTTTACACTCACGGTTCTGTTAAGGCCGCTGTACATAGGTGAAGGGTTGCTAAGAGCAGGCTAAAAGTTGCTAAGAACAAGTGAGGAGTTGCTGAGAACAAGCGAAGAGATGCCAGAGTCATCCACACGTTCTTTAGTGGTAGGTACCTAAGTTGTTTTAATACGACTACCTAAATGAAAACTAGGTAGGTAGGAAGGTATAGGTAAGTCTTTGTCTATGGTATAAGTATACCATGCAAGTTCGGCCCATTATACTTAATCGGATCGTCATTTGTCAGATTCGAATAGGATGTTTTGCAAAAGAACTCTGTAGGTCACAATCGAAGAATATTATCTACAAGGGACTTGTTTTCGCATTTGGAATAAGAAACGCCCAACACGTCTATTGTGGACACCCCTTTAACAACAATGGCGACCGCAAAGTTTAATTTACGTGAAGAAAGATCACGTTCAGAACATCTACGGGTACAATGATGAGATAAATTCCCAGCCACGGAGGATGTAAAAGGGAATTACTCCGCAGGTTATAAGCACTTCATTAAGCTCGCGGTTGACACACTCAGCCATGGGCGTACCCAGCTTCTGACCCAGGGGGGGGCAAGCAAGGACGAAGTCAATTATTTTTTTACCGAACTTGAACTTTATGCCTTATGTATGTTATGTACATATATTATGTTTTAACTTTTAGCAGGTTCCTATTTAAAAGGTTTGCCATGTTTTGCTTTTAGCTCCCACAGAAATATACTTCCTTAAAAAACGCGAGCAGCTTGCTGCGAGCGCCAAGAAAATTTTATATGTTTTACAAGAAAAAAGTTCTGTTAACTTGCTCCGAGCGGTAGAAAAAATAAAATATTATTCCTTAAAATAGCGCGAGCAGTCTGCTGCGAGCGCCGAGAAAATTTCATATTTTCGACAGCGAAAAGAGTCCAGTTAACTCGCTTCCAACGGTAGGAAAAAACAAATACTTATCCTTTCTTAAAATAGCGCGAGCAGCTTGCTGCGAGCGCCAACAAAAAAAAATTTTTTTACAAGAAAAAAGTGCTGTTAACTTGCCCCGAGTGGTAGAAAAAATAAAATATTATTCCTTAACATGGCGCGAGCAGCCTGCTGCGAGCGCCAAGAAAATTTTATATTTTGACAACGTAAACAGTGTGGTCAATTTTCTCCGAACGGTAGGAAAATTAAAATATTATATAAAATAGCGCGAACAGCTTGCTGCGAGCGCCGAGAAAAATTAATGTTTTTGACTACGAAAAAAGTGCCGTTATCTTTATCTGAGCAGTTAGAAATTTAAATATTTTCACGTATAAGAGGGCGTACAGCTTGCTGCAAGCGCCGAGTATTTTTAATATTTCTTACTACGAAAGGTGAGCTTAGTTCGTTCCGAGCTGCAAGAAACTTAAACATTGTTACTAATAAGTGCGCGAGTAGTTTGCTGTGAGCCGCGAAAATTTCAAAATCTTGATTATGAAGAGTGTACGAACTACTTAACGACAAGAAAATACTATATTTCTGACCACGATCGCTACTTATAAGAGAGAAAAAATGAAATATTCTTACTAAAAACCTAATAAAATATGTAGTCCTTACTATGAATCGTGTGTGCCCTGCTTATTGCGAGCGCCAAAAGATTTTTTTTTATTCTACAGATATAATTCAAGAAATTCGTTTTCCAGGGGGGGCAGCTGCCCCCCCCTGCCCCCCCCTGGGTACGCCTATGCACTCAGCCCTTACGTTAGAGTGAAAACTTTGTCATTTTGGGCATGCGGCATGTCGTGTGTAACGTTTGCAGGTTTATATTTATGTCCGTTGATTCTAAAATAATTATTTCATATATATTTTCCTTCACCTAGTCTTACGGCATGTATGTCATGCATGTATCATATCTTCGGCCAACTGCCAACTGGCTTTCTAACTTCGGTTGCTTCCAGTCCCCTAGAAGCCTCCACCATGGCTCGTCATCGTCATTCCAACCAGCGACTGTTTGGATCAGTTCTTAGCATCATCAGTCCATCTGACTATCTAGATAAAATATCTAGATAAAACCTGAAAATTTATCGATAGATGTAATTTGTTGTATCTCTATCGTTAAATGTTATATTTTGTTACTCTTTTTTGTACAATTGAAGTAACAGCTGGACTGATCGTGTAAACAAATCGTATTATTTTTTTTCATTATTATCTGAACGCACCCAAAAGCGTTTGACATTGACAATTGACATCTGATTGCTGTCATTTATTGTCAAAAGTCAAACCCATGCGGCATTCAAAATTCAAAGAGCATATAAAATAAGAGTGCGCACTTCATACAATTATTTGAATTCGTAAAATGTATGAAACCAGATCCAAAGTTTAACCAACATGACGAGAAAAAAAATACCAACATAAAAAAAACAACTTTATGAATAGGGATGATCTAAATCAGTCGATAGATTATCGACAAATATTTATCGATATCGATAGTCGTGGTTCTAGCATATAGGGATGGTCCTACATATACATAATAAAATAAGAGGAAATAAAACTAAAAGATTTTTTTACATTTCGATTTAATAAATCTAATAAATTTATTTCAACATATTTAATTATAACAAGGTTTGTGTTACAGCACTTATTATATAATCTCATAATAAAACTTATTAACGCACAGGCTTTATTAATGTCCGATTTTTAAAACTATAGCGAATCCCAAGTGTTCTTCATAACTAAAAATTGTAAAACGGCATAACTCACGTATATTAAACGTATTTAGAATATCTCAACCACGGTTTCGAACAATTATTACGATCTTTCATCAGGAGTTCATGCATGCAGTAAAGGAGGCTGTCCGAAAATATTATACCTGAGTTGTGCCGTTTTATAGTTTATTAATGTCTACATACAAAGTATTAACAATAATATTGATTGTGTGCAGAATGTATTGTGAATTGTGGATAATACAGTGGCCCTAGTATGGACCTAGCTTTGTCAATATTATTGCCAGTATGCGGCCAAGTATTGCATTTATCAGCAGAATAACAAAAAAAATACATAGTATAATGTAATCTCTCAAAAAATTATGAGAACTAAAATGTTTTTCTGATAGGCTAGCCGCATACATGCAATAATACAGTACATACTAATACAAATAAAATTATTGCCCGTGTGGTCAGCCGTACATATTTTGGTATACTATAAACTAAGGCGAAATGATTAATCTTATTTGGTACTCAGTAACTTAACTTCAACATAATCATTAATAAAAACATGCACACCTATCACTATATATATATTGCTAATTTATTATATTATCATGGCAGATTCAGATATTTCTTGATGGTGCAGAAAGGCACAACAACAATCTTTACCTTGACTTTGGGGCTTACGGCCCCAAAATGACTATATTTTGTCCATCAAGTAAACACAAGTAACGTAGCATGGATAAGTTTCCTCTAAACTCTGGTACAAAATCATACTATGGGGATTTTCAGTTGACGCTGACAGCATTTTGAGCCGGAGAGAATGCAGATATCACAAATACTTTTAAAACTGATGAAGACAAATTTTCCAATTGTTTGGTGCTTTTTCTTAGAGATGCTAAAGTGCACTTCGTCTTTTGAAGTTGCATTATTAATTTCTTTTTTCTAGGTGTTACATCTGAAAAATAATTGAAAATTAAATCAATAATTATTTTTTATGTTCTATTTGCTAAGTATGAACAGTGGATGGCATGTCGCAAACAAGCAATTAGTTTAATGTTGAGCACTCATGAGTTGAGCACATACATAGCCTTTATTTATAGTCAGCGTTTTAAAATAGTCACGGGGCTTGCAGCAAGCAGCTCGTACATCTACTTGAAATAATCCAACTAATATTATCAATAATACCAATTTGTAAGTGCTCGGGCTTTCAATAGACAGTTTTTATTTATTTTTTATGTAAAGAAGTAAGAAGACGAGTAAGACACTCTCCTGATCTTAAAGAGATAACGCTGCCCATAATCAGTACTGTGCCACCCAGGATTTTACAATAATGTAAAACAGTTATAAATAAAATACTTACCCTGTGAATTTATTCGCAGGAATTCTCCAATAACTTGATCTGACAAAGGTGCTGATGATATATGAAGTTTTGGTATCGCCTTTTTTTCAAACGTGTCTTTGATTTGGTGAAATCATTTTTTGAAAAATGTATCTCACATGTTTCAAGTCATACAGTTTATCAACAGGAAGATATGCTAGATCTTCATTGCCAATTGCTCTAACCCATTCACCACACCTGGAAAAGAAAATGATTTTTTATCTATCAATAAATCTCAAGAGTTTAAACATGTCTCATATGGTATTAAATGATAACAAAATTAGGCGAGCACCTACTGCAAATAATGAAACATTATGATGTATTTTAAATATTAAATGATGTCATTAGTAAGTAATCTTTTAATTTGTGGATCGAAAATATTAAAGCCATCGGTACATTGCAATAAAAATATTACATAGAAATAATGCAACTATTGCATTTTTAGTCGAGAACAAAATTTTTGATGTTAAGTAAGCGTTGTTTGACTTACCGGTGTTTGTCAAGTGGAAATCTTGCGAAAAATCGCTTTTCAGGACAATGTTTCTCCTTTTCACCACAAATTTCGCAAGAACGATGAGTCCCTCCCATTATCACAAATGTTTTTACACTCGAAAATACAAAAAAGCACAATACACGTTATTGAGTCCAGTCTCGTTAAAAGAAAGAGTTTTATTGTTATAATGAAACGTTGCTGACGACACGGAGGAGTAAATGCTCTACTCAACGTAAAAATCACAAAACTTTGCGTAGAATTAACTAAAAAGTGAAAAGAGGAAAAATACACGATTCTAAACAAAACAAACACAACAAACGCCATTTTGTTTAGTGGTGTTGCCTCATCTAATATTTAATTTCAGACAAATGTATAAAATAAAATAATATTGTTGGTATTAATAAACAAAATAATATTATTTTTAGGTTGATTATGACTACTAAAACCTAAGTATAAAATAAAATCTTGAAATCTTTACAGAAAATGTTAGTACTACTTCGGCCGCTAATGATTTTCCATTGTATTTTTTTAAAATTTAGAATCAATAAAACTACCTAATAGTATTCTAGAGTTTAGGAAGTGGTATTACTAAATCAATTTGTTATGTTGGCTAAACAAAGGATCCAGGCCCATACAAATTCCTTTTGCACAGATGAGACATAAAGTCTCATCTGTGTTCCTTTTGTTTAGAAGTGCCTTGGGACTGGCGGCATTGTTTACTTTTAAATTTTTATTTTAATAATTAAACAACATTCAACATTAACATAAATAAAAATTGCTTATTCAGTAGTAGTTTATCTGTTGGATCCTATTTTATAACCACAGAAATATATATATCGTGAATTTCAACAGCGCAATAATTAAAAATGAAGATATCAGAGGTATTTAAACTAAAATAATAATGTATTCCCTTAAAAAAACATAAACTGGCTATTATTTATATTCTAAGCCGTATTACTTTTACTTCACAGCTATTTTAATACTAACTTAACAAAATTATCTCTAAGCATAACCTATTGAATAAAATTTTGTTCCAGCTGCCTGGAGATGAAGATTCAGGACCAACTTGCAGAACATACGTATTTCAAAATGAGAGCCACACATTAGGGAATGCTCTTAAATGCATTATCAACAGATAGTGAGTACAATATAACTAGTAGTTCGCCTCGAACTGGGACCTCGCAGACCCAATTTCCCTGAAAATGTTAAAAACTTGGGTTTTAGGTATATATACATGGGTAAAAGTTATAAGTATCTACGAAGTATAAATGTATGGAAACTTTAACCTATAATATTCACAAAAGGAAAAAAAAAATTCCTAAAAGGAAAGGAAAATGCCCAAATTGAAAGTAATTTTAAAACTCAAAATACGTAACGGATATATTTACAAAAATCTTTATCTCTGTGACTATTCTATTGTTGTGATCAAAGTTTCAATAATAATAAAATATTAAAGGATATATGTGTCTCACTTGCAGAAAATAATAGAATAAATAATAATACTATAGTTTTTACAAAAAAATCTCACAAAATATTCATAGTTTGTAGCACTTGTTTACGAAAAAGTTGCCGATGCAGTGGACATTAGAAGAATTGGAATTGGAAAAAAATATCTAGCTTCACTTGTGTTATACAACAAATTTACGACGGCAATTATATTGTTATTGTAGCTAACTCTAACATTTTTGTCGTAGCAGCCGACGATGACTTAGACTTGGAGCGAGAACGCAAAGCTTTGACAGTCACGCGTAACATGTTGGCTCGCAGGTTTTCAAGATGTATCTCAAGGCATTATCAGACTTTATATACGTGCAGCTCGTCGATCACCTTTGCACTTTCCATCAGGTGGGATGTGATCAAACGTAGGCCTAATTAGTATTTAAAAAAAACTTGTGGATGAACTTTACAAACAGGGATCTCAAGGCGCTGCGGATACAATACAACAATGCTTTTGGCGCTGTCTCGATACTACTACAGCGTCAGGGATGTTTGCAGATGTTAGAGTGGATGATGGTTTTAATGTCATAATAATATGTGATAAACACATAAATAACAATCCCAATAAGTTTCTTGCTCGTTCTTCTCATATATATGCTTTTCTATCGAGCAGTAGCGTCTTAAAATAGATCTAAATAATTGTAAAATTTACTTTCAAAAGAGAAGCACTGCATATTTGAATAAAAAATGGGTTGGAGTTTGATTAATAAGTTTAGAAAGTATATTATAGGTATATTGATACTAAAAACAATACCTAAATTTAGGGCAATTAATTATACCTATATTATACTACGAGTAGTATAATATTTTACAAACTTGAAAATCAGTAAATTAAGTACCTTAAGTACCATACGAGGATAATATTATTATCAAACTTGACGTACCAAATAAAAACTATGAACATATCCTGCACCCGCACGATCATTTAAATTCATAATATATTGAGTAAGTCTACATGGCTATTTACTTATCCGTTAGGGAACCGAACCTAGGACCGAATTGTCAAAAATGTATGAAATGACGTATTACGTCGTATCGATTTTTGACAATTTGGTCTTTGGTTCGGTTTTCTGACGGATAAGTGAATATCCCTGCAGTTCTCATAATATTACAATCGATAAACATTGTAATTTTGTATTCTCTATAACTCTACAACCCTTGCACCGATTTGGCTCATTTTTGGAGGTGAGAATTCTTTTAGTTTGTACCACCTGTTAAAAAAGTTTTATCAAGACTGGATCATCGGTTTCATTGTAATAAAGCAATCTCTTTAACTCTAGAACCCTTCGACCGATTTGGCTCATGTTCGAACTTAAAAATTCTATGGATTTATATTACGCGTTTGCAAAGTTTCATAAAGATTGGACCATTAGTTTTCCAGTTATCGCGTAACAAACATACATACAAACATACACTTTTGATAATATATTTATGTCGCTTATAAAAAATGTGTATATGTTAGAAAAAAAATTATCAGCGCTTCAGTTTTGAAATAATCGTAAGACCTATCGTAAAGACTTTAAGTCACCTATATCTCTACAACCCTAACATCTATTTGGCTATTTTTTTAATATAATTATTATATTAATCTACTTAACCTGTGTGCAAAGTTTCATTTAATTTGGATTAACCGTTTTCGAGTAAATGTCGATTAAACTTAAGCACCAGAGTTCAACCGTTAAACTGGTCAATACGCAGGCTTTTCGCGGCTCTCGACTCTAAGACCTCGCTTCGCTCGGTCGATAAACTTTCATTTATTCATGTATGTTAATAAGAGTATATTTTTATATAAGTAAACCTAATTTAACATGGTGCTTTTTTTTCCAGTAAAGATATAGAATTTTGTGGTTACACAGTACCTCATCCAGCAGAATCAAAGATGCACTTTAGGATACAATCTCGAGAGACGCCCGCTTTAGAAATATTGAAGAGGGGACTCAAGGATTTGGAGAAAGTTTGTGATCATACTATAGACCTGTTTGAGAAGGAAGTTAATATTTATTTAGAATCTATCTAGTTTAAAGATTACAATGTAATATAATTTGTTAACCTTTTGACCGCCAAAGTCACCTATACTTGACAAGTACTTGTGGGTCCTGTACGCCAACGACGTCTATAGACGACAAAAAACCCAGTCTTAATAAAGTGAAATAAAAACATTTATCGACTCTTGGCAACACTAGTTCTTTCGTAGGTATTTTTTTAAAAATTGTGCCTTGGCGCACAGGGCACGAAAATGCGTTTGTGCCGTGGCGTTCAAAAGGTTAATACATAAGCTACTTTTGTTTAAATATATTAATTTTATACATACAAGTATTTTTTATTCTTTACATAGTTTTGCTTAGTTGTGTCTCAAACTGTGCTTATGAAGTACAGCTACATTGAGCCAGAATTAAAATAGTAAATATCTATATTGTGTTATAAAATATAGGTGTCAAGAAACATTAGGCTTCACCAACCCATCCCATCTCCATAATTATAAACTATACTTATAAAAAATAGTTATATTACTTGAAAAATGCTTTATTGAATATCCCCATCAAGTTGCTTCCTACTCCTATTTGAGACAAACTTAACACATTGCCTGTCCTAGTAGTGCTTGAAGTAGCCATATAGTTCAGTGGAAGTAGCAAAGGCAACCTTGTCCTAGTCTAGGTTACCTTAGCATAATTTGAAACTTAGCACCAGTCTAAATTGTTGTATTGAGAACAATAATAAAATATTCAAGGTAGTAAATTCTCTAATAAGGTCTGGTTCTATCGTCATAATATTTTATAAAATAAAACATTAAACTTAGTTCTCCAAAATTAATTTATTTCATTGCAAAGAAACTGTCTAAGCCTTGAATTCAGAGTAAGGAGACTTGGTCAATGGGATGTCCCTCCATAAGTCAGGTGTGAGGTAAGCATAGGTCTTGGCGATGGCAGCATAAGTGGCCTTGGCGAAGTTGCCTAGAGTTCCAGTGGAACCACGAGCTGAGGTGTAACAATCTTGGACTCCAGCCATCTGAAGCAGCTTCTTAGGAACGGGAGCAGACACAATGCCAGTACCACGGGGAGCAGGGATCAGCCTCACAGTGACTGAACCACACTTGCCAGTTACCTAGAACAAAATAGAGCAATTTTAGAACAGTTTAGGAGTTAGTTATAGCGAGTATTGTTGAAATTAAAGTCAGACGCATTAACAAACTTCATTAGAATCAGTGGATACCACGAATGAATGATTATCAGTTTCATCATAAAATTATTTCAAACGTACTGGTTACTATGATATAAAAACCTAAAACCCAAACCCAAATTACCTTGCAAGGCACTGTGTGTGGCTTTCCGATCTTGTTACCCCAGTAACCTCTGCGGACGGGCAGGACAGACAGCTTGGCGAGGATGATGGCACCACGGATGGCAGTTGCCACTTCCTTGCTGCACTTGACTCCCAGACCGATATGTCCATTGTTGTCACCGATAGCAACGAACGCCTTGAAACGCGTACGCTGACCGGCACGGGTCTGCTTCTGAACAGGCATAATCTTCAGGACTTCATCGTTCAGGGATGGACCGAGGAAGAAATCAATGATTTCAAACTCTTTGATGGGCAGAGAGAACAGGTAGATGCTCTCGAGCTTGTCGATCTTTCCTTCACGCACCAGGCGTCCTGAAAATTTAACAGATAGGTTATAATTTGTAATAATATTGTTGATATAGATACATTATTTAGGCAAGAGCCTCGGCATTCAAAGTGACACAAAAGTATTGACAACAAAACTAACCTAGTTTGGTGACTGGGACCCATTCTTTCTGGTCTTCCTTTCCGCGTCCACGGCCACGGCCGCGACCGCGTCCACGACCACGTGGGCCGCCGCGTCCTCTATCACCACCGCGGGAACCAAACCCGCCGCGAAAACCGCCACGTCCACCGGCTGGAGCAGCGTCCGCCATTCTGTAACGAATTATAGGTTAGAAAAATGCTTGAGAATAAAACAAGGTTTAGATTTTCAGTATAGAATCAGACGCGTAAAGGCCATCACTGTGTAAACACTATGGTAGATACCACGAATGTTTTACTAAATTTATTTCTCATCATAAAAACCACCACGTGGTGACGCAAGTTCTCCAATGTTTAAAAATTCAGATGAAATACATACGTGTAATTACTAAAAGATTGTTTAATTTATAAGAACGAATTACGTTATGTAATTTTATTAAAACTTACACATTTTACAGTATTTCAAAATTAATTTACTTACGTTGAACAGTGAGCGCAGTGAGACAGTCAAACACAAAATGGCCGACTTTTTGATTTTCCTTTACAAATTGACACCGGTACGTTCCAAATCCATTCAACTTTTAAGAAAAAATTGCATAAAATATCATACGTCTCGTTTTAGCATTGGCAAGATGCGAAAATAAGAAAGAGACCGACATCTTTTAAATCTGTGTTTTATAAATCTTTTTTTCTGTCATAGACAATTAATGTTTTTTTTTTAAACTACTTGTAATGCGATTTGTACATTTTCTAAATTTGACTTAATTTATTATCACATCACACTAATAATATAAATTGCGAAAGTTGGTGAGTGTGTATGTTTATTACTTCTTCACGCCTAAACGGGCGGACCGGTTGAGCTGAAATTCGGTATAAAGATAGCTTAGACCCTGGAATAACACATATCACATATGCTACATACAGTACAGTGAGTAAAACTGCTCGGCGCAGGTAGTTTGCCATAATGGTTAGTTGGAAGTTGGAACTAGCCAATCGCAGTTGGAATTTTCCTCCAAGAAAAATTAAACCATAATTTGGTAAAATATCGTAACAAAAATATATTTCTTATAACGACAAACAATCAACAGTAGCAATAGTATATGTTTCATGAGTTTTGTCTTGAAACACGTAAGGGAATTGATCGATGCCGTGGCACGCGGCGCCGTGCCTGCCGTCTTTGGTTACAGCTACTACGGCGCCCATGAACCCAGGATAATGTGCTGCTATCCGCTTTATCGCAGTTTTGGCTGCTTCTTCTGGAGGCGAACCTCTACGCATTTCTTCCACTGCTAGGAAACTGCAAAAAATAAATTTCTTAGGTGACAAATATAGTAAAACACAATAAATATGGTTGACGTAGTTAACTTCGAAGGACCCTTATTATGTCAAAGTTTTACAGACGAAAAAACGATTGCCAACGAAGGGCATTGCTAGTTAGCATTGGTGATGAGTAGGTGCCTTAAATGAAGACCAACATTAACTATTCACATTTATGATTTTTTAACTATTAACATTAGAGCTTGTTGTCACTCAATGGGCATTGCTTTACAATTTTTCAAACGTAACCGACACGTATTATAGTAAAACCAGTGTATTGTTAAGCGGCAACTGCAATGCAGCGGCGCGGCTAAGTAATTTGTATGAAAAAACCGCGCCGTGCCGCGCCGCACTATTCTGCCGCGTAGTGCGGTATGCCTCACATTTTCATACAAAGATACTTGGCCGCGCCGCACCGCTGCAAAGCAGTTGCTGCTTAGTGTGATTGCACCTTTACCTTGGCAAGAATCGTAGCATGACGTCACCGTCGCCAGTAGCCGCGGCGCCTCCCACTTCGTTATCAGCATACGCGCCTGACCCTGGTATAGGCGAATCTCCTATTCTCCTGCAAACATTGACATATATTTAATTAAGAGCGTATATATGTATAGTGACGCTCTCGCACTATTTGACTAATTTTTAAATATAAAATTTTAAAAATGGTAATGGGCAATATTTAAAAAAAACAAACAAAAATTCTTTTCATGCCATGTTTTAATATATCAACCTGAAAACACTTTTAAAATGTGTGCAATAATATTATGGAGGGCTGGTCTTAAGGAATTTTCAAAAAAAATAATTCTATTAATTTATATTTAAAAATTTGTCAAATAGTGCGAGCGAGAGAGCGTCAGTCGATATAAACGCTCTTACATTAATTGAGGTATTCTTAGCATATGTGCAAGATCTAAATCATTAGCTGTTTTCTCAGAATATTATATGCCTAGTAATTTCTTTGCCATTTACTAGGTTATAAAATTGGGCAGTGGGCAGAGAGTGAATGAGAGACCGATAGGAATGCAGTTTTGAAAACAATATTTATTATTATACTAGTATTTAAAAATCTTACTAATATTATAAATGTGAAAGTTTATTTACATGTCTGGATGTATTTTTGTTACTCTTTCACACCAAAACAGGTGGACCAATTGAGACAACACCCTGGAATGACACATAGGCAAAACAAAAAAAAAAAACATATAGTACAGCAGGTAAAACCGCTGATCGCAGCTAGTATCATTATAATTATTTATCCGTACCCAGGTATCTTAAACTTGGCCCCATTAGTAGAAGTGCCGGCAGCGACATCACCTCTTGAGTCAATAGCCACCATTCCAATAGTGTCATGGTTAAACCTGTCCAGTTTAACTCTAGTTCTATCAGTCTTATGTGTTTCTGCTGGTGTGTAAGGGCCGCAATACTTGCTCGGATCTGGGCTGACATTCTGTGATAAGATAAAGAGTTATTGAGCTTTATTGATATTGTCAGACAGAATATCTACTTATCTTGAGTGTTTCTCTCAAGATATTATAGGTAGCAAGAATAAGAGAACTGAAAATTGAACTAGTGTGTTTTAAAAAAATATTAAATAGACTTCAATCTTGCTGTAATTAAGAGAAAATCAAATGCTCGTTTTAATTCATAAATCAAAAACTAATTTTGCTTTAAATTGGACCTGAGAACCCTATGAAACAATAAAAGGATTATTCAAATCAGACCAAACTTCTTCGAGTAACCAGTAGACATGCATAAAAAACCTTTCTTCTTTCTTTAAATAGCTGAACATATAAAAGGGTTACTAAGTGTTGGGTCAAAGTAACTCCTTTTGCACCATTTTCCTCTGTTCTGAGTGGTTCCAGCTCTTTCTTGTGGTCTTATCAATATCATAGACACAAAAAATTTCATACCATCCAAAAATTTGGTTGACAACTATCTTGATTACGCCATTTCATCCACATTTTCTTCGAGGTAGAAGTAGTTAGGGATTCTTCTTTGAAACCCATTTGTATGGCAAATTGTGTGGCCAGTTCTCCAACTAGAAAGGAGTGTTTGGTGCGCTCTAATACATGACGGGCAACTGATATTGCGCTTTTTATGTTTCTTAGGGCTCCGACGGCACCAACATTCATTGTTTTCCTGAAATGAAATTAAAAATATGGTTACAGCCATTAATTATATAATTTACTACTAAATATGGCATTGGTGTGTGGCCAGGATTCGAACTTGGTGATCCAGAATGTGATATTACATACACATCACATAGCATGTTGGGCCTTCAATGTGGTTAACATTTTTTTTTTTTTTTTTTTTTTTTTTTCTCCTGTTTATTTATATCTGCAATCGGCTCTGTAGCCTTTATCAGATGCGTTCTCGGGAGATAGTGGAGAAGTTTGAGGCTATTCAGCAATAGCGTCAATATGCCTGTTTGCTTGAGTTACTTTCTCTGGTCAAGGCCCAGTATATGCCACCTTTTTAGGCGCTTTATGTTTTGTTGGTCGTCTAGCAGTTCTCTGGCCAAGGTGTTGCTGTGGTGGTCCAGCCGGTTTTTATATTTTTTGCTATAGTTCGCTACTTCTTCCTTCACCGTTGGCATTTCAAGATACTCATGTATTTCAGAGTTTTTGACGAACCAGTGTGCACAAGAAATGATTCTCAGGGATATGTTCTGAAATCTTTGTAATATTTCGAGGTTGGAGTTGCTAGCAGATCCCCACAGTTCTATACCGTATGTCCATATAGGCTTTATAACAGACTTGTATACAAGTAACTTGTTGCTAAGCGAAAGTCGAGATTGTCGGCCTACTAGCCAGGAAAGATTTTTGAATTGTAAGTTGGCTGCTGTTCTCTTGGCTTTGATATGGTTTGCCCAGGTCAGTCTCCTGTCTAAGTGTAGACCTAGATATTTAACAGTGTTATCTGTTGGTAAAGCTTTGCCTTCCATGCAGACAGGTCCGCAGTCTCCCTTTCGAAGTGCAAACGTTACTTGGGTTGATTTGGAGACATTTGGCTTTATTCTCCATTTCTGTAACCACAAGTCTATTTTATCTAGCTGGATTTGTAGCTTTTCAGATGCTTTAATTGGATCCGTGTCGCTTGAAAGACATGCGGTGTCGTCGGCATACGTTGCTGTTACTACTCCCTGTGTCTCAGGCAGATCTGCCGTGTATATGGAATACAACACCGGGCCCAAAACTGAACCCTGTGGTACGGATGCTCTAATGGGGTATAGTTCAGAGTAGTCTTCGCCATATTTCACTTGAAACTTTCTTTCTTTCAGATACGATTTTAAAATCATGAAGAATGTGTTTGGAAGTTGTGTTTTCAATTTATAGATAAGACCCTTATGCCAGACTCTATCAAATGCTTGTTTTATGTCTATGAAAACAGCAGAGCAGTATTCCTTTTTTTCGAGTGATTGCCTGATTGTTTGGACCACTCTATGTACTTGCTCTACGGTTGCATGTTTCTCTCTAAAACCAAACTGATGGTCCGGGATGGTTTTGTTTTCTTCTAAAACTGGTTTTAGTCTTTGCAGCAGGACCTTTTCAAAGACCTTTGACAAGATTGGAAGTAAGCTTATCGGTCTATACGAGCTAGGTTCAGTAGCTGGCTTTCCAGGTTTTGTAATCATGCATATTTGAGAGATCTTCCACAGTTTGGGGTAGTAATGTATTCTTAGGATTGCATTAAATAATACCGTCAAGAATACCATGGTCTTTTTTGGCAATTGTTTCAAAACTTATATTAACTTATATTAACAATGTGGTTAACAATAAAAATAATTATAAAGTATTCATAATCTGAGCATTATCAAGTACTTAGAAAGTGTAATGAATATAATATAGTTTGTTTAAGTGTATTATGTACAAATTCAATTTACAACTAAAGTTATCATTACACTAATCCAATTTGTTAACACTAACAAAATTTGTTACACTTTTCAACTACTTCAATATACATCTTTTATTATCATTATAATTTTATGTAATGTGGTGTTTCAATAGTTATAATCATAGGCGGATTTAGGGGTGTGGCCAGGAGGCCAAGGCCCCCCCCCAGAAGCATTGTGGAGTTACAAATTTTGAACATATTTCATGGTCAAGATAATTTTTTTCTCAGCGCTAGCAGCAAGCTGCTCGCGCACTTATTATTAAGGGTATTTGAACTTTCTAACTGTTCAGAGCGAGCTAAACACACACTTTTTGGAGTAAAAATTATAATATTTTTGCCCGTCTGCACCTTATCCTGGATCCGCCAGTGCTTACATTCATGCAATAAGGATAATAGTATTTTAGGTTAGTAAGTACATAATATTATAAGATTATTCTCACCCATCCATAATGAGTGCATCCAGTGTGGTTTCACCATATTCATCTGGACTTCCTCCATAACCAACAGTTCCATCACATTGCTGTTCTTCACAAACCGACGCCCCTTGCTCGATGGAATCTAATGCTGTACCATCTTTCTTTAGAATATCCCAAGCTGAAATGATCAAAACAAAGTTTTAAAGTGTAATTAATAATATAAATGACCAATCCCCTATGAAAAATAGACTTACCTCGAATAGTCGAGTTTGTAAATGACCATGTCGTGATTACTATTGGAATATTTGGTTCACTATTAATTATAATTACGGAATCTACAATAAATAACACTACGCAATAGAAAATTCTAAGCATTTTTGTATTGAAATATTTGAATCAGTCAACAGAAAACATGCAAAATAAAAAATAACCAAATTCAGAAAAGTCGTGCACAAATAGGTCACTGCACTTTTTTGAAAAATTTGAATAATGGCGCTATGAGCTATGAGTTCCCTAATTTGCCAATTGCCATTTATGATTAAAGAACAATTTACACGAGAATAGTTTACTATATTACTAATGACTACTAATGTGTGTGTTCCCTTATTCTTCTCTTGTCTGTGGCGATTATCGTTTGTCATCATGTATAAATTTGTCAATGTCTAAATTATCTTTCGTTAAAAATATGTCAAAAATACATGCTCTTTGAAAAATATTTGAAAATTTGAAAACATTATAAATATAGTCGCTGCTGGAAAAAATATTTACCTATATTATAATAATAAATTATTATTAACAAAACTTAATATTAAAACATACAAAATATAAACTATTTCTGTATTTTACAACGTGTAATATGGATGTCGATACTTTTTGTCGTGAATTACCAAAAGTAGTAAGTAAACAAAACGCAAAACCATACAAAAATCTTTAACTTATTTTAAAGTATTTATTTTCCCTCTTTTTCAGGAACTGCATGCCCACTTAAATGGCTCTCTGAGCCGGGCTACGATGCTGCAACTAAAAAGGCATCTCGCGGATGTGGGAATAATGGACAAGACAAATGTTTTCTTTGACGAATTCCAAATTGGCGCTGGAGACTCACGAACTATGAACGAGTATGCTTTTTTAAATAGATATTATTTAAAAAAAGCATAATATATAAACATATTCTTAGTTCCTTCTGTGTATTATGCCCTTGGATTTCCACCCACTGCTGATTATAAATCAAAAGACTTACAGTTTTTTTTTAAAAAGTTAAAGACACCTATTATTTGCATTAGCTATATTCTGTTCATGGTGCAGCAAATTCTTAATGAAACTTAAAGTTTTTTTTTTTCTAAAATGCATTTGGCCTCAATTTTACTTCATTTCAGCTGTTTTGAAGTGTTTGGCATAGCCCATTCACTGACAATTACCCCAGAGTCCCTAGCAATGGCTACAGCACTCACATTGCAAGAGTTCCAAGATGATGGTTGCTGCTACATTGAACTGAGAAGTACTCCGAGACAAACTGAATATATGACCATGAAACAATATTTGGAGACTTTGATTGGTGCTATAGAGTAAGTATCAGCTTGTAACTATTCTTCAATTCTAAATACTCATACATAATACAGTAAGGGAGGGATTGATAATAATTGGAATATTTAGAGCTATAAAAACTACTGTACTTTAAAAAAAATTAGAAGCTATTGATCTGGAGATCAAACATTACATGACAACACATTTTTTTTTATTCTTTTATAATAAATTCTATTTTTGCAATAAATAAAAAGATAAGCTAGTGTTTAAACACATTGCATTAATTGCATTAGGTTCCTGATAATATTTTATGATTACAGAAAATCTTCACACAACCTTACAATGAAATCAAAACTAATAGTTTCAATAAACAGGGCGTCCCCAATATCAGTGGCTGAAGAAATAACTAAACTAGCCGTAGAATATTACAAACTGTGGCCAAATGTAGTTGTAGGGCTTGAAATTAGTGGTAACCCAGCAATTGGACGGTTTGAGGACTTTGTACCTTTGTTAGAGAAAGGAAAAGAAGCTGGTTTGAAGGTAATCAAAAACTACTAGCTGTGACCTGTGGTGTTACTCACTGCAAGACCTTTAAAATTAAAATAACTTGTCTGAACAATTTAAGTTCATCAACTTGATCCACACACATATTTTAAGTAAATTAGTGGTAAACCCATTTAAGTGTGAAGATTTTAGTTAGCGCCTTGGTGTGTACACTGTAAGCTTACTTTGATTTTGAATAAAGAAATTGAATTGAATTCAGACTTGTGAACATGTAAAATTAGTAGAACTTTGAATTCATTCTTGCTAATTCTATTATTTCAAATATACAAAGAATAAGTTTTTTTACTTGTTCTCTCTTGTAATAATTTATGATTGCAGATAAGTCTACATTGTGGTGAAATAAGCAATCCAAAGGAAGTGCTGCAAATGCTTAAGTTCAAGCCAGACAGGATTGGTCATGGTGTCTGTATTCATCCTAAATATGGAGGAACAGATGAAACATGGGCCCTTCTGAAAGAAGCAAAGATACCTGTGGGTTAGTATGTACTGTTCTCCTATTTATGAATACATTATAATTTATATGGCCTTAATAACTATTTCCCCCAGCATGCTGCACTATTGCATCCTTTTGGTTACTATTCCAGCTTTTTATTTGGCCCCCAAGTTTTTCGCCCCATGGGGCAAACGGGAATAAATTCCCATTGGCCACCAGGTGGCGGATGGGAACTTTTGCCTCACATAATATCGCTGTACATTGCTGCACGGACAGCCATATAGGCAGTACCTATATTTTGTAATTGCAGACCAATGGAACTTTTATTCCCATTTGCCACTTGGGCCGAAAAACGTGGGGGCCAATGGGAATATACCATCCACATTCTTAGTCATACAGGATCCATTATATTTGTTTTATAATTCTGTTTTATTATTTCAGAGGTATGCCTGACAAGTAATGTTAATACAAAGTCAACTCCAGATTATAATTCACATCATTTCAAAGAGCTGTATGAAGCTGGTATTCCAGTTATTATTTGTGTAAGTATAAATTGTATTTATAGCATTATTTTATTTATTATGAACAAAAATTACTATAGTATAATATATAGATCATTCACAGTTATTTTCAGTCCCAAGGCACTTCTAAACAAAAGGAATTTGTATGGGCCTGGATCCTTTGTTTAGCCAACATAACAAATTGATTTAGTAATACCACTTCCTAAACTCTAGAATACTATTAGGTAGTTTTATTGATTCTAAATTTTAAAAAAATACTATGGAAAATCATTAGCGGCCGAAGTAGTACTAACATTTTCTGTAAAGATTTCAAGATTTTATTTTATACTTAGGTTTTAGTAGTCATAATCAACCTAAAAATAATATTATTTTGTTTATTAATACCAACAATATTATTTTATTTTAATAAATTATTTTATACATTTGTCTGAAATTAAATATTAGATGAGGCAACACCACTAAACAAAATGGCGTTTGTTGTGTTTGTTTGTTTTGTTTAGAATCGTGTATTTTTCCTCTTTTTACTTTTTAGTTAATTCTACGCAAAGTTTTGTGATTATTACGTTGAGTAGAGCATTTACTCCTCCGTGTCGTCAGCAACGTTTTATTATAACAATAAAACTCTTTCTTTTAACGAGACAGGACTCAATAACGTGTATTGTGCTTTTTTGTATTTTCGAGTGTAAAAACATTTGTGATAATGGGAGGGACTCATCGTTCTTGCGAAATTTGTGGTGTAAAGGAGAAACATTGTCCTGAAAAGCGATTTTTCGCAAGATTTCCACTTGACAAACACCGGTAAGTCAAACAACGCTTACTTAACATCAAAAATTTTGTTCTCGACTAAAAATGCAATAGTTGCATTATTTCTATGTAATATTTTTATTGCAATGTACCGATGGCTTTAATATTTTCGATCCACAAATTAAAAGATTACTTACTAATGACATCATTTAATATTTAAAATACATCATAATGTTTCATTATTTGCAGTAGGTGCTCGCCTAATTTTGTTATCATTTAATACCATATGAGACATGTTTAAACTCTTGAGATTTATTGATAGATAAAAAATCATTTTCTTTTCCAGGTGTGGTGAATGGGTGAGAGCAATTGGCAATGAAGATCTAGCATATCTTCCTGTTGATAAACTGTATGACTTGAAACATGTGAGATACATTTTTCAAAAAATGATTTCACCAAATCAAAGACACGTTTGAAAAAAAGGCGATACCAAAACTTCATATATCATCAGCACCTTTGTCAGATCAAGTTATTGGAGAATTCCTGCGAATAAATTCACAGGGTAAGTATTTTATTTATAACTGTTTTACATTATTGTAAAATCCTGAGTGGCACGGTACTGATTATGGGCAGCGTTATATCTTTAAGATCAGGAGAGTGTCTTACTCGTCTTCTTACTTCTTTACATAAAAAATAAATAAAAACTGTCTATTGAAAGCCCGAGCACTTACAAATTGGTATTATTGATAATATTAGTTGGATTATTTCAAGTAGATGTACGAGCTGCTTGCTGCAAGCCCTGCGACTATTTTAAAACGCTGACTATAAATAAAGGCTATGTATGTGCTCAGCTCATGAGTGCTCAACATTAAACTAATTGCTTGTTTGCGACATGCCATCCACTGTTCATACTTAGCAAATAGAACATAAAAAATAATTATTGATTTAATTTTCAATTATTTTTCAGATGTAACACCTAGAAAAAAGAAATTAATAATGCAACTTCAAAAGACGAAGTGCACTTTAGCATCTCTAAGAAAAAGCGCCAAACAATTGGAAAATTTGTCTTCATCAGTTTTAAAAGTATTTGTGATATCTGCATTCTCTCCGGCTCAAAATGCTGTCAGCGTCAACTGAAAATCCCCATAGTATGATTTTGTACCAGAGTTTAGAGGAAACTTATCCATGCTACGTTACTTGTGTTTACTTGATGGACAAAATATAGTCATTTTGGGGCCGTAAGCCCCAAAGTCAAGGTAAAGATTGTTGTTGTGTCTTTCTGCACCATCAAGAAATATCTGAATCTGCCATGATAATATAATAAATTAGCAATAAGTGATAGGTGTGCATGTTTTTATTAATGATTATGTTGAAGTTAAGTTACTGAGTACCAAATAAGATTAATTATTTCGCCTTAGTTTATAGTATACCAAAATATGTACGGCTGACCACACAGAGGCAATAATTTTATTTGTATTAGTATGTACTGTATTATTGCCTGTATGCGGCTAGCCTATCAGAAAAACATTTTAGTTCTCATAATTTTTTGAGAGTTTACATTATACTATGTATTTTTTTTGTTATTCTGCTGATAAATGCAATACTTGGCCGCATATTGGCAATAATATTGACAAAGCTAGGTCCATACTAGGGCCACTGTATTATCCACAATTCACAATACATTCTGCACACAATCAATATTATTGTTAATACTTTGTATGTAGACATTAATAAACTATAAAACGGCATAACTCAGGTATAATATTTTCGGACAGCCTCCTTTACTGCATGCATGAACTCCTGATGAAAGATCGTAATAATTGTTCGAAACCGTGGTTGAGATATTCTAAATACGTTTAATATACGTGAGTTATGCCGTTTTACAATTTTTAGTTATGAAGAACACTTGGGATTCGCTATAGTTTTAAAAATCGGACATTAATAAAGCCTGTGCGTTAATAAGTTTTATTATGAGATTATATAATAAGTGCTGTAACACAAACCTTGTTTAATAAATTTATTAGATTTATTAAATCGAAATGTAAAAAAATCTTTTACTTTTATTTCCTCTTGTTATGTATATGTAGGACCATCCCTATATGCTAGAACCACGACTATCGATATCGATAAATATTTGTCGATAAGCTATCGACTGATTTAGATCATCCCTATTCATAAAGTTGTTTTTTTTTATGTTGGTATTTTTTTTCTCGTCATGTTGGTTAAACTTTGGATCTGGTTTCATACATTTTACGAATTCAAATAATTGTATGAAGTGCGCACTCTTATTTTATATGCTCTTTGGTTATTTTACCTCTAGCCTTTACATTGGCTAGCCTGAAAATAATGTTGCCATGTCACGTGAGTATTGACTTCCCCATTTTTAACCAACTACAAAATAGCGAATAACTTTTTTTTTTCCACAACCCCCTCAATATGGATATCAAATGAAAGGGCACTGTATAAAATTTAAAATCCAAGATGGCCGCCATTCAAAATGGTGAATTACGTTTTGCGTTGGGGGCGGGGGTTTTTTAATTTTTTTATTTAATTCACTTGTAAGTATTATTTTACAGTGATGTGTGTACTTACATGAATTTCCTGTTTCGAACCTACCTAATATTTTATATCATATTGATAGTTCGCAGTAACCACTTGTTCATATGTTAACCATCCGATATTGTTATAGATAAATTCTTTTTCTTCAAAGGAAATTGAGTTTATGGGCATTGGTAAAGCTTGGGATTATAATAATAATTATTAAAACAACGAGTACAAGTAAGTGACCTTATCAAGTACAAAAAGTAACGTTTTAACAAGAAAAGTAACGCATTTTTGAAATTTTTATATTTTTACACAATATACACAGTTGAATTGAAATACGCTTACATATTCTAACATTTCGGTGATAATTACTAATTTTTCAGTTTATTTAAATAAGAAATTGCTAATCAACCAAAAAAATCCTTTTCTAAACCAGATAAAGTTATACAAAATTGCCTTATTCTTTTGTCTCTGCTAAATCAATAAATTAACTATTATTTTCTATACCATTACAAGGAAGAAGATTCATTAATTTTAAGGTTCAATTTAAAATAAAGATCTTGAAAAATATCGTAAAAGTCATCTAGACACGAATGCAAAAGTAACTCAAAGGGTGAAAAAGTAACGTAAAACGTAACAAAAGTAACGATCTGGCAACATTTTGACAATAGTAAAGAAAATAATTTTGACATCTATCAGAGGTAATTTAAATGAGCTATAGCCTCCTACTTAATTTCTCAATTATTTTTTTGTTATTTCAGACTGATGATAAAGGAGTATTTGCCACATCTTTGTCTCAAGAATATAGGTTGTGCGGGGAAACATTCAATCTTACTCCTTCACAGCTATCGAGATTGTCGCTAAATGCCTGCCAACATGTTTTTGCAGAAGATGAACGAGAATGTTTGACTGATAAAATGATCAGTTTTATGGAAGTAAATAAACTGTAACGGTGATTATTTTGAATACAATTATTAAAAAAAATATTTTTGGAATTTAGCTTTATATGTTCTTTGAAAAATAATTTACAGTTTCTCATACAAAATTACATTGAACAATTCACTAGAACCCATTGGCGATACAAATAATTATATTAATGTTGCATTTTTGTAGCTATTCAATCCAGTAAATAGCATCGTGTGTCATCGCACTAATAATTATAATCTGTGGTATATTTGTATAAATTGATAGCTCTGTGATTGATAGTGACTTATTGACTGTGACATAATTTCATAACCTCAAAAATTTGCCGTCTGCAGATTGCAAGCTCTATTTTTTCCAAAAAACTAATTTGCGAATAACTAAAATGGCTGATTTGTCAGATATTACAACACCGAAAGGAGCCGACTCAGAACTTCAGGATTTTTTAATGGTTGAGAAACAAAAAGCACAGTTTCAAGCACAGGTAATATTAGATTTATCTTGCATCACATAAAAATTCTTCTGTCGTCAGTTTATGTAAATTATGGAGAATGTTAACTAATAATTATGAATAACATAAACACACTAATTAGGCACTAATTTTGTGACCTCTTGCCATTGATATTTCATTAGATCTGGTTGGGGTCTGGCCAGGAAATGTTATTCCCAGCTTGACCACAATCATACTCTTGTTACTCGAAAAGTATAAGGCAAAAATTCCTGGGATAAGTGGTACTAAATCTTATATATATTATAAGTGGTACTAAAAGGCACTATAGGAATTATTTTCCAAAACAGAAAAAGTGCTCGAGTAGAGACCACGGACTAGTAAACGCAGCGTAGGACGTCCACCCACAAGGTGGACAGACGACCTTATAAAGGTCGCCAGAAGACGCTGGATGCAGGTCGCTTCCAACCAGTACATATGGAAGTCCAAAGGGGAGGCCTATGTTCAGCAGTGAACGTCTTACGGCTGAGATGATGATGAAAACAGAAACTGTATTTTTTGTCATGGTCCAGCCAGGAATGACCACACATTTAAATGCCTATAAAATCAAAACTAATAGGTATTTTTTACTACAACAAAAACTATATTTTTATACATACAAGTTTTACTGTAAAAAAATTTCAACCAATTTGGCATACCTATTAACATTCTTTATTGTTTCTTTCTAGATCCATGAATTCAATGACTTCTGTTGGGAGAAGTGTGTGGACAAGCCCGGATCAAAATTGGACTCGAGAACTGAGACATGTATATCCAATTGTGTTGAAAGATTCATTGATGTTTCTCTCCTAATTACAAACAGATTTGCTCAGATGCTTGAGAAAGGAGGTGGTATGCATTGAGATGTTCAACTTGTTTATGGTATTTGGCACATTTCTCATGGGAAACCAGTGATGAAGCTATTACATATAACTCTATTTTCTTATGCAGTATTGAACAAATATTATTGATCTCTTGCAAGTTAACAAAACTGGTCCCGTCAATACAATATTATTGGAAGCTAATACTAAACTGATGTAATGGGTTTTACTTAATTTTTAAACAAAATGTTCACTGGGTTCACTGCAGATGTGTGTCAAAACCTTCATAAACAGCTTTAGTTTAGAATTTATGTAAAAAGTATAAAATATGGTTGATGTAAGTTGATTTATAGAATGAAAGTTATGTTTGGAAGTATAACTACATAAGTACATACACAAAAACTAATATAAAAGTATCTTTGTATACTAATTACTTGTTCTTAATAAGGTTATGTAATTTGTTGAATTGCAATTAAACACATAATTACAATATTGTTTTTTATTACATAAATTATAATTAGTTATATTAGCATGCAGATCAGTTCTTTGTCGTGTGACTTCTTGTGATTACTACTAGATTAATTAATATATGTAATCACAAGTGTACTATATGTAATCTTAATTTAAATGATAATGTTATAGGACTGACACTCGAATAATGGTTAAATGAATTAAATATATCAAATGAAGCCTAATATTTTTATTAGTTTTATGAGACTTTGAAGGTTTTAGTATTTACCAAAAATATTAAAACTGGACATTGGATATGCTCAAATCTCAGAAGTATAATATGTACCTTTTTAACTTTATGTAGACTCACTTATAAACACTTTACTTAATGTATTCATATTTACTGATTATAAATTAATTGATGTAATTTTATCTTTTTAATGAAATGTCTGAAAATATTATAACCTTTTACATTTTCCCAACTTTACCTAGTTTAGAGTCAGTTTTAGGATCGGCAGTTACATTTTGTACTGCTACCAGTGATTCATTGATTTTTGTCTGCAAATCCCGGAGGTCGTTTATAAAGAGAAGTTTGAAAACATCAGTGGGTTGTTGAATAAATATGTTGTCAGCACTTGGTGGGTCAGGATGAGGTGATGTTTTGAGTACTTTTGCTAGAGCCGCCAATCTGATTTTGGGGTCTTGATGAGGACCAATACCAGCCAGTGTGGATACTCTGTCGACACCCGCTTTGAAGTTTGGACTTGAAACTGAAAAGATATAAGTTGCAGTCACATCTTAATGTTTAAATAGGCCCATAGTCAAGTGTCTCAAATATTTGTAGCTAACTCTAAAATTGTGTACTGGGATAAATGTTGTAATTTGGTGAAGGTTTGGTAGGAGGTCAAGGCTAATAACAAATATAAATAAAATCTATGGCCTAGGTCTTAACAAAGCCTTTTTTTTTTTTTTTTTTTTTTGACCCAGGAAAAATGCGTTACGCATCATCACCCCACGCCGGGGGGCGCGGGGCGGTATGTGGGACTCCCCCGCCAGAGATGGGAGCGGCGGGGATACCCACTAAAAAACCTGGGGTGTTCCTGCGGGACGCCATAATGCCGGGGCAACGGGTACGCCGAAGCACTCATCCGCGGCCCCGACGGCGTTTGGTCCTCACTGACAGGAGGACCCCTCCGCGGTGGGGTGAAGAGGAGTTTCACCCCACCCTCTCAAGGGGCGCGCGGAAACACCGCGCGCGCCACCTCGTGGGTCTGTTCTTGCGGCGACGAATACCCCCGTACTCGCCGCCTAGACCCAGGTTATGGGGGCTGGAGAAGGGCGTGGAAGATACGCCTCCGACGCCCCCTTCTCCGGGCACGCATCGGGAGGTCGGTGGTGACCTCCCGTTCGCGTTCCGCGATCTCCTTCTGCGAGATGACACTCTCGCAGAACGAAACCGCGGCCTGCCACGACTCCTCGCTCGCAACCATGGCTCTTACCATGGTTGCCAGCGAGAGTTCGCCCCCCATAACAGCGACGAGGGTACGGCGCTCACTGACCCAAGCTGGGCACTCCTCCAGTGTATGCTGCGCCGTATCCACGTCGCTACCACAGTGGTGGCAAGCAGGGGTCGGTTCCCTGCCGGCTACGTGGTGCAGGTACTTTCCGAAGCATCCGTGCCCGGAAAGCACCTGCACGAGCCGGAAGGTCAAGGACCCGTGCTCTCTGTCCGTCCACTGCTGGAGTAGTGGACGGACTGCCACCACTGTCCAGCTGCCTGCTCGAGGGTGGGCCAGACGCGTACTCCACCTCTCGAGCAGTGCCTCCTTGGCTTCCTCCTTCCACCTCTCTACCTCCCTGGGAGACGCGGTGAGCCCGCGGAGGCGAAGCGCGGCGCGCCACTCGTAGCGCGCCGCATATAGCTCCGCCTCCAGGTCCCAGGGGGGAGATCCTGCCAAGAGGCACGCCGCCTCGTAGGAGACCGTGCGGTAACCCCGTATTACCCCGACGGCCATCACCCTCTGAGGACGTCTCAGATGGGCGATGGTTTGCTCCGTCAGGGCATCCACCCATACGGGGGCTCCATACAGAGCAGGTCTTAACAAAGCCTACCTTAAATTATTATGAAAATATGCCCATTATGAAAATATATTTCTAAATGCTCTCTGATTGAGGTGATTTTTTCTAACATCCTCATTAGGACAATGAGTAGCAACTGCGATCCACAACATTGCATTATTTTGCTGCTTTATCACACTAATATTAATAAATGTGAAATTTTGTGAGTGTGTGACTTTGTATGTCTGTTACTTCTTCACACCTAAACAGATGGACCAATTGAGTTGAAATTTGGTTATAGAATGCTTAGACCCTGGAATAAGACAGGCTACAGTACAGCGGGTAAAAACGCTGGGAGCAGTTAGTGTGTCTCACAAAATTAAATTTCTCGTTAATTAAATACTTACAATCAAGATTGTCCAATGGATTTGATGACACTACATTAGGTGTAGCCTGTTTTGGTTGTTCCACTTTAGCATTCTTGTACTTATCAACTGAAATTTAAACAATTGCACAATGATTAATTATTTTTATTGATAATGAGATCATCACTATGATACTACAAGGAAGTTCTGAAATGTAGTGATTTCTTAGGTACTTCTTCACACTATTGATGTGAAAATTTTGTTTCTAAATGAAACATTTGCATTGAAACAAAATGATGCTGAGTAGGCAATGTTACTGAGGGATAATTTGGCATTTTAATTGTGAAAGTATTTCCAAAATCAGTGCTGTCGTTTTTGAGTTTGATTTCAAACATGCATACAAATATTTCCACCTTAAAACATTATTGTATAGACGAAGTGAGAATGTAGCTTGGAATTATGCACGCTTTTTAGCAAGTAAAACCCTATGTTTACTAGTGTGCTCATCCAATAGGAAACCACATAAACAGGTATTGGAAGAAGTTTTACATCAAGACAAGGTTTCAGATATATATATTATATTACATACCATTATCAGCATATTCTAATCGTACTGCGTAGGAGAGCAACCAATTTAATTGTTCATTTGGAGTCAATTCAACCGCAGGACTCACTAAATCTCTCTGGTACGTATCATAAGCCGCGTTCCACGAATCACTTTCCATTTGTCGCAACTCTTCTCTCTCCTCGATTTTATAGTGTCTGATTTTTTGATCTTCCAGCCATAGGACAACGCTTCTGTATTCTTTTTCATCTAGAAACAAGTAACAGTTGATAAAATTACCTATCGTAGGAGTTGGTTAAAAGTTAAACTTGAACACAGGCTCACTTTACTAACCGTTGCAGTTGAATCCAACAGGATTAGGATGACCCAGCGATTGAAGTTTCAGTTTAAATATGTTATTCATAGCGAAATTATAGTATTTACTTTCGGCTTCTGTTTTAGAAATCACAGGAAAATAACCTCAAAAGCTACTACTGTCAAAATGTGTCAAATTCTTGAATAAATCAATAAATGACAAATAGTTTTTTTTACCGGATTGATATAGTCCGTTCACAGTTATTTTACACGTGAATCGTCCGTTAGTTCAGTCAAAAATAGGCAAATCGTCCGTAAGTTTAATCAACCATAGCTCAATCGACCGTAGTTGAGTTAACCGTCCATCGTCCGTATCTTCCAGTAGTGATTTCGACCAATAGTTATTAAGAATGTAGGCGAAACGTCCAATGGTCATTTTAAACAGTAGGCGATTCGACCGTAGTTATATCGACCGTAGTTGAAACTAACGTAGGTATTATGATACGTAACCCTACCTACAGCCTACAGCACTGTAAAATAATACTTAAAATGGGGAAGACAATACTCACGTAACATGGCAATATAATTCTCAGGCTAGCCAATGTGTAGGCTAGAGGTAAAATAACTGTGAACGGACTATAGAGGTTTTATTCAAAATCAAAAATTGCGTTTGACAATTCGATCGTGAATCAGCCCCCTTAATTTTTGAAGTGAAAACTTCTTTAGCGGCGCTGAGCACTTTTTTTTGTATGGGTAAAAACTTTAAAACTCGCGTCAGGGTCACGTGATGCTGATCGAAAAAGCGTAAGATCGAGGGGAAGGGAGAGGAACTAGTATCTCCCACTCTTTCTACCGTGCCTGAGTGTGCTGCTCTGTTGATGGTGTAAAAGTCGTCGAAATTATGGATGGAAGTTGATTTTTCTGAGAGATAAAATTTAATGTAATATATAAATAACGATATAATATTATAAATAACAATATATAAATTGTCATATTTGTGTACGATAGCGCAATAAATAAACATTGTATTCTACCTCATAAATGATAGTACTTTTATACTTATAATTAAACACAACGTTAATATTGAAGTTTTCACTTCTGCCGGCACTCCCGGAGTGCTACCTTTTTTTTTATTTATGTTTTGCGCAGTTGGTACAATTGCTTCTCTGTCAACTGTCAATGTCATTAGTTTGATATGTCAAAATGACGATAAAGTTTCTAACCTCAAAACTGAGAGCCCAAAGTTTTAGAAATAATATAAATAATTAATTCAGTGAAAACTTTTGTTCTTCAATAGTAATTTTGAATAGACCTGTATTAAAAATTCTGTCACAATGGATCTACAAAAATAAACACTTGGAAGCGATAATTCATATCCCTCCTATCGGTTGCGCAACCCGCTACTTACTGAAGTTTACAACCAAAAACACTGAATAAATTTAAAAACATACTCCGAAGTCAACATCAGCAACACAAGTAACCTTCAGCAGTGCTATAAAACTCACGAATGCACATAAAGAAGTTAGTTGGCAGTAGTGCTATTTACATTTTTAATATCTAAATATTCGCGGCTTACGTGTCCTTAAAAATGTCAACTTGGATCAAAAAGAATTGTGTGTCTTTCTTCCAAATGCTGTGGATTAAGGTTGTGAAGACGGGGCGGGTACCGAAACATATAGCCTTTATTATGGATGGTAACCGTAGATTTGCAAAGAAAAATAGTGTAAACACAACCGCTGGGCATTATAAAGGATTCGATAAGCTCTCGGAAACTTTGAAGGTAAAAAGTATGTTTTATTTACTAATTCTAATGCTGCAAATAAGAAAAAATACATAGTTCACTCACCATAATCATGTTACCTAGATTCTATAATTTGCCAATATTTTTAAAACATATTTATTAAGTCCAGAAAAAAATCAATCAATCCAGAGCTATCAATCCTACCTGGTATTGTAGCTAGAGATTGCTTACAATCTGAATCTTTGAATTATAAATAAATAAACTCTTGGAATTACACAATAAATATACCTACTAAAGGATCTAGAATTAAAACAAAATATTTTACAGTTAGTGATAATATAATGGTGGTCTTGTCTCTAGATGATGGTCATTTTTTTTCCTAGTCTATACTGATGGTCATTACCTTTACAATAATTATGGAATCAAAATGCTTGGCCTTGCAAAGAAAATGTCCCTTTTAAAAATGCTTTAACTACATGACGGCTGCACCATTAGCCTATAGTATGTTCAGTGTTCATATAAAATCTACTGAAGAGATGTCAGAACATTTTTGTTGTGTTGTGCTTGAGAACCCCTAATGGTCCTATGATAGTGGTTCTGTTATTTGTAACAGATCCCTTTCTAAAGGTTTAGATTGTCCTACATAATAGTAATAAGTCATTATAAAGCTGAAATAACAGAAAAAACATCTACTACAATAACTAGAATTTTAAATATGAATACATATTTTTTCTGGACACTGGACTGGAGGACAGATTGCGCTGCCGTCTCGTAAACATTGGCTCATTACTGTTTTATTGTTAAAAATTAATGAAATAGAGAAATTGCAACAAACTTGCATAAAAAGTGATCAGTACTGTGTGATAATCAAGTGACAGTGTTTGTGACTAAAATCCCCGAGTGAATTTTGAACTATGCAAAATATTGTAAAGTCATAACGGATCTCAGAATCCCTATATAATTTAAAAATATACATATTGCAATAACTCACCCATTCAACTTGGGAACAGTGAATAAATTTCCAAAATTCTGCACTTCAACCAAAAACTATCCTTTTCTTTAAAAATTATAGTGAATTAACTGTTAAACTGACACAACTGCAGTGAGTGAATCTATATAATATAAACACTTCTTGTTATCATTTTTTGCACTCATTAAACTCGAAAACAGTGATTTAAATAACACTTGCACCTCCTTCACATGAGAGAACTTATATTACTCAAAAATTGTTATTTTATAATACAAGTGCAAAAATAAAATTAAGAAGTCTATTAGACATATTTTGATGAACATTTTTCGTCCAAAGTTATTTTAATGTACCTTCTTTGAAATAAGCTACAAATGTCATTATAAACAATTTAATGTTGCTCTGTGCAAAAATTGACAATTGTTTAATAAAGTGCCATCTACCGTGATCTATACGCAACTCTGTGAATGAACGATAACCAAGTAAACCACACTGCGACTTGACTACTGCTTACTAAATTTAGAGAGTTGACACTAAACATGCCTGGAATGATTGGATTGTGGTTGACTTAGAATCAGGAGTAAACCAGTTCAAATCTCAATACATGATAAAAATTTTGCACAAAAAAATAATTGTTGAACGCTTACAAATTATTAAAAATGAATTTCTTAGACAGTATAACCTTTCGTAAGAAGAGAACACGCTCTGTAAATCTGGATGAGAGCGAGATTTCTACCGAAACGGCTGACGGAACAGCCGCAAGTTTGCCAGATGTATCAGATGATTCCATTGAAGAAACTCAAAAACTAAGACAACGGATTGAAGAACTTGAAAGCGAATTAAAAAGTGCTCAAACTTTAATAGAAGAACTATTTCAAGAAAACCAGAAATATAAACACAAAAATATTAAGAAAAAAGACTCGCCAAAAACGAAATCGGAACCAAACAAAATTACATATGCAGACAGAACGAAAAATAAACCAGAACCAATTCCTTCTTCTGAAATCATTGAAACACAAACTGGAACAAAATCCGCAGTATTTACACAAAAACCTGAGGCACAAGAGACTGAAAATACAGTCAACGTTTCTGCTCAGCGTAAAATATGTCTATTAAGTTGCAACAAAAGAAATAATATCTTGTCAGCTGCAGAAAACAACTTTCAAAACTATACTGAATTATGTCATCACCTTATCTCTAATGGCAGTATAAAGGAATTGACCCAAGGACTGGAAAATAAACTATCTGATTTTACTATGAACGATTACTGCATAATTTTAATAGGAGAGAATGAGTTTAAAACAACAAAAGACTACTTTGAAATGGTTTTCCATATAAGAGAAAAACTCATAAACATAAAACATACAAATATAGTACTTTGTCTACCGAATTATAAATATGGAGGATTCTCAGATATGTATAACTGGAGAGTGGAAAATTTCAATAATTTATTATACTTGGATAATTCAACGCACGAATACGCCTATATATTTGATTCAAATAAAAAAATAAAATATGAAAACAACATGTTTCATACAAAATATGGAACTGTAAACAATCAAGGCGTTGATATCATGTTCAAGGGCCTTCAAAGACTAATTACAAAGATTGACGAGTACAATGAGTTTAACGTGCTTAAGACACGGGAAAACGAATGTATCGATCACACTCAAACGCAAAAGGAAACTGAAGATGACTTTTTTCGTTCCTGAATATCTACAAATCCTTCATCAAAATATTGCTGGACTCATAAACAAGGCAGACACGCTTACGGTTGTTCTTGAAGAACTTAGTGAAAAAGACATAGATGTAGATATATTATGCATAACGGAGCACTTCATGATGTCAGGCCAAGAATCAAATCTACACATACCAAACTACACCTTAGCTACTTCCTTTAGCAGAAAAAATAGTAAGAGGGGCGGATCATGCATTATCGTTAAGAATCATCTTAGCTCTGAATGGAAAGAACTAACGGACACAAAAAATATTTCTTCAGATAATGTTTTTGAATGTTGTGGAATTGAACTATTGCAATACGGAATAGCAATTATATGTTTGTACAGAGTTCCAAATATTAATAATATAAATGTATTCTTTCATAAACTAGAAAAATTACTACAAGTTTTGAATAAAAGAAAATTTGTACACGTTATTATTGCAGGTGACTTTAATATATATCGGCAGCTTATATTATAGCTATTAAATTTAGTTGCCACATAGTTAAATTCGGGGGACCAGAAACGGAAGTGGCACTGTTTCTTGTGTAACGCAGGCTAACATCGTTTCGTGATTGGTAGACATGTAATGGGAGTGACGGGAAGTGACGTTAGCCAATGAGAGTCGAGTAGTTGCACGGTCGTCCGCTAGGGGCGCTGTTGTGAGCGAGCGGTAGGGCGGACGGGCGTGAGGTATTATATTGAGCTGTGTAGACGACGGAGGCTCACTTTACGTTTGGCCGGCGACCGGGACGGACACTTTACCTTTGACGGGCGACTGGGACGGTCACTATACGGTTTGGGTATCGAATTAGTTATCGAAGCGTTCGTAGCTTTGCGGAACACTCGGTCCCCGTTAATATTGTGTAATACTGAGTAGTGTAATATCATCCCTAATCACATTGTAATGTAATTGTCTGCAAGTGAAATAAATGTGATCCATATTATTGTGGTGTGATGTCTTATTCTCCTCGCCCGTTATATCCACGCTGTAAACCATGCCTGAGGGGCTCCAGAATGAGCGACAATATGGTGACAGTGACACATATAGGTTACTACGCTACGTGCCCGCTATCCTGTCCCGACATCAGAAGTGGGATAAAGAACGGTGAAAGAATTTAACGTGTTTTTTTCAATGTTTCAGTTTGCCTGCCTTGTTCGCCGCACCTGGCTTTTCCTGTGGCGAGTGCGGAGTGCGCGAACTGCGCGCTGTGTTTGCGCAGATGTCTACGCGATATGCGCGCTGTCTGCGCGATGACTACGCCATCTACACGTCGTGTCCGCCCGTTATGTCTGCGCGATCTGTGTGCTACGAGCAGCGTTTAACCCGCTGTCTGCGCGTGTGTTCGTGTGTATTTGATTTGTGGTTGCATTGATTACAGTGAGATGCAGTGGAGCGCGTTTGCCGGCGCTCGTGCGTGCGTGTGTGTGTGCGTGCATACGTGCGTGTATGCGTGAGTGCTGAGTCTGCTGCGCTGTGACCTGCGACGCTGCTGGTCGAGCAACGAGTCTATCTTGGTGTGACTGTGAGCTTTGAGTCGATCTGAGAGATCGAGCCGTATCAGCGATGAACATTATTTGGTGAGTCGATTCCATGATTTTTTTGTTCATGTTTACTGCAGACTACGTAACCGTAGCTTGTTTTGTCTACTCTTGTAGTAGCATTTTAGTGTGCGATGAGCGGTAGTAGGAGAATTTGATTCCTGAGCTAAGTTTTAATGTCGCTCAATGCTAATTACCTACCCTCACTTTTGTTGTAAATAGTTGAACATGGCTCGCAGTGTAGTCAGCTTAGAACAAAGCTTAGAAGTGTTATCTGATAATTAATTAGGCCCTCGCGTTGTGTTAATGGAAGTAAAATAAGAAATTCTGAGATTTTAGTCTTAAGACTGATTACAATAAATGAGGTTAGGTTTGAGTTAGGTTAGGTGCACTATTTAAAAATTGCAATTTTAATGCCATGGTTTGTGTACCGGTACAATACGATATTCAGAGATCTTAGGCTTACATTACAATTGAGGTTAGGATTGAGTCAGGTTAAGCAAACGCAATTCTGTGCTGTGGTTATCTTTATTACAGATGAGTGACGTGCAGCAGCGTATGTGGTTATGCGGCACGCTGTCCTGAGCATCGGCGCGTGTGTGCGGTCACTTGGCGTGCTGGCCTGAGCATCGGTGCGTGTGCGGTCACATGGCGCGCTATCCTGAGCATCAGCGCGTGTGGTCGTGCGACGCGCGGTCGTTTTGAGTGTGCAGAGGAGAGAGAAAAAAAAGGGGGGAGGAGAAAAAAAAAGGGGGGGAGGAGAGAGAAAGGATTTGTATCGCCTTTTATGTTTAGTTGCCAGTCACCACGAGAGATAGAGGTCCAAACAAAACCAAAACCAAAAAAAAAAAAAAAAAAAAAATTCTTCTTCAGTAGACTTTTTGGTCGATAGCGAATCATTTTGCTGTAGTTCATGTGGTTTTTATTGCTGTTGTGTCACTCTGACACTCTTGACCCATTGGATTGTGTGACATTTCTCAGTGAAAAAGTAAGAAATTAAACTGAAGTCGAATTGCCCAAAATGATGTGGTCAGTTTAGGGTGGACATGGCTGTTCAGTGTGTGTTGTGGGGATTCAGAGGTCTGCGAGACTCTGTTTTCTAGGCTATTGATGAGTGGAGTTTTGAGCAGTTGCGTGTCCCATCCGAAAGGTGATCACATCATCAGTAATTTTTAAGTAGCAACCTAACTGATTGTTTTGTGAGTGTTCTTGAGAAATGTGTCACAACCGAACTTGATGGCATACTAAGTCGCTGGGGTATATTTTCTAATGAGAGCCTCAATTATCTGTCTCTTTCGAAAGAATTATGTCAGGATGAACGAGCGGTGGAATGTGGAATAAATTAAAATGGTGTCTTTTTGTTATAGATGTGCGATGAGATCGCGCTGGGAGAGCTCACCCTGCGAGAGTTCGCTCTGCAAGAAGATCGCCCGAGGACGTGCGAGCGTCAGGAAGGCCGTATCGGCAGCTTATATTATAGCTATTAAATTTAGTTGCCACATAGTTAAATTCGGGGGACCAGAAACGGAAGTGGCACTGTTTCTTGTGTAACGCAGGCTAACATCGTTTCGTGATTGGTAGACATGTAATGGGAGTGACGGGAAGTGACGTTAGCCAATGAGAGTCGAGTAGTTGCACGGTCGTCCGCTAGGGGCGCTGTTGTGAGCGAGCGGTAGGGCGGACGGGCGTGAGGTATTATATTGAGCTGTGTAGACGACGGAGGCTCACTTTACGTTTGGCCGGCGACCGGGACGGACACTTTACCTTTGACGGGCGACTGGGACGGTCACTATACGGTTTGGGTATCGAATTAGTTATCGAAGCGTTCGTAGCTTTGCGGAACACTCGGTCCCCGTTAATATTGTGTAATACTGAGTAGTGTAATATCATCCCTAATCACATTGTAATGTAATTGTCTGCAAGTGAAATAAATGTGATCCATATTATTGTGGTGTGATGTCTTATTCTCCTCGCCCGTTATATCCACGCTGTAAACCATGCCTGAGGGGCTCCAGAATGAGCGACAATATGGTGACAGTGACACATATAGGTTACTACGCTACGTGCCCGCTATCCTGTCCCGACATATAGATATTTTAAAACATAATAATGTCACTTTAGACTTTGAATGTTTACTTATGAATTATAATATGAAATTAGCTATAAAACAACCAACTAGACTTATAAGCATGACATGTATTGATAATTTTGCACATAATTGTAAACAACCCTGTAAGACTGAAGTTGAGGAGTTCGCGTTATCTGATCACACTGCACAAATGCTTAAATTTCCAATTAAAAGAAAATATAAAATAAAACATTGGTGTATTAAAAAACGCGATTATAGTGCATGTAACATTAAAAAATTTCAAATGTGTCTACAGAAATTAACATTTTCGGAAATGTACAATTGTAATGATCCTGATTCAGCATATAAAAGTTTCATAGAATTATTTCAACTTTTTTACAACCTTTGCTTTCCATTTATAAAATGTACCATTACAGTAAAAAAGAAGCCTAAGTGGGTGTCTCGTGGGATTAAAAAATGCAGCAAAATAAAAAGACAATTATTATGGAAATCTAGAACTGCACCAACAATTGACAATAAAGTAAAATTTTTAAACTATTCTAAACTATTCAAGAAAATAATTTAACTTACTCAGCGTGCACAAAACGATTATAACATACAAACTTCAATTAATAAATCAAAAACAACATGGCAAATTATAAATAGAACTAAATCGAACTTACCTAAACATAATATTACAAAAATTAAAATTGATAATAAATATATAAATCACCCCATAGAATTAGCAAACAGCTTTAATAATTATTTCATTGATAAGGTTAAACCAAATCTTGAAAATTCTAAACATGGGTCTTCACTACCTTCACAAAGAAAAGACTCTATGTTCATGGCACCTTGTATTCCTAATGATATAAATAAAATTATCAAATCGTTAAAAAACACAAAAAGTGTAGGTCACGACGGCATCTCAACTATGGTAATTAAGTCTGTTAATGATATTATATGCGACCATTTATCCTATATTATTAATTTATGTATATCTACGGGTAAATTTCCTAATGATTTGAAAATAACTATAATTAAACCTCTATTTAAAAAAGATAATAAAGAAGAGATGCATAATTATAGGCCCATAGCATTGTTGTCCGTAATATCAAAGATATTTGAAAAATATTTCTATGGTGAACTGAGCAATTATCTTGAAAAAAATAAAATATTATGTAACGAGCAAAAAGGTTTCCGAAAAAATAAGACCATAAATATGGCCATCTTTGATTTTATCAAAACTGTTATGTTAAGTGTTGATAAACGAGTCCCAGTCTGTGCAATATATTGTGATATGACACAAGCTTTTGACTATGTAGACCATAATATACTTATTAGTAAACTCGAAGCTTATGGCATAAGGGGGAACATCTTATCATTATTTAAGTGTTATTTAACTGAAAGAACACAACTAACTCATATATCTAGAATTAATCTTAAGACCAAGCATGAAGAAATTTACAAATCATCTGCCCGAAAGATTTTATATGGTGTCCCTCAGGGCAGTGTACTCGGTCCGTTGCTTTTTATAATATATATAAACGACCTACAAAAAGCTACACATCACCCTATGACTCTATTCGCAGACGATAGCACTGTTACTATAGGATGTAAAAATGTTCAACATTATGAAAATGAAATCAATGATACCCTAGCATCTATTGTTACGTGGCTTGAAATGAATAATTTAAAAATTAATTTAAATAAAACAAATATTATGCACTTTAGTCAAAGACAAAATAATATATCTGACATAGACTTAGCATACTATGGACATACTGTAAAAGAAGTAGATACAGCAAAATTTCTTGGCTTAAAAATTGACAAAAAACTAAATTGGAAAATACACATAGCCGAATTAAGTAAGAGAGTAAGCAGTCAAGCCTATGCTCTATATAAACTAGCATCAATAGTAAATCCTGAGGCCTTGCTTTCCTCTTATCATGGTTTGGTTGAATCTATTCTCAGATACGGGATAATATTTTGGGGAAATTCCACTGATAAAGAAATTATTTTTAAAATGCAAAAACGTTGTCTACGTGCTATGTTTGGATTGTTAACTACTGATAGCTGTAGGCCATTGTTTCAAAAATATAAAATATTAACCCTTCCCTCATTATATATATTTGAAATAGCCTCTTTTGTAAAAACCAACCCACATTTGTTTCCACGTGTATCAGATATTGTGCAACGAAACAGAAGAGACAATAACCGACTTTGTCATCATGCCTCAAAAACGGCACTTTTGAGGAAAAGTGTTATATGTATGTCACCTATTATTTTCAATAAGTTACCCAAATGTTTTAGAGATTATACAACTGACATTTTCAAATCTAGATTAAAGAAATTACTACTTGAAAAATGTTATTATAATGTTAATGAATTTTTAATTGATAAATTTTAAATTAATGATTTTTTATTTATTTTTTTGTATTTGACATTTTTATTGTATATTATTATTTTGACATACATTTATTTTAATTTTTATAATTACTTACTTATTATTTATAAAAATATATTATTCATAATTTTATAACTTATATTGACATTTACAATTAAAATGAAATTAACGTTATAACATATACTATAAGTTTTTACGATAAGCACCCATTATGTCTTCATTTTGTGCGTCTGTAAAGGCAGAACATGTTGGCCACTAAATTAATTAAGATCTATATGCATGTACCCATGTTTCTATGCAAAATAAAAATCTTTATCTTTATCTTTATCTTCTTTTCTGACTGTGTGGGACTTTTATGTTCTTTCCACAATCTTGGGTGATGTCTGGCCAGATTT
The DNA here is from genome assembly GCA_947507615.1 of Hemithea aestivaria. Classification (NCBI taxonomy): domain Eukaryota; kingdom Metazoa; phylum Arthropoda; class Insecta; order Lepidoptera; family Geometridae; genus Hemithea; species Hemithea aestivaria. The sequence continues at coordinate 14,349,353 of OX382328.1, forward strand.
TGCTACTATTAATATTATAATATTTTTAAAAATATGTACTTTATCATACTTATATCAATGTAATACATATATCTAACTGTAAAAATATAATATTGTTTTTGTATTGTTTCAGTGGTGTCTAGATCTAGGCATACCAGAGGTAACAGTTTATGCATTTAGTATAGAAAACTTCAAAAGGACTAAAGAGGAGGTGGATGCATTGATGGAGCTAGCATTGGAGAAGTTTCAGACTATTATTGATGAGTTGTAAGTTAATTATACGGTACCAAACACTAATACTGACCCTGATGGTCAAAAAGACGTATAACATTTTTCCAAAATTGAGTTACCTGTTGCCGGAATGATCGAAAAAAGATGAATCTGTTGATATTTTTTTTTGTTTTTCTATCTCATTTAGTTTTGGATTATTAAATTAAAAATATCGCTCTTATATTTCTATAATTTAAAACATGAATTTCTTTGAATTACTTTTTGTTGTCTTTCTTACTATCAGGGGCCAAAATGGCTTAATATTGTTATTGCTTTTTGAAAATAAAGTTATAGAATTTTTAAAATAAATAACGATTTATAAATCCTAAAGTATGGATGTGACTTTGCTCAAAAGAGCAAGCATGTTTCGCTCATTATTCTCGCTCATCATTTTATTTCCTAGAAAATGTTGACTAAGACAATTTTAATCAGGGATTGTTTTTAGGGATGAAATTAACGGATGGGGAATAAGAGTACACATCGCGGGGAGGCTCTCCCTCCTGCCTGATAAAGTGAGAGAGATCGTATCCAAGGTAATGCTAGCCACTCGCCACAATGACAAACTACGATTGAATGTTGCCTACGCTTACACTGGTAAGTCCATCTACTTACAAAGAGTTTTATCTTGCTGCTCCTTTGTAAGTCCCAAACCCGAAAATAGGCATAAAAAGCCTTTGTGTTCTTCCAAGTTCCCAGGTATCAGTTCATCAGTGGTACCATTAAGGCCCACCCCACGTTGGGCGACAGCGTCCCTCGAGCGGGTGACAAAAATCGTCGCATCAACGACGTGTGTAGATTTAAAGTAAAATTGCACATAACGTCCGTGGCCCAGTGGTCATACGTCTGGCTTTTAATCCGGAGACCCTGGGTTCAAATCTCAGTATGTGGCAAAAAGTTCGCCTGGACGCTACCGTGTTTCGGAAGACACGCAAAACTGTGGGTCCCGGCTGTTTCCTATAAGTTATGTAGGAGGCAGTCGTTAGGTCATGTTGCAGGCCCTGTAGTAATCTCGGCGACCTGAAACTGCAACATATAGGTTCGCCACACAACCTATAAATTGTGATTTGACTCTGACAGTGTAAGTAGGGTAACCTGTTCTGTTGGAGTATAAACCCCAATTATATTTTATTATTATTATAATGGGAAGCGTTTTTCTTTATTATGCATGTAAAAATGATAGTCACTATACAAAAAATATTTGTATCCTACCTACTAAAGAAAAGTTATAGGCATAATAAATCAAAACTCAAAAGTAGTCATGAATTAAGATTTACATTTTATGGAGGGAAACAAGAATAATATACGTAGAGGTTCATGGAGAATGGATAAATCATTTTTATATAGCATCTGTGAACCAAACAAAATTTTCCTGATGTCTAAGAAAATGACCTTCAATTTAAGTGTGGTCGAAATCTGCCTACTGCCTACGTCTTTAAACTGTGCCCTTCATTAAAAACGTAAGGTAATTGCCTCAAATATTGCATTGACCTAGGTCAACTGCAATTGCATGGTATAGGTACATTTAAGTGGTTAAATTTGTACTAAATTCACTGCAATTTGTTCATAAAGAAAAATTTAAAAAATAGGTACCACTACTAACATCTCCCCTCGTACATAGCCCTCGCTTCATTCATACTATTATTAACAGTATTTCAACATTCGTCATACAATTTTTTAATGTAGGCTGTAGGTATATTGATTGATGATGCTTGAAAATCCTTGTAGGATTTTCTAAAATCGGATCAAGCAGTCAGCCTAATTAAAAAAAAACTTGTTATATAACGTCTTTTTTTAATTCAGGTCGAGACGAAATAAGTCGAGCAGCATCGCATTTAGTGGAAGCGGTCCACAGTAAAAAGATTAAAGCAGAAGACATAGACGAGTCGCTTGTAACACACACACTAGAGCTCGGTGAGCCTGAACTGTTGATACGAACCTCTGGAGAGGTCAGACTGTCTGATTTCCTACTGTGGCAGGTATAGTTCACATTTCTTTATACAATTCCAGACAAGTCAATATTTTATATAACAACCTACTTATTTATTCAATAACTCAAGTCCCTATTATTATTTACTTACGCTTTCGGGTTTGTTCCCATTAAAAAACTTGTAAAATACCTATTGAAAATTTAATTACTCTCCTTACGGCTTTGATCCCATTAAAGCAAACACTTGTAAAATACCTTTTGAAAATTGAATTACTCTTCTTCTCAGAGATACTTTCAAAGACGGGGAAAATCTTAAAATAAATTACTTTATGTTTGCAAAAGTGCTCTATTTCTTTATTTATGCGCTATTTATTGGTTTATGCGCTATTCGTCAAAAGCACAATTAGCAACCGAGGCGCAAATCGAAATTTTAGCATATTTGAATAAACGCTTTTTGGTTTTGACTCAATGCCGTTTTTTTCAAGGTATCAAACACAGTGCTGTATTTCACCGACGTCCTATGGCCAGAGTTTTCAGTATGGAACCTGCTCGCAGCTATAGTACATTTCCAAAGACACGCGCCTAAACCAAAGGAGCCCGAACCACTTGATGATAAAAAAATAAAGTTCCTCAAAAACTTAGAAGAAGAAAGATGGCAAAGCTTAGAAAAACTAGTCACTTGCTCCAGTTGAAAAATAAAGTTTATTTATCAATCAAACTTCAAGTACAGTTACAACTTATTTATTAAATTATTGCTAAAACTGTGTATATTCAGTGTTTTACTAAAAGTATGATTAATTCCTTATTTACTGGGCTATATTTTCATTTTCCTTTGATTGTGTATTTGGAGTATGTTTTGGTGGGGTCGTACGGTTCCCATCTCGAAGCTGGGAATATGTGTTTATTCCTTTCATACCAAGATCTGAAACAAAATAAAAACATTATTTTCCAAACGATTTTGGAAACTCCCGCGTGTTATCCATTATAAATGATGAAGGACATCGTAAATGTCCGAAATCATGGTTGAGACATTAATAATTACGCGAGTACAGCCGTTTCGCATTTATAATTATTTTCCATATCACAAACTGGCTATGCCCGTTTACAATCCTGAGCCAAATTAGTTCAATAGTTGTATCCTATAACGATTCGCCTGCGACAAACATACATTTTTTTTCTATTCTATTTCCAAGGCAATCTCTCTTGGAGACAATGCACTTTGTAGCTGTTGCAGTATAGCACGTCTTGTAAGGAATGTGCCCATTGGCCCATCCTTCTTCACAGTCATTTATTTTGTTAGGTCTTGAGGGATTTTTACAAACACACATAAATTAAAGATTTCGACGAATAAAAATTATTGTAAACCATCTTCATTTCAGTAGGTAGGTATCTTACCTCAGCAGTACTTTCCCAGCGTGCGAATCTTGTTTTTCCTGCGATGCATCGTTAACCAGCCGCACATCATCTGACGCGTCGAACTGGAATAGGGGACCGCTTTTGCCTCGAGCCTGACGAACAAACATTCTATTAACTTGGTTACTTGGATCAAATTGCTTAAAATGTCTTTCAGACTAGGAGACGATTTATGCGGCGGCGTTTTATAAAACTATCCCAGGTGCCTGAAATTAATTTTGTATGGAAAAATCCTTTGCCAAAACACAACGTTTGTGTTTTACAGCACTCGCGTTACGACCTCAAAAACACATCTGTTGTGTTTTCAGCAGTTAATGTGTTAAGTGATAAGACCGCCTATAATTAATTAAAACATGTCGCAGGCAAATGGTGTTCTTGCATTTCAGATACGGCCTCGTCCGTTTACAAACGCGAGCTGTTAAAAATACGAGATAAAATAAAAAGGTAAATTAACTATTATAGAATTTATAATACACCGAGGGAAGGCCTATGTCTTATGCCTTTTATGTTAAAAAAAAAAAAAAAATAGGGAGGAATAATAAAAAAAGGGAGGGGGCACAGAGTGGTATGGATAAAACAAAACGCAGTGGGGTTTTCCCACAAAAGTCCCACAGTCGTATCAACTTGACGTGACGTTTCACGTCATTTCATACATTTTTGACAATTCAATCTTTGGTTTGGTTCTCTGACCGATAAGTGAATAACCCTGCTGATCAGATCAGAATATATTGATAAAGGTTGTGATAACTAACCCACATGGGTCTCATTGAGGACCCCTTTCACCATTAAAACTATGCTATTTACAGCAAAAAACTACAAATTACAACTATTCATTCCAGTCTAGATTAAAATGTTATTTACCTTAGTAACAATAAAATCATAGAATGTATAATGATGCGGCAGTATTAGATCTTCCTTCACGTACATGAGTTGGTCTGCTGTCACTGTTTTGAGCTCACTGAAGTCTGTTCGGAGCGTGTCCAGACAACGCTGCAGAAACTGGTATATTGAGTTACCTGAAAAAATATACCAGGATTAGTTCTTGCATTAATATTAACTAACTTTTAACTTTATTAACGCTACGAGCGCTAAGTCCGTGGGACACTCTCTCGATCATTTTGAAATGTAAATTCATAGAATTAACTTTAAGAAAATTCCTCAAGGTCGAATTTTTTCCGTGAATTTATATTACAAAATGTGCCAAATTGTGCGAGCGAGAGAGCGTCCCGCGGACTAAGCGCTCTTAAACAACAGCCTTTAAATTTTCACCCAAGGTAGTTTTAAAAATAGACTCGAACAAAAATCTTGGTGTGAAAAACACAAGTGCAATGATATGCATGCATCAATGAACTGTTAGGGCATAAAAAAAAAGACAGGAGTTACAGACTCCAGCTATGAGTCTGCAAAACTAAAATAAGAGTAGCAAAAAAGTAAAGACGACTTGATGGATGGTGGAAGATAGTTCTTTTGTATGGGTAAAACTCAGGTTCAGCCAGTCTTAAATAATAATTTACATACCTTTCTTCAAAGTAACATTCCTCCTATGTCCCGAGCCATCCCAGTAACTGAATGTGACAGTAATTGGCTCATCTTTAAGGCTGGCTTGAGTCATCACCCACTCTAAACGCAGCTCCTCCCTCAGTTTCAGGTCGGCCTCCTCTCTTTCTCTGTCAGGGAGGAAAGATGTGTCCACATCTGGGTTCTTTTTGATTTTCTTTAACATCTAAAATAAAAAAAATCTGTGAAATAGAGATGGACTTCCAGCCATTTTTAAGTATTCTCAGTGACAGAATAAAGCATGGGATGTGTCTCCTAATAAAAATAGGTCAGTTCTGGCCGCAGTGATATGCTAAGCCACAAAAAAGCAAATGGGATGTGTCTCGCCGCACTGGCATTCAGACCAGTATTGTGTCAAAGCTCTATTATTCTGATTTCCCCAGTGATAAGATGAAACTTACTGCAAAAAAAAAGTGGGTGGACAAATAAGGCTGAGCTTTGGTATGCAGGTAGCTGCAACCATAGAATTTCATTGGTCACAAAATAGGCAACAATAGCTGAAGAGATACTATAGCTGCAATAGGTACATAAATATAGACCCAAGAATATGTTATAGGCTACTTTTCAACAGAAAAAGATAAAAACTAAGATGGCGCAGCAACCCAAACTGAGTCTTGGCCTCTGACATAAGAAGACGCCACTGCTGCCTGTCCTGCACTATCGCTTCATAAGACTCAGCTTGGAGCACTCTCAGGTTTTTCAGTACTCCATCCTTCTAGCAGTACTTTGGACGCCACACCGGCCTCTTGCCGGTAGCTCATCCCAAGTACGCCATTTTCACTCCCCGATCCTCCCCCATTCTCTCTACGTGGCTGAGCCAGAGAAGTCTGTGGGATTTTATCTCACCGATGATATTAGGCAAACAGAAAATGATAAGTAGAGTAAAATACTTACTGGTTCTTCTTCCTTGTCTTGCCATTTCTTCTCACTTTTATCATCACTTGATTCATCATCATCATCATCATCTTCTTCCTCTTCATTCATGTCAAAGGACAATGCTTGGATCTGGAATCAAACCAACTACCAACATTAATTTGATGATTACAATACAATACTTCACAGTTCAAAGAATATAGAATAAGACTTAAAATTATATTAAACTACATTAAGGTCTACACTGGGGAGCCTTATTGCTTAGAGCAATTTCTACAATGCATTTCTTAGCTTTGCATAAAATATTTTTAAATTAATATTTTTAAATAGAAAAGTGAAATTAAATCATAGGGTAGGAAGAGTAGGCGGTTAAATTAATAAACAACCTGGGTGACATATCAATCATCATAAGAAAATATTTACTATGTCAGACTAATCTACTCTAAACAATTACAGCAATGTGATTAAAAAGTTAAACCTGTGGTTTTACTATAAGACCACTTTTCCTATAGTAAATCCCAATTAATAGATATTTCATTCAGAGAATATAAGTTTTATTTAGCGTGAACATTGTATAAAATACCATAAGTAGTTAATATTTACCTGTCTTTTTTGTTTGTTTTTCTGAGCTTGCTTCGCTTCAATTTCCTTCTGTCTCTCCTTCTCTTTCTCTGCTTTCTTTTGTGCGAGCTTCTTTTCCCTTTCCCGCACTATGTGTTCTTGTTTTGCTTTCATTTCATCAAGAGTGACAAGACCTATGGTAGAACTTTTTAATTGCTGTTCTACGGCATCATAATGTGTGGCAAATTTGTTCTCAATGTTGTCAATCTTTAGATCTTCTTCTATTTTCTTCTTTCGTAGTTCTATTTCTTGCTGGGCCTTCTCTCTCTTCTTCATGAGGTGCATGGCTCTGCCAGCCTCAGAAGCTGCCCCTTTGTAGTGAGCCATTGTTTCGGTGGTTTGTTTTTACAGAGACACTGGATAAACTTTACTATGTTTAATACAATATCACGATACACTACTTATCACGATTAAATAATACTATTTCGAGAATTTCTGGAGAAATTACAAAACTGAAACAAATTGACGTCTTGGTGTTTGCACTGACACTGACGTAAATTAACTAATAGACGTTGACACTGTCAACTTGACAGCACAGAACAATCGATATCGATATGGTTGCCATAAAACAATTTCCTAAGACTTATATTTCTCTGGTTTGTTTACACGAGTCGAGTGCAATGGAATTTATAATTTGATCGTATAGAAAAACCTTTACTTACCTAATCTGTGGAAAATTTATAATCTGTGCATAGAGCGAATTGTCTATTGTTCATTCAATCAGCTGTCAAAAAAATTGCGGTTTGCTTTTTTTGTATTGGGGCCGGTTATTGGACAAAGAAATAATAAATAACAGAGTTAGTTTTATTTTACCTGCAATAATGGAAGAAGCAATACTTGTGCCATCGCCGAATTGGTTTGATGTGTCGATCTTGCGAGCTGCTACGGACGGTTGGGTGGTTTATGGTGGACCGAATAAATGCCTGGTTGTTTTGGAGCCTTTGCCTCCGGAAAGCGGTGTTATCGAAGGAGACCACCGGTTCAAAGCGCACGTGGTACCCAGGGCACACAAAGAAAAGTGAGTTCTCATTTCTATTACAGCTTTCCCAATTTAATTAAAACTTACTACCTTCCTTATACCCATCCCTTACCACATAGAATAAAACAATAAGTATTGACAAAATTATCAATAGTTATTGTACTTAATTAATTTTGAGTTCTCTGTGTACTGAAGTACCGGTATGTGGGACTCCACCGCTGATGATGGGCGCGGCGGGGATATCCACTAAAAACCTGGGGGTGTTCCTGCGGGACGCCATAATGCCGGGGCAGCGGGTACGCCGAAGCACTCATCCGTGGCCCCGACGGCTGTACTAAAGTACCCACTTCAACAAACCTTCATGTCTTGTATATGTAACAACTTCTGTTTCAGGATATGCTGTGTAAGCATATCTCCAGAGTGGCCAGAGAAGAGGCATGTTATAACAGGCAGTGCTGATGGCACTGTCAAGGAATGGAGCATTACAAAAGAAGGCCACAACTATAGCATCAAGAATATCCATTCACATGAAACTCATGTCAATGAAAAGGAGGTAATTTAAAAGTTGTTAAAAACTGAATAAAAACTGTAAAAGTTATCATGTTAATTTGTACTGCAGTTATACCTGCTAAATGGAAGCCTTTTTGGGTATAATGTTCTGAGCAAACTCAGGGTGGATAGTTTAAAAATCTCTTTGCTGTAGTTTAAAAATCTTGTAAATCATATTAATTATATAAACAAGTGAAATTTTAAAAATACTTTTTAAAAACAAGCTTTAATTATCATTACCATCTTGCATCATATAGTACTCGTCAAGACGAATCAAATGAGCCCAAACTCGATGGGGTTGCGTTGTTTAATGACAGAGTTCCTATGGCCACCTTCCAGCTCCATCATCAGATCAGCTCCATGTCAAAATAATATTGCATTGTCATCCGATTTACACACGCATGCAAATTTTTAGCTCTATTGGAAACCGGGAAGTGGGTCAAATCAAACTTGCAAGATTTGATTACAGACAGACAGACAGACAGACAACAGACAGGTGAAAGTAATATAAAGCTTGTAAAAATAAGAGATGCCTACTATAACACACAATTGTCATTTTACGGGAGAGCCATTTAAGATGTTTTGATGTTCTGTTTGCTCTGCTAATATTGCTAATTTGGTTAGATCTCTAGTTCCACCATAAGTGCAATATATGAAGTACACGATTGATTACCTGGAGGTCCCTGTGGTAGAAGAGGAGGTAAAGATGTTGGGATGTTGCTACTGTGAACGCTTGAAAACCCACTCGAACCCACTGGTTAGGGTGCTAATTGAACACCCGCAAATAACAAAGCGATTGAAATGAGGACACATCTTTCACAACCTACTACTAGAAGGAAGAGGGACTAATGAGTCCGAGTCTTAAACGACATAGCCACTCAACACATAAGCTTACAGTCAGTGACTGATCTGAAAAAAAAAGTGCAATGTGAAAGAAAGTTTAAAAGTTTTTATCAATTCCAGGAAGTGGTAGGAGTAGACTACAGCACGGCCACTCATGCTGTTTCAATTGGAAGCTTCAGCGTGATTACCAAATGGGAGCTCACTACCAACCTGGTTAAATCTTACTCCAACTTCATGAGATCATTCAAGGCATTGTGTATGAGCTGCTCCCCACATCTCCCGCTCCAAGTTGCTGTTGGCACTAAGCAGGGTGTCATATTTGTTTTGGATTTAAATGGTAAATAACATTTCTTTTTATGGTACCTTATGCGAAGGGTAAAAACTGGACCCTATTGTTGACCAAAATTTATTGTGCTCTTTTAGATCTTTCCACATTGAATACAAACAACTATTATATTCTGTGACACTTAAAAATACCATTTTTAAATTTGCGTCTACCTGTTTCTCTGATCTATTTACAGGCTAGGAGCACTTTTAATTTAAAAATTATGATAATCTCTGTAATTCAGAATTTATAAATTACTAGTGGACCCGCACACACTTCGTCGTGCTTAATAGAAAATTTTAAGTGTTTCTCTACTATACTATACAAGTATTATACATATAAACCTTCCTCTTGAATCACTCTATCTATTAATGTAAATCGCATCAAAATTTGTTGCATAGTTTTGTAGATATAAGTATACATAAGGACAGACAGATGCGGGAAGCAACTATATTTTATACTATGTACTTGTTTTTCACCACCTTATGGGAGCCACAAAAAGTCAGACGACGCGGCAGGCTTAAACGGAGATGGCGGGACATACTGAATACGTTTTGCAATAACTGGACAACCATAGCCTTAGATCGAGATGAATGGAGAGAGGGAAGGGAGGCCTTTGCCCAGCAGTGGGATAAACCAGGCTGAAAATAATAATAAATAATAATAACTTGTTTTTCAAGGTGGTGGCAATATCGTATACAAAGTCCGTGGTCAAGATGATGAAATTACACAAGTATCCTGGTGTCCACAATATGAAGTCTTAGTTAAAAGAACATTAGAAGAGGCACGAAAGAAGAGCTTCCTCGCCGAAAGACTAGAGAAAATACGGAATGAAAAAGAACCTGATTTAGAGACTTCAGGCATTGAAAAGAACCTTCCGGACGACAGTTTTGAAGATTATGTCGTAGTACCAGAGGATGACATGTTTGATATTTACAAAGATCATGAAGCAGAGGAATTTGGGCATAAGAAATATGTTCCAGAGGACATTGTTGTTAAGAAAAAGGTTGAACCAGCAAATGTTGATTTTTTAGCCGAGTGTGAGTTGTTAAAAGCGGATATATTAAAGAAAAAGGAAAAAGATGAACAATCTATGCAGTCCCTAGTAGATGCTATGGAGAAAACCAATGTAACAAGCAATCCTGAGAGTGAGACACCAGGAAACTCTAAAACTGATTTACCGAAAAATTCTGATTCTGAGGTTGTTGATGCCAGTTCTCATGTTCATAGACATCTTTTGGCAACAATTGGGAAAAATGGGTGAGTAAAAGATATACATTTTTTAGATGAGACAACAGTCTAATGATTCATGTCTAGTCTAATGGACCAATTTAAGCAGGGCTATGCACTTATCTGTTAAGGAACCAAGCTGAAGACCAAATTTTCAAAAATGTATGAAATGGAGTATTAAGTTGATAATATATATGCCTTATTGTCATCTTTACGTTATTCGTGAATGAAATAGCATAAAAAAGATCTACCATTCTCTTTGCCTTTAATTTGCTACAGTCTCAAATTACTCAGTCAGAATTAGTTTAAGACATATCTCATGTTTGACAATAATAATTATTTTTTTAGGAGTGTCAGAATCTGGTCTAAGTCAGGTAAAATGGTGGGATCATGTTCAATTCACGCCCACTCTAAAGTAAAGTCTAAACAGCCTCAGTACTGCTCTCTGTGTTGGTACAAGCCGGATTGTCTTCTCTTGACCGATGGGAAGACGCAGCTTTTGCAATGCAATCCTTTGAAAATTGATAGGTAAGTTTGCGACATAAATCTTTACAAAACAAATTAGTTTAATTATCAAGATTTTATTTAATCGTGTTAAAACTTAAGTTCTAATTGTTCATAAATAGTGCCCCATCTCCAAATATTAAAGGAAATTCATCAGATAATACACACTTATAACAGATATAGTAACATGCCTACTGAAGTTATCCATTCTAAAAAAGTGCTTAGGTGCATTTTTGGGGAATAAAACCCTACTGGTAATTAAAGTATTATAAATTAAAAGTATTTCAGTGTTAAAATAATATTATTATTCCATAAATTTATATTATTTTAATTCAAATTTTCAGCAAAAACAAGCTATCCTGGCAATCACTTCACAGTGAGCATAAACGCGGCGTATATTGCATACAAACTGACGCTCCTCGAGTTCAAAATGCACAAAAAACAGACTGCTTAACATCACAAGAAAAGACTACAAACTCACAAGAAAATACTGTAAATACTCAAGAACTTACAAATGCACAGACAGATCCTGTTCAATCTGAGTCTACAAGTCCACAAGTGAATTCTACAACTGCACAAACAAAATCCACAAGTGATTGGAGTGTATGGACAGCAGCCCAGGATAGATATCTTGTCAAATATAGTGTGGAGAAAAAGAAAGTGCTCACAAAGTTAACCTCTTGTGGTGGATATTTGTACGAGATTAAAGTGTGTCCTTATGATGCTGGCAAGTAAGTGTTTTTACAATAAAATAATTTCTGATTCTGTAACAAAGAGACAAATTAGCTGGTATTCGTATCTAAAAGCTGAGTGGGTTTAAACTAAAACTGGAACAATCATAGTGCTTGAGTTCCTTGTAATGAATCCTCATGGACTAAAGTTTTTTCAATGCAGTATGCAAATTTTGTGATGTAAATTTCAACAATCAAAGAAGTTGTTTTACAGAAAAGAAAAATACTGGCAATTTTCTGTAATTACAAAATTATTAGAGAAAATCTAAATTAAAAACTAAAATTTTTTTCTTTGCTTTACCTTTTCTGAATACTGAATGGTAGCATACAAAAATATAGTGGACATTGGTACAGTTACTACGGTACAGTTTTTCAACGCTCATAAATTAGACTTTCCGTGTGTATAATAGGATATTCAGAACAAGCCATCGCATATGTCATCACAACCCACTTCTGATGAGCGTGGACATTGTATCTTCCCTGTTAGATTATCCATTTTAACTCAGTGAGTGATGTAATGTACCAGGATAGCAGTGAGCGTGGGAGATGGCGCGGTGCGTGTGTGGCAGTCGGAGGCGGGCGTAGAGGAAGGGAAGCTGCACGTGCTCGGTGCGACGTGCCACTGGCAACACGTGCAGGGGAAGGTGTTGGCGTGCGCCTGGCATCCTAACACTGAGAACTGCCTCGCTTTCTCCACTGCTGAGTCACGGGTGAGGACCCTTAATGTTTTCTATTTTTAATAATTTTATTTTTACCTGTCCTAATTTTTCTTTGTAATAAATTTTTATAAGTTACATTTGATCCACTTCTTGGTAAAAAATATGGTAAAACGGGCCTTCGTCCTCTGGCGTAGGGTGACAAGTAACGCGTTTTTCCTGGGTTAAAAAAAAAGACGTACAGACTCAATCTTTTGCTTATTTCCAAAAAAACAAACTTTTCTTTCAAAGATAATATTTTAATTTCTCGATAGCTTATTTTAAAGTAAATGAGCTCTCAAAAACCAGTTACGAGTGATAACATATTGATTCGGTTAAAGCTCGATGTAACACATACCTAACTTTGACCAACAGTGACCGTCTACACCTGGGTTTAACCGGGTAAACCTAGCACGCACTTCGGACTTTAATCGCCAAATATGTATTAAGCTCCACTCTGAATTCCATACATTTACTGGCGCGAAATTGACTCAGACATGAAAAACTTTTAAAATGCAATTTCCGTACCAGGTGGGTATAATAGACACGGGCAGTAAGGCGAGCGAGAGGGGAGCCAAGGTGTTGCAGACGGCAGGCGCTGGTGCGGTGTACTCGCTGTGCTGGGGACAGGACATGACGCTGCTGGCCGCCGCCGGGGACCTGCTCATGTACCACGCCAACAAACCTGACGCCGGTGAGATATATAGTCTACTGTACAAAACAACATTAAAGGTGCCTATCCCCGAGAGATGCTACGAAGATGTGAAAGCTACGTTACGAAACTATGTGACCGTTTCCACCAATGCTAAGCTATGCAGATGCGCGCGCCACTCGCGACGATCCATAGCACGCATCCGTAATAGCTCACATCCTTTCATACAAAAAACATAAATATTGCTAAACTATGTGCACCAATGAATAATAATAATTGGGATTTATACTCCAACAGAACAGGTTACCACTTACACTGTCAGAGTCAAATCACAATTTTATAGGTTATGTGGCCCATCTATATGTTACAGTTTCAGGTCGCCGAGATTCCTACAAGGCCTGCAACATGACCTAACGACTGCCTCCTACATATCTTATAAGAAACGGCCGGGACCCACAGTTTTACGTGCCTTCCGAAACACGGTAGCGTTCAGGCGAAAATCTTTGCCACACTGAGATTTGAACCCAGGACCTCCGGCTTACATTCCGGACCAACGACCACTGGGCCACAGACGCTAGAGATATAAAGTCTACTGTACAAAACAACATTAAAGGTGCCTTTCCACGAGAGATGCTACGAAGATGTGAAAGCTACGCTACCAAACTATGTGACCGTTTCCATCAATGCTAAACTATGTTGCTGTGCGAGGAAGCTGTGCTATGTAGATGCGCGCACCACTCGCGACGATCCAAAGCACGTATCCATAGCTCACATTTGTAGCACGCATCCGTAGCTCACTTCTTTTCATACAAAAAACATAACTTAGCTGAAACCGCTTACACCAGTGCTAAACTATGTATGTGCACCAATGAACGCACGCAAGCTGTTTCTAGAGTACTGTGGGATAGATTCTGTAGCCCTCTTGATGAGGCCAGTCCAGCGAATTAAAGAAAGATCTCAGACACTCTTCCAGATGAGTCCATAGACTGCTCTTTTCTAGAGATGTGACTAAGGAGCTTCAGATTAATTAATATTAGTTTTTATTGTGCATTTCAGCTCCAGTCTCAATCCCAGTGGTAGTGGAAGGTCAGAAGTGGAAGATCAGCTCCGTGAACTATTCAGATCATGGCCTACTGGTGGGCAGCGACGGGGGCGGGGTCGCCTTGCTACACCCCACCGGCGGTCTTATCGCTGCTGTGTTTGTGTACACGTGAGTATAAATTGAATTTTATTTACGTGTTAGTTGTTAGTAAGAAGAGCTATAATAAAAAGATAGGGCACCTACAGGCACCTTAGGATAGTTTAATTTTATTTTATTAGTAACAAGAAAACTTACATCTAGTTTATGAATAGATAGATATATAAACACGAAAGGCCAATTACAAGTTTTCATAGATAAATACAGAAAAGGTAAAATATAACAAGACGAGAACAGTACACTCAGTATCTTGTACCTACATTTGAGAAATCAAAATTAATCACGTGTTTTTGGATTTTTATGATCTATGTAGGTATATCTATATAGTCCATTCTTACTAGTTAGTTTCTATTATTTATAGTGACGATGATAGTCTATTATCTCCTTTACCAATAACATATCCGTACAGGTAACTATTAACTTTTTTATTTGATAAAGTCATATTAAAAAAGCGAAATTTTTGCAGTAAAATGATCCACATGATGGACTGGCACCCACTACAAACTTCAAGCTGCGAACAAGACTCACAATACAAGGATCTGTTGGCTGTGTGTGCGATGGACAAGGAGTTCAATATCGCTATATTACAGATATGTGATAAAGAAGGTAATATTATTAATCAAAATTGCATTTTACAACTTGTGATTCCTTTCATATCATGATATAGAATCTTATATAAATCCAATTAGCTGCCTAAAAGTCAAATTGAAAAGTCGAATGGCTTATGGCTACGAACAAATAAAAGTTATACTTTAATGGCTTATGGTCATTCATGTCATTCCTATGATTGCAGCTGGCAACTACCAAGCTGCCAGCTGATATCTATAGTAACTTCGTAACGCTCGACCAAACGCTCCCAACCTCACTTGGGAAAACACTCTTCAAATCTCTGAGAGTTATATTTTCTTTGCAGCAAACCATCACAAATCATGTCAAATTGTGTTGATAATAAAATATAGCGTTTTTGTTCAGGAGGTGGTAAACAGTTGAAGAGTTTCAACACACTGTCCGGTCACAAAGGATTAGTGCACCAAGTGTACTGGAGTCCACATGTCGAAGGACAACTGCTCTCTACATCACGGGATACTACTGTTAGGGTGAGCATGTTTCTTTGATTAATTCATTCTGTCCTAGTCTAAGGTATCATACTGAGATATTGAGGCAGACCACCAGCTCTACGGTCAGATGATGTTGTCAAATATGTCAGAACAACTATGTTTCTTTGATTAATTAATTCTGTTCTAGTCTAATGGATTATACTGATATATCAAGGTAGACCACCAGCTCTATGGTCAGATGATGTGCCAACTATGTCAGAAGAACTGGATTAAACTGTTGTCCTGTTGAGTCTCTCAGACCAGCCCTCTACAATCTTCTTCTTCTACTAAGCACTTTCACGGCTACTGCCATGGTTAGCTTTCTGGATTTTCGATTTCTCGCGATCTTGAGCATCCTCCTCAGTTAAATTATTGGCTCCTCTACAATATTGTGACTAAAAATATCAGGAGTGACAGTTGTGGAAAAACGAATATATAGGCGCGTCGTGGCTGCCCTCGCCCAGCCTCAGCTGTAGTGTGCTCTGGAGTGATGTCTCAGTGAATAATATAAAGCAATGTACACAGATATGGGACGCGATCAGTGGCCGCTGTATGTCAGTGTTCCCGGGGCACGGCGGCGGGGTTATAGGCGCGTCGTGGCTGCCCTCGCCCAGCCTCAGCTGTAGTGTGCTCTGGAGTGATGTCTCAGTGAATAATATAAAGCAATGTACACAGATATGGGACGCGATCAGTGGCCGCTGTATGTCAGTGTTCCCGGGGCACGGCGGCGGGGTTATAGGCGCGTCGTGGCTGCCCTCGCCCAGCCTCAGCTGTAGTGTGCTCTGGAGTGATGTCTCAGTGAATAATATAAAGCAATGTACACAGATATGGGACGCGATCAGTGGCCGCTGTATGTCAGTGTTCCCGGGGCACGGCGGCGGGGTTATAGGCGCGTCGTGGCTGCCCTCGCCCAGCCTCAGCTGTAGTGTGCTCTGGAGTGATGTCTCAGTGAATAATATAAAGCAATGTACACAGATATGGGACGCTATCAGTGGCCGCTGTATGTCAGTGTTCCCGGGGCACGGCGGCGGGGTTATAGGCGCGTCGTGGCTGCCCTCGCCCAGCCTCAGCTGTAGTGTGCTCTGGAGTGATGTCTCAGTGAATAATATAAAGCAATGTACACAGATATGGGACGCGATCAGTGGCCGCTGTATGTCAGTGTTCCCGGGGCACGGCGGCGGGGTTATAGGCGCGTCGTGGCTGCCCTCGCCCAGCCTCAGCTGTAGTGTGCTCTGGAGTGATGTCTCAGTGAATAATATAAAGCAATGTACACAGATATGGGACGCGATCAGTGGCCGCTGTATGTCAGTGTTCCCGGGGCACGGCGGCGGGGTTATAGGCGCGTCGTGGCTGCCCTCGCCCAGCCTCAGCTGTAGTGTGCTCTGGAGTGATGTCTCAGTGAATAATATAAAGCAATGTACACAGATATGGGACGCGATCAGTGGCCGCTGTATGTCAGTGTTCCCGGGGCACGGCGGCGGGGTTATAGGCGCGTCGTGGCTGCCCTCGCCCAGCCTCAGCTGTAGTGTGCTCTGGAGTGATGTCTCAGTGAATAATATAAAGCAATGTACACAGATATGGGACGCGATCAGTGGCCGCTGTATGTCAGTGTTCCCGGGGCACGGCGGCGGGGTTATAGGCGCGTCGTGGCTGCCCTCGCCCAGCCTCAGCTGTAGTGTGCTCTGGAGTGATGTCTCAGTGAATAATATAAAGCAATGTACACAGATATGGGACGCGATCAGTGGCCGCTGTATGTCAGTGTTCCCGGGGCACGGCGGCGGGGTTATAGGCGCGTCGTGGCTGCCCTCGCCCAGCCTCAGCTGTAGTGTGCTCTCTGGAGGGAGCGACTGCTGTCTCAGGCTCTGGGATATAAGACATTACCCTGCTTCAGAGTTCCAAGGTAAATATTTACACTAAATTTTGGTTTGCATTATGTCCCATCCGAGTCTGTAAACAATACAAAAAAATATCTTTCCTTTTTATGGTTTTTTTACAGATTAGGATTGGAGGGTGCGAAACTGCCTTTAGGTATAAATGAGTGGAGTAGTCAGTTCTTTAGTTTCTTAAAATTAGTCATTTAGTGTAATTGATTTTTGGTATTATGAAAGAACTTTTATGAGGAAACAGTTAACAAAAACATTGGATTTTTCAGGAGTGAAATACGAGAAAAAGCCTAAGAAAAAACCCACCAAGAAGCCAAAGAAAGAAGAGGCTGAAGAAACTAAACAAAATGAAAACAATGAACAATCTGATAAAGACGATGACGACGACGTGGAAAACATTGCTGCCAGCGCCGTTAAGATCAAATCTAGTAAAAAGTAAGATTTACAAATTAAATCTTTAGAAAAAAATATCATTACACATATAAAACCGCCTGAAACCACCACCTGGGAAACCCTACTCGCCCCCTTTTTGCTTTAGGCTCCCTTTGAGCTTGTCTTAAGGAGGAGTTCCTTGAATAAAAGCCATAATGTGTTTTTGTGTGTTTGTTTAGGGGGGGGGATTGTTTCTTTTGTGTATCCTTTCCTAAACAAGCACAAATTAATTTTACATTGATTCTAAATCATATTGGGTAAATAATGAAAATCGTTATGTTCTTTTCATAATTTTTTTTATAATTTTATTGTATTAATCTTGTGTAATTTGTTTTAATTTATTTTATTCGATTTAATTAAAATTCGTTTTAATTTTAATAATTATTATTTTTAATATGTACCTACTTGGATATAAATTTTAAGTTTCAAATTGTGTTAGAATATGGCTTTTGGCTGAAATAAATGATAATTTATTTATTATTATTTATTTATAAACTTAAGAAAATAGAAATCTAATTAAAGCCTGTTGCTTTCAGATACCTCCTACCACAGTTAACGAGACAACTTCACACAAACAACATGGGTGGCATTAGAACAATAATCCACAACTACATAGAAAAGAACAACAGTTTACAAAACATACAGGAGCTGATCAACGAGCCGGCCCCGCAGGGTAGTGACGTCAGCTTCTTGAAGATATTCGGCACTATTAACGATGTTAATGAAGTGTTGGATAAGGAAGGTAAATATAATACAAATCTTTATTGCATCACCACCATCATCATCATCACTGGCCTCTTACATCTAAAGATGATTTAAGCAGCGTCCGTAATTATGGTTCGGCACTTCATACCAGGTTACAATAAATAGTTATTTAGACAAAATCATACAGAAAAACACACACTAATATAGTACATCTAAAAAAACACTAGCATAATAAAGTTTTTGCAATCACATTTTTTCAAATCACGCTATTTCTACTTACATGAGGTTGTAATGATAAAAAGTTAATTTTAAGTTATTTAGGTCTCAGTGAAATTTTAGGTAAATCTTTTTGTGTTTAAGCGTGATGAAGGAACAAGCATACACAACACACCTTTGCCTTTATGAAAGAAACTTTTATTGCCACATTAGGCTGCTTTTCGATTGGCGTGTTGCAAGTGGCAGCGTTTCCCTAAAATTTCTGCGTGATCGTTTACGAAGGGTTCGCACTGCAAGTTTTCGCAACGTTGACGTCACGTTTTTAGTTTGACAGAGTTTTGCCGAAACATACAAATTCAGTCTCTAACGTTCCATCTACACAGCGTTGGAGAAACGTAACCCCTCGCAACTGCGATAGCGGCCTTAAACAAACTTTTGTATACAATTTCAGGTGAATATTTCGTAGAGTGGAAGTACTACGAGTCGTACATAATGTTGTTACTGTTCCGCGGCCGCATGGACACCGCGCTACAGTTCGCCACCGAACGCGACTGCATCGATACTTTCCTACTCAGCGTCATGTCGGGGGTCTCTGTCAAGTGAGTATTATTATAATGTCGCTCATAAACACGGCCCAAACCCGGGCCTTTTTATAGGCGTACACGGAAAAAAAGTCTAACTCGTAGAGGCCTTTTTAAGCTTTTAATATAAATGTAATGGTTGACACTTATTGCAGTCTGTCTGTGAGTCCATCTATAGAAAAGGGGCTCAAAGACAGTCTCCGCCAAGTGACAGGACTATTGCTAATTTATGGAAACTACTTGAACTACTAGACAATGGATGTGTATTCTAAATGGATGGTTAATGAGGCTATTGCTAGAGACTACGGCACCTGCCTCTTCCGTCCCATTAGGAAATATATAGGCAGGTGATGACTCGCCACTCACTAAACGGGCCCTTTATATTAGGTACTAACATTATGAACGTGAAAGTTTGTAAGAATGGATGTATGTTTGTTACTCTTTCACGCCTAAACGGGTGGGACCAATTGAGCTGAAATTTGGTATAGAGATAACTTAGAATCTGGAATAACACATAGGCTACAATAAAGCTGGTAAAAGCGCTCGTGCTAAATTAAATATATGAGGCGATATAGTGGGAATGATATTATATAAATTCTGTTTTTGGCTTTTTTACTATATTAAAAAATTGTTACAGATTTTGGAAAGACGCAGTGCAACTTTACGTAGCACAAATGGACCGACTAGCATCCAAGGGAGAAGAAGACAAACTTACAGGTAATCAAGCATTTTTTAAAAACAATTTGGGCTAGACTCTAGACATAACAATTCTTGATGAGCGCAGTGCAGTGATGAGTACGACTTCTTACTTTTATATCTAGGTAACACTGCGATTATGTGTCTGCCCATATCCCTTTATTGCTAGGATTTTTTTTGGGGCAAGGTGGAGACGGGCAAATAAATTATAATTTTTACTAAGAAAAGTGTGTGTTTAGCTTGCTCTGAACAGTAAAAAAAATCAAATATCTTTAATAATATAATAAGTGCGCGAGCAGTTTGCTGCAAGCGCCGAGAAAAAAATTATAATCTTGACCATGAAATATGTGCAAAATTCGTAACTCTACAATGCTTCTGGGGGCTTGGCCTCTGCCCCCCCCCTCTAAATCCGCCTATGGACAAGTGTATACCTCGTCTTGTTCATCTGCTTGAATAAATGATAACATTTCAGAGAACAAGCCATACGGCGGCGTGACATTCCGCAAGACAGCGATGTTGCTGGCCACGCACGACGTGATGGGGGCACTCAATGTGCTGATCGCTGCCTCCATGTATAAGGAGGCTTATGTATTATGTCGGATCAGGTACGTTTAGTTTCTCTACAAGGATTACTTTCGACATACTCTGGTTTTTCTTTCTTTTAGAATATTTAAGAATATTTTATTTATCCATAAAACACGTTTACAAAGTTTTTTAGAAAGTATCTAGTGGTCCCCACACTAGGGCAAGCCTGTCTCGTGGGGGCCTTACAACACCGTTACCAAAAAAGAGAAATTACAAACTGTTTCAGGTAATCGGTAACTTAATATAATATATACATACAATTATGTGACAGTTATAATATACTATTAAGTGAGAAAAATTATATCAACTAACATATCGTTGTAAAAACTGATACTTATGGTGCTCAATAATTTTGTTTAGGCTGTACCATTATGTTAATGTGGGATGTTAATAAGATTTTCTGTTTCCAAATATGATTGAGTGAGTAACCATTTAATAATTTTGTGTTTGGCTTGGTTAACAGAGCAAGTTTTTATGTCTACCGATTTATCTACGGTTTTGTGTATGTATGGTAGCATGAATTGCGGCAGTTGTCTGGCGCATTTTGTTCTAACAAAATGGCCTGGTGGCCTAAAGGTGCGTTTTAAAAGGAGATTAGAATACTTGGGCGAGTTTAAAATCCGAGAATGTTGTTTTAGGCATGCTCTTAAGATGTATAGTTGGCGGACGTTGAGTACTTTGGCTTCCTGGAATAAATTTTTTGTTGGGTATCGAAATGGTTTTTGAAGCATAGTTTTGAGGACAGATCTCTGGGCTCTTTCCATACCCAACATGAATGTTACCCCAGCGCCACCCCAAACGGATATGCAGTATCCTATAATAGACTCGCAGAGGGCAGAGTACACCATGCGCAAAACCCAGGTATCCGCGGAACTTCGAAGTAACTTCATCACGTGTGTCAACTTGCGTACTCTTTTAGCGGTGGATGCTAGATGTGCTTTGAACGAAAGATTTTGGTCGATCACCACACCGAGGTAAGTTATCGTATCGACCCTGTTTAGAAGCTCACAACTACAATTTAAGTGACAACTATCGGACTGGTGGATCTTGAGATTGGTGGGAAGTTTAGGTGCAGAGGCTCTGGTTTTGTGAAAACATATGTAGTTCGTTTTCTGTGCATTGAGAGTCAGAAGATTTGTATCGAGCCAACTACCAATCTCCCGCATGCCTTTCTCAGCTTCGTGAATTGCTGCACTCCATGTCCTACCATAAAACAGTGCTACCGTATCATCTGCGTAGCACAGCACATTTGCGGTGTTGGGGATAATTTTGTGTAGGTCATTCATATATAGGATGAACAGGGTAGGACCCAAGACACTGCCCTGAGGGACCCCAAACTCCACTCCCCGCTCCGAGCTGACAAATTCGCCTACCCGAATCGACTGTTGCCTTCCTACGAGATAACTAGCGAACCATTCCAGTGGAAGACCTCTGACACCGATATGTTCAAGTTTCTTTAATAGGATAGAAGCAGACACGGTGTCAAAGGCCTTCGCTAAGTCCAAGAACACTCCGACACATTTTTCATTACGGTCCATGGCTGTGGACACTAGCTTCGTTAGTGATTCAACAGCATCCTCCGTAGATTTTTCTTGTCTGAATCCGTACTGTTGATCGGAGAGGATGCGATGTTTTTCTAAGAAGGCAATTAGGCGTTTGTTGACCAACTTTTCAAGCAGTTTGGAAAATATACTTAAAAGGGATATCGGTCTGTAGTTTTCTGGCTCATTTGTGGGACCTTTTTTGTGGATTGGGATCACGACAGCGCTTTTCCAGAGAGTTGGAAAAACACCGCTAGCTAGACTGAGATTAAAAATGTGAGTTAGAGGCCCCAAAATGTGACCTCTGATTTCTTTAATTAATTTTGCAGTGAATCCGTCTTTGCCTGGAGCGCTGCCATTTTTTAGTTTGCCAATGAGACGATCTACTTCGAATGTATCTGTTGGTTGCATAAAGAAGCTACATGGTAGAGCGTCTTTAAAGTCAGAATTTTCTGAAGGGCTAGTTTTGGTTTTTTGTTTATTGAGTAGCTTTTTAGCTAGTTTCTCCCCTAAACCGGAAAAATACTCATTGCACGTGTCTAACGATTCCTGAGGGGAGGAGTGAATGCTTGTCAGCGCAGAGGATGTTGTCTTTTTATTGTAACGATTACTAATGTTGTTTATAGATTGCCATAACTTTTTCGGATTGTGTCGATTATTGTTTAGCTCAGAGTTTTCATGTGCCCGTTTAAGGTTATGCATCAGGTCAGTAAAGACGTTACGGTATCGCGTGTATCTGAGTTTGAGAGTCTTGTCCGAGGGTTTTTGCTTTACTTCAATATGCAGTTTGTCCCGTTTATTCATGCATTTAATAAGCCCGGGGGTGACCCAAGGCTTAAGAGTAATTTTTGTGCGACTTATTGTTTTATTTTTAGTGTGAATACAAACTGCTCTTGATAGAATTGAATGAAATTCCTCAACAGCATTATTTACATCCTGAGAATTTAGTATGAGAGACCAGTCAGTTTGTTTGAGCTCATTTGTTATAGCAGGGAAGTCTGTAATAGATGTACATCGGTTAGATTTTTTTAAGGATGGAGTTGCAGTAATGCCAAGCATTGTCAAGCAGTGGTCCGTGATGTCAGCGTCACAAATCAATCCAAGGGCGCGATCTGAACTGGATTTGACAAAAATGTGATCCAGACAGGCGTCGCCTCTCGTTGGCTTTGTGATAGCGGCAAGTAACCCATGCTCTGCCATAAGGCATAGGTATTCGTTGGAAGACCTATCGGATGGTGGACACAAAATGTTTATATTTATATCTCCAGTAACAATAACCGTAGGGCTACTAGCTATAGAGCATAGTACCGTGTCAAGAGATGATATGAAATTGTCTTTTTGTTTAAAAGATGGTGATCGATAGACCGCTATAATCGACACCAATTCTAGACTAACGAGCAAGCAGTCTGCGTCAGCAATCATATTCAAGGCTCATTCACAGACACATTAAGATTATCTTTGATAAAAGCTACTACACCACCACACTGATTATTTATCAAATTAGATTTAAAAGCAGAATAGCCGGGTATTTGTCCAAATTGATCGTTAATTCCAAGCCAACACTCAGTAAGCACAATAACATCAAACATTATGTTAAGTCTATGCAGAGCTATGCAAAAAGCGTTAAGGTTTTTGTGTATGCTGCGTATATTAAATGTTAACAATTTAAAGCTATGTTCCTTGGTGATAACAGTTCGGCAACCCTCCAATAGATCCCTTGTCTGACACTCAATGTTGTACGATTCATCCACTTCCTTAACCACGTCTAAGGACATTGTAACTTACAAATACTATTGTTAAGTACAAATTTATTTTGGAGCAAATTGAGTGTCAGAAACGGATAGTCTGGAAGGGTCCAAATTTTTATGATTTTCAAGCTTGTTAGATCTTTAAAGTGCGCTTTATAGAGATAACTCAGCGTTAACAGTATTAGCCTCAGCAAAAATGTTTGTTCTCTCGTAAATACTAGTAGCACCAAGAGCAATTTAATTAAGTATGAGCAAGGTACATATAACTTGGAGGTCAGTTTATAAGCATGCGTATGATAATTAGTGCAAACATGTGAGCAGTTTGTTGCTAAGCATAGAAGCCAAAGTAAACACGTAATAAATGTTAATATAATCGTTGTTAGTCTAATCCGATGGGACTGCGGCCGGTCCAACTCGCTGGTTGAGGTCTTCCATGTGCCGAATACGGAGTGCTGGTCTTTTGTCGCCTTTCCGTACGTAAATTGCTCCATCACGCACCCAGCAGTAGCGAAATTCGTGTTGTCTGCATCGAATTCTGGCGTCACGAAACAAAAGCCTGTTGTTTTTAGTTAGGCGCTCATTAATGTACATTGGGTTTGCCGATCCAGGCACCACATCTGCAGTAGTGAGGTTGCGTCGGGTTTTTGCAGCTCTGATAAACTCTGATTGTTTGGCTTGGCGTGTAAATTTAATGACAAGGAGTCTAGGCCTGTTTTTTAGGTGAGGAGCTGATGCCGAGGCTGGAGGGTTCCGTGCGCCAACACGAACGACCTCATCTAAATCGGTTTCCGTCAGGTCCACGCCGACTTTATTAGCCACCGTTAATGCTATGTGGCATAGATTTTCATTTTGCACTTCAGGAATTCCAGCTATTTCAATTTCTCTCCTCATAGAGTTTTGTTCATATACTTCCAGCTTAGTTTCCACTGCAGCTAGTGACTCCTTGAGGATACAGATCTCATCATCTCTCGCTCGAAGCTTCGTATCATATTCGCTAAGCTTCTGCTCGATGAGGTTGGAGAGGGCGGCAATTTTTTCGGACATCTTTGCAGATATGTCCAAAATCTGCTCCTTGGATTCTGTCCTTAGCTGACGAATTTCCGCAAGCACTACCGACAAGTCACTCACAACAGACGTGTCATTCTCGACATTATTGATGCTCACGTCCATCTGTCTAGCACCCCGAGTAAGGTTCACATGTGCACCACTGGTAGTGTATGTATCATTCAGATTATTGCCAGCCGTTGAGCGAACAGGCGTCAGGGTGTTGTCTCCTTTCGGACGAGCGGAGAAGCAAGTGGGGCACGTCCAGGTGTCTTTGAATTCCTTGGAGAGCTTATCAAAGTTAGTCTCTGGTATGTTTACACATGTAAGGTCGAATAGCTCACTGCATACAGAACATTCCATATATTTAATTGTTAGAATCTTGCTGCCGCAGCCTCCACAAGTAGTTGCCATTTTTATTTAAAAAAAAAAATAATAGATTGGCAATTTAGAAAACAATAATACAAGTAAAGATGCACAGGATATCTCCTATCACCGGTACTCTACGCGTTCGGGTTTGTCTCCGATTGTCGGTGCTCAATGCGCTTGCGGCCGCGTGACTCAGCGCAGCGGGCCAGCGGCGAGTTGTCGTAGGTCAGTGTTCGCGTGGATTTATTTAGGTTATAAAAATGTTTTCACTTATATCTCCGTCAAAAGTGGGAATTTTGCAAAGGGGTTTTCAACTATATATAACACAAATAGTTCTTTACTAATATATCGCGGACTTGCACTGGAAACGACACTTTTTATAGCTTTTTTTAATAAAAACTTGAGAACGACGCGACAGAGCTCTGGTTACGATCACAGTTTCGGACGATCTCACAGTTTCGGACGATTTAGAGATGCCGATTTTATATTGAATGATCAGTTTCTACAAACTTACAATATGATTACTATTTAAATTATCAAATAGGAGGCCACTATTAAAATCTGCGGAAAATCATTTTATTAGAATATATGCTAGCATTAAGGGCCGAAACACATAAGCGCGTTGCGGCGCCGCGCCGCTGAAATCGGCAGTTTGCGTTGCGGCGTCGCGAATAAGAGACTATCGTTTGCTAGGTACCAGTTCTTCTGATTTTTTTATTCGACTGATCGATTGGTCCATGCCAGAGACACGTCCATTCACAATAAAAAAATCAGAAGAACTGGTACCCTAGCAAACGATAGTCAAACGCTCTTTTTCGCGACGCCGCAACGCGCTTATGTGTTTCGGCCCTAAGTGATGTACAGTGTACAGCTGAAACACACAAGTGTTACCATTAACGTTTACTGTAAAATGCAAGTCACGGGGTGCTTATAATACAAATATAAGCATTCTGTTGGACGTACAGGATATTCCAATTGAAACTGCCCTCGTAAAATGTAAGGCAATGAAAATGTACAACATACACCAGCAACCTTTAGCGCCTTCAATAACGGCGTTGCGGTGACTTGTTTACGCGACTAAATGAAATTATCATTTACAGGCACATGGACAGCGTGGCGAGAGATACTCTCTGGAAATGGGCGACTAATGCGGTACTTACAGGGAACCTTACTTTATCAGCTGTTGTGTGAGTAAAGGCTTATTTCTTAATCCGTTTGCTATACAGTGCCCCACACGTAGGTCATTAAAAATCTTATGGACAACAAGTCTGTAAATCGCTATTTGGGTCATGAATATGCATAAAAATTTAGACATTGTTTTTGTTGAGCTTGTAGGGATGTCCTAATCTTTAAAGAGAAACGTGTTAATTTGCATAGCGTTTACGTATCGGTTATTTGCATAGGTTACGCATCTGGAACATTTATTCAGCAGATAGATGCAATAACAAAAATGATAAATTGTATGATTATCGTGATATATTTATTTCAGCTACCTGGCCTTAGGAGAAGTAGCAAACGCAGCGACAACTCTTCGTAAATCGAAGCAGAAAGAATCCCTGACCCTGGCCGCTGAGCTGGCCAAGGTCGCCGGTCTCCCTACATTCGCTGACTTTATGGAAACAAAAGCGGCTGAGACAAAGGATCCTACTGAAGAATTGCTACAAGAGCTTCCATCCAAAATTGAACTTCTAATGAAAGAAAAACTTCAAACTGAGACTGAATTGCATGTAAATGGAGATTCCAAAGAATCTGTCCCCCCTAGTGAAGTTTAGAATCCTGTGATATGTACCTATTTACCTATGTGTATCTAACTACCTACTACTACTACTACTTATTTTTAAGGCTTTAAATGAAACTCCTGTTGTAAAATCTCTAGATAAAATGTTTTTAGTTTTCATAAGCTAAATAAAGTTACTTTTTTTTTAATGACGCAGTTTTATTAAAATAAAAGTCGAAAATAAAAATCAATACTTTATTATACAACCACTTTTACTCACGGGCAAAATTGTGGATTAAAATTTGCAATAATTATGTTAGTATGCGTGCAGAAATAATTAAAATAACTATTTAAAAATAATACTTTACTCATCGGTTAACAAAAATTGCAACTTTCACAATACGTTTAAATAATAATTATATCACATTAAAATCAGTTATTACGCAGGACAAAATTAAGTACGTAAATAGAAATTACTGTAATACTATTTTGTGGCGATTTGAATCACATTCTTATGGCACCATTATAGCATAGGTCCATTAGAGTCATGTAGACCACTGTTTACAAAATTAAAGATTTTGACACTCACGAGCCTTTACATTATGCAGGTGGGAGTATTTGTCAGAGAACATCCAGATCTATTTCAAAAATATAGCCATGACAGTCGGTTAACTCGAACAATCAGAGACCCGAACAGGTTAAAAATGGTTATGCATAGGTCAGCTTTATGTGGTAAAAATTGCGAGATTATGGCCATTAAAATATATAATCATCTCCCACGTGAGATCAAAGAATTATCATTTGAAAAATTTAAATTTAGACTTCGGACATGGTTAATTAATAATTGTTTTTATGATCTCAATGAATTTTGGAACTATAAAAGGAATAACATAATCTCGTAATAAAATATTAATTTTCATTATTTATTATTGTAATCATTATTATTTTTTAATATTTGTAATTGTTAACAATCATCATATATTCAATATTCATATTTTGACATCTGTAAATTTTCGAACGAATAATATTTAGTTTGACATTGACATTTGACATTTAGGTATATTATTATTTTGGAGGTACATTTTTATTAATGATATTATGCATTTTAATTAATTTTCTTTTTTTTGACTTTATTACTAATAATATCAATTGATTTTTAATGTGAATTGAATGTGTGATCATTCCTGGCCGGACCACGACAGAAATCGCAGATTCTGTTGTGGCACAAATTCATCATTTAAATTGTGCCAATTAGTGCCACTTATCCCAGGAATTTGTGCCTTATACTTTTCGAGTAACAAGACTATGATTGTGGTCCGGCTGGGAGTGACCATTCCTGGCCGGACCACAATCAGATCTCATGAAATACTAATGGTGGGAGGTCGCGTACTATGTCAAGATTTAGTGCCTAATTAGTGCCTCTGAAATATCAAGTTCGATTAATCATAAATTTTACGGTTTAAAAGATATTGAAGAAATCCCGCCGCCTTGAAAATGGAAAAAAGCTTCTCACATCTAAACGGGAGGCTTTTCGTGGTTTCTTTTTTGATGAATATTTAGTGCCTATTTGGCACTAAATATTTACACTATACTAGTTGCTGCATGTGACTTGGTTTACTTGGAATTATTATTTTTTCATTCCCCATACAAAGTTCCAGGGGCGGACCCAGGATTTTTTTCTGGGGCCAAGTTTTTTTATGACTGCGGCTGCTTCCGCTTTGTGAATTCCAAGTATTTGAGCCTAATATGATGCGGCGAATAACAAGAGCATGATTGTGGTCCGTCTGAAAATTACTTTTTCTGGTCGGACACCAATCGAATCTAATGACATACCAATGGCGAGAGGTCACGTACTATGTCGAAAAATTTGTGCCTCTGAATATCTACTTTGATTGATCACAACAAATGTATATGTATTTAGTATGTATATTGAAGATAGCACGTCACTGCACTTTGAAGATTAAAAAAAAATTACATCTAAACAAAAGGTTTTTTGTGGTTTATTATATGATGAATATTTAGTGCCTATTGGGCACTAAATATTCTATTAATTCAAGGAATTTGTGCCTTATGCTTTTCGAGTAACAAGGGTATGATTGTAGTCCGGCTGGAAATTACTTTTTCTGGTCGGACACCAATCGGATCTAATGACATACAAATAGCGAGAGGTCACGTTCTGCGTCACAAAATTAGTGCCTAATTAGTGCATCTGAAATATCTATTTCGATTGATCATAACTCTTATGGTTTGAAAGATATTAAAGATAAACTGCCGCTGCGCCTTGAAGTTTAAAAATAAATCACATCTAAACAAAAGGCTTTTTGTGGTTTATTTTTTGATGAATATTTAGTGCCTATTAGGCACTAAATATTCTATTTATCCCAGGAATTTGTGCCTTATACTTTTCGAGTAACAAGGGTATGATTGTGGTCCGGCAGGAAATTACATTTTCTGGTCGGACCTCAATCGGATCTAATGAAATACCAGTAGCGAGAGGTCACGTTCTACGTCACAAAATTAGTGCCTAATTAGTGCATCTGAAATATCTATTTCGATTGATCATAACTTTTATGGTTTGAAAGATATTGAAGATAAACCGCCGCTGCGCCTTGAAGTTTAAAAATAAATCACATCTAAACAAAAGGCTTTTTGTGGTTTATTTTTTGATGAATATTTAGTGCCTATTAGGCACTAAATATTCTATTTATCCCAGGAATTTGTGCCTTATACTTTTCGAGTAACAAGGGTATGATTGTGGTCCGGCAGGAAATTACATTTTCTGGTCGGACCCCAATCGGATCTAATGAAATACCAGTAGCAAGAGGTCACGTTCTACGTCACAAAATTAGTGCCTAATTAGTGCATCTGAAATATCTATTTCGATTGATCATAACTTTTATGGTTTGATAGATATTGAAGATAAACCGCCGCTGCGCCTTGAACTTTAAAAAAATAAGTCACATCTAAACAAAAGGCTTTTTGTGGTTTATTTTTTGATGAATATTTAGTGCCTATTAGGCACTAAATATTCTATTTATCCCAGGAATTTGTGCCTTATACTTTTCGAGTAACAAGGGTATGATTGTGGTCCGGCAGGAAATTACATTTTCTGGTCGGACCTCAATCGGATCTAATGAAATACCAGTAGCGAGAGGTCACGTTCTGCGTCACAAAATTAGTGCCTAATAAGTGCATCTGAAATATCTATTTCGATTGATCATAACTTTTATAGTTTGAAAGATATTGAAGATGAACCGTCGCAGCGCCTTGAAGTTTAAAAAAAATTACATGTAAACAAAAGGCTTTTTGTGGTTTATTTTTTGATGAATATTTAGTGCCTATTGGGCACTAAATATCCTTATAAATCCAGGAATTTGTGCCTTATGCTTTTCGAGTAACAAGGGTATGATTGTGGTCCGGCAGGAAATTACATTTTCTGGTCGGACCCCAATCGGATCTAATGAAATACCAGTACCAGTATCGGATCTAATGAAATACCGGACCACAATCATACCCTTGTTACTCGAAAAGCATAAGGCACAAATTCCTGGAATTAATAGGATATTTAGTGCCCAATAGGCACTAAATATTCATCAAAAAATAAACCACAAAAAGCGTTTTGTTTCGATGTAATTTTTTTTTAAACTTCAAGGCGCTGCGACGTTTCATCTTCAATATCTTTCAAACTATAAAAGTTATGATCAATCGAAATAGATATTTCAGATGCACTTATTAGGCACTAATTTTGTGACGCAGAACGTGACCTCTCGCTACTGGTATTTCATTAGATCCGATTGAGGTCCGACCAGAAAATGTAATTTCCTGCCGGACCACAATCATACCCTTGTTACTCGAAAAGTATAAGGCACAAATTCCTGGGATAAATAGAATATTTAGTGCCTAATAGGCACTAAATATTCATCAAAAAATAAACCACAAAAAGCCTTTTGTTTAGATGTGATTTATTTTTAAACTTCAAGGCGCAGCGGCGGTTTATCTTTAATATCTTTCAAACCATAAGAGTTATGATCAATCGAAATAGATATTTCAGATGCACTAATTAGGCACTAATTTTGTGACGCAGAACGTGACCTCTCGCTATTTGTATGTCATTAGATCCGATTGGTATCCGACCAGAAAAAGTAATTTCCAGCCGGACTACAATCATACCCTTGTTACTCGAAAAGCATAAGGCACAAATTCCTTGAATTAATAGAATATTTAGTGCCCAATAGGCACTAAATATTCATCATATAATAAACCACAAAAAACCTTTTGTTTAGATGTAATTTTGTATATGTTGTGATCAATCAAAGTAGATATTCAGAGGCACAAATTTTTCGACATAGTACGTGACCTCTCGCCATTGGTATGTCATTAGATTCGATTGGTGTCCGACCAGAAAAAGTAATTTTCAGACGTCCCACAATCATGCTCTTGTTATTCGCCGCATCATATTAGGCTCAAATACTTGGAATTCACAAAGCGGGAGCAGCCGCAGTCATAAAAAAACTTGGCCCCAGAAAAAAATCCTGGGTCCGCCCCTGGAACTTTGTATGGGGAATGAAAAAATAATAATTCCAAGTAAACCAAGTCACATGCAGCAACTAGTATAGTGTAAATATTTAGTGCCAAATAGGCACTAAATATTCATCAAAAAAGAAACCACGAAAAGCCTCCCGTTTAGATGTGAGAAGCTTTTTTCCATTTTCAAGGCGGCGGGATTTCTTCAATATCTTTTAAACCGTAAAATTTATGATTAATCGAACTTGATATTTCAGAGGCACTAATTAGGCACTAAATCTTGACATAGTACGCGACCTCCCACCATTAGTATTTCATGAGATCCGATTGTGGTCCGGCCAGGAATGGTCACTCCCAGCCGGACCACAATCATAGTCTTGTTACTCGAAAAGTATAAGGCACAAATTCCTGGGATAAGTGGCACTAATTGGCACAATTTAAATGATGAATTTGTGCCACAACAGAATCTGCGATTTCTGTCGTGGTCCGGCCAGGAATGATCACACAATTGAATGTATGTTGAATGGAATTTATGTGTTTCACTATATTATGGTTGCATGCCTTTTTAGGGTAAGTTAATTGATAGACTTGGGTAGTTGATTTTAAAAATTTGCATGCCTCGAAGAGGCGGAATGTCTAGACCTAGAGAAAAAACAAGACCAAATTGTACTACATTTCTGCAAATAAAGCATTTCATTTCATTTCATTTCATTTCACCAATATTCGTTTCAAATCACTAGCTAATATTAAAATTGACAATAAATGCATGGGAATGTTACAAACAGTCTCAGTATCGTTGCTTTTAATTTTTGATGTCAAAAATAGTTGCATAATGGAAATAATTATAATAATATAATCTAGAACTATAGCGAATTAATTCTAAAGAATTTACAATTTTACATTTTATAATTAATCAAATAATAATATGATATAATGAATTAAGACAATTTTAAAATAATAAAAAAACGAAAGAAAGTTTTTTAAATTTATGAAAATTAATATTTTTTTATTTTACATTTAGAGATTATGTTAACCAGAGAACATTAATTGAGTATTTTTATCCAGCTCATGAAGTCCAGCTCAGAAATAATAATAATTAACCTCGACAATACCCGTCATTTTGTGCTCAATTTAGACGCAATTGTGCCAACATTTACTAGGAAAAAGTCTCAGCTCCACATAAAAATATGTTGCTTTGTACATTTTGATATAAAAAATCTCAAAATGACCCTCAACGCTGTTCACAAGGATCTTCATTTTCCCTATTAGAGTCATTCTTGGTCAGTCTCTTACAGAGCGTGGCTAACTTTTGATTCTTCACCTTCAAACGTTGGTTTTCTCTCATTACGTCAGATAGCTGCTGACCCTGTAACAAATTAATGTTTTATACAAAAATGTAAACTACACAATATTTGTAATTATATATTGATAAATAAATAATCGCACTAATATAATAAATGCGAAAGTTTGTGAGTGTGTATGTTTGTTATTATTCACGCCTAAACGGGTGGACCGATTGAGCTGAATTTTGGTATATAGATAGCTTAGACCAGTAGTATCCCTCTATTGCAGAGGCCGCCTGTAAAGGTATCACGCCTTTGTCAGTTATTCATCCGGTAATGTACATTTTAAACATGCATTACTGTGTCCCAAACTGAATGGAAATGTTACCAGCGAAATTACTGGGGGGCTATCGCCAAACGTCATGTAAGACCCTAGAATCCGTAGACAAAATTGCATACATTTCTTGCTTAAACTTTGTCATTAATGTGAGTAAAATAACAAACGCAGCAATGTTCATTGAAGCTGTCATCAATCGTAGCGGGTGAGAATTAGCTAATAAGCCCTCTGGTCAGGCGCAGTGCAGTTCCGAACAGAATTTTGGATTTAGATAGATACCACTTTATTGGAACACAAAAGAAAAAGAGAACTTAAGAAAACAATATTATAATAAACTAAGTGTTACAATAGGCTCCTTATCGCTAATAGGGATCCCTTCCAGACAACCGTGCA
Organism: Hemithea aestivaria; assembly: GCA_947507615.1. Taxonomy (NCBI): domain Eukaryota; kingdom Metazoa; phylum Arthropoda; class Insecta; order Lepidoptera; family Geometridae; genus Hemithea; species Hemithea aestivaria. The sequence goes on from OX382328.1 coordinate 14,382,850, forward strand.
GGGAGAGGATAGAATTATATTCACACTGGGCTGGCACCGTGTCTGATACAATAATGGTGCCGGTATCATTATTGCCGGTACCTGGCCGGTCTGGAGGTATTTAAATAGACTTCGAGCCGGTGTTTGTAGATGCCAAGAAAACCGGGTTAGGTGGGGTTTCTCTGGGAGCGACAAGTGCGACTGCGGTGCTGTGCACACAATGGAGCACCTCCTTAAATGTCCTAACTGTCCCACAATCTGCACAGTTGACGACTTTTTTGAAGCCAACGAAAGAGCCGTAGAACTGGCTAAAAAAGTTTAAATCTCAAAATTAAATGTAAGCCATACGACTCGAAAAGATTATTATATTAGAAACAACAGCTTACAATCAATATACGAAAGTAGGTGGGAATTGGGGTTTCTGGATCAACATTACTGTAATGATGGATCATTGCTGAATGATCCATCATTACAGTAATGTTGATCCAGAAACCCCAATTCCCACCAGTCATTCAACATTACTGTAATGATGGATCATTCAGCAATGATCCATCAATTCAAAAATTATGTTCATCTAGAAACCCCAATTTGTTTGCTTGTTTTATGAACTACATCTAGATTATTTTCATTCAAAGAGAGGTGTCGTGTGATCAGCTTCATCATTTAAGCTTTTCTTTATGAACTGATAGGAGAACAGATGTGGTGTATATAGGCAGTTAGCTGTAAATGTATGTAATGCTGGTGGGAATTGGGGTTTCTGGATCAACATTACTGTAATGATGGATCATTGCTGAATGATCCATCATTACAGTAATGTTGATCCAGAAACCCCAATTCCCACCAGTCATTCAACATTACTGTAATGATGGATCATTCAGCAATGATCCATCAATTCAAAAATTATGTTCATCTAGAAACCCCAATTTGTTTGCTTGAATGATCCATCATTACAGTAATGTTGATCCAGAAACCCCAATTCCCACCAGTCATTCAACATTACTGTAATGATGGATCATTCAGCAATGATCCATCAATTCAAAAATTATGTTCATCTAGAAACCTTCAATTTGTTGGCTTGTTTTATGAACTACATCTAGATTATTTTCATTCAAAGAGAGGTTTCGTGTGATCGGCTTCATCATTTAAGCTTTTCTTTATGAACTGATAGGAGAACAGATGTGGTGCATATAGGCAGTTAGCTGTAAATGTATTATGCGGTTCGCGATCCGATGATGATTTTTTGTACAGCATGTAGTTAATAGACGCCGATATCTCTGTTAACTAATGTTATACCAAAGTATTAAGCAGATGTATCATGACGGGAATTGGGTTTTTTGGATCTATATTAGCGAAATGATGAATCATTGCTTGCAATGAACCTTTCAATAATAATGTGTTATCATGTCAATTCAGGGATCGTAAACTTAGACCATACAATATTATACCATCTATCGCTATACGCATAATAAGATTCTATGATTGTTATATAAACTTATCTAAGTTCAAAGTCAAATAAATGAAAATATGAATGAATGGTGGGAGATTTTAGTTTTTCTGAATTAAGTCACATTGTTTAAAACACCTACATTTTGATATCCATCTTTTCATAATATTGATTCAAACAAATGCAACATAAAAGGACGATGCTTCATACAAATACATGTATCATACTGTATGAACATCTATTATGATCGTCACTCTTATCTTTTATATATTTAGATTTATATTCAGGGTGCTAAATTAGGTTACCAAAAATACAATATTCTTCTCTTTTAGCACATATGTATTTGTACTCAATTGTGCTCTTATAATTCTTACTTTTCTGCAAAAAAATTATGCATTTCGTGATACATATATTTGAAATGATTGATCACTACATACCTACTTTATTGCGCAGGCAATGATGGATCATTCAGCAATGATCCATCAATTCAAAAATTATGTTCATCTAGAAACCTCCAATTTGTTGGCTTGTTTTATGAACTACATCTAGATTATTTTCATTCAAAGAGAGGTGTCGTATGATCGGCTTCATCATTTAAGCTTTTCTTTATGAACTGATAGGAGAACAGATGTGGTGCATAAAGGCAGTTAGCTGTAAATGTATTATGCGGTTCGCGACCCGATGATGATTTTTTGTACAGCATGTAGTTAATAGACGCCGATGTCTCTGTTAACTAATGTTATACCAAAGTATTAAGCAGATGTATCATGACGGGAATTGGGTTTTTTGGATCTATATTAGCGAAATGATGGATCATTGCTTGCAATAATCTATCTTTTCTGAAAGTATAGATGCAGGTATGAAATGTTTGATCACTACATACTTGTTAAGATAAATTTTATGTAAATGAAAATTACTGAAAAGAGGGATCATTACAACATGCAATAAAGTAGGTATGTAGTGATCAATCATTTCAAATATATGTATCACGAAATGCATATTTTTTTTGCAGAAAAGTAAGAATTATAACAGCACAATTGAGTCACCCTGAATATAAATCTAAATATATAAAAGATAAGAGTGACGATCATAATAGATGTTCATACAGTATGATACATGTATTTGTATGAAGCATCGTCCTTTTATGTTGCATTTGTTTGGATCAATATTATGAAAAGATGGATATCAAAATGTAGGTGTTTTAAACAATGTGACTAAATTCAGAAAAACCAAAATCTCCCACCATTCATTCATATTTTCATTTATTTGACTTTGAACTTAGGTAAGTTTATATAACATTCATAGAATCTTATTATGCGTATAGCGATAGATGGTATAATATTGTATGGTCTAAGTTTACGATCCCTGAATTGACATGATAACACATTATTATTGAAAGGTTCATTGCAAGCAATGATTCATCATTTCGCTAATATAGATCTAAAAAACCCAATTCCCGTCATGATACATCTGCTTAATACTTTGGTATAACATTAGTTAACAGAGATATCGGCGTCTATTAGTTACATGCTGTACAAAAAATCATCATCGGATCGCGAACCGCATAGTACATTTACAGCTAACTGCCTATATACACCACATCTGTTCTCCTATCAGTTCATAAAGAAAAGCTTAAATGATGAAGCTGATCACACGACACATCTCTTTGAATGAAAATAATCTAGATGTAGTTCATAAAACAAGCAAACAAATTGGGGTTTCTAGATGAACATAATTTTTGAATTGATGGATCATTGCTGAATGATCCATCATTACAGTAATGTTGAATGACTGGTGGGAATTGGGGTTTCTGGATCAACATTACTGTAATGATGGATCATTCAGCAATGATCCATCGTTACAGTAATGTTGATCCAGAAACCCCAATTCCCACCAGCATTACATACATTTACAGCTAACTGCCTATATACACCACATCTGTTCTCCTATCAGTTCATAAAGAAAAGCTTAAATGATGAAGCTGATCACACGACACCTCTCTTTGAATGAAAATAATCTAGATGTAGTTCATAAAACAAGCAAACAAATTGGGGTTTCTAGATGAACATAATTTTTGAATTGATGGATCATTGCTGAATGATCCATCATTACAGTAATGTTGAATGACTGGTGGGAATTGGGGTTTCTGGATCAACATTACTGTAATGATGGATCATTCAGCAATGATCCATCATTACAGTAATGTTGATCCAGAAACCCCAATTCCCACCTACTTACGAAACTATCAATAGAAACAAAAAGCCAACAACAAATAATATATACAGTAGGATACCTGTACGATGGCGCTGCCCGTGGCGACGTACACGGGGTTGGGGGCTTGCACGCGCAACTGTTGCTCCATGGCTGCCTTCTGGTGACTCAGCTTCTCCACCGTCTGAAACACAAATAGAAGTAAATTATGTTTGGTTAAGGTTCAAAGGGAAATTTTAAAAGGGGCATTTCGTCACAATCTTTTTTTCCGATTACGTAAAAACATGTGAAAAACAAAATACGAAGATAACCTGAACTGATTTTTTTTATATTGAAATATATAAAAAATAAAGAGCTTCACAGATCCCCCTTAAATTTTATCGTGGTCGGTAGGATAATTTGTTATTCAAAACGTTCGTCTCGCGTATTGAAAGCGAGCTTGAAGTCGGTTTAATATTTTTTAATAACTCACTTGTTTACTAGCTTTGCTTGCAGCATCATCATCCACAGCCCTCGACATCCCACTGCTGGGCATAGGCCTCCCTCATGTTATACCGCATTGCTTGCAGCATTACAAATAAATATAAAATAGTAAACAACATGATCATACCATTCTAAGTCGTTTTATTTCCCGTTGCGTATCGTCGGCAGCTTTTTTGCTGACGTCACGTTCCACTTGATAGCTCAGTAACTCTGAAAAATACACAAAAATATAAATTTACAAGAGCTTGAATTACCACTGACCTAAGCTACGTGTATAGCAAATTCCAGCTCAATCGATTCTTTTGTTTAGGCGCAAGTCAGTAACAAAAATTCATACATTCGCATATATAAGTAGGATTAGAATAGAATAGAAATACTCTTGATTGTGGACCAACATTTACAAAACTATAGTATAATAGTAACTATACAATAAATGTAATATGTACTTAAGTCTCCTTATATATCTTTATAACCACCGTCGCTCTATTTTATGTATTTCCTTTCCCTGCTTGGTTGTCTGGAAGAGATCGCCATTAGCGATAAGACCGCCAATTGTAACACTTATTTCTGTGTAATCTTAGTTCTAAGCTATATTATTGTATTTGTGTGAGCAATAAAGAGTTTTCTATTCTATTAAAATAAACACATACTAATAAGTACCTACTTATAAATCACTGATTTGACTTTTTTTCTCATTTAGTACTGTGATAACAATAGATTAAAAAAAAATAGGAAGATGTAAGTTGACGTTTCTGACACGGTCCGCTTCAATTAGGCCCAGGGCACAATTTTACTTCGGCGCGGCAACCGACACATTCCGATCCAACAGGCCCAAGTCTAGCATACTAACATTAGCGCTAAGCCGTATCTTCCCATTTTCATTTAATCTTAGGTAATTACTTTACTTTTATCTAAGTAATAATAAATTACTATACTTTTATCTAAGTAATAGTAAATTACTATACTTTTATCTAAGTAATAGTGAACATATAAGTTACCTTCAGTAGTTTCAGTGGCCGCGTCGTGTTGTTCGACGGTGGAGTCTCGGTGCGAGTCGTGTACTGTTTGTCGTTTCTTGCGAACTGAATGCGTCAGCGATGCGTGTGAATCTTCTTGTAGCTTTTGTAATTTGTTCTGTACATTTATAATTAATTTAAAAACACATTTCTTTGTAGTATACACATTTGAGAGACGATATGAGATAAACCAAACGGACGATGCCAAATAATTTTAAAAGGGTCAAAAGCGAGTCGCATTGCAGATAGTTACAGATATTATGTCAGAAAAATGTGTTGCTTGTATCTCATTTGTGCAAAAGACAGCTCTAAATTAATTATCACTTTATAAGATGTTATATAAAACCGGCGCTCCACTTCGCTCGAAGTAATATAAATTTCACCCAAAGTCGTTTTGCCTTTTTTTGTTTGACACTTCGCGGGAAGTAGGAGTTCCCTATAAATATCAATTTTATTAAATGTTACCTCCAAAGCAGTTTTAGCCTCTCGCAACTTGCGGCATTCATCCTCCCTTTCTCGCAAATATTGCGCACACGTTTCACATTCTTCGTCCAGAGCCTTGTAATTAACTTTCAGTTCTTGTAGTTCTGATCTCACTGTCTCCAACTCTTCTCTGGTCGCCTCTAGTTCTCTGCAAGGAAATACAAAATAGGTAAGACTTATGAAGCGAAATGGAGGTATTTGCCCATTTTCGGCCGAATCATCGCTTAAAATCAGGCGGGACCGTGGTCAAAGTCTAACCTTCAATGAAAAAATTGGCTTGAAATTAGGTAGGTATATGAAATTATTATGGGTGGTTAGGTAGCTTACACATTAGAATAATACATAAGCTGGTAAAACAGCTAACCACAGTAAATTTAAAATAAAAGTGCTTACTTGGTATCCTTGGAAGAGTTCTTTTCCAGCGCTTTCTGTATTTTAGCGATAGTATTCTTAAGGTCCTGGTTCTTGAAGCGCAGCTCCTCGACGGTTCGCTTGAGTTTCTTGTTCTTCTCCACTTCAGCGTCAAACGACATCCGGTCCACTACCACCGAGTGTAGGTTCGTCCAATCTAAACATAAATATGTACATTAGTTATGCTTTTAGTCATTATACTTCACAAACTTATGTGAAACCACTGTAAAGTCTAATGACTGAAAGCTTTGAAAATGTTCTAGTACAATATTCAATATCATAAACTTTTATTTTCAACTTATAATTATTAATGTACTCTCCTACATCATTATTATCATTATATCCTGTTATATCCTGTTAAAAATAAATTAGTTATGTTTTTAACCCCCGACGCAAAAACGACGGGGTGTTATAAGTTTGACGTGTCTGTGTGTGTGTGTGTCTGTCTGTGGCATCGTAGCTCCCGAACGGATGAACGGATTTTGATTTAGTTTTTTTTGTTTGAAAGTAGAGTTAGTGGAGAGTGTTCTTAGCCATGTTTGGTGGAAATCGGTCCAAGATGGCCGCCGCTACAAAATGGCGGATTACTTTTTTCCCTACGACCCCAACAATATGGGTATCAAATTAAAGGGCTTAACGCGTATAATACAACGCACTATAACAAATTTAAAATCCAAGATGGCCGCCACTATAAAATGGTGAATTACATATTGCGTTGGGGGTTTTTTAATTTTTAATTTAATTTACTTGTTACTAACAAGTTGTTAGTTGTGGACATATTGCTCGTAGAAACGATGATAACCTAGAAAGACTGATCATGACTGGCAAGGTAGAGGGGAAACAACCTAGAGGGCGTAGCCCCAAGCGATGGTCAGACCAGAGAGCCTATTGGCTATCGCCAAACGACATGTAAAACACTAGAATCCATAGACAATTTTGCGTACATTAATTGCTTAAACCTCCTCATTAATATGAGTAAAATAACAAAAGCAGCAATGTACATTGAAGTTGTCATCAATCATAGTGGGTGAGAATTAGCCAATAGGCCCTCAGGTTGCACAGCAATTGGAGATATCGGTCAGCGAGGCACTCCACAAAGCCGAAGATCGGAGCCAGTGGAAGAAGACAGTCTCGGGCAAGCAACAGGAAAGGAGTCACGATCCTCAACATTAAGGGAACGAGTGAAGAGAGATGTTTTAAAAGGGGGTTTAGAAGGGGATCAAACGGATAATATAAACGAGTGGATAAAAAATGATGATAATGAATTAATTAAGACACTTTCAAGCCAAAAATGTAGATTTCATCCATTTTATATCATCATCATCTTCTTGCCCTTATCCCACACTAGGCAAGCACAACAATTTTTTCTCCTTCATTCTGCTCTATCATCCGTCATATAGTTTCATCCATTTTATATAGCATCAGAATTAATATTATTTTAAAAACTCAGAAATTTGGCAAACAGGCAAAATAAATAATTTCAATGTCTTGTGGTGTCCCACGATTTGTTTAGAGATCATTCAGTAATCTGTACTGCATCGCTCTAAGTTTCAGAAAAAATATTATTATTACATACATGACCATTGGCGATATCTATGGGCTACAAAGTTCATTATGATATATTAAATATTACCTTCATCTGTATTGACCGCCACATCTGCTACAGATTTGAACTGATCGCGACTCGATACTTCCCCGCTTGGAAGTTTTGCTTTCAATTCTTTTACTTGAGCCTGAAATAAAACATTTGGGCATTATGTGATCCTAGTTGAGATTTTTTTCATTATAAAAATGTTATTATTGTTATTGCAAATACATATAAAATATTTATTTTTTTATTCAGCGGAAACGCTAGGGCACTAACATGATGCTAGGGAAGCATTTTCTACCAGTTAATGGAGAGAATGTATAAGAAAATGGGAGGAGTGCAGACAATATCTAGGACAAACTTAATGTAAAAAATACTGTATACTAAATTGTTTGTACAGTCAACTACAAAGAGACGTATCCATGTTAGGCTTACAAAATGAAGGAACTTTTAGTATGCAAAAATTATTTACCCTTCGTGACATTTTTAGCATCCACCAAATCTTATACACACACACTTAGTACAGTCGTACTTGAGAGTTCTGTATTAAAAAAATATTGCCTTAAAATGGGACAGTGACCGAATCGCTAAATCACAAAAACTGACACCAAACATAACCAACATTACAATAATGTTACCTCTAAAGCATTATTTTCCTTCTTCAACTGCACACATCTCTGGTCCCTCTCTTGCAAGTATTGTCCGCATATTTCACATTCCTCGTCCAACTCTCGGTATTTCTCCTTCAGTTCTTCTAACTCTTGAGTCACAGAGGTCAGTTGTTCTTTTAGTTGAGTCACGTCACTGTAATATACAGTGGTATTAGTAGTCCAATCTTACTAATATTATAAACGTGAAAGTTTGTAAGAATGGATGTCTGGATGTTTGTTACTCTTTCACGCCTAAACGAGTGGACCGATTGAGCTGAAATTTTGTATAGAGATAGCTTAGACCCTGGAATAACACATAGGCTACATAAGTACCTGCTGCGGGTAAAACCGCTAGGCGCAGCTAGTTAGTGATACAATTAGTATGAAATGTACCAATCTTATTATTTTTACTAACATCAATAACTAGCTGCGCCCAGCGGTTTTACCCGCGTTCTATAGCTTATTTCTATAGATTAATACAAAAGTTACCTCAAAAAAAAAGTTAAAAGTTATACCCAAGGTGCTTGTCACCTCTTCACGGCTAAACGGCCTAACCGATTGAGCTGAAACTCGATAAGCATGAGCTTAGATCTTGGAATGATAAACTTATAGACAACTTTTCGGCGACTAAACCGTCGGGCAAAGCGAGTATTTATATTTTAAAATACTTTGTTGTGCAAAATATTGTAGTTCGACGGGCGCATTAAACCACTACTTTCTGAGCTGAGTAGTTGCGTAATTTCTGAGCTGAGTAGAAAATTCAGCTCGGTCAAAAATTTGCGCTGCCTTTTAACCGTGCTTGGAAGGGGGCTTTAAATTGATGATTTTTTAATGAATTGCGTGAATCGAGATATATGCTGATATGACAGATTTGAGTGGAAGAACAAAACGTGGTGTGCCGATATGACAATACATTATGTACTTACTCTGATCCATGTGCGACGGACGTATCTCTAGAGTGTAATATGACTCCTGACAGATCTGTAATTTGGACAAATAATATCAAATTTACTAATAGAAGTAACAATTGTGGGGCATCAGTCAAGATCATGACCCAGAACAACAAAACTTCGGTGCCTCTTCGACTAAATTTAACCTCTTTTTCATTACATTTTACAATATACAATACAATACACGACTCTTTATTGAAACTCCACAAAACAAAAAACTTAAAAACATTGTTATTTTGAGATTCTTAGCGCATGTAGTTTCTGAGATTACGTATGAATGA